>CM014086.1:11524131-12124131 GCA_004119915.2 Collichthys lucidus | reverse complement strand
GTTGTCCCGACCATCATTTCTTTACGACGGTAGTTTTCATCCATAGTGTCCAGCTCTGTTCTTTGTTCTTCTGTCGTCATGCCTACATGCTGCTGCATTTGGGAGACTTGATGCTGCATGCGTCTCCATCTCTCTTCTTGACGAGAGGACTCTTTCTTTCGTTGCTGGTCTCTCTCCATTTGTGCTTGCATTAGCAATTTCACCGGACCTGCTAGTTCGTCAAGCTTGTCTTCTGTTTTTGCGTCTGTCCTGATGCCTGGAGCACATGCTCCACTTCCTCCCTCATCTGGTTCTTCTTGGCCATTTTTCTTCCCCTGCCTTGGCATCATTTGCTGTAACGTGGAACCTCTGACACCACTTGTTAGGTGGACCACAATTGCAGCTGAAGCATACAGGCAAAATAATACCAAGGCAGGATTGTAGCATGTCAGACGGGTCTTTTATTGGTCCATGTTAACAGCATGGCAAATACTCTCTACATCATACCACAACCACCCAATGATCCCAAAATGGCGCCTTATACAGGGTGTCTAGGTAACGAGGGAGAACCCTTTTACTATACTGCCTTGCTCTGTCTTACACGGGACTCACACAGGAGGCGGAACAGCAGCGGAAAGGTAGTGCCGCGGTACTTTGCCCGGTGTCAAGCGACATCACGCGAGAATCCAAGCGAGACCCCGCGACAAACAGTGTATAAAGAAAACAACAACAAACAGCTGACTTTGCTTCTCCGACGTGGAGGAGTTTATAAAATGCATCTGTTGTGTCCTAAATGATTGTGTGCTGTTCCACTTCAGCGTCTCTCATCATCCATGTTGAGACCCTTTGATCGATCTTTGATCACCTGCTGCCACCGGTCATGACGTAACGTTGATGTGAAGTTGTAAAAAGCTACATGAACTGCGTATTGTGTTTTGTTTTGTAAGGGAGCGGAAGTTTATTACGTTGATTCTGTGTGTCGGATTTCCTGTCTGGTGCGCAGTGCCCTGTTGAAATTTACGAGGTTCAGCCGCGGCTTGCGGTAAAAATAGCAATGAAATGGAAAGCTCGCGCCGTGGCGCGGTGAGCCACTGCTGGGACGCCTCTGGACCGCAATAATAAAATACACCATTTCCCAACACCCCCATCAATCACCACTTGGATCCTCCCAGAACTACAAATATGGATATCTGTTCCCTGGGGAAGCCTTTTGCCCGAACACCCTGGAGACAAAGGAAACACACACACACACACACACACACACACACACACACACACACACACACACACACACACACACACACACACACACATTACTATTCACAATAAATTAACACACAATTGCACACATATATTAGATTAATCACATTATGCCACTTTTGCGCTCAATTACCAAAAAAATAATAATGCACACTAAATCGTATGTCCCTCTTTTGCAGGTGGAACCATGTGGCCATCACAGAACCTACCAGCACCAATAAGATCTGCAGGACAATGAATGTAAAACAGGACATCTAGAATACCATCTTTAACCTGTTGCCATCCCAACCCAATCCCAGACAAGAGCATAGATGGATGGATATTCAGTTTATTTTGGCCTTACTTCATAGTTTCATGATCAAATAAGCAAGTTCTAAAAACATAGAAGTTAGCACTTTTAGTTCTACCCTGCCTATAATCTACTAACAGCACATTTGACTACCATTGAAATAATAATTCCTTACTCTGTCATATGTTACAGTTGTACTGCATTATCATACTCATACCAGCTGTATTCTTAAAAAGGTTCCTCACCTCAAAAAACAAACAGACAGACAGGCAGATAGACAGGCTGTTTGAATACAGGGCCATGGAAGTAGTAGAGCCACTTGTGAGTAATAGGTTAAGTTAAGTTTAGCATTTTTAATGTGGAAACATGAGCCATCCTCCAGGCAGAATTTATAAGGGGGGTCTAGTGGATATATTGATGCAGCTACAGGATACAGTAACGTTCAACTGCCGTCACATCTTCCCTGAGTCTGATTCGCCTTTTATGCCTTCATTGCTAGTACAGCTGAAGATAGACAGGAAGCAGAGAGAGGAGGGGCCACATGCAGCAAATGGCCGTCCGATGCAGGATTTGAACTGGGGCCAGCTGCAGCGAGGACTATGAGGGGCCGTCAGGGACATTATTCAGAAATACCTCTCACACACACTACTGAAATATTACGCTCTTACACACACTAGTGAAACGCTCTTACACACACTACTGAGACGCTCTCACACACACTACTGAAATATTACGATCTTACACACACTAGTGAAATGCTCTTACACACACTAGTGAAACGCTCTCACACACACTAGTGAAACACTCTCACACACTCTAGTGAAACACTCTCACACACACTAGTGAAACACTCTCACACACTCTATTGAGATTTCAGTGTAACCGGAAGGCATTTCACTGTAACCGGAAGGCATTTCACTGTAACCGGAAGGCATTTCACTGTAACCGGAAGGTGGGTCGTAACTTACAGACGTGACTTACAGAGGCTACTCAACAGCAACCCAGCTGTTGGCCCGGTCAGGAGCTCCGTGCTGCGTTACCAAGCTCAGCTGAGCTTCGGGACATGGACAACCAGGACAACTGGGCCAACAGCTGGGTGTTGTGTAAGAGCGTTTCACTAGTGTGTGTAAGAGCGTAATATTTCAGTAGTGTGTGTAAGAGCGTTTCACTAGTGTGTGTAAGAGCGTTTCACTAGTGTGTGTAAGAGCGTAATATTTCAGTAGTGTGTGTGAGAGTGTCTCAGTAGTGTGTGTAAGAGCGTTTCACTAGTGTGTGTAAGAGCGTAATATTTCAGTAGTGTGTGTAAGAGCGTTTCACTAGTGTGTGTAAGAGCGTAATTTTTCAGTAGTGTGTGTGAGAGTGTCTCAGTAGAGTGTGTGAGAGCGTTTCACTAGTGTGTGTAAGAGCGTTTCACTAGTGTGTGTAAGAACGTAATATTTCAGTAGTGTGTGTGAGAGGTATTTCTGAATAATGTCCCTGACGGCCCCTCATAGAGGACTGAGGCCTCTACCCAAGTGGCGGCTGTTTAACCCACCCCACCACCAACCACCCCAACAAACTTTGAGTTTTAAATTTTTTTAATAAATAAATATTATTATTATTGTTATTAATTTATTTATTTATTTTATTGACTGGGTTTGTGTACTGAAATAGTTCTCTCGATGAGAATGAGTACTGAGCTAGATACTGGTGGAGCCATGGTGGGGTTAGCCTATCCAGGTGCAGTGACTGTGTGAAGCTCTCTAGATTCTTGTTGCCACAGTCTTGTAGCTAGGTTCACTTAAACTTTTGGACTGATGACATTGATGTTGTCCAGTTGGGAAACATGTCACTAATTCATATCATAATTATATTTCTATATGTATATTCTTATATATTATATATCTTATATAGCTATCTGTATAGCCACAGTGAAGCAGCACAACATAAGAAATACAGTATACAAATAAACAAAACATAAAATGAGACTGATGCTCATGAATCTGTTGCTACAGTTCAAGCTTGGATGATTCCCTTTGTAACGACCTGGAAAACAATACAATGTAAACTGAACCCATACAAATCATTTTAGGTCAACAACAATAAAATTGTTTCTTCAACTTTACTTAGTCCAAATTAGAAATGCCACCAAAATTTAGAATAGTTTGTTTAGAAATCATAACAATTTTAGTGGAAGGATTGAATTATTTTTTTCAGTACAGAGACCAAAATCTGTACCCACAAACATATCTGACAACCCATACTATAGTTGCTGCACAAAAGTATTGGATACACTGTATTTGCCAAGTAATTGCAGCAAGTAAGACCGGCCTCAAAGCTCAGCTGGTGCTTTTTACAAATGTACGAAATCACAAAATATACAATAGAGATACATCATTTTAATATTTTTTAAAGAACCCGGTCTATATGGTGACCTAAACTAACCACAGTCTGACTTCAGCTCTGGATTTAATAAATATGTGCATTTTAAATGGTAAAATATTCCTTTAAAGGTGCCTGGGCTCTAAGGATTTGTTCTCTTCATACTGATCCATATTTAGAAACCTTTTTTGGAGAACTATTTGGACTGAGAATCAAAAGAGCAAGGCCAGCTGGTCACTGTGCTAGCAGGCACAACAGGAAAGCAAGAGGAGAGGAGACTGACAAGATAATGGATTTCTTGCTTGCTAAAGGCACCAATGCAGGTAAAGTGGAGATGCTCTGGTATAGAGCAGAAATCCATTTCTTGCATTGTTCTGTGTTCTCCTTCATGGCAGCTGATTTAAAATGAAATGATGAAGTTGTGTGACCATACATCCTCATTATAACACATGCTGTAGAAGTTTACAAAAATAGTCATGAAGAAGCTTTCCAGTTTAACATAGAACAGGCTTGTAAACACAGCTCTTTTGAGATGTGCCAGACCCAAGGTGCATGCAAAATAGAAAAACAGTATGTATTCCTTTGACATTGAAACTTCAAATATATTATTATATTATGATATAATACCTTAAGTGGCTGTGGCTCAGGAGGTAGAGTGGGTCGTCCACTAACCAGATGATCAGCAGTCCGATCCCGCAAGACACTCAACCCCAAATTGCTCCTGAAGGCTGTGCCATCGGTGTGTGAATGTGTATGAATGGGTAGCACCTACTCATGAGCAGTTGGCACCTTGCATGGCAGCTAATGCCATCAGTGGACATACAAGTGACTTATTGTGATATTGTTTAAATTCTAAATGTGAAATCTAGAAATTAATATTTGTTGTAAGCCACTCCCACTTTATCAAATCAAATCAATTTTATTTGTATAGCCCAAAGTCACAAAGTACATTTGCCTCGGAGGGCTTTACAAACTGTACAGGTAGTGACACCCTCTGTCCTTTGACCCTCAGTTCGAGTGAGGAAAAACTTGACAACAAAAAACCTTTACCAGGGAAAAAATGTGGAAGAAACCTCAGGAAGAGCTACAGAGGAGGGATCCCTCTCCTAGGACGGACAGACGTGCAATGGATGTCACATGTACAGGACAAATCAACACAAACATATTGTACAATTACAATAACTGACAAAATGACAATGGAGTCCCCCGGCAGTCTAATCCTATGGCAGCATAACTAAGGGATGACTAACTATAGGCTTTATCAAAAAGGAAGGTCTTAAGTCTATTCTTAAAGGTGTTGACCGTGTCTGCCTCCTGAACCCAGAATGGTAGTTTGTTCCACAGAAGAGGAGCCTGATAGTTGAAAGCTCTGGCTCCCAATCTACTTTTGGAAACCATAGGAACCACAAGGAACCCAGCGTCCTGAGAGTGCAGTGTTCTAGAGGGGTAGTAAGGTACTATGAGCTCTTTTAGATATGATGGTGCCTGACCATGAAGAGCTTTTAAGTAAGGAGGAGAATTTTAAATTCTATTCTAGATTTAACAGGTAGCCAATGCAAGGAAGCCAAAATGGGAGAGATGTGATCTCTGATCTTGGTTCCTGTCAGAACACGTGCAGCAGCATTCTGAATTAACTGTAAAGTCCTAAGAGACTTAATAGAGCAGCCTGATAACAATCTGACAGATCCTACTATAATAATAGTAACATAAGAGCAATGGTAGAAGCCATGTTTATAAATAAAAGTGTTTGGTAAATCTCACAAATACAGGCAGTGAATGAACAATTCCATAGCTAAAATGAAATTGCAAAAAAATCTCAATTTTACCATGAATATGTGGAATGTCCAAATATGTAATCATTGTTGAAACAAGGTGTAATCAGAGCTGGGCACAAATACATCATAAAGTATTTTGATACAAAATACAAATACTTGGTCAAAAAATGTATCAAAATATATATATATATATATATATATATATATATATATATATATATATATAAAATACAAAAATACTGGTCTAGAAATAATGCCAGGATTTTCTTTTATTCTTATTATTATAACAACAAAACATTGCTTGTGAATGGTGGTACTCCATCACCTTAAAGTTATTTCTCAAAAAAAGTACTCTTCAAGCTGAAATTTGTTTGCTTGCACTGAACTATGAGTACAATGACATGTAAAAGTCAGTGTTTCGGTCTGCATTTGAAACTGAGGAGCATACAGCAAATAAAAGTGGAGGTTGCTAAATTGAAATCCAAAGATTAAAAAATTTAAGCTACAAAACAGAAATCACAGACCAGTTAGAGCAGTAAGTGTTCAGTTGTTTTTCAGGAAAACCAACTTCTCGAGCATTTCAGGTGTCAACAAGCATCTGTGAGGCCGGTTGACAAGTCCAGCGAAAGAAAACAAACGCTCGACTGGGGCTGATGATGGTAGTGTGGTGTTGAATCTAACAAAGAGACGTTTTATTAAAGGATATGAATCCAGGGAAGACAGGTCCTTCCTAGGATCTTCCAGGAAGTGCAGGGTCTCCAATTCTGCCTTGCTGTGGCTTGGCAGGGTTTCATCCTGCATCTGGTTGTCTGGTCCTGTAAAAAGGGGCATACAGGGCCAATCAGAGACAGCAACCTGGTTCTCACCAGACAGGACAAACAGACAGATGAACAACAACCAGAGTGCAACATCTGGCCGAACACCATCCTGTGGACCAGATAATCATAAATATGGCATTCTTCATATAAATTAAAGTATAAATAGTATAAGTTCAAGTATGAATACAGAAATTGGCACTAAAGCTACAAACATGTTAGTGTACATGACTTATTTATTATTTTTAAGTGAAAATAAGTACTTCTCAACCTTGATCAGCAAACACAAAGAATTCGTCATTCCCCTCGCTTGTGCTTGATGTTTTGATGTCACTTTCTGACAGCAGACCCATTTCGTCAGCTGAGTGCAGCATCAGTTGTTGTATTCTTTTCTTTTCTAAAGCTAACCTTGGGGGTAACCATCGCATTTTAAAATATGGATGCGTTGTTGTTACCAAGATGGCCTCGTTAACATCATGCTCCAGCGGCAAGAAGTTCAAGAATCGCTTTCTGAAGCCCGCTATTGTAGCTTGTAGCACATGTGAACAGAAGCACAGGTTTGAAGCTTGCAGGTTGTCAAGCTTTGCTTGTATCGCAAACAGAGTGGGCAAAAGCTCGCTATAGTAGCAAGAGGTTTGACCTTGAAGACGATCAATTGAGATGGCAATAGGTCTCAACACTTTGCAAAATTCTTCAATGTAGTGAAGTTCCATTTCCCTGAATGGTGGAAGTTGCAGGGCAATCATGGCATTAGGGAGCTTGTCACGTAAGAATGACAGCTGGCTCAAGGCGTCATACAGGGAGGTCCACCTTGTAATGCAGGGTGTCTTCAGTTGCTGTTCAATTACTTCGCCTAGCGTTTCAGCACTCTTTGGTCTACCAGATGCTGTCCACAGTGCTGAGCACTTGGCCATCGTTGAATGATTCAGCCTGCTGAGAGTAGCATTGCTGGTGATCAATTTCTTGATATCTGTAGTTGAGATTAAACTGAGTGTATGTGTTCCACACCGGACGTGTGGTGGTAAAATGATGGAACATTCAGATGTGTCTTCTCTCTCAGGGTCTATGACCAGGAAGGTCAGTTCTTCGTCCAGCTCTTCAACTTCATCTGGATCACTTGTTTTTCCAGTGACACTGAACTCCACAAAGGCCTTTGCGAAGTTGTACGCATTGTCAGTCACTGTAGACACTATAGTGTCTGAAGACAGCCCATACTCTGTGTGAATCTCATCCAAATGCTCAGCTATTCGGTTATAAGTATGTGGGCTGGGAAAATGCATAACAGCAAGAGCGGCTGATTGCCTTTCCAGTGTGTCTCCATTTATCCAATGCACTGTTGCTCCCAAATAGCTGGTTTTCTTTGTAGACCAAATATCAACTGTTGTACTAACATGTTGCACATTTCTGAGCCTTTCTTTCAGGGCAGCTTTTTTCGCCAGAAATTCCTCGTCAATCCTTCGTCCTAGTGTGCGTCTGGACATAACATTTGCACCAGGGGCAAGGCCTTGCACAAGGTCAATGAATTCGGGTTGTTCAACTGTGGCAAGTGCGTGCATGCCTTTGACAATAAAGGATTTGACAAGGGAGTCAACCTTAGTTTGTGGTATTGATGGGCTGGCATGATCGAACAAACGAGTCTGCCTGAAAGTTTTTGATTTTTTCTTTTGGCCACTGGCATATTCCTTTTTTTTTTTTTTTTCAAATTCCTCTATTTTTTCTGGATGTCGTCTTTTCAAATGCGTCTTGAAATTTGTTGTTGCGACATACGAGCCACAAATAATTACTTTCTTGGTAGTGCAGAGTTGGCACTCCGCTTCAATCTTTCCACTTTGATTTTGAGATACAACTTTGAAGAATTTTCCATCCAATATAGCACACTTCGACTTATCTGAAGATGTGGTGGCTTGAGGCTCATCTGACACCTCTTCATTGCTGTGATCATCACTAATTTCAGTTCAACAGGACCGCCTTCATTTCACACTAAATTGTTTAAAAAAAAAGTTAGTTGATATTCAGACACACACTTAAATCACATCATCACAAAAAAGGAAATTTAATCAGAAATAATAGGCAGTGACTCCAGATCTACGAATCTACAGATATAGGATTAGTTTTCAATTAATACATTAATATGAAAGAATAAATATGCTTAAGAAATCTTAATATAGCCTACAACATGCCTGGTCTCTGATGGACAATGACAATAAACAGGCCTACATAAGCCAAGTATGAATAGCCAATGCTTTGAATCTGAATCATATGTAGTTCAAAGATTGTGAAAATTTATAGTAAAAGATATGCCAAGCCCTTCAATATCACACTTTCCTAATATAATTTTTATAATATACTCTATTGGCTACAGTATGCCTACAATTTGCAATGATTTAGGCCTTGCCTTGGCAAATACAAAGATTTTTAATGAGTAGACCGTAATACTTTACTGACTGGTTATGGTTTTGTGTGCAAATCATTGATCATAACAATTAGGCACAACTTCTGGGCTCATCTGAATTTTGGCTAATAGAATTTGGTCTCGAGCCAGGTCTGTCACTATGTGGAGGGAACATGCCTCGACAGGGTTGTTTCCGCTATGAACATATATTTGACACTATTTGTAGATCATGCAAACTGATACTTTCTCGTTGCACATCAAACAATATGGCCAGTGTTCCTGTGTAGCCTAGGCTGCCGATCGCTAGGTAGGCAGGCAACAAAAAAAACTGACCAAGGTCAAACTATCCGACAGAGAAAGCTGCATGACTGCCTCGTCATCATCCTCATCACTGCCATATCGTTTTTAATTTACCTTTTGCGAGTCAGGCACGCTTGACCTGTCTGCTCGATATTTGATAAGTTATCCTCTAAGAAAAAAGATCGCTGACCTAAGCAACTTGTTAATCAACCGACCGTCATCTATCTACAACCTGTGCATATCAAACACACTCACCATTAATGAGTAGGCCCTATGCTAACAATTAATGTATGCCCTAGCTCATGCTTATTGTGTAATTTAGTTGACAGTGTGTGTGTGGGAAGACGGAACCATATATTTTTCACAAAGCATTTCACCTTAGTGTTGTTTCCATGCCTCGAAAAGCCCGCTTGTTGGTACAGTGTCTCTTCGCCATTCACTGCTGTTGTGACTCTCGTAGCGCGGAAACAGCAAGATCCCATTCAAGCCTCAATGGGCGTGTCACGTGATTTAGGCGTACGTCTTGACTCGTGGTGATTGTTTACGTATCCAGTCTCACATTTAGGCTGGTTTAATCAGGCTAGATTGATTGACACTTATCTTTTACTGATTCAATAATAATAAATAGAAAAGTATTTTTGTATTTTAAATCAAATACAGTACCTCAAAGCATTTAAATACAAAATACAAACTACTTCTTAACAAACTTGTAAAATACAAATTACAAAATACACTAAAGTATTTTAAATACGTATTTTAAATACTTGTATAAGAATGATATAAGAATAAAGAATGTTGAAAATGGTTCAAACAGGTCGTTTCCAAATAAAATCTAAAAATCAAAAATTTAACATAAGTAGCATCATCAATAATATACTATTAGTGTAGAAATTAATGTAGCAGTTTTAACCTCACAAGTTCAGTTCTCAAAGAATGTGTAAAGCATTAAATTACTTATTTTCTGTATTGATGTCAGATTATCAGTGTGTCGTCACAGGTCATCGAAGCTGCAGGGTCATTGAACTGAGTGAACTTTAGCAAGAACTGAAGATCTTGACTTGTTATTTCAGGCAATGTATGAAACTTCTCACCATCATTGGCCAAGGTTATTATAAAATATGAATTATCTGTTAAATGACTATAAAAGGAAAAACACTTTAATACAGCCTGATTGCAAGGCAAAGTGTGCAGACTTCATCTGCTTAGTGCTTGTTCTGACATCATAGCACACACATAGTTTACTGATATTTAATTAAAAAAGATCTTTACAGAGATCTCAGTAACTGCCTTTCCAGGAGGAACTTATGCCATGTGGTTGAGAAAATAGGGAAAAAATAGATCTCTTATTTGGACCAGCAGATGAACATTTTTGAAAACAGTACAAATAATCAAATACCAAGGTGAATTCAGGCAGCTGTCTGAATGGTGGATGGTATTGCATGAAATCCCTCTGGGAAACAAGCCAACCCAATTGGCACTTATTGGGGATATCGGAAGTAGCGGCGCTGCAGTGAATGCCCAAACAGGTTGAGGCCACGCCAGTGTGAAGAGAGACTGTGTCAAATAAAGCATCTGGGGACTTTAGAACGAGGCAGCACAGAGACGACACAGAGACGAAGCTCCTGTTTTTCTTCATCACCCAATTATCAAGGCGGAGAGGAGCGCAGAGAGGCACAGTAAAAATAGCACCCGAGCTTGTACTTCTAGGCCAGCACAGCGCCGTCTTAGATTACTGCTCAGCGACAGCCGCCTGATTAAGTGTTTCTGCATCTGTGCTTTGAAGAGACAGACAGGCAAAAAGAGAAAGAAAGTTTCTGAGAGTAAGAGCCCATTTGAATTTAAAATGAGATGTTGGAGCCAAATTAGAGGACTGAAAACAGCCATCACTCTGGGCATGAAAACAAGCAGCGCCTTGAGAGCAGCAGGAAATAAGAAAAAAATGGAACAAAGAAAAAAAAGGCAACCATGCCCTGACGAGGCATACATTGTTTGCTTGTGGACAATTATGTGTTGAAGGCTGAAGATAGAATACTGTTACTATTTGTGCTTTCACAATGTACAGTACACAATAAGGTGGCCAATGAAAAGTTTGCTGCTAGGTTTGGGCCACTGGGTCGCTCAGAATCAGGAGTTGTAGATGCTGATTGTATTTACATTACATTCTCTGCATCACTTAGAAATGGAAACAGCCTCTGTTTTACTTCAAGATTGCTGAATCTCCTCCTTAACAGGTACTATAGAGCTGTCTCTGAGATGCCTGTTACCACCCAGATTCACTGCAGGTGAATGAAATTTCATCTGTGGTGCTTACAGCTTTGAAAATTGTATTGTTAAAAAGTTCATCATCTTTTTCTTTTTAGAAACAGTATTGCCTTCAGACAGTGAGCCTCTGCCATCAGGTCATGTCAATGTTCTGTATTTTGAATTACATTTTTTTTTTCCAATTGCTAACACACTGAAATGACATGGATAGCACAGATATTTAAACTGACACACAGGGAGCAAAACCTCATCTCAAATCTTCAAAACTTTAAACACATTTTCTGCTTTACACACATTTCACATTTCAAAGTAGGTCTTTTAAAAGTGTACTGAACACGGTTCTCTGCATAAGACACAACAATCTGACATAAAGTCACATGTTTGCAATTTCAAAACACCCAATTTAAAATGACACTACATGAGCGCATTGACCACTATATGTGCCACCTAGTGTTATGTAAATGTTAACACTTCAATCAGGAAGTAAGCAATAAAAGAGCACAGGTGAGCATCTTTTTTCTTTTACAGCAACAATGGAAGACTTTAATGAGAGAGGAAGAGGAAGAGGGAGGGTGAGAATGAGAGGGGGAGGAAGAGTGAGAGGTCAGGGTAGAGCAGTGTTGTCGAATTATTTTGCTTTCCTCTTTATTTTTTTCTTTGTGCAGTTTCACCCACACTCCACCTCTTTTACCATTTTTGGATTAGCTGGGAAGCAATGGAAGCAAGACTGCCAAGATGGAGACAACCAGAGCCAGCACACTGAGCTTCACAATGGCTCTTCAGAAGCCTGTGGGAGATGACAACAATGATTCCCAAACTTTGACCAAATCATTCTAATCTTTCTTATCCATGATGCATCAGTTTTCACTAAGTCACCTGTTCCTGAGGCTGAAATGGCCCCACACCATAATACTACCCCCTCTGTGTTTAACTGTTGACAACACACACACATTTTTATCTCTCTCTCCATCCCTCCGTCCAACATACACTCTTCACTGGTTGCCAAACTGTAAAATTGAAACACTAAAAGTTTCTTTTTTCTACCTCTCCTCTTTTGCTTCTGATGCGAATTGGTGGCATCATGGCGGTCTAAAGTGACTTTACAGTGCTTGGACTGCATCTCAAGACACAGGCCAGCTTGTTTTTTAAAGTAAAATGACCCACATCTCCTTATGATGCCTCTATTCTATGGTTTATAGAGCATTATTATGATATTGTAGATATTTCATTCGTTTTATGGGTATTTTAATGACCAATTCAACAAAAACAGCTAAAACCTCTTAAGTATGCCAAGTGTTCTAATAATTTGGCCCCTACTGTAAAACTGTTTGATGCCGTGGATACTACATCCATGTTTTATATAATCTATGATTCAGACTGGTCATCACATGGTGGGTCACCTTCCTATGTGCCTGCAGTCATCCCTCAGTTATGTTAATGCTACATGTGAAATCACCAAACAGGTCACAGATATATTAATTTTAAGGATTTTAACTTCAGAAAAATGAAAGTAGATCAAAGGTTTCTTTTTTGTGACTTAATCTGAAGGGAATAGTTCCACATTTTGTCAAATATGCCTTTTGAGTGTTCACTTATATCAACCTTAGGACATGGTCAACCCAGCTTGGAACACTGAGAAATACAGTAAGTAGGCCTGTTCTATCCAAAATGGTTAATACGCCTCTTATTTATCACTAAACAGACACTTTGTAGTTTTAGGGGGAGTTGCTTTATTATTTTGGCAAACAACAGCTTAAAACACCTGAAGTGACTGTTATTGTCATTTCTGACCATATCCATATATCCAGAGCCAGAGACACTGCATTTAGAATCCAGTTAAGAACATAAAACTTAATGAATGAGCTTTTGGGGTGTTGGCTGGTGTATTTCTGAATTTTGGACAGAAGTTAGCTATCTTTATGCTAAGCTAAATAACCACACCCAGCTCTGTACCAACACACATGACTATAACTCATGTGAGCAAATTTTGTGATTAGTGATGATTAAAAAATGTTTTGTGGTTAGAATACTAACAGCATCAAAGCGTTTAAGCCTAGTTACATTTTCATAGATATTTTTTTTTAGAATGCCGAATTTAAAATACACAATCTCCATTAGCCAATCATGTTGCTGTTGATCTTCACCATTCTCTTTGTCCCTTTAGCAACACCAGTGTCTAGACTCATCAGAGGCTCTGTTTCTTATCATCCTCTCTAAATATGATCATGTCATGATGTGGGTATAATAAGCCAAGACTTAGACAAGACATACATTTCTCATCTTTATTGTGCACATTTGATAAATATATTTGCTTGTTCAAAATGAGGTCTTTCCTGATTAAGATGCAGTCATAATTGACAAACACTATAAGTAAAACAACTTTCCTTTCTCTGTGGACACAGCAGCTGTGAATTGAATTACCATCCAACTGCTGCTGTTTTTAATTTGGCCTCTCTGGTTCTCTCAGCTCTCAGAATAATGAATTATGTTTGATAAAGAACAACTGTTGTGCTCTGCTGATTTCTGAGGTAAATGTTTACCAACTTCAGTTGTTTTACACGGCTCATGCACTCTGTGTGTAGGGAAGCAATTAGCCCTCTGATAAAAAGTCCATCAGCATTAATGAACAGGCAAGAGCAAATCTGTCAACAGCAAGGTCCCATGGAGAGGTGGAAAGTCCAGGGGTGTTACTAGCAGTGTGTGTGCTGCCCCCAGGTCCAGTCCTGACGTGAAGTTGTAGAGGCTGAAGTGGGCCATTATCCAATCCCTAGAGCCATGTTGGATGTGACGATGTCTCCTTAAGACGGAGAGCCACAAGAGCTTGCAGCTGATGCATGTGGAGAACCCTACAGATCCAAGTGAGTAATTATTTCAGGGTGGCTGAGTCTCTGTGGGAGCACAGGATTGGAGACAGCACAGAGCTGAAAAGCAGCCGGCCCGGATTCCAGAGGTAAATGTCCCATTTATTTTCTCGGTGCACATTTCAGAAAATCTCTGTGCCAACACTTTAAAGCTCTGAACTGAAGCAGCTAGCTTTGAGATAAATTCTGACCTTCCAACAACTGGTTCTGAGAGAAAAAAATGATAAAAAGGCACAAAACTGTGTGTATGAGATATATTTTAAGGGGAATGAACAATTAATCCCAGGAAGCACTGGGAATGCCATCAAATCATTTAATTTCACTCTTTCTTTCACTCATTGTTCTTTTGAACCATCAATGGTACAGCCCAGTCTCACTCTAACCAGGATTCATCATGCATTTTAAAGATTCTGCATACCAACAAAGTTGTTTGCAATTATTCTGTCTGACTTGACCTCTGCTTGGGTCAAGTTGGGGGGGGCTTTACCTGAATTGGATAAGGTCACCATGTACCAATAAGGACATTGACGGCAAGATTGGTTCTGCCCAAATATGGTCACCAAATAAAGTAATTGCAATGTCAATCAAGCTCAAATCAGCCCAAATCATTCAAATCAATGGTATTGTTTCCTGAGGTGTAAGGAGGCGTTATTTGCTTAACATTTATCTGCTTTATAATTTGATCTTCTTAATTGGTTACCAGTAATTAGTGCACAGATGGCTATAATATGGGTTTGGTCATCGATGACTGTGCTTTAATGTATATTTGGCACATTTCACTGCTTATATATTTCTTGCCAGTACCATGGAATCTGTTTATTATTTAATAAGTTGGCACTCATTACCACTGTTACAGGTTTATTGACTAAGCTGAGGTTAATGTATTTTAGATGTGAGTCATATTGTTGTATAAAAAACTGAATACTGATAATTCAGTCCAGTTGCCAATATACTGTATGCTGCACATATCTTCCTCTAGCACTTCATTCAAGGACACCTTTTGTTCTTCTGAATAATCAAAGACCTGTTTCATACATATGATGTATTGTGCAAAGCATTTGATGTAACTGAAAACATCAAATAACAAGTAAATCCAACTCTGGCTTATACGTGGAGCCGCTTCAGGCACTTCATGCTGTAAATATTTTGACTTTCCAGGAAAGCATGCACTTTTCTTGTTAGGCTGATGCTGTCATAGACATAAGAACCCACATGCAGCGCTCTTTTCACAGCATGAAAGCACTTCATCTCAGCACCCTGCAAGTGCTTTTCACTCTGAAGAAAGTGGCCTGGTGGACATTTGCCTCAAAGTCTCTCATAACCTTTAGAGTTACCCAGTAAGATCTGACCATATGCTGTGCTGTGTGTGTCAGTGTAATAAACTAAAATTTAATAGAATGGATGTGCCTTAAAATGGATTCATGTGCTTCATGCACACAATCATGTTTGCTTAGAACCAGTTTTGTTACATAATGTACTGAGAGACGGATAGCAATGCCACTGCCAGCAATTTCTTTTGCCATCATTATTTTAAATGTGTCTTAACAATGTTTTTCATACAGTATAGAACAATTCTGCAGCTTGTACAGGAAGGAGTCATTCTTGGACAAAAATCAGGCTGTGTTAATTCTCTATATACTAACCAACATTTCTTGCCATTTTAATGGACTGCTGTGCCCCAAAGCAAGGATTAATTACCCCCGTGACTGTACCCAGTAAGAGCTCAGATTAAAAATGTCTGAGTTAAAATTATTTTGTAATTGTAAAACAAAAAGTAGACTATATTCTAAAGTGCATATACACCAAGATTAATTAGGTAAAACAACTGAAATATATACATATATATCATATTGTTATGTGGTGTATTCTTCTTACTCCTTGTGATCCTCCGGTGGTGATGCAGATGAAGATGTTTAAAGAGAAAATGCCGCCGACACCGTCTTAGTCGTATAACAAGTTTATTACAACAAGCACAGTGTCGAAACAAGTACAAAGTACCTGGAGAGTCTCAGGCCGAAAAATGAGAGAACCCTCCCGACCTCATGCCGGACAAGCTCTTATATAGACAGTTTGTGCCTCCCCCTGACATGTAATTAACAACAGCTCAAGGCACAAAAGTCAATGATGTTACTTTAAAGAAAAAAACTGAAAGACGATAGTCCTCTTTTCCCAGGAAGAACCCCCTACAGGCTTAACCTCTGACCTGACTCCTAATCAAAATATCTAAAGAAGTCTCTTCTCCTTCTGGACATCTGGTTGGCACCGACCTGTCTGACCTCTCGGTTAAATAACCTCTGGCTTAGGAGTGGACTGAATACCAGCTTGTGACTAAACATGTATTGTGAAGTAAACCCCTGTTGAATAGGCCCTGGCTCAAAAATGGTCTGCATAGGTATCTTAAAATGAAACACATATCTACAGCAGCCTCAACATTAATCACCTCAACATTAAAGACTATGCATCCATGGCAGACACCTCATATTCCCCCCTTCGGGACTTCACAGAGTCCCGATAAACGAATGATACCTGGTTACATTTTTAGACCAATGATAATGTCTCTCAGCATAATCTTAACAATAAAGTAACTTAATGGAATGTGAAAGTGAAAAACCTGTCTGGCAGCCATCTTTCCTGAAATGTCCTTCTTATCAATCTGGACAGGAAAACTCTTTCACGGCCCCTCTGCCTCAGGCGGCCACATATAGTACTCCAATCTAATCTAATTAAAGAACTTTTACTCATTGTATGTCAAAACATCATTAAGGCAAATACACATGGAGACCTCAGAAAATAAAATCAAAAATATCCACCTTCAGGCTAGTCAACCCATCGTACCCTCCAATGGACCTATCCCTGCCTATTCCCAATTTCCCTGTCGGACCGAAAAATAAAAATAACAACTGAGGTTCCAACATATGAGCCACACATTGCATACAATTCAACATAATAAATGGTATACCATAACATTCAAAAACAACATCTTATACATGTATTACATATATATGTTACTTCATTTCCGTTCTTCTTTGTTATGGATCAGCCCCACAGTTCCTCCACAGTGTTGATTAAGTTGATGTTTGCTCTGAGCATCCTCCCAATGTCCTTGTTCAGAGTTCAGGCTTAATTGTCCTTTTGATTGTTCTTATTCGAGTCTCTGAATCCCTTTAACAGCTTGGGATCCTTGAATCATCAACCACCCTCATGGTGGTCCTCCCCCACTGTTGTTCTAAGGGAAAAAGAAAACACCAACCAGTATCTTTGCAGAAATAACATATACAGAAATGACATATACAATTCTGATTATGGATATAATTCATATTTTATCTCTAATATAAATTCTATGCAAACATATATATTGCATTGGCTACTTTCCCTTTTACTGCCACTTACTAGCATACTCCTACTAATTCACTAGACACCTAAAATATATGGTAAACTATAGATGTGTTATACATGTTTAAAATTGGTATCTCTCCTCCAATTCACCTTCTAACCCTACTTCCTCATCATCGTCTGACTCAGTCCTCTGCATTAGTGGCATCTGGACCTGGTCTCCTGGCATCACTACCCCAACCCATTTCAATATTATAGCTTTTGCACACATACAGAAACCTTCTCTATTTGCCTCTCTTCCCCTACATACTCTTTTCCCATCATTTAAACTCACTTTCCATCATCTGTCGTATATCACACAAACTTATATAGAAAGTTTATGCCGTTCATCGTCGTACTTTGACAATCTATTCAATTTCCAAACCTTTCCATCTTTACTTTTCAACATTCTCATCTCCCTCATCTTTCCCACGTTTAACTATGCAATCACTGCATTACTGTTTTATTCACATAAACTACTGCTAGGCGGAACACTGAGCTAGTAGAAGTGCTACTACCCAATGTAACAATTTGATTTGGAATTTGATTTTTTATGACCCCATTTATTTTCACACATTCCTTGACTCTGCGGGTGATAAGACTGCACCAAAACACTGTTTTATTCACAATTTACGAAATCAATTTTACTGTTTTGTCCACGAACTCTTTAGTTTATCCAAACCTGCTTATGACTTTTCTTTATAAAAAACTTTGGAAAAAACTTTGGCAAAACTTTGCAAAAACTTTGGCAAAAAGACTGAGCATCCCTCTGCTTGGTTGAACAAGCTTCAGGCCATCGTAAAAATCGATCGACAACAACCAACATATGCCTCTTTACCTTCAACTGGTCTGATCATATCACCAAAGTCCCCTACTAGCTCACAGCTAGAACCCCTTGGAGTCGGACTACGAAAGGCGGAACCATCACCCCCCTTAGAACATTATTTTCGGAACAGTTTGTGCATCTGCCTATGACAAATCAATCTGTGCAAGTAGACATAGTGCCCAGAATCCATACTCCATTATAATCTTTCTCTTAACTTCCCCCCTTGCAACATAAGCTACCTCATGTGCATCCTAACAGATCTGGAGGAGCTATTATCAGCCCTGCATGGTTCTTCCAAAAACCCCAAAATCCTGGGTGGCACCCCTGTCTCTCCACAACTGTTTGTCAATCTCAGAAGCTACATTCTGCATAAAAACACATCCCTAAAAGTGACTCTATCCTCCAAATCAACTTCATGTGTGACCAACAAAACTTTACCCACTCTATCTGCTCCTGTGACTGCCTTTGCGGCTTCATCAGCTGCTTTGTTACCTTGCGTTACTCTGGACATATCTGCTCTATGAGCTGCACATTTAGCTATTGCTATCTCTTTAGGTCTCATCATAGCATGCAACAGCTTTATTATTTGAGCGTGGTGTTGTATCGGGGAACCATCGGTTTTCTTAAACCCACGGCCCTTCCATACCGACTCAAATAGATGACACACATTATGAGCATAAGCAGAATCTGTATAAATTGTCACTCGCTTGCCTTCAGCTAACAAACATGCTTCTGTTAGACCCACAAGCTCTGCAAGCTGTGCAGACGCAGGCTGTGGTATTGTTTCAGCCTTCTCCACAACAAATTCATCAGCTTGAGCTTTCACTATGGCATATCCTGCACTCAACTTATCTCCCACACGGTAGCAGGATCCATCTGTCCAATACTCCAAGTCTGCCTCATGCAATGGGAGGGCTTGTAAGTCTGTTTTGAACCTTGAATACTTTCCTGCCTCATGAACACAATCATGTGGCTCACCGTCCTCTGGAGTTAGCAACGTTTCAGCCGGGTTCACTGTGGCACATCTCGCTAAAGTAACATCTTCCTGCACTAGAAGCCTATGATAGTCACTAAGCCTCGGCATGGTCAATGTATATTTACCCTAATTCATTCAAAAGATTCCTGAGACTATGATGCGTAAGAATAGTCACCGGATACCCCATTGTAACAGATGATGCCTTATAAACAAGCACTTGTAGTGTTTTAATGACATCCGGATTAAAGGTTCCTTCCACTGGTCAGGGTTGATCAGTCCCTGGCCAACGGCGGGACCAATTTTGCTGAGGTTCGTGAGACCTCTTTTATTAAGGGATCTAATCAATCACCTAATCAAAATAATCTCAATGTGTTCGAGGCTAATCACTTAATTTGGAGTCGCTTTACTAATTTATTTTATTGATGTATCACTATTTTATGCCACAGTCAATGAACCCCAGAAAGAAAGTCACCAACATCAAGGAACTTTAGGGGATTCCAATAATGCAAATAAAATTACACCACTAAATCCACACAATGCCTCTCTAGCCCAAAAAGCTATCAGCAAGATCTCTAAATGCCAACAGATATCAATAGTAACTATGTACCACAAAGCAAGTATCCACAATCACAGCTTTTACTTCTAGCCCCTAAAGAATCTTAGATGCAATCATACGACACAAGTCAGCTCAGAATAACTCAAACAGCAGGACAATGCACAAACAGCAACACATCACAATTGCAATCCACAATACAACAGTTTAACTGATCAGTCAGTTGCCACGCTTGCTCAAAATAGCACATAAAAGCAGAATAAACTATTCTCACTTTCAGTCATAAACATCTAATCATACATATATAAGCAAATAGATCTCGGTTTCTAGTGATCATAAATGCATATACACATATTTCAAAACCAGCAGGTATGGCAGGAGTTCGTGAACAAAAGAAGTACTGGCCTTGTGCAGTGGTCTGAGCTGGAGTCTGACGTCACCGAACTGGTCTGCGTAACCCCTGTTCAGTCTCCGCCTTTTCTCCGTGTCTCTCCGTGGAAAACCAGCAAGAATTAGATTTTCGTTTAATATCATCACAGTTTAATGTCACATTCTTTAGTAATCCACCTTTTCTTTTCTGTCAACACTTTAGGGTTACTGACCACATCAAACTCACTCACTCCTTTTTGATCATAATTATCTTTACACAGAATTATGTACTAATATCTCCTTACTTATCCTAAATAGGTCTTTATCTATTATTTATTTATTTATTTATTTATTTATTTATTTATTTATTTATTTATTTATTTATTTATTTCTCATGAATCTTATAGAGACCATCTTTATGGAGCTATAATTTATTTATAGAGATGTCTCTAAAAAGGCTCATAGCTTCATTCATCAAACTATGTATATCATAACCTTAATATTACCTTTGCGCTCTTCAGCACCGAACCTTATTCCACATCATTCTTTTCAACACCAGACTTACAGTGCACTCCACACCCGTAAAGCCTTCAACCTCAGCACTCACTCAACACTTTTCACTCTTCTCGATCATGGTTATTTCTAAAAAGTTATACGTTACTCTCACCACTCCTTATATATCTTAATAAATCTGTTTCGGAAGCTCAAAACAAATTATTAACTTTTATCATTAGCATATAGAAACGTTCTTTTTTAAGTCCTTTAAAGAGGCTCATTAGATAAACACTGGAATAAAAATCACATTTCCAAAACAGAAATGGTCAAACTCCAAACACACACACAAAATTCAGCCTGCAGTGCTGACGTCTCTTTCAACAGAGACAGAGAAACAGAGACACAGAGACAGAGACCAAGAGAGGGAGGAGGGGTCCCTCTCCAGCTTATCAATACACTTAACTTTAACACATAATATAACAAACAGAAAGACAAATCACGATCGACAATCTATCCTAAAGACAACTCATTCATACGTCCTAATTGAGCATGCTCAGCCGCGTCCCTTTCCTTTAATCTAAATTTCTGCTACCTCATGAAGTGCAGAATATCTGACAAAACGACTTCAGTCGTGTCTCGTCAGCCCACGACAGAGCGGTCATCTATCTACAAATATTTTCACCTACACTCCCAGTTATACTTTTATAACCGACCTGAACATCACCTAGTGAACTGTCCGGGTTTTAGGGCCCGTCTAAAACCGCCTCCCAGAGGGCTTTACCGAATTCGCGGCTACCTTAAATCCTTATTCCTATTTTCTACTCACTAACGTTCACGCTGCCGCAGACCATCTGCTGAGTTCCAAACTTCTAGCTAACGTTACTTGTTATAAGGCCTTTTGCCTTTTACCTCTAACTACCCAATCCGTCACGCCCAGTCAAACTGTAGAGTTTCCCAACTCTCTGGCGTTACGGATTGTAAGATGCCTTCGCCTCGCCTACAATCCTGTACGCTCAGTCAAACTGTGGAATTTCCTAATTCCCTAGCAATACTAATTGTAAGACATCCTCTCCTTTACCTATTGCGCAACCTTACTGTTCTAATGTGAACCATAATTTTACTCTACCATCACTCCCCCCTACCCCGTTGCCAGCAACGCAGTAAAATGATGAAGAGTAAACAAATTTAAACGGAACTTCTCCGCAAACATCAACACAGCATGACACACATTACCCACACCGGACCGTCTCGGTGCGACCCAACACAGCCGGACTACAGCAACTGGCAACAGCCACCCCCCAAGCAGCAGAACGGAGTACGCTCACCTGGGATGAGAGGAGGAAAGCAGAGCTGCGTCCAGCCGCGCCTCGGTCGCAACACGGATCCTGCCGACAACGCCATTTCTGTGGTGTATTCTTCTTACTCCTTGTGATCCTCCGGTGGTGATGCAGATGAAGATGTTTAAAGAGAAAATGCCGCCGACACCGTCTTAGTCGTATAACAAGTTTATTACAACAAGCACAGTGTCGAAACAAGTACAAAGTACCTGGAGAGTCTCAGGCCGAAAAATGAGAGAACCCTCCCGACCTCATGCCGGACAAGCTCTTATATAGACAGTTTGTGCCTCCCCCTGACATGTAATTAACAACAGCTCAAGGCACAAAAGTCAATGATGTTACTTTAAAGAAAAAAACTGAAAGACGATAGTCCTCTTTTCCCAGGAAGAACCCCCTACAGGCTTAACCTCTGACCTGACTCCTAATCAAAATATCTAAAGAAGTCTCTTCTCCTTCTGGACATCTGGTTGGCACCGACCTGTCTGACCTCTCGGTTAAATAACCTCTGGCTTAGGAGTGGACTGAATACCAGCTTGTGACTAAACATGTATTGTGAAGTAAACCCCTGTTGAATAGGCCCTGGCTCAAAAATGGTCTGCATAGGTATCTTAAAATGAAACACATATCTACAGCAGCCTCAACATTAATCACCTCAACATTAAAGACTATGCATCCATGGCAGACACCTCAGTTACAAAATAACACTGTGACTATTTCACTTTCACTATTATCCCAAACCTAACCAGTGCAAGTGCAACTTTTTCAAAACATTACCCAAACACGCTTTATTTTGAAAGTCAAGCCTGATGTCACACATTTGCTTTTACTAACTTGACCAGACATTGAATTACATTCTTGGTAACTTGACCACTGAGCTGTGCCTGCCCAGAAATTGTTAGAGGGCTACCAACAGCAACATACAGTATTTTGAAGCAAAGGGCCACTGATGTGTTGGGCATCAAGGGCACCAAAAAGGTGATGAAGATTAAGGGTGGGTGAAATTGTTTGTCTAATAAGTTTGCATCTGTGTAAGTTTTAGCTCCCACGGCAGCTCTTATATTCTTAAATATGGCGACTCACTCGCCCATGATATATAGAGGCCCAAAAGATTTTTCCCTGAGGCTACATACAGGTTCATTGGGTAAGGTTCTCTCACAGGCAAGGCAACCATGTTTTTTAATTTAATATGCTTCCTTGAATTGCACTGCATATATTTCTATGTCTGCTCCTAGTCACAAAAATACACAAAAAAACATCAGTATCCAGGCCAGGCAACCCGCCAAAAGCAGGAGTGAGGGTGGCTGCCAAGTGAAGAAAAAATGATGAGACTTCACTGAAAGCACAATTACACAACACAACAGATCATGTTGAGTTGTTCTGAGGAACACATTAGGGGGCAGCTCACAGGCAGAGCGGGTCATCCACTAATCAGATGATCAGTGGTTCGATCCCTGGCTCCTCCAGTCTGCATGTCCTAAGTGTTGCAAGTGTTCTTGGTGTACATATAAATGCTTAGCTCCTAAAAACGGACGAGCAGTTCCCAATGCCATCAGTGTATGAATGTGTGTGAATGAGATATGTACTGTAAAGGGCTTTGAATGGTTGGAAGACTATTTACCATTAATAACTAAATCACACTCAACTACTTTGCCAGTGTTTCACAACTAGGCACTATTTGAGGCACATTTTAAATCAGGTCTAATCATCCTCGGGTCATTTTGGTCAGGTTTTAATGTCTCTATCAGATCAGGTCTCTATTTTTTGAAAATTAAATCATGCACTTTATGTTCATTCAAGCAATTATTTCTGCTGTGATAACTGTGAAACCCTGAGTCACGGTATGGTTATAAACAACTGTGTATTGGCTTCTACAAATTGTCCCTTAAATCTGGTCTTCCATCTTCTCACCAGTACCTGCAGCAACACACTAACACAACACATCCCTAACATTTTGTTAAGGTATTCGGGTAAAGTCTCGTCCAGCCATGATGACAGGTCTTTGGTTTGTGTCAAACAAATTTCTGCAGTTGCTGGGTGTTTTTTGAAACTTCATTTAATTTCATAACAATTTCACATACACCCATGTGACCAACGTCTCACAGTCCAGACTATGTAAGCTATAGAGAGCAGCTGCAGGCTATGATCTGTTTGAACTAATTCACCATGACAAGGGACACAGAATCATCCTCATACTGTGTGTTTACATCATCATCATGTGGTTAGTCATTTTAATTATTAATCTTTTCCTGTTTTACTGCATCAGGTGCTGGCTTTGATCATCAGTTTTCCCTGTGACAGATGGAGGAGTCTGACTATGTTTCAGCAATAGTATCTTAGATTGATTGTTTGCTCTAAACTTGGCTACTGTAGGTACTGTCACGCTCATGGGCTCAGATCATAGATTATACTGCATAATGCCAAAGCTTTAATCGCCACTGATAATGCAGGAGCATATACTACAGTATAAGCTCTCTCAGAGTCAGACTGATTGCTATCTGCGCTATAACAGCAATAACACACTGTGGATAATGTATGCATGCACATTAGTATGCATAAACTAGTGTGTGCACATGGGCATAACATGCAGGTATACATCAGTTATGATTATCCTGTTATATTAAACCTATTTTTAGTAGACATACCTTAGTACATACCTTTATGTACAGTATATTGGTCTGTGTGTGTGTGTGTGTGTGTGTGTGTGTGTGTGTGTGTGTGTGTGTGTGTGTGTGTGTGTGTGTGTGTGTGTGTGTGTGTGTGTGTGTGCAAACCACTGAAAGAGGTCACTGGGAATAATGTCAGCATTGCATGCGTCATGTATCGTTTAAATATATACAAAACTCATAAATCCATCCATCTGTAACCATTGTCCTCATCAGGGGCACAGTGGGGTTGGAGCCTATCCCAGCTGACTTTGGGCAAGAGGCAGGTAACACGCTGGACAAGTGGCCAGCTCATTGCAGGCACACTCACACACACTCACTACGGGTAATTTAGAGTAATTCAACTATTAATTGCAGGTCTTTGGGAGGTACCAGGAGCGAACCCATGGGGAGAACATGCAAACTCCACACAAAAAGGCTCCAGGCGACAGTGCTAACCACTGCACCACTGTGCGGCCCCTAACTCTTAAATCTCAACACCATCTCCAGCAGCCCATCAGCATAGTCTGAAATACACATTCTGAAGGTGTACAGAGCACTACTGATCTCAGGTCATCATAGATACATTTAACTTAACCTATACTAAACGTGCATTAAAAATAACCTATGAGCTAAATCTGCATTTAAAGTAAACCTGTGCTAATGATAAATATGTGCATAGAAATTTGACATGTGCAAAAAAGAAATGAAACCTGTCCTCACCATGTACTTCCTGCAGGACACCAGTCCCTCAGAGCCTTATGACAGTGAGAGTTATGAACTGTTTCTGGATCTGTGGCTTGTATTATTTCCTGAGCAGGACCAGGTTGTTGTCAGACTTTCCCAGTGGGGGCAGAGGAGGGCCAGTGTAAGTTTCCTTCATGTTAGCACACAGGAGGTCTAATGTCCTGGCGATAAAAGCGTCTTGATTTTGTGTTTGTAGTGTCAGTATGGTGGAGTGGATGAAAACACAAACAACAATGGTGTGGGAGAACTCTCTAGGCATGTGATATGGTCTGAGACCCACTGCCTAGCACTGTATTACATGCCTAGAGAGTTCTCCCACACCATTGTCTACAAGACTAGACTAGAAACAAAACGCCCAGACGTCATGGCATATACTGTGCATACATACAACTGTGGATAAATCAATCAGTGCAATCTAAAATAGCATATATTTACATAATTATTAAAGAAAATGACAACAAAGAAGAAAACAGTGTTACCAATTTGACAACAGATGCCCTGTGTTTCAGTGACAAACTAAATAACCTACAGACAACAAGCATACACAGAAATAATTAAATGAATAGTCAGTTACAATCAGGAATAATAATAATTCTATAATATGAATAAGAATAATGATATAATAATAATAAAGCCTATAAATCCATCCTGCATAATAAGCCTTTACGTTTCATGCAGTGCTTACAGTAAGCGTACCTTGTTAGGGATTGCAACCCACTAATACACTATATACATTAATGAAAACAGTTATGAATATTATATTCCATTTCTGCCATGTTATGCTGCTATATTCATAGCTTTATGGATCTCAATGTCACAGTAAAGGTAGTTTTCTATTTCAAATATTAGCATTGTAAAAATATGTCATTGTGATGTATAACTGTAATCTCAACTGAGCAAAATAATCATGATTATTATTTCAGCTGTAATCCTGTAGTCCTGTTGCAATGTCATTCCATTACTGTGTTTAATCAAACTGCCCAACACCCAGTCCACACTGATCCACACTCCTGATTTTATTACAGAGGAATGCACACGGATAATAATTTCAGCCACCATGAAATTATTTCAGCCAGTCCAATAAAGGGCATCTTTGGAGACACACTCCTCTTTCACACCTGCTCCTGTTCTGCAGGGTTCATCAGTGCAGCCACCAAGCCAATCCGACTTTTAATCTAAATGGAATCGATCTCCTGCTGTCAAAGACTTTGCCCCTTTGGTGTTTAGAGCAGTGACTTCACCACTGTTAATGTATTGCTTATTAATTACTCTCTCATGAACACAGGGCGATGTGTGTAGCTCCACTGTACCTTTATCTGTGGGAGCAACACCAACAACGTTCCTGAAATGACAATGACAGCACCATTCCATCATGCCTTTACGACTGGCAGAGAAAAAAGATAACACCTATCTGTGAGAAGTCCTAATTTGTTCCACTCTCACTGTTTAATGGCATGTCTTGCTGCCTAACTGGAGTTTAATGAGTGCATCTGCCTTTTGACTGCTTCATGGCCTTTTTCTCTTCAAAGGTGTTCATTCCTGCACCAGAGGTCTGTTAGTGATGAACATAAACGTTAAAGAGGTGGACATATCACACAAGCATCAGAATTACTAAAAAAAAAAAAAAAACCTTCATAACTTCATTAAAAAAATGTGTGGTAATTTAGTCAATTCAAAGTTTAAATCAAATGAACTAAGTAGATTTTAGTGATGTCCAGTAGTTTTCCTATTTCTTTCTAGCCACATAAGGTGTCATGTCTATAATAAAACAGTTTTGAGTATGTTGCATATTCACACAACCCATCAAATCAAATCAGATTTTATTTGTATAGCCCAAAGTGAGAAAGTCAGAGAAAGGGAAGCAGTCTAGTCCTATGGCAGCATAGCTAAGGGATGACCTGAGCCAGCCCTAACTATAAGCTTTATCAAAAAGGAAAGTCTTAAGTCTACTCTTAAAAGTGTTGACCGTGTCTGCCTCCCGAACCCAGAATGGTAGTTTGTTCCACAGAAGAGGAGCCTGATAACTGAAAGCTCTGGCTCCCCATCTACTTTTGGAAACTATAAGAACCACAAGGAACCCAGCAGCCTGAGAGCGCAGTGTTCACAGCATCACAGCAAAAGTGTGTGGACAAAGACGTTCTATTTTCAATAGAAAAGAGGGTTATGTTTAAGAGGATCGCATAGGCGCATTCTGTGAGTGAAGGAGATCTCATCAAGTGCAGCCCCAACAAATGCTCCAAATGTAATGATAAAAAGACATATGAAATATTTTCTGAGTTGAAGAGATCTGTTATTTTGTGAAATCATTACAAATCATTGAAAACAACTTGGTTTGGTTTAGGGAAAGATGATGCTTTGAATTAAAATAAGTGCCTATTTAATGTTCGGAAAACACTGTTGTATGTGTTAAACCACAGAATATATAAGTCATGGACAGATTTCTGAAGAGCCATTGTGAAGCTCAGTGTGGTGGCTCTGGTCGTCACCATCTACCTCAACTGCCTCCCTGCTAATGCAAAGATGAGCAAAGACGTGGAGCGTGGGTGGAGCTAAGGCAGGCTGAAAGAAGCCTGGTTGCTTAAACAAGCCACTAATGAGGGGATCTAGCAGCCAATCAAGGCAGACACGCTCTTAATTCTGCATAACTTTAAGTTGAACAGTGACATCTACAAAAATTCAGCTTCAGTACAGTTGTCATGAACATGGAATGGAGACCAAAACTGTTTTTTGTACCAGGCTGTAAGCATGTTGCTGTGTTTCATCATCTGCTGTGAAGTTGGACATTGAAACATAGGGGCTTATGGAGACTGACTCATTCTGGAGCCAGCCTCAAGTGGAGGCTGCTTGGTTAAAATCATTACTGGTGTGGTGGTTTTATGGTTATATAATAATATATACCAACCAGGTATACATAATATAATAATAATAACCAGGTCAGATTCAGTTTAATTGTCACATATAATTATACAGGTGTACATTATAGTGATTTTAGGGAACTATTGTTGAGGTTAAAACCAGTGTTGGGCACATTACTTTGAAAAAGTAATTAGTTACAATTACTAGTTACTTACCCAAAAAAGTAACTGAGTTAGTAACTGAGTTACTACACTATAAAAGTAACTAGTTACCCAGGAAAGTAACTAATGCGTTACTTTTTCAAGTTATTTTATTTTTTCTTCACTAAAGGAAACAGTTTAAGAACACAAAGTACTTCAAACTCTTACACAAATGTAAACAATTTAACATTTACTTTATCAGTACATTGTATGTATTCACAAATCAAAATAGCATACTGAAAATGGAATTTGTATAGTGCTCTTTCGCACAAATTGCATACAACTTAAGACAAGAGGTGGACATACAGTGCTCCAAGTATGTTCTTAAAAAAGAAAAGTAAACCGTTTAACAGAAGTGCTTTTAAAATTGTACTGAAAATGTATGACGTTTTTAAAAAAACAAATTCACCTTTGAATCCTATACCTTTATTACATTCACCTATCTATCCATTCTCAACACACATCCATCCATGCATGCGATCAGTCATCCACCCAGCCAACCCAGTCATCTCACCAGATTAGCTATTAAACCAGTGATTGTACCTTAAAAGTAGAAGCTTTTCAAACTTAAGGTCAGAGAGTCTGTTTCTCTTTGGAGTGAATACAAGCTTTCCCAGGCTAAAAAGTCTCTCTACGGGAGCACTGGATGGAGTGGCTGCATTGTATTTGAGTGAAACTGTCTTTATCAGTGGAAATCCATGAAGAGAGTCCATCCCTTGTGCTGCTGATTTGAAATAATCTGCAACTTGACTTTCAGCAGTAGCAGCAGTGGCATCCTCATCCTCAAAGGCAAAGAAATCGTCCTCTATGGTTGAGTCAGTATGTGTTGGTGTGCTGGTAGTATCTGTCTGCTGGTCTTCCTCTCGAGCACCTTTACGGCATTCAGCGAGCAGACTTGCCTTAGCCTTGTCCTTCTTCTCTTGTGTCCGCAGCCAACGTAATTTAAACCTGGGTAGAGTCACAGCAGCCAAGATAGCGTTCTCGCTCTCCAGCACCTCCGCAAATCTGGTTTTAATTGCCTGAAATTACATATAATACAAAGAACATATTATACTGACTCTACACATACGCACACACAAGACATGATGAGCACAATTATATGCAATACTACATACACACAATACAAACAAAATAACATTTTATCATTAGGTATCAATGTATTTAGCTTTTCCAAAAATAAATAGACGTTCTCACCGTAACAATTGCCTCTGGAAGGTCAACGAGAATTTGCAGGCCACTCAGCTCCATGGTCTTCAACATCAGTGTCTCCAGAGTGGGTAAGAGAATGCCATAATAACAGTTGTCCTCTCCCTGAAGAATGTCCAGGGCTACTGTTAGTGGCTTCATTGTCGTGCAGTACTCCCTGAGGAACTGATGCTCTCTTTCTGTAATGGCTTTCAAGCCGAACTTGGAAGATATGGTGTTTAGCTCGACTATTGGGATCTCACAGATTCGAGCAAGCGCATCATAAAAAGAGTTCCATCTTGTAGTGCAAGGGACTACCAGCTTCCTTGCAATAACATCATCCACGGTCTCTGCAGCCACTGTAGATCGGCTAGCCTTGTTCCATAAGGCTGTACATTTCGTCGTAGCACTTCTGTAAACTGCTTTTGTTTCTGGACTGGTCAAAATCCACTTACCAACATCATTACATGAAACAAGGTTTAATGTGTGTGATGCACACCTCTGATGTGGTGGCAAAGTAATCACAGCATCATCGTCATCATCACCTCCAACACTGTTTTGCAAGACATCTTGAATGTTCATAAAAGTCACCTCGTCCTCCTCATCCTCTGAATCATCCTCCTCGACTGGCTGATACTTTTTGAAGGCCTTGACGAAATTAGAGCCGTTATCTGTGACAGTGGATGTTATTTTGTGGGAAATGCCATAAGATGAGTGAATATTATCAAGCTCAGACGCGATACTGTCATGGGTATGACGACCCTTGAATCGCCTACATGCCAAGGCAGCTTTCCTTCGTTTCATGGTTTCTGAATGTATCCAATGTGCAGTAACGCCAAGATAGCTTTTATTATGTGCAGTCCATATGTCTGCAGTAGTGGAGACATATTCCAACTGTTCAAGTTCTTTTTTGAGTTCGACGTTCATTTTAACATACTCTGCATCAATGTATTTGGAAAATGTCTTTCTGCACGACAAACCGGCTCCAGCTCTCCTAGGAATTTTCGCTATAAGGGCTCTAAAGGAGTCCGAGTCAACTGTTGTCAATGGCAGCATGTTTTTAACCACATACCTCCCTATCATTGTATTAAGTTCTTGCTGTGTGGTAAGTTTTGGGGTAGAAGCTGAAGCAGAAAAATCCAGCCTTTGCTGCTTTGCTGCAGTGGCTCCGTCATCGTGGCCCTTCTTGTTAGCTAGCTTGCCTTTATCGTGGGGCATGCCGGTGGCCACTAGCTTAACAGAGGCGTGTGCCGTTGAGAGATGTTTCATTAAATTCGAGTTGCTTACCATTGAAGTGGACAAAGTCTTTGGTCTTAGACACAGTGTGCATGTCACATGTACATTTTTAGCTTTTACCTCGACGAGGTTAAAATACTGCCTGTACTTCCACCGTGAAAACGCTGTCTTAGACTCGGGACTCGCCATCTCGTCTGACATGCTGTGTGTGTGTGTGTGTGTGTGCGCGCGCTACGACCGTGTGTTGGTTTGTGTGTATACCCGCCCACCGGGTGTCTCTGGTTGGCTCAACATGAAATCTCTGCTTTAGCCAATCGTCATTACGTATCCCGCCCTTATCAAAGGGAGAAAAAAAGGCATTCCTGTATGCGAGTTGAGTGAGGTGCCAGTTTCTAAACGAGTAGGTTGGTTCAGTAACGCGAGGTAACGGCGTGTTGGTACCGGTAACGCCGTTTATTTCAACGCCGTTATTCCCATCACTGGTTAAAACAAAACTAACAAAACAAACTCCATCCACCCTGACCCCTTCCCTCTGCAGACTTTGTTGCTCTATAATAAGGCCACCTGGCTTCACACTTTGCTATTTTAAACTGGAACTTCTGTTCCATTTTATAAGTGGCTGGATTATAAGTGACTCAGACCCACATGTTGTCAGATTCAAGCAATTTCTTGAACTGAGAAGAATGTTATCATGACTCAGTGATGGCCTGTTTAATGTTTTATCAGACTAGTGCAGCCGTTCCTGACTGGAGAAGCTGGAGTTTGTTGCCAGGAATAATTAAAAGAAAAAAGAAGCCAAATTCCAATATTTTCGAATGAAAAACACCCACATATTTGATGTTGAAAATAAAAATGCTGTTATTTTATCGTCCTGTCTGAGATTCTGTTGTTTGTTATAGCTCTGCACTCAACATAACAGTGTCATCAGACTGTGTCACATACTATATGCATGAGCCACTGTGACTCAATTTTATGCTTTGACAAGCTCCACAGTAACAAAATGCACATACTCAAATTATTGTTCTTCTGATAAATTGATTTTTAGAGCAGACATGGCAGATTCCAGGAGAATAATAATGTGTGAAGCTGCTTCACACCATCAAAGGGTTGCAGTCACTGTTGCTGTGCACCTTACATTGCAATGGTAAAAACAATGAAATTCAAGGTACAGGGTAAATTCATGATTCTACAACACAGGTGTGGAACAGAATGCAAGTTAAGGTCAATTTATGCCACCCACAAAACAAACATAAAACATAAACATAAACATAAATTAATTAATATATAGGTCATAAAGATCAAAACATTTTTATGATGAGCTGAGGACTCTTACAGCCTGAGACAAGAAGCTGCTCTGTAGTCTGGTGGTATGGCAGCAGGGTGAACAGGCTGTTGCTGGGGTGGACATAGTCTTTTAGTATCCTTTGGGCTACCTCGCCTGTTACCACTGTTATCAGGATGCTCGTTAGATCGGTACCAATGATGTTTTGGCTTTAATCAACTGCTGCAGAACTATCCTGCCTCAGGGAGTGCACATCCCATTCCAATTTATAATGTTTTCTTTCCTTCTAGTTTTCTTCAGAAATACAGCTGTTTCTGAGCTTTTATATCCACAGAGGAGATGTGAGATGACCATGATAAAGCTAATTCTCAGGAACTGTTCCAGGAATATTTATCTATACTTTGAACAATCTAAAACAACATAACACACAGTTTGGATGTCTTCAGTGTTAATTCACAATGTAGAAGATAATACAAATAAAGAAAGTCCAGTAAATCAGGTGTGTCCAAACTTTTGATTGATACTGTTTGAAATAATGAGAAAAATAGAAAATAATAATATCATTAATTCAATTGGTTTAATTAATCAGAGTTTGCCTTTTTTGCCACATTTTTTATTTAACATGAGTTGCCTTTGAACATAGGCAGAATGCAAAGAGCCATTCTCTGCCCAACACAGTGTTGGAGGGCCTATTCTCTCTCATACGGGCCCCCTTGCCCACAGGCCCAAAGTGCACTGCAATTTATATTTACACCTACACAAGTGCCTACATTCTGCTTACACCTTATACACATACCAGTTTATTTATATGATAAATGGTAAACGGACCACTCAGAGCGCTTTTACACTACATATCTCATTCACCCATTCACACACATTCATACACTCATGGCAGTGGCTGCCATGCAAGGTGCCAACTGCTTTTTGGGAGCTAACCATTCATACACATTTAGAGTACACAATTTGGGGTTCAGTATTTTGCCCAAGGACACTTGGAGGACTGGAGGATCTGGGGATCGAAACAATATCATATCATCTGACCTCCTGAGCCACAGCCGCTCCCACATATCATTCCATGTACTAATTACTTGTTTCGTGTTATTTAAATGAACACTTAATAATGAAATGAATGAAAATGAAGCAAATCCTTGTAATTCCATTCCACATTGATTTTGGGTCTTGTGCCACTCAGTCTGTTGGCTTGGTACTGCCAGACCTCTGTTTACCACTGGCAGCTTTCCATCTGGAAGTGTTGTATTCTTCCTTCTTTCTGACAAAAAGGCAGCTTTCCTGGCTCTGGATTTAAAGGTGACTTTTCCAGACATCCAGGCTCTGTAATTGTGAAATGATTTCATTGTCCTTGTGATTACACATAATTAACACAACTGCTATACAACACTATAACACTATATGATGGCACTGTACTCCCCACTGGTTCTCCTGACATGACTTCTTGTTAGTTCCAAACACACCTCCGTCCATATTACTTGTGGACCACCCTGTGGTCTCCTTGCAGGACACCGTGAGACAGCCATGGCTCCACCCTTTTGTCTGACCTTGTCGGCCTTTCCTGTGTTAATCCTCCTTGCAGGTCAGAAGGGGTTGGACTAATCCGATGAAAGGCACTGGTTGAGGATTATATAAAGCCCCATCTTCAGCATTTTAATTCAATCCAGCAGTCATAAAAAAAAATGATATAAAGTCCCAGTGTCACAGTGATAATCACATTTAGACATGTGTGCACACATAACACAAAATGTTCCATATGTATACTAAGCTGAGATATATATCTTTTTCTTCTATTTTCTTCTCTTCCCTTTGCAGACCTAAAATCTGTGACATCACTAGCTTCATGTGTCATTTTAGTTATATAAAGAGCCATTATGAATAGTGCTGGAATGCTTAGATGATATTTGGCCTCTGGTACACAAAGGGGGCTGCATGGCTGCTGAGAACAGTGATGAAGAATAAAAATCAATAAGGAAGAGTGGCCTCAGGTCTCTCACAGACTGCAGAAGCGTTGAATTTTAAAACTTGTTTTGTTATTGAAGCCTTAAAAAAACGTTCCTATTATGTTGCAGGTCATGTTTATTCTCTGGCCCATCACGGTAAAAATGACCTCTGACACTTTATAGTGCTGAAAGAGATTGTGCTGAAGACAGAACCTAAAAATGAGCTCCAAAATACAAAATAGATTTTATAACTTATGACTTGTAGACATTTATGATTTAGCCACACAAGGTATTAACCATTTGTCTTTTAAAATTTCATTTAGGATGAATTTTTAACTATCTGACTTCTAATTTGGCACCATCAACACATTTTTGAATGGGTCCATTAACAGATACCTGTGAAACTAATGACATTCCCATCAGCCTCAGATGCACCTTGTGTTTAATGTTAAAGCAAATGTTACCATGTTAGCACCCTTAACTTGGGTGCTGAATATTGTAAACATTTTGCCTACCATAAGTATATTATCATTGTCATGGTGCACATGTTAGCATGTTGATGTTAGCATTTAGCTCATAGCAGAGGGTGTCACCCTGTACAGATTGTAAAGCCCTCTGAGGCAGATGCACTTTGTGACTTTGGGCTATACAAATAAAATTTGATTTGATTTGATTAAAAATATAAATATAGAAAACAAAAGTCATTATATTGGTGATTGATTTGCATGTTTTACAATATTTTATTATCATTTACTGATGCATAAGCAACATTTTACTGTTGGGAGTGAGCTACTGAGAATAAATGTATTTACAGTTTAGCTCTGTGGTCACCAAACATCTGTAGGCTCAGAAGATGATTAGGTTATAAACAAGAGAACACCACTGTGATGTGAACACAAACAATCATGTCATCTCTCACAGCAACGAGGAGCAGGACTCCATACAGCAAAGCTCTCCTCAGTCCCCTTCAGTCTTTTAATGCTCAGTGATTCCAGCCCATGATTTCAAATGTGAACATTATTTCATGGAAGCAACACGTGCCACCAACTTTACAAATATAGTATTTTTTTGGTATGGGAGAAACAACAATATTTTGAGCAGTTTGACAGATAACAGAGATGAGCTGAGACAAACAGTGAGTCACTGTCTCTGCGGCAGCATGCACTCTGGGCACTTTAGTTTATTGATCTCATTTTCTGAAATATGCAGCAACTTTCAGCAGCATCTCTGACCTCAGCTTCCACAGACACAACCAACCAGCGTGTTTAGTTTACCTTGATCCTCATTAGCTGAAGCTAGGGTAACATGGAGAATGAATTCCAGTGGTGTAACTCACAGAGAGAGGTGTATTAGTTCACCCCTGCAAGTGGTGCAGTTAATGTTTTTTAAAGCCTTATTATGTACATTTTCTACCTTAAAATAACAGCTTCTAACTGAGTTTGTGAAACTGGACCATACTTTATAGAGAAATGTTTTCTTTACCTCAACTTTGTGTCAGACAGTCCACCATTTTTGCCACTATGTTTCTATGGGAACCCAGAAAGGACAAACTACTTTTATATTTTTGCAAATTCCATCACTGTAGTCTCTCCTTCATGTTTGGAAGATTGAATGCTAGGAGGTTGTAATCTGTAACTATAGCATTGGGTGCCACTAAATTCTACACAGTGGTACTTTAAAAGTAATGAGATGTCCTAGATTGGACAGAAAGCCAGTGTACTGTAGCCAACACAGGGATGATATGTGGATACTGAGGAGTCAACATAGAACTATTATAGAGGAGACAGTGAATGATTTGTTTGAGATGTCGGAAGCTTAATGAAAATAACAGGATGGACCAACAGTACAATGGTTAACCAAAAATGGTCCAGAGGTTTCAAGTTATCAGCCACACCACAACCAGATTTATGTAAAATGGAGTTCACAGTCCCAGTCTGCCATGAACACATTAAGTTGTTCATCTTCAGCACAGTGAAGGACACAGTCAGACTGACTTATGACGTAAGATAAGATGGCAGGTCATAGTGAGGGACATTGTCTCCACCGCTGTTGTACAGTCAGATGGCACAGATGAGCTCCATTCTGCATCTGTCTGCTGAGCTGTCCATCTGCCACAACTGGTCAGAGTGAGTGTGAGAGGTTATCCAGAAATCTGGCCTAAAGGGAGTAAGCAAAGGGAGAATAAGACAGGCAGAACACATGAACCACACCCCAGGCTGTCTGTGTTCAACTCTGCATGTCTGCCACTTGCAACGGTTACAAAAAGATGATAATTCTCAGCTCCTTCACATTAAACAGTCATTTGGTGATAAGCTCATTTAGTTACTATGTTTTTTTTTATTTTAAATTGTTGTTATATTTCTGTGGTTGGCTGTAGTCCATGATCATCTCTTTAATTTAACTGACGTCTTCACCTCCTCTCTGTAGGCTGTCCCACAGTTGTCCATGATAAGGCCCACAATTATCTACAGAACATTTACAGATTCCACAGTCACATACATTTACAAGTAGGACTCCAAGAAGACCTCCAGATTCGTGCCATTGTAAGAAGGTGCTGGCCACCAATGTCAATATTTGTTGAACTCTTTTTTTATTAAGTTGATCCTAGCTCTAACATGGAAAACTATTTTGTAATGTTTGATTTCTGTTCTGTACAAAGTTATACGTATTCACGGTGTGCGATGGGTGGCTTCTGGGTGAGTAAATAGTTTATTCGTTTAATTGTCCTGTATGTAAACCAGTGCAATCCACATTTGGCATGTGTGCATTTAAATATCATGTTTTTGGTTTTCTTTATTTTTTCTTTATTTTCCGCTTGTGAAATTAGAGCTGCAGAGCTTTCTAACAAGCCCATGATTGTCTCCCTGTATTCAGTATTCCTGTCAGTAAAAGCGGACGTAAAATATCAGCCGTGGTGCCACACCTGTCCACACCTGTGTGTGCGCTGCTCGGATCCCACAGCATTTACAGCCTCATACACACGCTCCCACTCACGTCTTTTTTTGGTCATATTTATCCCTGTTGACAGGGTACGAAACAGGATCTCCACTTCATTCACTAGAACCTTTAGCTCAGACTCTGTGAAACTCATTTTCTTCCCTTGTTCATCGCGTTATCTGATCGGACAAAGAGGTGAATCTCAGGTCCAGGGCCTATTTAAATAGATTTGCATATGTAAATGGTGGCGTGGACAGGGAGGATTTGCATGTGTGCTCAATTCCACGTTAATTGGGATGTACTAAAGAAACATGCTTGGATCCATGCATACGCACACTTTGATACAACGGAATATTTTTGTGTGTACGACTGGGTTTTGGTGTACGCCAAGTTTCACGTGGAAATCCCAGAACTCTGTCAGCTGAGCACAAAACTGTTGACTTTGTTAGTGTCAGGGCGGACTCAAAACAGGACTCAGGCGCAGAGGTGTCAATGATCTTATTTATTGATAAAACAAAAAACCCTCGACAGAGTGAGGCTAGGGCAAGCTCAAAAAACAGACCTAAACTAGGGAAAACAAAAATCACTCCAAAAGGAGGAAAAAGCTCTAAACTGGTTTATGAAAAGAGTTATCAAAATCACTCACAATGAGGAAAAACAACCGGCTGCAAAACATTAACTGAAAGCGCTCCGAAGGAAGCTGAAAAACACAACAACACTGAACACTAGGAAACAAAAAAGGCTAGACTAAGAATTTACAACAAAAAAAAAAAAAATCACTCAATCGAGGAGAAAATAAAAACTCACAAGCAGAAACGCTATGACAGTGGCAAGGCTTGGAAACGGCTTTGGTGCACGATCAGTAGACAAAACACTTTGGCACGGGACAAAGGGAGACGCAGACAATATATACACAGGGTAATGGGTCACAGGTGGAAACAATCAGGGTGGGGAAGACAATCAGACCAGTGACACATGAGGGAGGGCAAGTGGCCTGAAATGAGAGGACGGGTAAATATCAAAATAAAACAGAACATGATGAGACATAACAAAAACCCAACTTAGTAGTTAGTGTTTTTGTTTAGTTACATACATGTGTTTTTATTCTGTTCATGTTGGGATCTGTGCCATCATATTTGATGAGATCGGTACAGGTGTATTTTAGCAGTTAAAGGTCCAGTGCCATGGTAGATGAACCACTGTTCAACTGCTTACGGTGTGATAAATACAGTCAGACGTGTTTCATGCGCATGTAAATAAGGCAAGGCAAGGCAAGGCAAGGGAAGTTTATTTGTATAGCACAATTTGTACGGCAATTCATAGTGCTTTACAGAGGCAAGGAAAAACATTTGACATTAAGACAAGCAATAGCAATAGAAATAAAATAATTAAAAAGAGAAGAAAATTTAATTAAAAACATCAGAATGTCATTTAAAATCATTAAAAACAGCAAATTTTAACAATTTAAAACATTAAACGAATCACTGGATTATGATTAAAAATTCTTTAAAAATTCTTTAAAAGAGCTCAGCCATAAACACGTGAAAAGAGAAAAGTTTCCAACCTGGATTTAAAAGTGCTAAGAGTTGGGGCTGATTTCAGTCTGCTGGTAGTTTGTTTGTTTGTAAATAAGTGGGACGCACTCCGTATGTTTTTTGTTGTGCTTCTGCTCCCACAAATCCTGTTAATATCATTCAAGGACATGCAAGCTATTACTTTACAGATCTCCACTATAAATACTGTACAAATTATTAAACATTTTGTACAATTTTCCCATCATAAGGATGCATAGGAAATCCTCAAATCTCTCAACAGACGCACTACACTTTAAACAACAACTACAACTGCATAACTTGTCCTTCAGACTTCATTCAAATTACTACTTGTACACAAGATGTTAAACTATTAACCTTGTCCTCAACTTTACAAAATCTTTTACCGTTTTTAAACAATTAAATATTAAGGTTGAGCATGTTTTTACTTTACAGCAGCGATTACAGCGTGTGACTACACAGTTAGTGTGAGAGAACAGCTAACACGTCAAAAAACAAAACATACCAGCCTCAACGGCCGCAAATGTGACTCTACAGACATGATTTACCCAGCAGTACGTAGGAAAACTGAAGAGTAGCAGCTAGTCCGTGCAGCACTCCCATTAAGTCCAATGTTAAAAAGGAGCAAATTTTCTTCAGGCACGCAGACAAAGATCGCACCAGACAGGAAATCTGACACAGAATCAACATAATAAACTTCCGCCCCTTTTCCAAATAAAACACAATACGCAGTTCATGTAGCTTATCACAACTTCACACCAAAGTTATGTCATGACTGGGGCGCCTGTGGCTCACAGGCAAAGTGAGTCGTCCACTAATCAGCGGTTCGATCCTCCGGTCTGCATGTCGAAAGTGTCCTTGGGCAAGACACTGAACCCCAAACTGCTCCTGAAGGCGCCATTGGTGTGTGAATGTGTATGATCGGTTAGGTCCTCAAACTGATGAGCAATTGGCACCTTGCATGGTAGCCAATGCCATCAGTGTGTGAATGAGAAATGTAGTGTAGAGCGCTTTGAGTGGTCGGAAGACTAGAAAGGCGCTATATAAGTACAGTCCATTTACTGGTGGCACCAGCTCAGCAGTAAATCCATCAAAGGGTCTCAACATGAACGATGAGAGACCTACCAACGGCTACAAGAACTGCAACATCCCTTTCTACCTTTAAAAAACTTCTAAAAACCTTTCTGTTTCGAGAATGCTTCCCTGCCTAACAAAACTAACAAAACTAACAACTATTCTGAGCTCCTTTACACCTTTCTCAGCTTATGTCCTCCTCTGTAAGTCGCTTTGGATAAAAGCGTCTGCTAAATGCAATGTAATGTAATGTAATGTAAAGTGGAACATCACACAAGCATTTATGACACAACAGATGCTTTTTATAATCTCCTCCACGTCGGAGAAGCAGTCAGCTGTCTGTTGTTGTTGTTTTCTTTATACACAGTTTATCGCAGGGTCTTGAGTAGGTCCAGGATTCTCGCTTGATCTTGCGTTACGCTGTCAACACGCGCCCAGTGTGAGTTGACACCAGGCAAAGGACGGAGCTAAAACACGGCGCTTACGTCTACTGTGTGAGTTCTGTGTTACAATCAGCTGGCAGACTCTCTGTGCTCCATGCGCTGGTTTGTTGACACACTTGGTTAGCGGCGTGCTAACAAGAGATGCCTGAGGACAGGTAGGCGCACGTACACAAGTAATAAGTAGTTTGTAGTAGTAATAAGTAGTTGGTAGTAGTAAGTAGTAGTAATAAGTGGTAATAATAAGTAATAAGTAGTGGTAATAAGTAGTAGTAATAAGTAATAAGTAGTGGTAATAAATAGTTGGTGGTAGTAATAAATAATAGGTAGTAGTAATAATTAATAAGTAGTTGGTAGTAGTAATAAATAGTAGTAATAAGTAGTAGTAATAAGTAATAAGTAGTGTTATGTCCAAGGCTAATCTCTCTAAGTTTTTTCTAACTCCTCTGAATCTTCTCCAATCTCAGTTTTCAGGTGATCAGAGGCTCCACCTCCTCATTTCCCTCCTGATCTCTGGCACCTGTTTGGAAGCCTTTAAGGTCTCTGGGTAGCTCCACCCACTCTCTCTCTCACCCACTGCAGCCCGGCCTGCTGCAACACCACCAGCCTTCACAATTTATCCCTATTTGTTATCCTTGGTTTTGACATTTGAGTATAATAAAAGTTACTTTAGTCGCATTGATTGTTGTTTGTCACCTGTGTTGCTTCCCAAGAGCCGGGGTCGTAACATATTGGGGGCTCATCCGGGATATGTTCAGTCCTGATGAGTGTTTTTTTTTGCATTGTCCTAGACTGTGTAATACTGTGAGTGGTGACTGTGTGGCGTTGTGGCTGGGGTGAGTATAGTTTCTGAGTGTTGTTGAGGTTTCAGTGATCTCCCTGGTTAGGTAGGGAGTGAGCCAGCGGGCCTGAGTAATCAGTTCCTCCATCGGTTCACTCATTTGTTTTTTTGCCTTTTTTGTTTTTGAGGTAATCCTGGGTGGAGACATGTTCTCTGGTGGGGGCAAGTGTTCAGGTTCCTGGCCATTTGGCTTATGGTTCACTGATTTTCTGCTTTTAAAGACGCCTCGAGCCCAGCACGCCTCAGAAGATATTTAGGTTTGAGTGGAAGTTAGGCAGGTACCAGGGGGCTTGCTTGCTGTATTTACTGGGGGGGTGGTTATTAGGTTAGGGGTGTTAAAGATGGTGCTCTGTTCGGTACCGTTGTGATGTGTCCTGTCCCCTTACTTGTGTTGTGCAGTCTGTTGTTTTGTCAGGTTGTAGTGTGTGTGTGTAATCTGACTTTGTGTAGGCTAGTTTTCCCTTAAATAGTTTCCTTTGGTTTTGATTGCTAGCAGGTGCCATTTGTTTAATGGTATTTTTTTGAGTAATATTCGGTGCTACATTAGTAGCTTGATGAGTTACCTCTAGGCCTACATGTTTGTGACTATAACTTTGGTCATTAGAGAGAGCAATTGTGTTTTGGCTGCTTTGTGTGGGACACTGAGTCGTGCTGTGTGCACTGTGTATATTGGTTAGCATAAGGTGCAGTTAACCAGTTGTGTAAATGTGAGGAAGTTATCCAGGATGGCAACGCTTGATAATTTCATTAGTGCACCTTCAGAGGAGCTGCTTGAGCAGTAAAGATCAGCTCCTACAACTCGGCAGCTACTATGAGTTTGAGATTGCTAGTAGTGAGAAGCGTCTGAAAAAGAGTGTTAAAGAGGCTCTTAAAGAGGTGTTAAAGAGGCTGTTGATTGAGAAAGGTGTGTTAGAGCCTGTGCCTCTGTCAGTTTCTCAAAAAATGGTCTCAAAACCTCCTCAAACAGATTTTACTCTTGAGTTGAGGCTTAAGGAGTTAGCCTTACAAGAACTCCAATTACAGGATAGGCAGCAGAAGCGGTTACTCAAAGAGAAGCAGATGCACTTAGAGCATGAACGTTTCCTTAAAGAACTGGAACTTAAACATGCTGCTGTGTCGCGTCCCTCTCATGTTGAGTTGTCTGCATTTGATGCAGCTAAAAATATTCGATTGGTTCCTCCGTTTGTAGAGAAAGATGTTGAGAAATACTTCCCTCATTTTGTGTGGCTACACTTTTAAAATGGCCTGAGCATGCATGGACATTGCTCTTACAGAGTGTTTTGGTGGGGAAAGCACAAGAGGCTTTCTCTGCTTTAAGCATTGAGCAAAGTACCAACTATGAGACAGTTAAAGAGGCTATTCTAAGAGCCTATGAACTTGTTCCTGAAGCTTATCGCCAACACTTTAGGAGTCTCAATAAACTTGATGGACAAACTTATCTTGACTTTGCAAAAGAGAAAGAGACCCTCTTTAATAGATGGTGCAAGTCTCAGAAGGCCGAAACGAAAGAGGATCTCAAACAATTGATCCTGCTGGAAGAGTTTAAAAACTGTCTGCCTAATAGCATTTGTACATATATAAATGAGCAACAAGTGTCCACCCTTGATAGAGCTGCTGTTTTGGCAGATGAGTTTAGCTTGACTCACAAGACTTTGACAAACAGGGCGAGCAAAAAGGGAGAGCTTTGTTCAATAGACCTCCTTTTTCAAAGCCTGCGTCGTCTTACGCCTCCTTTACTAGTAAACCCACAGTTGAAGGCACTTTAGTGAAGGCTTGTTTTTATTGTCAGAAAAATCTCATTGCTGATTGTCCTGTCTTAAGTAAAAAACAAAAGTCTAAATCTGTAGCATTAATAAAAACTGTAAAATGTTCCACTGGAACCTCAGTTATAGAGCGTCGAACTCAAAAGAAAGAGTTAGCTGGCTCAGCTTTTCTTATGCTTTTCTTATGGATGGTTGTTTCCTTAGAGTCTGACCCTTCAAATAGGCAGCCCGTTAAGATCTGGAAAGACTCTGGAGCTTTTCAGTCTTTGATTCTCAAGGATGTCCTCTTACCGAAGAGTCCGCTTTGGGCTCTAGTGTCCTGCTCGAGGGGTTTGGAGGGGGTTATCTGTCCTGTCCTCTACACAACCTTGACCTTCAAACAGCTCTGGTCTCAGGAAAGGTAGTTGTAGCCATTTGTCCATATCTCCCAATTGACAGTGTGTCCTTCATCCTAGGGAATGACTTGGCTGGGGGTAGAGTACTTACTGCTCCTGAAGTAGTTTCATTCCCTGTAGCTATTAAAAGTCCAGATGAACTTGAGGAGAAATTTCCAGACACCTTTCCAGTATGTGTTACTACACGTGCCATGTTTAGGAAAGAATTAGGCAAAGAGTCTGATCCTGAGATTTCTCTTTCAGACACCTTCCTGGTGAAGCTTGAGACCCCAGGGTTTGGTAAAGTGTTGAACAGGAGAAGGATGCAACTCTGTCTTACTGTTTTGGAGAGGCTATTTCTGAGGATGAACTTAAAGCTGTCTCATGTGGGTATTTTGTGAATGACGGAGTGTTGATGAGAAAGTGGACATCTCCTAAAATGTCTCGTCAGGATGATTGGAGCAGTGTGTTTCAAATTGTTGTTCCAAGTGCTTACCGTCCTGACATCTTGCATCTGGCCCATGATCATTGTTTTGTGAGGCATATGGGAGTTAGGAAAACTTTGGACCGTGTGTTGAGGCATTTTTTTTGGCCTGGAGTGAAAAGTGATGTTGCCCTGCATTGTAGAACATGTCATGTGTGCCAAACTGTTGATAAGCCCAATCAAAAAATACCTCCTGCACCTTTGCCCCCCCCCCCCTTACCACCACCATATGGTTAATAAGTAGTAGTAATAAGTAGTAGTAATAAGTATAAAGTAGTAGTAATAAAAAGTTGGTAGTAGTAATAAGTAGTAGTAATAAGTAGTTGGTAGTAGTAATAAGTAATAGGTAGTAGTAATAAGTAGTAGTAATAAGTAATAGGTAGTAGTAATAAGTAGTAGTAATAAGTAGTTTGTAGTAGTAATAAGTAGTAGTAATAAGTAATAGTAATAAGTAGTAAGTAGTAATAAGTAGTAGTTAAATGGTGGATGATGGACTGTACTTATATAGCGCCTTTCTAGTCTTCTAGTCTTCTGACCACTCAAAGCGCTCTACACTACATATCTCATTCACCCCATTCACACACATTCATACACTGATGGCATTGGCTACCATGCAAGGTGCCAACTGCTCATCAGTTTGAAGATCTAACCATTCATACACATTCACACACCGATGGCACAGCCTTCAGGAGCAGTTTGGGGTTCAGTATCTTGCCCAAGGACACTTCGACATGCAAACGGGAGGAGCCGGGGATCGAACCGCTGATTATCTGATTAGTGGACGACCCGCTCTGCCTGTGAGCCACTACTTATTACTTATTAATAAGTAATAAGTAGTGGTAATGTGTAGTAGTAATAAGTAATAAGTAGTAGTAATAAGTAGTAAGTAGTAGTAATAAGTAATAAGTAGTGGTAATAAGTAATAAGTAGTCGGTAGTAGTAATAAGTAGTAGTAATAATTAATAAGTAGTAGTAATAAGTAATAAGTAGTAGTAATAAGTAATTAGTAGTAACAAGTAGTAGTAATTAGTAATATCGTAGTAGTAATAAGTAGTGGGTAGTAATAAAAATTAGTAGCAATAAGTAGTAGGTAGTTGGTAGTAGTAATAAGTAGTTGTAATATGTAGTAGTAATAAGTAGTTGGTAGTAGTAATAAGTAGTAGTAATATGTAGTAGTAATAAGTAATAAGTAGCAGGGCCGCTGACAGGTTTGGCTGGGCCCGGGACAAAAAAAATCTCAATGCCCCAATGCCGGCGGCGCGACCCGCCGTCCACCCGAAGAACCCTCTCCTCTCCCCGCCAGGGCCGGCGCACAGCTGGGGCGTGGTCAGCGCGGAGACGCGGGCGTCCACCGGCAGCCGCGCCCGACCTGTGCATGTTTACTAACAGGCTCGCGCACACTGACCACTTATCGAATGCTGTCGTCTTTTTTTCTAGAAAGACCAAACCATTTTGGAATAGGGGTGATAGGGGGTTATTGGCCGTTTTTTCAAGGGCAATGAAGGCAAACATCTATAAGTCATTGTTTGAATGCAATTAAAGCACTTTTCTACCCTAAAAACCAACACATTTTGAAGTGAACGTATCATAATTGAGCCCGACGTCATGGGGGCCCAGTCATGGGCCCCCCTCTATTCCAGAATTCCCAGGGCCCGGGACAAAAAGCCCTTTAGTCCCCCCCTGTCGGCGGGGCTGATAAGTAGTAGTAATAAGTAGTAGTAATAAGTAGTAGTAATAAGTAATAACTAGTTGGTAGTAATAAAAAGTAGTAGCAATAAGTAATAGGTAAGAGAGATATACTTTCATCAAACTCAGTTTGACCCCGTTTTGACAGTTTTACGACTTTGACCTTTGACCTAATGAGGGGTGCCACCCCCCCACTTCTTCACTTCCTCAATTAGTGCAAAATGAGATAAGAGAAAAGTTTGAAAGTGTCTTCTTCTCTATTAACCCTTTGTGAGTTTTACACACACACACACACACAGCAACAGCATCGACAGAGATAATGATGTTCCTGACTCGAGCAACGAAGAAATGCAGAATTCCACTTGACCTTAACTAGCCTCTGACCTTTTAATGAGGTGTATCAAATTGGGAGCTTAGATGATATAGGGTTATAATGGGATGTCCATGCATGCGCGCACACACATACACAGACATGTTACTATATTACATATTCCAAGATAAGGGATAACTGTGTGGGAAAATGTTCTGGAAATGACTGACTATCACCCAAAATTTTACCTTCAAAGGCTTTTTGTTGTTGTTGTTAAATGTTGTCTCTGTTGCCTCTTTTCTGGGTATAAAACCATACCTTAAAGCTGGCTGAGCCAGACAGCAGAGTCAGTGAACACACGAAGGTTGACAAGATGGATCGCGGTATGGGAAAACTTTAACTACTTCTTTAACTACTTCTGGTGTGTGAACTATAGTATTCATTTTATTTTAGAAAATAACATTTCATCCGAGGTTCAGCCTCCTACTTCTCCTTCTGACCAACAATTCCTATTTCCCGGTAAGTGATTTAACATTTTTTTAATCGGTTTTGCAACATGTCTTTTTCAGTTCTTGAAGTGACTTCTGACGAGTTTAAGTAACTTCTGAAAGATACGGGTTCATTGCTGCACTAGTATTTTATTGCTATTAATAGAGCGTTCTGGAAATATCTTTCTTACATAGATTTTCTAGGCGGGACGACCCTTCTGCAGGGTGTTAGAACACCTGCATCCGGCTATCTATTAGATGGTGATGCAGGAGGCACTCCTCCAGCAACAAGTCATCCTCGTGCAAACCGTCTGCATTTAGGACGACGCATATGGGGTGCCGTTTGTAAAGCGTCTCGCTCTGAAAATAACAGCAACATTTTGTCACATTTAGCTGAAAACAATGTTAAAAAACTGGTTTGATCTTTTGAGAGTCACTTTTTTGCACATTTAGAACAATATTTGTGAACTTAGAGATATTTTAAATATTTAAATCCAAATGTTAAATGTAAAATCTAAATGCTAAATCTTAATGTTAAATCTAAATCTAAATGTTAAATATAAATGTTAAATCTAAATCTAAATGTTAAATATATATCTAAATGTTAAATCTAAATCTAAATGTTGAAGCTAAATGTTAAATATATAACTAAATGTTAAATATAAATATAAATATAAATGTTGGAGCTAAATGTTTTGGGTGAAACTAAATATTTTGCTAAAGTGCAAATTCAAATGCCGGTGAGGTGTCTACACATAGATAGTCACACACTAAGGCTGATATTATTATATACAAGACATATGGTTTACATCAAGATACTTGGTTTTGTCATCTATTGATATCTTAAAGCCAACTAAACTTTGAAGTAACTCAGAGAGAAAGCTAGTCAGGGCCCCCTGTGGTGGGGTCTCCTGTTCTTTTCTTCTAGAAGAAGAAGATCAGATCATTAGGTCAAAAGAGCCATTTGGTGAAGCAGCCTGGGAAGGAAGTCTCCCCCGCTTTCCCGGTCCTTTTTATGGCTAAGTGTTATCTTATTCCGGGGTAGGAGAAGGGATCAGGTAAATAGATCAAAGAACCATTTGTGGGGGTATCCTGGGAAAGGAGAATTTCTCTCTTTCCCTGTTCTTTTTTATGACACAAGTGTTATAAACGTTGTTGACTTGAAATGCATGTTCTGGAAGCTCAGCATGGTATATAAGGGTTTGCTCTGTATAGTTCGGGAGGGTTTTTTCATTTTTCGGCCAGAAGCCCTCCAAGTACTTCGTACTTGCTTCGACACTGTGCTTGTTGTAATAAACTTGTTATACGACTAAGACGGTGTCGGCGGATTTTCTCTTCAAACATCTTCATCTGGAGGACTTCCGGTATGGCGTAGGAGCAAGCGGCAGCAAAAAACAGCGGCTCCCAGACGGCTTTCTTTTCCCCTTAAAAAAACATTCGATTATCACCCAAAAGATATCAACATAGCATGCCAGGGGGGAAGAGAAGACACACCAGACAGAATCCACAAGAGGAAAACGATAATTCGCCGTCAGAAAGTGAGGATACAACCAACGTTAGCATACTAGCTGAGCAAGAAGCTATGGAGGCTATTCAAACAAAGATAATTGCCGAGATACAGGCGGTTCATGTGGATGTGAAAAAAGACCTGAACGAGGCAATAGGGACACTCAAGAACGAGCTGGCGGACTTCAGGGGAGAAATGAGTACGAAGCTAAACGACATTTCATCTGAGCTAAAAGAAATAACAGACAGAGTTGAGGCCACGGAGCAGAGAGTGGCTGAAGTGGAGGAAAGTCACGCCGAACATGCAGAGATGATAACGTACACACTTGAACTCCAAAAATCCATTCAAGCCCAGCTAACAGACTTAGAGGCACGTTCCCGGAGGAATAACATCCGTATCCACGGCATTGCGGAAGGGTCCGAGGGGGACAACATGAAAACTTTTCTGTAGCAGTTTCTTAAAGATGAACTGTCTCTCACCGAGACTCCCCTCGGTATACAACGCTGCCACCGATCACTGGGACCCAGACCACAGCAAGATTCCAACCCCAGGTCCGTGCTTGTTTATTTTCTGGAGTACACAACGAAAGAGCAGGTGCTCCGCTCCGCCTGGAGAAAAAAGGAGATCCACCACAAGGGAAAACGAGTGTTTTTCGAACAAGATTACCCTACAGAAATACACGTGAAAAGAAAATCATACACCTTCATCAGAAAAGCTCTCAAGGAGAAAGGCATTCGTTTCCAGATGCTTTACCCAGCGAAATTCAGAGTGTTTTTTTGACACGGGGCCGGTTATCTACAACAGCGTGGAGGAGACGACTGATGACCTGAGGAAGAGGGGACTTATCCCGGACGGACATAGAGCAGCACCCTCGACGAGATCAAAACAAACTTCGTGGGAAACAGCTGGCCCAAAATCACGTCGGCAACAGGAAATCCGCCTCAAACATATTCAAGACAAACTTAAGGGTTTTCGTCGCAATGAGGAGTCTTCATAAGAGATTTTGGTATCGTGCAAAACTGAGTAATCTGTAGAGACTGGTAAGACTATTACAGCCAATACCACACCAGACTGTATAGCACGATTAGGTTTATTTCTCTATTAGAAACATTTGCTAGTTTAACTTGACTGCATGTCTGGGAGCCAATGTTTACTTGTTTACATGTACTACTGATGTTACCCTATCGGAGAGAATGGGTGACACGAGGAGGGGCACCTTCTAGGTTAAGGGACTCCCCTCCCAAATTAGAAGTTGAAACTGCACTTCTAGGATGGAAGTTACTGTTCATTACGTATGTTAGTTTCGTATGTTACATTCTATTTTGGTACACAGGCAGATGTTTTGTTGTTCTGGTCATCTATGGAGGTTTGACTATTAAGATAAACTTGTTTTTTTTCCAACAACTGAAATGTATCACCAACAGTATAAAGTAATCACTCTTAACGTTAATGGGCTAAATAATCCCATCAAGAGAAGTAAGGTCATTGCTAAAATGAAAAGGGAGAAGCAAGATATAATCTTTTGGCAAGAGACTCACCTTACAAGTACTGAACATAGGAAACTGTGTAAAATGGGATTTAAGAACTCTTTTTACTCCTCATTTGAGAAAGGAAATGCAAGGGGCGTAGCAATATTAATTTCAAACAGGGTAAATTTCCAGTTTTCTTCACAAATTACAGATAAAGAAGGGCGTTACTTATTGGTTAGGGATTTCATTGATAATAAAGAAGTAACATTATTTAATTTTTATAGACCACCAGGAACTAATAAAGGACTAATTAAAAATGTGTTTAACATTATAACTACAGAAGCATCAGGTGTGCTGATAAGCGCAGGCGACTGGAACATTAATCTACATCCCGTCTTAGATTCTACAAGTAAAACAAAAAACATAAAACCTGAAGCATTATACACCAAAAAAATGCTTAAAGAAATAAACATGTTCGATGTATGGCGCGAACTACATCCGTCTGAAAAAAGTTTTACTTTCTTCTCCCACTCACATCGCATGTATTCAAGAATTGATTACTTTTTTATGTTTGGGACTGATATGCATAGGATTTTAAAATGTGACATAGGGGTGAGAGATGTTTCAGACCATGCCGGGGTATATTTAACATTGCATTTAGATAACAGACCTAAAGAGACCCCGTGGAGACTAAATACCAGTCTCTTAAATGACCCTCAATGTCAAAAATATTTTGAGAAAGAATTTGAAGAGTATATGTTATTCAATGATAACGAGATGGTGTCTCCCAGTACACTATGGGATGCGGCCAAGTCTGTTGTCAGAGGCAAACTAATAATGTGGTCAGCACGTAAGAAGAAAGAAAAAGAGAAACAAATCAATGATCTGACTGCAAAATTAAAACTCCTGGAAATCAGACATATGAGTTATCCTGAGGATGATGTCCTAAACCAAATTAGTGACACAAAACAAGCTCTCAATAACATATATGAAATTCAAATGGAAAAAAGACTTAAATTTATCAAACAATCATTCTACGAAAGTGGCCCTAAATCTAAAAAATTGCTTGCGTGGAGGATACGCAAACAACTGGCAGAGAGATCTATTCACAAAATTAAAGACCCACAGACCGATACAATGAGTCACGAACTGGAGGATATTCAAAACATATTTGAATCTTATTATAATAACTTATACTCACAACCCCAGGCAGCTGAATTAGTAACTGTATCAGACTTTTTATCATCTTTAGATTTACCATCGGTGGGAACGGAGCAAAATAAAATAATGACCCAAGACATTACGGATGAAGAAATTAATAGAGCCATATCGAGATTGAAAACAGGTAAAATGCCAGGAGCTGATGGCTACCCAGCGGCGTGGTATAGAATATTTCGAAAAACCCTTGTACCAGTACTCAAAAAATGCTTCAATTATGTCTTAAGGGGCGGGGAGACACCACTTTCCTGGAGACAAGCTATAATTTCAGTGATCCCCAAACCAGGAAAGGACAAAACGCAATGTAGCTCGTATAGACCCATATCAGTGTTAAACATGGACTACAGATTATTTGCATCAATATTAGCAAAAAGGATGCAGGACATTGTCCCAGATCTGATAGACCCAGATCAGACTGGCTTTGTAAAGCACAGGCAAACCCAAGACAACGTGCGACGAGCTCTCCACCTCATTAATCAGATGAGAAATAGCGACAGGGAATCTATAGCCATTAGCCTTGATGCTGAAAAAGCTTTTGATTCTGTTCGGTGGAAATATTTGTATTTGGTTCTTAAACGTTTTGGCTTCAATGATCAGGTAATAGGATGTTTGAATTCCCTATACTGCTCTCCCACAGCCAGAATAAAAATTAACGGGTCCTTGTCTAATACAATACTTCTTGAGAGAGGTTGTCGTCAGGGGTGCCCCCTTAGCCCTACACTTTTTGCTCTTTTTATTGAGCCACTGGCTCAGGCAATAAGAGAGGATAAAGACATAACTGGTGTACGGATTGGAAATACACAATATAAAATTTGTCTTTATGCTGACGATATTCTTATGACCCTTAGCAACCCCAAAGTAAGTCTCCCCAAATTGTTACATCTACTTGAAAAATTTAGTTCATATTCCGGCTATAAGCTAAATTTACATAAAACCCAAACTCTAACCTATAATCTGAACCCACATGAAAACAGTTATACAACATGTAAATTTAAACTGACAAATAATATTATGAAATACCTTGGAGTACAAATACCAAAGGACTTAACTACCATTTATGACCACAACTATACCTCTATAACAGCTGATATCAAGACAGATTTAGACCGCTGGTCCTTATTACCGACAAACATGTACAACCGGATAGACATTGTTAAGATGAACCTGCTGCCCCGCCTCCTGTACCTCTTCCAGTCACTGCCAATTAAGATACCACCAAAGCAATTTAATGAATGGAATAGGATGATATCTACTTTTATTTGGGCAAAACAAAGACCACGGATTAGACTTCAGACGCTGCAGTTACCAAAAAACAAAGGTGGTAGGGCTCTACCCTGTTTGGAGGATTATTACAGAGCGGCACAGTTGCGCTTCCTGGTTGGTTGGTGTGATCCGGAATGTGATGCAAGATGGAAAGAGATAGAACAAAGTTTTATATGTGAACGTCTCCCATCTCTGCTGGGAGACAAAACTCTCCTGAAAAAGTACCTATCGACAGATACACTAACCAATTTGATTATAAACCCTTTAAACATATGGTACAAAATTCTCAAAGACCCTAAATTCGAAAGAAATTCACGACTACTACGTTGGATAGCATTCGATACGGACTTCACGCCGGCCAGACTGGACAGCAGATTTACATATTGGACAAATTTAGGTATTACCTCTTACTGTGCAGTTTCTACTAATAATGTCTTGGTTTCTTTTGATTATCTCAGGAAAAAACACAATTTGGAAAAACAGGATCTCTTCAGATATTTTCAACTGAGAAACCATTTTGATAAAAACATCAAAACAACTGGAGAAGAAGGAATGAACCTGATAGAGATATTTACCAAAGCCTATAAAGGAAATTTGAGTAGAAAACTTATCTCCAGGATTTATTTAGCTTTGCAGATGAACAGGGGTTTCTCCACAATGTATATTAAATCAAGGTGGGAAAAAGAAGCTAACATTCAGATACCTGAAGATGATTGGCTAAATATTTGTAAGACAATGTCTACCACGTCTAGTTCAGACCCGTGGAGGGAATTCACTTGGAAAAACACCCTAAGATTCTTTATAACTCCCAGAATTAAAAGTTTACAGACCAACAACCCAGCTCACGGACGATGTTGGAGAGGGTATGGTAATATGTCAGCTGGCCATTTTCACATATTCTGGGAATGTCCCATAATTTCATCTTACTGGGAAAACATTATAGCAGCAATCAATTCAATAATCAACTTGCAGCCAGATGTCAGTTTCGGTGTTCTATATTTGGGAAATATACCAACTGATATAATTAAACAAGACAGATATCTATTACAAATATTATTGGCTAGTAGCAAAAAAGCAATAACCAGGAAATGGTTGAATAAGGAGTGTCCAACAATTTCAGACTGGACAGGAATAGTTGAAGAAATCTATTATATGGAAAGGTTTACATTTTCTCTGAGATATAATACCGAAAAAGGTGACCAATACTGGAAAAAAATGGAGGGACTACGTAGATGAGAGGTAATTGCATACTCTGTGTGGGAAAATCTGTAACTTTTATTTTTATTCTTACTCCATTGTTTTTATTTTTATTACTGCTACTGTATCTTCCCGCTGGATTAAGAGACACTGGAGAACTGTGGATGCCTTAGCCCTTATACATGATTCATCAACCTGATTTCCGCCAGCCCTTAGTTTAGAACATTGTGTCTTGCTATGGATGACCCTGCCTACTGTGCCTGTTTTATGTGTATACTTACATGTTTGTTCCTTTTTTTTTATTATTGGGAAAAAATCATTAAGAGAAAGTTTAAAAAAAAAAAAACATCTTCATCTGCATCACCACCGGAGGAGCACAAGGAACAAGAAGAATACACCACACCGGTAACCGGAAGTGCCAAAATAAAAAGCTTGAGGAGGTCAGAGCGTGTTTATAGTAGCAAATAACGAATAAAACCCATCTTATCCGGGGAAATTGACTCTTGGACTTAGATTATCGTGATAATAACTACCTAGATGAACAAACACGTTTGGAGAAACTTTATTTGAAGAGTACTTTTAATTTTTATTGTCACTTTTATGATAGTCTTAGTACTGCGTTTATCTCTCTATTAGACTCAATTGGCTTTTGTCAGAGTATAAATAAACCGACTCATTGTCTGAACCACACTCTTGATCTTGTTCTTTCATATGGCGTTGAAATTGATAATCTAATAGTCTTTCCACAGAATCCTATTCTGTCTGACCATTTTTTAATAACCTTTGAGTTCATACTATTGGACTATAAGCCTTTGTGTAGAAACTTCTACAGCAGATGTTTATCTGATAGTGCTGTAACCAAATTTAAGGAAACGATTCCTTCAGTATTGAATTCAATGCCATGTCTAACTGTAACAGAGGAATTGTCTGCTTCCTTTAGCCCCTCACAAATAGATCATCTTGTTGATAGTATTACAGGCTCGTTACGGACAACTCTAGACTCTATTGCACCTCTGAAAAAGAAGATAATTAAACAAAGAAGGCTAGCACCATGGTATAGCCAGCAGACTCGCAAATTAAAACAAGAGGCACGTAAATCTCAACGCAAATGGCGTGCCACTAAACTGGAAGAATCTCATCTAGTCTGGCAAGATAATCTCAGAACATACAGGAAGGCTCTCCGTAATGCCAGAGCAGCCTACTACTCTTCTTTAATTGAGGAGAATAAGAACAACCCCAGGTTTCTCTTCAGCACTGTAGCCAGGCTAACAGAATCACAGCTCTACTGAACCATCTATTCCTTTAAATTTTCGTAGCAATGACTTTATGAGCTTCTTTAATGATAAGATTATAACTATTAGAGACAAAATCCATCACCTTCTGCCCTCAAAAGGCATTGATCTGCATTCTGATACAGCAAATTTGGAAACAGCTGTAAAACCTGATATGTATTTAGACTGTTTTTTTCCCATCGACCTTCATCAAATAACTTTAATAATTTCTGCAGCTAAGCCTTCAACCTGTCTCTTAGACCCCATTCCAACCAGGCTGCTCAAGGATGTTTAACCTCTAGTTAGTCATTCGTTATTGGATACAATTAATCTGTCTTTATTATCAGGACATGTACCTAAGTCCTTTAAGGTAGCTGTAATTAAACCTCTTCTTAAAAAGCCCACTCTAGACCCAGAGGTTTTAGCCAACTATAGACCGATATCAAACCTTGCCTTTGTGTCTAAGATACTTAAGGAAAGCTGTAGCTAATCAACTGTGTGACTTTCTCCATAACAATAGTCTATTTGAGGATTTTCAGTCAGGATTTAGAGTGCATCATAGCACAGAGACCGCATTAGTCAAGGTTACAAATGACCTCCTAATGGCATCAGACAAAAGACTAATCCTCTGTACTTGTCCTGTTAGATCTTAGTGCTGCATTTGACACCATTGACCATCAAATTCTTTTACAGAGAATGGAACATCAAATTGGCATCAAAGGAACCGCCCTAAGCTGGTTTAAATCGTATTTTTTAGATCGATCTCAGTTTGTTCACGTCAATGATGAATGCTCAATGCATACCAAAGTTTGTCATGGAGTCCCACAAGGTTCTGTACTAGGACCACTTTTATTTAGTTTATATATGCTTCCTTTAGGGAACATTATTAGGAATCACTCTATCAATTTTCATTGTTATGCTGATGACACCCAATTATATTTATCGATCAAGCCTGATGCAACCAATCAGTTAACTAAACTCCAGGCATGTGTGACAGGTCGTCTCCCTTCCTGCCACTATATGGCACTGTGCCAATGCACGGAGCGGCTTGATGAGGGGTGGTACGATACGCCCTTATATATAGAGGTGCGGGAACAGGTGACTTCTTCTTTCTCCGCTTCCTCTTGGTGGTTGTGGCCTGGTGGCGTGGCCATCGTGGTAGCTGTTGCAGGTGTACGGTCCCTCCTCAGGTAATACACTCTGCTAGTCTCCTGTTGTTCTTGGTGTGCGTAAAACCGGCGTTTGGTGATACAATCTCCGCCCGTTATAGCGTGACCGGCTGTTGGGACGTGTCGCTTCGCCAGAAGCCCCCCCCTGAGTGCGTCTGCTCGCTCCTGTCGCTGGGTGATTGATCCGCAGCCTGAGCCCTTTAATCTCCGTATGTATATGTGTTTTTTTCAATAAATACTAGTATTAATTAATAATCAATTAATTGGCATGTTAAATCATAGTTCTGCCCTTCTTTAGAGGCTGTGGTAACTTGCTGGCCTACATTTTATGGTTTTCCTGGGACCTATGCTGCTGTTTTGGCTTCGCCAAATCTTGATCAAGTACAGCTGTCGTTTGTTGTGGTGACGTCAGCTGTGGAACGGCGAGAGTTGGTGCACTCAGCTCTCTGCGCCTTCTGGTTTGGCCCGTCAGTGCACGACTGTGCCCGCAATCAGCTGTTGGATTTAAAGATACGTCACTGTTTTAATGCATTATGTTATGTCTTGTTGAATTGTGTTATATTGCGTTTCTGTCTATTTTGTTTTCTTTCATTTAATAGGTTGTCACACCGGTCCTGTGTAGCACCTTCGGCAAGGTTTTAACCTTGTTTTCTGTGTTTGGTTAGGTGCTGTGGCCCAGAGGCAGTAATCCAGTCCCTGGTGGTGGTCCCCTTCACGATTATTTTCCTGTTTGGAGTGTGAGTGCTGTGTCACGGGTGTTTTATTTAGTTTTACTTCCGGTTTGCTCCTGCCACCTGGTAAGCCCAGCCCTTTCCTTAGTGTTGTTTTGCCTGGTGCTAAGTTTTAATTAATATTACCGGTACTTGGTGTGTGAACTTTTGATTGTTTTCTATTTGTTTATTTCTTTCTGTGTTAACAAAGTAATCTCTTGATTTGTAAACCGTCTCTTGCCCCGTGGTATCATCGAACCTGTGGCCTTGTACATAATTAGTCAGGGACCAAGAATTTCCTGTGGGTAACAATACCCCAGGTGGCGTTGTCGCAACTTCCCCCCTTCCTTAATCACGCCACATTCTGGCGTTGTCGGCAGGATACCACGTTAAAGTAAAAAATATATGTATACAGATAAACAAAGAGGCAGAGATGTGGGTTTTTTTGTTTTGTTTTGTTTGTGTGTGTGGTTGTTGAGCCAAAACAGCAGCGTTCATCCTAGGGACACAATTGTGTATATTATTTGGTGAGGCTTTAGTGCCGTTTTCCCTCGGTCAGTATGGAGGAAAAGGTGCAGCAGCTTAAGGAGCTGGTGTTACAGCTTAAAGCAGACAATGAGCGACTTCGTCAGGAGCGGGCTGTTTCTCCGGGGGGCTCTGGTGGGGCTGCTTTCTCTGCTCCACCCACTCATGCCCCATCGGCAGGTGCAGCTGTTGTTACAGAGCGGTTGGTTGTCGTGCCACGAGACCGTAGGTGCCCAATGTTCAATGGTAAGACTGGCCTTGGTATAGCTGAGTGGGTAGAAGAAGTACAGGCGTGTGTGCGTGCTCGCCACCTATCTGCCGCTGGCCAAGCCCTTTTCATTTTTGATCATTTAGAGGGAGAGGCGAAGGAGGAGATTAAGTTTCGCTCTGCTGCAGAGCGCGGAGATCCAGATAAGGTCCTTACCATTTTACGGGAACTTTATGGCTGTGTTCAGCCGTACGTAACTTTGCAGCAGGCTTTCTTTTCTCGGCACCAGCTTGAAGGGGAGACACTGCATGAATTTTCCTTAGCCCTTATGGCTTTAATGACACAGGTCAAGCAGTGCGCCCCTGATGGGATACCTAATGCTGATGTTCTCCTTCGGGACCAATTTATTGAGCATGTGCTTGACTGTTCTCTCCGACGGGAGCTCAAACAATTTGTTCGCCGCCAGCCAACTGCCACCTTGCTGGAGCTACGCAGCGAGGCAATTCGGTGGGAGAGGGAAGGTCTTCCAGGGGGCGCTAGGGGGCGTAGTGCATCTTTGCCAGCAACTTATGGCCTGCAGTATAAAGTACAGGGCCACACTCAGCCTACCCCTACCAGCACTCCGGTGGGGCCTGGTCTAAGCGATCTGATGGATCTTTTAAAGCGCCAGCAGGAGCAGCTCGATCAGTTGACCCAGACTGTAGCCTCCCTGCAGGCCCCTCGTCCCCAAAGTCAGATGTCTCGCAATGGCCCTTTAATTTGTAGAAGGTGTCAGCAGCCTGGCCATTTCGCTCGCGAATGTGATGGCCCACGGATTCCACAGAGACGCCGTGGTAACTCGGTGGCTGGCTTGAATGCCAATGCTGCTGGGTTTGCTCACCTGTCGGAAAACTGAAGCCCACTGAGCTGCCGAGCCACAGTTCAGTTGGGGAGGCCATAGGCTCGCAGGAAGGTGCAGTGGTTGAATTAATTGCTCCTTGTCCAAACATCGATGCCTCCATTGGGGGGGTCTCTGTGTCATGTTTGGTGGACACTGGTTCTATAGTGTCCACAATCACAGAAAGTTCCTTTTTGGAGCAGTTTGCACCTTGGGGTCATGATCGCCTTCATTCCTGTCACTGGCTACAGCTGCGAGCAGCTAATGGCCTAGCAATTCCATACATCGGCTATTTGGAGCTTGATGTGGTGCTCTGTGGTAAGGTGATGCCCCGCTGTGGGATCCTTGTCGTGAAGGACCCCCCTGGCATTGCGTCCTCTGCTTCCGGGATCCTAGGGATGAATGTGCTTCGTCGATGCTATCGTGAACTCTTTGGTATATACGGTCCTGCTCTTTTTGATTCGCCTGTTGTGTCACAAGCACCTGGTCCAGTCATTGCAGCCTTACAGATGTGCCACCAGTCTATGCCCCAAGTTTCCGGGTGCTCTACTGGTACTGTGAGGGTCCGTGGAAAGCGAGCTGTGCGCATTCCTGGTGGGGTTATGAAGCTGGTTGCTAGTACCTGCTCCCAGCAGTTTTCTGGTCAGAGTGTACTGTTCGAACCCCCTGAATCAGGTCTGCCAGCTGGGCTGCTGGCCTCTCCCTGCTTAGTGCAGGTTGTCCGGGGTACAGCGTATGTCCCTATAGTAAATGTTGGGACGACTGAAGTTCTTCTGCACCCACGGACTAGTCTTGGCATCTTGGGTGCTGCCCAGGTTGTCAGCCTGCCTGCAGGTGTGACTGAGGAGCCCACTGTAGTGACTGTGTCTTCCCAAACTGTTGCCCCCTCGGTATCAGGTCGGATTGAGTCTCTTGATTTGTCCACATTGCCTGAACAGGAGCAGCCGGGCGTAAGGTCTCTGCTCCACCAGTATCAGTCAGTCTTCTCAGCCCATGATGGTGACTTGTGCTGCACCAACCTCATCTCGCATGACATTCCCTTGCTTGACGATGTCCCAGTCAGGCAGAGGTATCGACGCATTCCTCCATCAGAGTATGAGGCAGTGAAGGTGCATATTAACCAGCTTCTTGAGTCCCAGGTCATCAGGGAGAGCAGTAGCCCCTATGCATCCCCCATCGTCTTGGTCCGGAAGAAAGATGGGGGTTTGCGTATGTGTGTGGACTACCGCCCCCTCAATAGCAAGACTAGGAAGGACGCCTTCCCCCTGCCTCGCATTGAGGAGAGCTTGGATGCACTTTCTGGGGCACGCTGGTTCTCTACGATCGATCTGGCCCGTGGCTACAATCAAGTCCCGGTATCAGAGAAGGACCGGCCCAAAACTGCCTTTTGTACACCTTTCGGCCTTTTCGAGTTCAATCGTATGCCTTTCGGCTTGTGTAATGCCCCAGGCACCTTTCAGCGGCTCATGCAGAGGATGTTCGGTGACCAGCAGGGTCAGTCCTTATTGCTTTACTTGGATGACATTGTTGTCTACTCCTCCTCTGTTGAGCAACATCTTCAGCGGCTGGAAATGGTGCTTGGCCGGCTCCAGAAGGAAGGCCTTAAAGCAAAGCTTGAGAAGTGTGCATTTTTCCAACAGGAGGTTGGTTATTTGGGGCATGTCATCTCAAGCCAGGGTGTTGCCACGGACCCCAAAAAGATTGAGGCTGTGGCTAACTGGCGGCGCCCCAGCCATGTTTCTGAGTTGCGTTCCTTCCTAGGCTTTGCCAGCTACTACCGGCGTTTTGTAAGTGGTTTTGCCAAGCTGGCGGGCCCTCTGCACCAGCTGGTAGCTGAGATGACGGGCACAAGGGCACGAAAAGGGCCAGGTCCAGCTTTGGGTGCTGCATGGACGCCACAGTGTGAGGAGAGCTTTGAGGCTTTGAAAGCAAAGTTGGTTTCAGCCCCAGTGCTAACCTATGCTGACTTTTCACGGCCATTTATTCTGGAGATCGACGCCAGCCACAGTGGCCTTGGTGCTGTCCTCTCCCAGGAGACAGACAGTGGCGTGAGGCCGGTAGCCTACGCCAGCAGGGGTCTTCGGCCCACGGAGCGCAATATGTCCAACTACAGCTCTATGAAGCTGGAATTCCTTGCGCTGTGGGCCATGACGGAGAAATTCCGAGAGTATCTGTTGGGACATAAGTGCATTGTCTTTACAGATAATAACCCGCTGAGTTACCTCCAGTCTGCCAAATTGGGAGCCACCGAACACAGGTGGGCTGCCCAACTTGCCGCCTTTGATTTCGATATCAAGTATCGCTCAGGCCGGAGTAACAGAAACGCAGATGCACTGTCGCGGCAGTATGCACCTGGTTCCCATCAACTCTCCGAGTCCGTGCCGGACACCTCGGTCCCCAACCGTCTTCAGCACGGCCCATCTCCAGCTTTTTTGACATCGGCCACTCAGTCTGTGGTCTCAGTCCTCCCCTCTCACTCTGCGGCTGATCTTTCTTCTGTGCAGGGGGCTGATCCCCTTCTGCGGGATGTGCTTGTGTGCTGGCGGCGGAAGGCTCCACCCACCCCTGTGGAGAAACAACAGCTCCCTAAGTCAGCCTTGGCACTTTTCCGTCAATGGGACCGTCTAGTGGAGAAAGACGGTGTCCTCTTTCGCAAGGTCTTCCGTTCAGATGGGGGCGAGGAGTCTCTCCAGCTCGTTTTACCGGCTGCCCTTAAGCAGGAGGTTTTGAGTCAACTGCATCAAGAACATGGCCATCAAGGCATAGAGCGGACCACCGAGTTGGTCCGACAACGCTGTTATTGGCCAGGAATGTCGTCAGACATAAAGCAGTGGGTCCGTAGTTGCCAGCGCTGTCAAGTCGCTAAAGGCTCAGGTCACATGCCTTAAGGATATAAAAAAATGGATGACCTATAATTTTCTGATGTTAAATTCAGACAAAACTGAAGTTCTTGTAATTGGACCCAAGCACCTCAGAAACTCTCTTTCTAGAGACTTAGTTACTTTAGACGGTATCAGCCTGGCCTCCAGCTCCACTGTAAAGAATCTTGGAGTTGTTTTTGATCAGGATCTGTCCTTTAATGTTTATATATAACAAATTTCGAGGACTGCATTCTTCCACTTACGTAACATCGCTAAAATCAGACGCACTGTTTCTCAAGCAGATGCAGAAAAACTAGTCCACGCATTTGTTACTTCTAGGCTGGACTATTGTAACTCTTTGTTATCAGGCTGCTCTAATAAGTCTCTTAGGACTTTGCAGTTAATTCAGAACGCTGCTGCACGTGTTCTGACAGGAACCAAGATCAGAGATCACATCTCTCCCATTTTGGCTTCCTTGCATTGGCTACCTATTAAATCTAGAATAGAATTTAAAATTATCCTCCTTACTTACAAAGCTCTTCATGGTCAGGCACCATCATATCTAAAAGAGCTCATAGTACCTTACTATCCCTCTAGAACACTGCGCTCTCAGAACGCTGGGTTCCTTGTGGTTCCTATAGTCTCCAAAAGTAGATTGGGAGCCAGAGCTTTCAGCTATCAGGCTCCTCTTCTGTGGAACAAACTACCAATCTGGGTTCGGTAGGCAGACATGGTCAACACTTTTAAGAGTAGACTTAAAACTTTCCTTTTTGATAAAGCATATAGTTAGGGCTGGCTCAGGTCATCCCTTAGTTATGCTGCTATAGGATTAGACTGCCGGGGGACTCCCCAGGGTTATGCCTAGCCAGGCACGGTATTGGTTAAAGATGTAGTCACATCTCCCTTACCGAAAACCCTCCCTCCTACTCTGTCTCTCTCTCTCTGTCTCTCTCTCTCTGTCTCTGTCTGTCTTTCTGTCTGTCTGTCTGTCTGTCTGTCTCTCTCTCTCTCTGTGGACATGTCTCATTAATGCATGTTACTAACCAAACTTCCCCGGAGTTTCTGTGCTCTGTCGTCCAGCAGGTTTTCCTGGATCGTGGCTGCTGCTGTGATCCTGCACGACGCCCACTACACATATTACTACTGTCATTATTACTACCATATCTGCTACTGTGGTCACTTTATCATTCATTGTCATTCTGTCAGTCATTGTAACTGTACAAATGATTGTCCTGTACACGTGACATCCATTGCACGTCTGTCCGTCCTGGGAGAGGGATCCCTCCTCTGTGGCTCTTCCTGAGGTTTCTTCCACATTTTTTCCCTGTTAAAAGGTTTTTTGTGGGCAAGTTTTTCCTCACTCAAACTGAGGGTCTAAGGACAGAGGGTGTCATTCCCTGTACAGATTGTAAAGCCCTCCGAGGCAAATGTACTTTGTGACTTTGGGCTATACAAATAAAATTGAATTGAATTTTATGAAGGGTGCGGGACTTATGACCTGTAGCCACTATAGCCAGCCACAAGGGGGCTCACTTTGACTTGACTCATTTATTGACATGTTTGCAGAGGTATGTCCGACAGTAGAGTTTACCCGGGGTAAAGGTGGGCGGGTGTAGACGATCCTACACCGCGAAAATGACAGATCAGTCAGAGTGTTAGTTAGTTATAATCACGATAATCCATGTCCAAGAGTCCATTTCCCCGGATAAGATGGGTTTTATTCGTTATTTGCCACTATAAACACGCTCTGACCTCCTCAAGCTTTTTTTTGGCACTTCCCGTTACCGTCATTTGAATTTGCATTTTAGCTAAATATTTAGTTTCACCCGAAACATTTAGCTCCAACATTTAGATTTAGATTTAACATTTAGATATATATTTAACAGTTAGCTTCAACATTTAGATTTATATTTAACATTTAGGTATATATTTAACATTTAGCTTCAACATTTAGATTTATATTTAACATTTATAATTAATATTTAGATTTAGGTTTATGTTTAACATTTAGATTTAGATTTAACATATAGATTTTACATTTAACATTTGGATTTAAATATTTAAAATATCTCTAAGTTCACAAATATTGTTCTAAATCTGCAAAAAAGTGAAAATTCAAACCAGTTTTTTAAACATTGTTTTTATCTAAATGTGACAAAATGTTGCTGTTATTTTCAGAGCGAGATGCTTTACAAACGGCACCCCATAGACGCAGACGCACTACTTACACAGGAAATTCTGCCGACACTACAAGTGGAGCACGGGTAAGTAAAAATTTTAAAAAACTTTTTCCCGACGATGAAGACATTTTTGTATCACTAAATTTCCGCCTTTTCAACAACTTTTAGTCATCAACGGGTGCAACACCAAACTTGATTTAACTGCTTAACTAATTGGACATAGGCAGCTATTTAGAGATTTTGAGCTGTGGCTACATGGAAGCTACAGTTTCCAGGAAAATTTAACAACTAAGAACTGCTACTTCTCTATGTCAATAACAAAAACCTATACAGCTGTGCAGGTCTCATCCACATGTTCCAGCTGGCTCAATCTTTGTTGCTAGATGATGGAGAAGATATTTTTATTGCGACTGCACAGGAAGGTTTTGTTTGGGTTAGGGAGACAACTGTCAATGACAGAAGAATTGGAGATGTGAATAGCGACTATGTTACAGTAGAAACAAGCCCACACAGAATAGACAATTTGATTTTGTCACCTTGTGGAATTGGATATGTTTAACAACTTGAACTGGAGGGGAAATGGGGTTAAAGAAAGATCATTGCTCATTCCAGCACAAAAATGTACAGCTATTTTTATTTTTAAATTATTTTATAATATTAATAATATAATATAATAATATTTTAAAATATATCGTAGATTTAAACATTTATTAATCTATATATTTTGATGTTATTCTATATTATCCCACTTGCCACTCACATTATGCCTCTTGTGTTCCTATAAACTACTAAGTGCACTGTTTCATGTGCTCAACAGCGCAGCTGATCACCTCTGTTATAGGGGGCACAGGTGTAAAAGTCAACAGCCTTTCCAACATGTTATGCTTTGTTAAAAATTGATACGTCAATTGTTTACAAGTTCTGTTTTAATCTATATTTGCCATTTTAGACTGGCGAGCATCTACAGAGGAGAAAGCCTTTTAGACTTTTGTAACATGACTGTACCACTGATGCCACTCGTAGGACAAAACTATTTTTTTAAATATTATATTTATATTGCTTATTTTTTAGCCCAGTGGTATCAAAGAAAATCATTCTCTTGTGGCTTTCAGCATGGCAATAAATCTTTAATTTTATTTTATGAGTGGAGGAAGCATCATCACAAAGTAATACTTAATTACTGTATGAAATAGTTGTTACACTAAACTGTTAACTGTAATTTAAGAAACATTGTAGCAGAAAACGTATTTTAAATGTGTCATAAATCATATATAGGTTAATGTAAAGTCATTTTCTTTTTTCTTCCTGTCAGCCTGCACTGATTTCTTTAATTATGTTCATAGACTTTTTTGAAGTTCTTAATCTGTGATCAAAAATGTGATCATCTTCTTAATCCCCTGATTTTTGCTAGTTTTCTCAGAAATGTTGAATCTGCAGGAAAACTTTAATCTTCAACCTTTTTCAGCTCAAGGACCCCTTGGACGAGACAACCATTTTTCTATTTTTATCCTAGCTTTTATATTTAGTTTATTCAACTTTTATTTCACCTTATTAACCTGTTTACAGTCGTCCCTCGCTATATCGCGGTTCACTTTTCGCAGACTCGCTGTTTCGCAGATTTTTTTCAGTGTAATTTTGCATGGTTTTTTTTTTACAGCGTACTGTACAGAATGAAAGCGCATTGTGTTCTGCGTCCTAAATTAGCTAAGGGAGAACCGCACATGTGTTCTGCGTCCTGCTTAATGGAGTACTGTACAAAATGCGTGTAAAAAGGTGTATAAAAGTGTGTGGTTAGGGGTTTTACGGCCTTAAAACATGTATAATAATTGTAAAACTTACTTCGCGGATTTCGTTTAATCCGGGTTATTTTTAGAATGCATCCCCCGTGATAAACGAGGGACCACTGTATATACTAGGTTATTAGCCTATATGTGTTTATGATTTAAAAAAGGTCATGCATAATTATTATTGGTTATTAAATGCCAAGATTATTTCTCAATGATCTGCACACTCACAGTCACCATTATTTTACCCAAAATTGTCAATTATTATGACAAAAAACTAGCGGACCCCCTGCAGTACCTGTGCAAACTACCTAGGGGGCGTGGACCCCTGGATGAAAATCCCCTTTTATTAGACAAGAGTAAAGTTGAATCTGAGCATGAACTGATTTAATATGACTCTGTGTACTTGCTGAATTTGGTTGTTTTAGCAACAGTTTAACTACATTTTATGATCCTTAAAACTTATTTACAGGAATCAAACATCAGTGATTTTAAAGAAAATCTTACAATATACATACCACTTTAGACATCTGAGTGTTTTATTTATCATTAATAAAGTTAAGTTTTAAAGCAGAGTGACAAAGTCAGCTCAGTGGACTGATGAGACGGTCTAATTTGTGTGCTTTGGTTTTCATCCTCGTTTCAGGGGGCCTCGGGACACGGTGAACAGCGGCAGCTCAGGTGGCGGGTGGGGAGACAAAAAGACGACAAAGAATAGTTAGTGAGACAGACAAATAACCTTTGAATTACTAAATAAGTAATATATATTTACAATAACATAAATGACGATGTACGGTAAACCGCAGCGGCTGTGGAGGCAGAGAAAGACAAAAGCATAAGTCAAACTGTGAATCGTCCAGTTATTGAATATGTGATATTATATGGATGCATTGAAAATTCTGCCCTATTCTAAGTCACTTTATTTCTGAATCAGAAGCTCATACTTACCTTTTTTTTCCCATCCACAGCTCCGGGGATGGAGTAAGAGAGAAGAAAGGGTGATTAGTAAGCGAGACAAATAATATTTGACTTAATATGTAAGTGATATTATATCTGATGAGAAGCTTGTACTTACCTTTTTTGACTGGTAAGAGAAAAATTGGTTAGTAAGCTTGTTTTGGAATATACTTACCTGAAGAAGACGGAGCTCCACAAGATGTCATCTGTTTGGTCAGAGTTTGGTTGTTTTGGGGTTTTTTAAAAGCTGCATCAAGTCTAAACTGCTCCTTTAAGGAGCTTTCTTGGTGGTGAGAGTGGAAGTGGCATTGTTTAATATTTCTTTACAACTTTTTGCCGTCTTCCTCTCTCTTTCTCACCACACAATTAAGTTGTTATCCTATCCTGCCCTTTGGACGAGGGGTTGACAGCCCTGCCATTTGCAAGGGCTTCCCGCAGCATTTCCGCCCAGGAGGAGAGAAAAATCAACCCAGTCGTCATGTCAAAACATGGAAGAAGGATTAAAACAACAAAAAAAACTCATTGCAAGATCCTACCTTGGTTTGTGGACAGCCCCGCCAGACGCAGAGGCTGTTGGGGGATCTGTTTGCCCAGCCAGACGCAAAGGCCGCTCCACATAGTTAAATAACTTAACTAAATTCTAACTAGTATATGTTTGGAACTGTTTACATACGGAGACGATAGATGGTCCCAGTGCAAGGCGCTACGTGAATCAGAAACAAAGACAGCAAAGATCAAATATACAAATATTTACGTGAAAAGAATATTTGAGATGTACGAGTCAATTTGCGTTAATGTACCTGGGTTTTTATAACCGTCCTCAATCAGAGTCGCTGTCATCACTAACGTGACACCTTGGCAACAGGCCCCTCGCTGTCCTCCCTGCGCCTCCGGCCAGAGGTGCCGAGGACAGGATCCCCTAGGTCAGAAGGTGAGAGACTGTCATTAGATTCCAAAATGTCACCATCAAGATCGGCAGAGGAGGTAGACGAGTGAGAGAGAGCCAGAGGCAGGAGAAGTGGCAGGAGAAGAGGAAGGAGAGGCGGCAGGAGTAGCGGCAGGAGAGGAGGCAGGAGAAGCGTCAGGGGAAGCAGCAAGAGAAGCAGGAGGGGAAAGCACTAGGAGGAAGAGGATGAGGACGAAGAGCAGGAAGGAAATGAGCAGGAAGAGGATGAAGAAAAGGAGGAGGAGGAAGAAGGAAATCAGCAGGCAGACCTACATGATCTCCACAAGAGTAAGGGTCAGGATGAAAGAAAGCAGGACGAATAATAGGAGGATGAGGGCGAGGAAGAAAAAAAAAAAGGAAAATCCAGTCCACGTTTTCCCTGCGACCTTGCTTGCAGCCCGTTACCTGCAGCCTTTAGTAGCTACTTCTACTGAGCTGAATGGAACAGCGTTAGAAGACAAACGTGAATGGATGGATGCACAGATGGATATACAAAAGTTTTTCAGGACAGTAAGTATTCATCACTGCTGGTAGTAACAGTTAGTTAGCTCCAGCCCAGCTAACAGCAGAAAGTCCCGTGTAATTAATGAAACGCTCCATGTTTGACGAATAAAAACCTGGCTTCAATTCATTGTGTATCTTGAAGGGTCAGGCAGAAGGAGATGCTGAGGGAGAACAGGCAAAGTCAAGTCAGAGAGAACAAGGGGATCCAGAGGCAGAGGAAGATGAAGTTACTACAGAGAGAGAAGGAGAGCAAACAGACAAAGAGAGGGAAAATGATGAAGCAACTACAGCAACTCACTCCACTACAGGGTTTGATTTAGGTGACAAAGAAACAGGGCCCAGACAGGTATATCTGAAGAGCCACACACACAGTCTTGCAGTCATGTCAATTGAAATAGCTGAGCTTCAGCATCTGAGTCACAAAAAGTCATAGACCGATTTGCCACCCTTAAAAACAGACAACATTCTTTGATGCTTCCACCCATCAAGTAACTTGCAATTGTAGCCATATTTTTTCTTGTTAATGCTGTAAACATACTGCTACCTTTGTTTGTTGTTGTATTGTATTTAAAAAAACAGACTGATAATAAATAGTAATAAATAACTACTAATACTAATACTAATGAATTTCTCAGTCTTTACTAGCTGTTTGCAAATTTTGTGCTTACGCGCTATGTTTGCTCACATCCTGTGCATCTACTTGGGGCTAATCCCCGCCCCTGTCCTTAAAACCTAGTGACGCCTCTGTTTTACACCAAGAAAACCGTTGAGTGTCGCCAAAAAAATAAAAATATCTATTTACAGAAATCAATTTTTAATTACTACACAACTATCAACACATTTCACAGATATCCCGAAACTTTCAGTCCAATTTCTTATCATCTAATAAACATTTTAAACCGACAACCGAGTGTCAACAAAAACTGTGTTTTCCTAACAGGCCGGTTTACATGAATGAAATATACATTTTGTACCAAAAAAAATGATGATGATTAAACTAAATTTGGGCAAAGTTTAAAAGGTGTCTTACGTGACATGTCTCAGCAGGTTGGTCTTTTAGTCTTTTACGGAGCTTTCCTCTCGTGTAGGGGGTTTCACGGAGCTTTCCTCTCGTGTAGGATGAGTTTTCAGGTTGAGTTCAACTTTTTCACGGACAGGTGTTCACACAGGTCAACGATCTCTTGAGTCCAAGTGCGAATGAAGAATTCTACAGGTTTGCGTGCCCTTACGTCACCACGGTCGTACGTGACCTTTTCTGTCTCCATGACAATGACGGATGCACAATAAAATGCATTAACTCAGCAAACTGACAGAAACTGCTGAGTCACTGCGGGTCACACCATCTTCATCCAACTAACATACAAATTTATGCATCAACTTTATTTATTTGCAGCGCCGGTTCTGGCTACATTTGCGCTCTGGGTGAAACCCCCCCGGCCCACTTGTGCGCCCTCCTGGACACTGCGATCTGGGCGGTCGCCCACATTGCCCAGAGCTAAAACCGGCGTAAAGTACTTTATAATATAAATCTCTGCAGACAGTAAATATAAAGCAGTGCATTTCTAATGATTATATAATCCCAGAGGAAATTATATAATTTACTTTATTTAATTACTTTATTATGTAATTTACTTTAACGTATTTATCAGTGCGGCTGGCCAATAGCCCTACCGCCCTCCCTAGCCACAAAAAATATAAAATAATAATAAAAATAAATCATTCATGTTTTCAGAATCAAAAGTACTTTATTAATCCCCGTAGGGAAATTGTTTTTGTTACCGCAGCTCCCAAACGGTAAGTTATAGCAAGAAAACAGTAGTAAGAAAACAAAGCTTTAACAATATACCCTATAGAAAATCATATTTTAAACAATATATACACACTATATACACATGTATAAATAGCAGTTTAATAGAACCAGTAACATTAAAAATAAAACAAGTGGTAGTGAGGTAACAGTGAGATATGAGATAAATTTAGCTTTAAAATAAATAACAGTTAAATAGGACCAGTAGCAGTAGATTAAAAACCAAGTAGCAGTGAACTATGCAATATGTAAATACAGAGTTTAGTTGGAATTTAGTGAGGAGCTGTACAGGCTGATGCTCACAGGTCAGAACGACTTCTTGTGTCTCTCTGTGGAGCATCTTGGTACCAGCAATCTCTGACTAAAGGTGCTCCTGAGTCTGTCCAGCAGCTTATGGAGTGGGTGGGAGTCATTGTCCAAGATATCCTGCACCTTACACAGCATCCTCCTTTCCAACACCACAGTTAGCGAGTCCATCTGTACCCCCACAACATCACTGGCCCTACGGACAAGTCTGTTAATCCTTTTGGCTTCAGCTACCTTCAAAGCGCTGCCCCAGCACGCAACGGCAAATAAGATAACACTGGCCACCACTGACTCGTAGAACATCTTCAGCATCGTCCCACAGATGTTAAAAGATCTGAGCCTCCTCAGGAAATAGAGGCGACTCTGACCCTTTTTGTAGACAGCTTCAGTGTACTTATTCCAGTCCAGTTTGTTGTTCAAGTACACTCCCAAGTACTTGTACTCCTCCACAATGTCCACCAAGGCCCCCCAAATGGAGATAGGGGTTACCTGTGTATTTTTCCTCCTCAGGTCCACTACTAGCTCCTTGGTCTTTGTCACACTGAGCTGTAGATGGTTTAGCTCACACTGTACCCTGTACTCGGTCTCCTCTCCGCCGCTGAAACATCCGACTATTGCAGAGTCATCAGAATACTTTTGAAGATGGCAGGACTCTGTGCAGCAGCTGAAGTCTGTGGTGTATAGGGTGAATCGAAAAGGACAGGACAGTCCCTTGTGGAGCTCCCATGTTGCTAACCACTCTGTCGGATACACAGTGCTGTAGATGTACATACTGTCGTCTGCCAGTCAGGTAGCTAACAATCCAGGACATAAGGGAGGTGTCTACCTGCATAGTTTTTAGCTTCTCCCTCAGCAGGGCCGGACAGATGGTGTTAAAGGCACAGGAGAGGTCAAAAAACATACTCTCACCATGCGTGCTGCCTTGTCCAGATGGATGTAAGCTCGGTTCAGCAGGAAGATGATGGCATCATCCACTCCCAGGTGGGGCTGGTAGGCCAGGGGTTGGCAACCCAAAATGTTGAAAGAGCCATATTGGACCAAAAAAAACAAACAAAAAAAAAAATATATGTCTGGAGCCACAAAAAATTAAAAGCCTTATATAAGCCTTTTAATGAAGGCAACACATGCTGTATGTATCTATATTAGCTATATTAGCCTACTATCAAAATGACTAAGTTGGCTACAAATACATAATGAGCATTCATGATTAAATGTTTATTTTCCCTGCAGGGTATTCTGTAGAGAACGACGCACCATGTGACTGCTCTGTTGTACGATGCCGCCTCAAGTTTAACTTCATTACAATATTAATGAATTATGTTTCATTGATTTGATGAAATTAAAGAAATGCAATAAAGAAATCCGATTTTTGATGTCATTTTTATTTTGAGGATTCGAAAAAATAACAACAAAATGGAACGTGCATAACGTGCCCCTTATCTGGGCACTAAACAGAGTGCAATAAAACACAGCCTGCGTTTGTAAAAAATGAAACAGCAGCCTTTTGAAAAGGTAAAGTATATAAAATCTAATTAATACAGTTTAAGTTTGATTTCTGTGCAAATGCCAAGCAAGTCAGGGGCATGTAAGATGTAACTTTAATCTTGACGCAGGACTGCAAGCTCTCATCTGTGAGGTGGGTGCGATATTTTGATTTGATGTAGTTCATGTTTGAAAATATCTGTTCGCACAGGTATGTTGATCCAAAGATGCATAATACCCCAAATGCATATGTCTTCATATTCCTATAACTGTGAGGAAGAGCATTTCATGTGTCATAGACAAGTTTCTCGGGTGTTGGGAGGCTTTCAATTTCGCTCCATTTGTGGCTTTGGCCAAGCTGGGCTTTCTGGCGAGTGATGTCTTCAAGCTCGGCTGTCAGACATTTGAATTTGGACACCCATATCTCTTTTTTGGCTATATTAGCAATTTCCATTTCAAGGTCAGCTTGATTTACTCTGGGAAATGTGCTCAACAAAGACGGGTCAATCTCCAGGGGTGTGACAGGAAAAGAGATCCAAAATGCAGTTTGCATATCAACGATCGCACCTTGTAAATGATCACCATTGAGTGTGTGATCGTGATGGGCTTCTTTGAATTCTCTCAGGGAGGGGAAGTGGGAAAGCGTGCCTCGCTGTACATCTCTGGCAAAGACAGTCAGCTTGCGCTCGAATGACAAAACAGCTTCAAGCATTTGCAGTGCAGTGTTTCCCCGCCCCTGGAGACTTTCATTCAGCATGTTTACGTGGCTTGTCATATCCACCAAAAAATATACTTCACACCTTTCGTCAAACTCAGTTTGACCCTCTGTTTTGACAGTTTTACAACTTTGACCTTTGACCTAATGACCCCCCCCCCCATTTCCTCAATTAGTGCAAGATGAAATAAGAGAAAAGTTGAGTGAAAATGTCTTCTCTATTAACCCTTTGTGAGTTTCACACACACACACACACACAAAGAGACATTGTATGACATTGCATTATATGGAGTTTTAAACTTTAAGTTCTGGAAATGGGCATGTGCAGACAGATAAAATGTTGTAGAAAAATAAATAATAAAATCTAAGAAACAACCAATGAGAGAAAGGAGGTGTGGAAAACACTGTATGATTCCTTTAAAATGGGTATGCGTCCAAGAACGACCCAAAACCATCTTGGTGAAAAAAAGAAACTCATCATGCCGCTGAAAAGATCTAAATGCGTCACCAGCAACAGCATTGACAGAGACAATGATGTTTCTGACTGTAGTAATAAGGATTAGTAATAAGTAATAAGTAGTTGGTAGTAGTAATAAGTAAAAGTAACAAGTAGTAGTAATACGTAGTAGTAAGTAGTAGTAATAAGTAATAGGTAGTAGTAATAAGTAGTTGGTAGTAGTAATAAGTAGTAGTGAGTAGTAGTAATAAGTAGTAATAAGTAATAAGTAGCAGGATTAAGTAATAAGTAGTAGTAACTAGTAGCTAGTAGTAATAAGTATTAAGTAGTTAGTAGTAGTAATAAGTAATAGGTAGTAGTAATAAGTAGTTGATAATAGTAATAAGTAGTAGTAATGAGTAGTAGTAATAATCATACAGATTGCCACCCACCATGATCCAGGATCTGCTCAAGGTTTCCGCCACAGGCATTTTTTCCTTGTCACCATCACCAACTGCTTGATCATGCTGGACATCCTTGTAGGAGCCAATTATAGTTTTGTTTTTCAGTATTCTGGGTTTGATTTATTTGGTCTTGTTGCCATGGTGATGTGTGTAGTTTGGGTCACATGGGTGCCAGCCAATGATAGCCGTAGGTTACATTAGGGGCTGAATCACCTGCAATAGGGGAGGAGAGAGGCAGGTTAGGTAGCCGTTTGTTGACCACTTTTCGTTTAGTTCAAATGCTTTGTAATACATGCCAACAGTGTACATTAAATCTCATTATCTCATCTCATTAAAAACATTGAAACTTACCTGGACTCATCGTGCTTCTCTGAACATCAGCGCGTCATACGAAATATACATGACCTAACCTCAGCCTCTCTTCCGACTTTTGGAAGGATTTGGAAAGCCGCAATAATCCTAGTGCACATTGTTCAAACTGTCATCACAGAACTATTTAAATACAATGCTACATTAAACATTTTGTTACTATCTTACAATGTTTTCTGCTTATTTCACACTTTATTACATTACTATACCATTTCATGGACTACGCTACACTTCCATCGCTACATAGAAATTCACACAGATTTTTCCACTATTAATGTACAAAGTAGAAAATTTCTAAAGACGCACTAGCAATTAACATTAGCATGTTAGCATTAGCATGTTAGCAATTAGCATGCATTTAATTCTTAGGAATAAGCTCAAGAAATTTTAAAGAGTGTGCTCTTTCAGGCATACTCAATGATGTCATCGCTAGGGTGGAGAGGGAGATAAAAAGACACCCATCCCCAGCCTCATAGACTGCCATGTTAAAAATTGGTAACACTTTATTTTAAGACACACATATTCACCATGAATTAGCTGCTTACTAACATGTCTATTAATAGCATACTAGCCACTTGTTAGTCATTATAAACCCTTAATTAATACCATATTCTGCAAGACTTTATTCTACCCTTACTAGACCCTTAACTACGAATTTCCCCTATATACGCTCCTAATTACCCATTATTCATAGTTATTAAGTACGTTGTTGCATATTAATTATGATCTAAATGCACATGGCTCAGTATGGGGCTTGTAAGGTGGTAGTATGGCAAGAACATTTATTCACTCTTAATAATACTTACCAAAAAATTGTCTATTCATATGGAATTAAGCTCAAAACCACAAGTGCAAATAGTGTACAAATAACTCATAATTAGGTGTTTGTAATATGGAATATGTTCCCTGTACTAAAGTTGGGTCTTGTTTACATTTAATTTACTATTAATTTGGCAGTTATTAACCCCTATATGTTCCCTGATCTAAAGTTGCCTCTTATTCATACTTATTAGTGCATTACAGTGCACAGTACACAACAAGCAGACAGCCAAGTAAGCTCCAATACAAATATCTCTTTTATTATGAGATAGCACACAGGACCGAACTTTCACTGGTTATGACAGCATACACATGTACACAGTATTATCACAACACAAAAATGAATGTACCAAAAAAACAATAAAAAAAACAAAACAATTTACAGGATTCTGCAGTACGGCAATAAAGATGCAAGTTAACTGAAAACAGCAGATTCTATGTACCACTCTTTTTCTAGAGCTCTTTAACACTCACTCTACTAGAACTTTTTCTGAACATATACGGTAAGCTCCCAACTACTTTAATATTTCAGCAATAATGGAAGAAGTTTGCCACGGGATTTCATGTCTTCAATTATGACACGTTTCTCAGATGAAATGTGAGCAGCACATTTTTTTGCGAAAGACATCAGGGTGTCAGTGGCAGGGTTAAACTTAAGAGTATTGAACGTGTCAGGATCAACTATCTTTAGCTCTGCAATTGGAGCCGTCATTTTTATAGTTCCTCTATCCACCCCGTTGATTCGGAAGGCCTCACTCATGGTGCGGACGCGGCTGAATGTCTTCAGGACTCTCTGATAGCGGCGGATTGCCTCATCTGGCCCTTTGACTAATACAGAAAGACAGAGAGAAAAAAGAAAACATGAGGAAAAAGAAAAAGCTAGGGGTTGATATTGCTCTAAGTCACAAGAGCATAAACCACATTGTAGTTATAAAAATGTATTCTTATTCACACTTTTATTTTAAAATATTGAATTTTAAGTCCTTCCCATTACCCCAGTAGAATACTCTAGAGGGGGTGTAGTGCACTCTACTGTTTTCACAGTGTTATGGAGAGACCCATTACTAGGGCTGAGGGTGTGGTCTGACTGCCATACCAACGAGCCTGGCTCTTTGGCGTTGCGGTCAGAGCGCACGTACCACCCTGGAGACCAGGGTTTGAATCGCGGGTGGGGGACTTCTCCTCCCCTTCGCTTTACACAGGTATTTGTAAAAGCATACGATCTTGTATTCATATAGTATTTTTCTAGTATTTAGGCTAATCGTTTACTGAGTGAGGGTTCAAGTAAAGCCATTATTACCTCTCATATGGCCTCTCCCAGAGGCAGTTGCACCCGGTGGTGACTGGGTGGGATGAGGCTTCCGTCTTGGGGTGTCACTGTCTGACGAGTCACTAATATTTGGAGAAGACGGGGAAAGGTCATCTCCGTCGTCCATATGACCATCATCTTCATAATCCACAGCCATTTTCAACACTTTGGGGTGTTCTTTAATTAAGTAGTAGACAAATGACACAACAATTGTTTTAGTTGAGACACATACAGCATATCAATACAGTTTTATTCAACATGGCAAACACTACTGCTAATAAATGTTGGGGCAGCTGTGGCCTAGTTGTTAGGGAATTGGTCTTGGGATTGGAGGGTTGCAGGTTCGGGTTCTGCCCTACCCCATGGTTGAAATGCCCTTGAACAAGGCATCTAACCCCACACTGCTCCAGGGGCTGTAACTGAAACCCTGTAAATATCTGTAAGTCGCTCTGGATAAGAGCGTCAGCTAAGTGTAATGTAATAAAAAAGTTACTCACTTAACGTCTTCTTTCTCTCCCCCTGTACTTGAGCACGAAGAAAATTGCGCTCTTCTTCCAGATCCTTGATAAGTTTATCTTGCCACTGGATCTTAGCTTCCGAAAACTCCACCATGGAGACTGATCCTTGATAGAACAACAAAAATACAGGTCATGATAATAATGACTTATAACACTGCTTCGCAGGACATATCTGAGATCAAGAGACTGTGAAAATCATACAACAAAGACCTTGAGTCAGTTGATATCACAAACAAAGGCATAGTTGTGACATTTATTTATAACACTAACTTATAACTTATTAAGTATTAAAAAGTATAAAGCACAGCTTATCAACTGCCTTAAATGTTGGATTATCTTCACACAGCACACACCAGTGTTCCCTGTTGTCTGTAACCCATACAGTTCTCATTACTCAACCACACACATAGGCCTATGTTACATGTTTATGTATTGGGGAGAATTAACTTTTTCTCAATACAAATTTTTTGTTTATTGTACATTATCTGTTGTGTGTTACTGCCTTGGTTTGTTGGATGTTATATGTTGTGTGTTGCGGTCTTGTGTGGTCTATGTGAATGAGAACGAGAAACCGGCCTAGGTAATCTAGGCCAAGACTGCTGATGCTGCTGCAACTGGGTGTCGAGCCTCTATTGTCTATAGGACACAAATAAAGGCAACAAATTCACAATCAAAGTTGGACAAGCTCATTTGTGTAGCTCATACAACTTATAAATAGGCTGTATGGCTCCATCACCTGTACTATTTGGTTTATGTTCAGTCATTTCTGGTACATCTGTCATCACCTCTTCTTTTTGGACATGTGTCTTTTTCTTTGCTTTAGGCTATAAAAAAGATAAAGGTAAAATGTTTAGTTTACAGACGATTTGCACTGAATAACTGTGTACATTAGGTACATTGGGCACTATAGCTAGGTAGAGAAGCCCATTTCTGCTAGTAAAAGAGAAAAAAATGGCATGTACAGTCAAATTAAGAGATAAAAGGACAAAATGATTTTTAGCTTTACATTTATTTTTTTTTCACTGAAAGTATCAAGTAAGAAGCACTGTCACCCTATACACACATGCACGACATGCTCATGCATGAAAACTTCACGCATGTCAAAATGCAAGGTAATGTTGACACTTTAGCCTTCATCACTCGGCTTACTTCCCCACAACTATCGTAGTAAAAATAATCAGGTCCTTGGCTAGTAACAGTCTGTCGTTGCCTGGACACGACCAGACAGATTACCTTTTAGTATAGATACGTTTTTCAATATCATTCATACAAAACATATCTTTCAAGAATGGCTATGAGTTATTTTTGGCACTTTCAACTTAGAAGCTCAATTTGGGTTAGCTAAAAAACGCTTGTTGTATTGCTAGCACTACCAGTGATTGTACAGTATACATCAAGGCTGTGCAGCTATAGTCAATTACCAAACACTATTCATACAACGAATATCCTTTTTATATCGTTTCCATCAGTAAGAATTACTGGATAGGAGTTACCATTACTTACCATTTTTCTTGTTTTCTTGCGCGAAGTATTCAACTCTTTACTTTTCTTCCAAGCGCCAAGACAAAACGTTGATCTCACGTGGGTTCTTTAAAATGATTGGATGGAAACTGCAAGCACTACAAAAGTAGACGGCTGCTAAATTTTGACTGGTACATAGGCATGTCAGTCATTATTTTCCTAAGGAGTCATTGGCTGTCCGCGTTTTTCCTTGAGGGAGGGAACTTCGAGGATAGATCGCAATGAGTTGCTTTTATTGTTGTTGACTTTTTAATATGGTGTCACACTGCGAGGTTTTAAGGCGAATACATTTTAGACAATCTCACGAAGAAAATCATAGGTTTTACAAATGGTTAATGAAACAAGGCCTACTTCGAAAATCAATGCAATGTCCCTCTCGCTGTCATGTCATGAAGTTGAAAAAGCCATATGGCAAAAAGGAGTCAGCATGGTGAGTGTATTGTTAGACCATGGGGAAAACATATTTTTATGTACACTGTAAGGTAATATGCCCAAACCAAACACGTACAGTATCTTTATACAGCTATTTGCAAGGCATATGATGTCAGTTTGGACCACTGCTGCCATCTGGCCAAAATTAACCACAGGCCTGTTTAAAAAGTTAATGCTACAATATGCTTATGGTAACCACAGCTAGGGAGTGTTGAGACAATACATTTCATGTACAAAACATTTTAATTCTGTTATGCAATTTTACAATTGTGGACATTGTGGGCACACCAACTGTAATTCCACTGCATGTTATACTTTCACAGTATTTTTATGCATGTGACACATACACATCCTTTTATCCTTGTATTCCACTTGCATTAAAACCACCAATTCTATGCATTATTACGCCTGCTGTCACAAATATGCAACAAACCGCTTGACTCAATCAACCAGCCGAGATAGGTTCTGCATTCCCTACATATTTGTTACGGACCTAGGAACCTTCGACAAGCATTTGTTTCCAGTGGGATCACAAAGTGACGGACTTATTCAATGTTTACGCACGAACATTTTTGCGGTTGCGAAGTGATCGATACGATGCGATAAAGTTTGATCCTGAGACGTATATAAGGTAAGTTGTGCTAAGATAAAAATACTCACCTGCTTATTAAGTGCTTATACCCTCTGTGTAATGAGGTGAAATATGTGTGATAAGTATTTTTTAAGTTATGACACTAAATAGCTTTGTCGCATATTAGCGACAGTAGGCCATAAGGTAATGCTAAGCAGCTAACCAGCGATATATAGAAAAACGCTTTTGGAGGCTTATCTAGATAATCCTTTGTATTTTGTTTAGTTATTTTCAATAGTCTTTATACAGACACCATACTGGGATATGAATACAACTGCTATTTATTTTTATGCAGATCCGAATGAAGGCATCCGTGTTTTACGGCAAGCGCGTAAGTGCGCGACCTCATGTTAGACCTCCCCCAGATGACAGTGAAGATAGCTGTCTCAGTGATAGTGCAGGCAGCGATGAGGAATATGTTCCCAAGCCAGGTGATGAGGAGAGTAGCAGTGAGAGTGACAGGAGTAGCAGCGATGAGAAATGTGTGCCCAAGCCAGGTGAAAATGCCGATTTCCTATTGAATGGCTAGTGAATTTTACCAGTTTATCGATAGGTTATCCATAGATTTTCACTTTGCTAAAACTTAATTTTGACCCCTGCAGGTGATGGTGAGAGCGATGGTGAGAGCAGTAGCGAGAGCTACTACCGCATCCACATCAGGTCTAAGAAGTACTACCACCGATTCTTCTTTCACTTCGTGGACATGGTGGTTGTCAACGGCTGGTTGCTCTATCAGCGTGATTGTGATAACATCAATGTTCCACGGAAGAAGCAGAAGGACTTGCTGGCTTTCAGGCTTTCCATTGCACAGGCCCTCTGCATGCAAGGCAAAGATCTGTCGGCCAAAAAGAGGGGGCGGCCCTCGTCTGATGTGCAGCGAGAGTTCCAGAAGAAGCAGCGCAGAGGACCAACTAAGGCTATTCCCACACAAGATGTCCGTACTGATGCTGTGGGTCACTGGCCGCAAATCGACAGTGTGCGGCAACGCTGCAAATTCCCTAAGTGCACGGGCCACACTAGCATCAAGTGTACCAAATGTGACGCTAACCTGTGCCTAAACAAGAACAAAAACTGCTTCCGTGCATTCCACGAGTGAGGAAAGAAAAACATTCTCTCTCGCCCAGCTCGCAACACTGATAAAGGAGGGGACTGACACTGAGAGCTAAAGGGAAATAAGAGTCCAGCCTGAGCAGGACATGGTTTTAAATTGTACGCTGTACATTGTTCAATGTTATATTACAAAGAACTGCTGTTGCTGCTATTGAAAACCTGCTGTTGCAGATTTATATAAATAGTAAATAGTAAAAGTAAAAAAAGGATGAATAAATAAAACATTGTTTTTTCACTGTTATATTACTGTTTTATTGTTATCTTATTATTGACCATTATGCCTGCTGTTGCAAATTTGCAACATAACGAATTGACCCCAAATTGACCATTATGCCTGTTGTTGCAAATTTGCAACATACCAAAATTTTTATTTATTTTTTGTGCAAAACTGAAATGAATAATCTCAACATTATTTACCATCTACTTAAAGGCAAAAACACACACAAAACATTTTTTTATATACAGCTATATAAATTCAGGCGTTAAGGGGTTTAAATTGTCTATGGACACAAAATGTGTCATATTTGTAAAGTAGGTAGTCCATTTACATCAGAAAAAATATCGATTTTACAGGCATACTGGGCAAGCCTTTTTTTTTCAATGGAGCTCCCCCTACTGTCAACACTTTTTAACTAACAATAAGTTTGAGAGAGCTTTCATCCATCCTGACATGAGCCATTTAACCATAAAAGTCCTATGAAGCTGGTAAATTAACTAAAAAACTGCATAAAATGCTGCATAGTGGTGTGCCTTTCAGAACATCACAATAGTCTTGCACTGCTTCCCCCACACATGAACTTTTGATTAATAATTTGTCTACTAATGAGAGCAGAGCCAGTGTTTAGTATAATTTTTGTGAATTTGTGAATTTCAGTATAACAGAGGACGTGCCAATAACCGAAGTTCCTGGGTGTTTGGAATGTTAGGCGTCAAGGATGACAGAAGGAGACCCATTCTTAGGATTGTGCGCCACCGTTCAACAAGTCATTTCATGCCAATTTTAAAGAAGCACATTCAGCGTGGAAGCTCCATCATTTCAGATGGATGGAGAGCTTACCGTAATCTTCAGGATGAAGGTTACAATCACATGACTGTCAACCATCAGGAATATTTTGTTGACCCCATTACAGGTGCGCATACCCAGAACGTGGAACGTCTTTGGGGTGTTTGCAAATCAACTATATGGAGACTAAGAGGGAACCGCACACAAAATATGTTGAAAGATCACTTAGATGTAATTGAGTGGACCTACTGGCGTGGAAACCATCACAGAGATGGGCCACTAGGAATGCTGTTGCACGACAAAAAGTATCCTGTGAGAAATCTATGAATACTGTACTATGCTGTGCACATGTGTTTGTGTGTGTGCACATCAGTATAGTGTGTGCGTAGTGAGTGTGTGTGTGTAAGATAAATGCATTTGTATGTGAAGTTCATCTTTATTACCTTGCAGGAGGACACTTAATTATGAGTTATTTGTACACTATTTGCACTTGTGGTTTTGAGTTTAATTCCATATGAATAGACCATTTTTATTTATTTTTATTATATTATTAAGAGTGAATAAATGTTCTTGCCATACTACCACCTTACAAGCCCCATACTGAGCCATGTGCATTTAGATCATAATTAATATGCAACAACGTACTTAATAACTATGAATAATGGGTAATTAGGAGCGTATATAGGGGAAATTCGTAGTTAAGGGTCTAGTAAGGGTAAAATAAAGTCTTGCAGAATATGGTATTAATTAAGGGTTTATAATGACTAACAAGTGGCTAGTATGCTATTAATATACATGTTAGTAAGCAGCTAATTCATGGTGAATATGTGTGTCCTAAAATAAAGTGTTACCTAAAAATTTTCTGGAGGAGAGCAGAAGTAACGTTTCTCTGAATTGCTGTAGATGGCACATTTCTTTATTTATCAACAAAAAAACAACAACTATGTAGACGGGAAGGGCTCAGGATGCTCAAAGTTAAGCCGGTTCAATGATTGGAAATACGGTTTGGCCAGAAATCATTCTTCTTCGAGGGATGGTTTCAGCATTTTCTCTTTCTCTCTGTCCAGCTGACGTTCTAACAGGTGCAGTAACTGCTCTGCTGATTAGAGTTAGTCCTGGTTGCTTGGCAACCTCAAGCCTGCCTGAAGGAGGACAGGGGGGAGGGGCCAGCAGGCAGAGGACGAGCGGCGGCCATTTTAGCAGTTATTGGCGCTTAATTTGAACTTGTCTGTCTAAAATGACAGGCAGAGCAGCTAGTACGTTAGATATGAAAATATGCTAATTACCCACTCGTCACTCTCAAAATTTCTGCAGGAAATTTCCAGTACTGAATTTAATGAGCAGTGTCAGTAATAATGTATGGGGGCAACGGGGCCAGAGTCAGGCACACTCAAAATTTCTTTAGAAATTTTCTAGTTTGACCATGGACCCTTGCCTGCCTAGAAAAGACACCAGAGGGGTAACAACATGTCACAGTTTGAAGTATCTACACTGACTGCAGCATTTGACAAGAGTGAGGACATGTTGCACACGTCAGCTCTGGATTTATGGGTTAAAGGTAACTGAGCAGTGATTACAAATTGGACTGGAATCTTTATTTTTAGCTTAGTGTCTCTTTAAATCCAGAAATCATTCAATCACTGGCAGTCATACTGCCTACAGTGGAGCTTCCAGACTGATCAGTGATAATGGAAAATTGAGCAGTCAACAAGCTCTCTGTTCCTCTTTAATTTGCTAATGGCTTCCCCACTTCAGGTAGCTGCTGATAAAAACACTGTTTTAAGGACATGTACCTGCAGCTTTTAGCCAAACTGTGGCACTAATTCTCCTGCTGGGCAGCTTCTCTGAATCCTGCACCAGTCCTGCGGTAATGCTGGTAATGTGTTGCTATCATCACTTAAAGCTCCTCGATTATCTTTAATGATGTCTGCAGGATTTGGCTGATAGGTAAATGTTGTCAGTGCTGCTTCATCTGTCTTGCTTAAGTTATTTTAACCGAAAAAAAACTTTTCAAAAAGGTATGACTAAAAATACAGCGAGTTGTAAAAATTCAAGTTACTGGAGGCTGTCTCCTCTCCGCACTTACACTGAAAATAATTCATTTCACAGCAGAACGGGAGGAGTAAGGGGTTTTTAATCTTTCTTAAGCAAGAGCTGCCATAACCTCTCCATCATCCTGACTCAAGGCAGAGCCTCAAATCAAACATATATAAATAAATATATATGAATAAAAGAAAACATCCTTCTCTGCAGGACTGATGGATTGTTATGAAACACAGCCCAAAAATATCTCCCCCACTGATAATAAGCTAGATTCTGTCTAAAACAGACTGCTCTGTAATCCTTGGTGGTGCTGAACAGACCTTTATGAACTCATTGCATCAGCATCATAATGCTGTGCAGATGGTCTGGCTGCATTTTGAGGCCAGTTAGTGGTCAATCACTACAACCTCTTAAAATATAATATAATATATATATATATTATTATAATAATATTTTATATATATATATATATATAGATAGATAGATAGATAGATAGATAGATAGATAGATAGATAGATAGATAGATAGATAGATAGATAGATAGATGAAGGCTTGAGAAAAGAGAAAAGTTTTCAGTCTGGTTTTGAAAATTGAGAGTGAGTGAGTCTTTCTATGAAGACCTAAAGTGCATAGGGGCATTCACAGTGAAATTTATTATGACTACACTCATAAACACGAATATATCAGTAAAATCAGATTACAATAGTCATTAAGTATTATAGATGTGACTTAAAATAAACTTTATTTGAACTCTCTGCATTTTGGCTTCTTACAAAATAATTACATGATGCAGAATAAATGTATTGAAATACATACTAGTTGTTAAGTTTATGGTAAATGGACTGTACTTATAAAACTCTTATAAAGCAGTAAGCACAGCAATTTGTTCATTCGGATCGTTTAATTGTAACGTGACAAGCCGCTCAGGCTGTGTTATGGAATTTTCCATTCTTCAACTACACTTGGTCACACATGGGCCTTGAGGTCATAGACAGCGACAGCACTAAATCATATCAGAAAAGACTGTCTCTCTTTGGCATGCAAGGCCACTGTTTGGATTTCTGGAGGAGTGCAGATGGCAGACTATCTCAAAGTTGGGGTCGAAAAAACTTTTTTTCTCATGACACTTTTCATGCAGAGCAGGTCTATACCGTACTCTTTATAATATTATTTACAGAGACCCAACAGTTCCACCATGAGCAAGCACTTGGCGATTTTTGCGATGTTACGTAAGTGGAAAAAAGCAGTCTTCGAAATTTGTTTTATGTTAAAAGGTTGGGCGGTTTCTTTGATGCTAGAAACCGCCCAACCTTTTACAGTCTTTGTAAAAGAATTTGATTGTCAATAGTGTCAAATGCGGCACTAAGATCTAAGAGCTGTCTCTGTGCTATGATGCACTCTAAATCCTGACTGAAAATCCTCAAATAGACTATTGTTATGGAGAAAGTCACACAGCTGTCTAGCTACAGCTTTCTCAAGTATCTTAGACAGAAAGGGAAGGTTTGATATCGGTCTGTAGTTGGCTAAGACCTCTGGGCCTAGAGTGGGCTTTTTAAGAAGAGGTTTAATTACAGCTACCTTAAAGGACTGTGGTACATATCCTGATAATAAAGACAGTTTAATCGTATCCAATAACGAATGACTAACTATAGGTAAAACATCCTTGAGCAGCCTGGTTGGGATGGGATGTCTAAGGGGCAGGGTGATGGCTTAGATGCAGAAATTATTAAATTAAGTTATTTGATTAAGGCTGAAACCTGGGGTTGTTCTTATTCTCTATTAATGAAGAGTAGTAGGCTGCTCTAGCATTACGGAAAGCTTTCCTGTATGTTTTGAGATTCTTGTAGTTTAGCGGCCGCCATTTGCGTTCAGATTTAAGCGTCTCTCTCCTTTGTTTAACTGTCTTCTTTTTCAGAGGTGCAATAGAGTCTAGAGTTGTCCGTAATGAGCCTGTAATACTATCAACAAGATGATCTATTTGTGAGTGGCTTAAGGAAGCAGACAAGTCCTTCACTTCCTTAAATTTGGCTACAGCACTATCAGATAAACATCTGCTGTAGATGTTTCTGCACAAACGTTTATAGTTCAGTAGAAATTAACTCAAAGGTTATTAAAAATTGGTCAGACAGAAGAGGATTCTGTGGAAAGACATTTAGATTATCCATTTCAATGCCATATAAAAGAACAAGATCAAGAGTGTGGTTCAGACAATGAGTCGGTTTATTTACACTTTGACAAAAGCCAATTGAGTCTAATAGAGAGATAAACGCAATACTAAGACTATCATTGTGGTTCTCCACATGGATGTTAAAATCACCTACAATAATTACTTTATCTGTTTTAAGGATCAAGCCTGATCCAAAGTCTGCAAATTCAGATAAAAATTCAGAATAAGGACCTGCTCGATATACTGTAACAAATAAAATTGGCTGCGATGTTTTCCAGGTTGGGTGAGTGAGGCTAAGAACAAGGCTTTCAAATGAATTATAATTTAGTTTAGGATTAGGATTTATTAATAGACTTGAGTCAAATATGGCTCCAACTCCACCACCTCGACCAGTACATCGAGGAATATGAGTATTACAATGACTGGGAGGAGTGGATTCATTTAATTCATTCATCCTCCTGCAGCCAGGTTTCAGTGAGACAGAACAAATCAATATCATAATCAGATATTAATTCATTGACTAGGACAGCTTTAGATGGCAAAGACCTGATATTCAGGAGTCCACATTTAATCCTCTTATTTTGGACTGTTAGAGATGTTGATTTAATTTTTATTAAGTTTTTATGATGAACTCCTCTTCTGTTTGTTTTATCTTTAAATAATGTAGGTGGACGGGGGACAGACACAGTCTCTATACTAAAGTACTGGGTAGGCAGCTGTTCTAATGGAGGTGCAGAGAAGCGTGTAAGACTGCAGCTCTGCTTCCTGGTCTCAACTCTGGGTAGTCATGGTTTTGGTCAGCTAATAAACTTGGCCATATTTATAGATTTGAGAGCTGCTCCATCCAAAGTGGGATGGATGCTGTCTCTCCTAATCAGACCTTGTTTTCATTGGCGTATGCACACTAATGAAACATTAATTTTAGTGACCTCCGATTGGCGTAACCGGGTGTCATTACCGCTGACGTGAATAACAATCTTACTGTATCTACGTTTATCTTTAGCCAGCAGTTTCAAAGTTTAGGTTTCAAAGAATTGGTTTTTCGCTCATTTGTCACTTTTACATTGACCACAAGAGGGCTACAGCGTTGCACTAGTGAATAAACGAAATGACTCAAAAAATGATTAATTCAATTTACCGTCTGAGAGTAAGTGATTAGGGTCACTTAAAAGACTCAAACACTTCCCAACACTACATGCAAGGTGCCAACTGCTCATTGGTTTTTAGAAGCTAACCATTCATACACAGCCTTCGGGAGTAAATTGGGGTTAAATGTCCTTCCCAAAGACACTTCGACATGCAGACCAGGGAACGAACCCCCAATCATCTGATTGGTGGCAAACCTGCTCTGCCTCTGAGCCACAGCTGCCCTCCCCTTTTTTTCAGTAGTGACAGTTATTGTTTTGTTCTGTCACTGTCATATGTGTAAGTTTAGCTTAATTGTCACATATAATTATACAGGTGGAAGGTGGAGCAGCAGATATCTTTGACTTGACGATTAACCATGCCACATTATAATAAAAGCAGCACTGCCTAAAATTTGAATACTGTAGACTATGGCAAAACAAACTAACAAGATACCTGTTGAATTTAGTTGGCCTGACTGAGTGTTAGTCACAGCATCAGTTGGATTGTCTTTACTGTATGTTTCTTGTATAAATAGTAACAGTGACAGTCTCCCTGCTTTGGGTGTTTGTCTATGAAACAAGTTCATTTATAAAATGTTGTGCTGATTAGCAACAGCTGTTGAGACGAAAAAAAAGAGAATTTGGCATTAAAGTAATAATTTAGCCACCTACACTGTTCAAATTACATCTTCTAAGAGGTGAATCAGCCCTTGGTGAGGAATGTCATCACTTTGACACCAGTATAATAAAAAACTCTCTGAAAAATGTGTTCAAAAGCTGCTGTAGTATGAACTCTAGGTCTTTTCTAACATAATTTCTTTTTTTTCATGTGGCACCAAGAAAAAAAGAGAACTATATGAGGAGTTTATTTGCAAAAACACAAATCCCATTCTGAAAATGAATAATTAGAGAAATAAAATTGAGGATGCAGTATCTGTTTTTGCAAATGAACCAATCACCAAACATTCTGTTCCAACACTTTGAGCTGTAGCACCCTGTTATTTGTAGGATTACATAAACGATGTGTAAAATACTTATCAGTTACATTTTGCGTGCTCCCCTTTGCCAACTAAACAGTGGATTATGTGATTGTGATTGTTCATTACACACGTGTGGGCCGACTTCCTCTCTTATCTGTCATTATGTCACTCTTGGATGACTCAATGATGAAACCCATCTGGATGAACAATGTACTCCATAAGCTTGTTATCCTGACATGATAACGTGTCTAAGTCCTGATTAAACGTATTTCATATATTGAGGTAGTATAGTAATTAAATTGTTATCTTGGAATAACAGGCTTCAAACGTAATGTTTGTTATCTCAAGAAACCAAATCGAAGCTGAGAGCTGGCTACTGTCCCCATTGCAAAAATGAAAGATTGTTCTTCAAAAGAATACATTATTGAATTCTTTTTGTGCTGAAAAAATGTGACGAAGAGTCACACTAAAGGGAGGAGAGTCTCCTCTGTCTAGGGATGATTGACAGCTGCTGTTGAAAACTAACAGTGAACAAAAGATGCCATTGAACAGTCTGACCTGAGCTGAGTCTTAAAACTCAGGTCGACATCAATGAATCTGAAGTATGATTACAACCCTCTCCTCTTCAGCCTATTTGGGAATGCACTGCTACAGGGGACTGGCTAACTATCTGAGCTACTGACTGTTCGGTGGTGCGGTACCGTGCCTCTAACTCACTGATCCTCGCCTCCAAAGCTACGAATTACATTTATAACAAGTACCGTTATCACTAAAGGAGGATGAGGAGTAACTGAACATGTGCCACACGAGACAGGAGAGAGCAGGAGAGAAGAGAGGAGGACAGGAGAGAGGAGTAGAGGAGAGGAGGAGGAAAGAGAGGAGAGAGCAGGAGAGAAGAGAGGAAGAGAAGAGAGAGGAGGAGAGCAGAGAGGAGACAGAAGAGAGGAGAGAGGAGGAGAGGAGAGAGCAGAAGAGGAAAGAAGAGAGGAGAGAGAAGCCATTGTGTTAGTGTGACTAACAAAAACTGGTAAAACTATCGGATTGTGGTTACTAGAGTTAAGAGACCTGTTTGTGAACAGACAGAACAAGTCTAAGGATAGTCTAGAGGTATGTAGATAATCACTGATGTGAGAAATATAGGAAAAACTGTTTAGGTGAGGAGAGCAGAGAGCACCGTGGCAACAACACAGATAACCGGAAGTGACAGAATACGCTTACCGTAGTACGTCAGCATGAAGTAAGTGCAAAGAGGCAAGGTCTTAACAACAACAGTAACCCAGGCTCATCAACTGAGACACTATGTAGGTGTTAATGTAGGTGTACAGGGCCACAGAGTAAACAACCAACTGGGTAAGTTCTGCTGCTTCTTTTAATATGACATTGTCATGGTAACAGGCTTCACCACCAGTGGGAGTAGAGGTGTCCTTTGCTGTGTTATAGCCATTCTGTTGCTGTAGCCCTGACTAAGGATATACAGGAGCATTTGCCATGGCCCTGGCTGTAAGAACTGCAGAGGATACAGCCTGATGCTATATCTATGTTTTGCATGGCTGTGATTGTGACTGTCTGACAAGTACAGCACATCATTTATACACCACATAACGTATCCAACCCGTTCTCATTCCCAACGCGTAAAATACCGACGATTTGTCACGCCCCTTGACGTCTGATACTGACGTAAAAGGTACCCTTCCGCGTCTGTATGAAACACTCTGGGTTGTCCATTGACTCCAGTATAATCCATTTGCACTGGTAAGAGACACTCAGAGTAGAGCTCCAGCTGTCCATTCACCCCAATAATAACCCGACCACAGCGATACATGACACTGCAAGCTACAATCTGATTGGACAACCGAGGACCCTCTGCCCGGAACTGTTTTTCTTACTATGTCAAGGATTTCTTTTATTGAAATCATCAACGTTTCTCAGCACAAATACGCCAAAGTGTCACTGATAATTCAACAATAAAATAGCTTTATGTTGTGGCCCTCAGTATGTTTTTTTTCTCCTTCTTGTATGTTTTTTTTCTCCTTCTAGCCTGAGAAATAAACTTTTATTTCCATGTTTTGGATAGCGGAAATGCCTACACTACCCAGAATGCTCGTCCACTGACGATTTGCGAGCTACAATCTGATTGGACAACCGAGGACCCTCTGCCCGGAAGTGTTTTTCTCGTGTTGTTAAAGATTTCTTTTAATAATATCATCAACGTTTCTCAGCACAAACACGCCAAAGTGTCACTGATAATTCAACAATAAAATAGCTTCATGTTGTGGCCCTCAGTATGTTTTTTTTCTCCTTCTAGCCTGAGAAATAAACTTTTATTCCTATGTTTTTAATAGCGGAAAGGCCTATACTACCCAGAATGCTCGTCCATTGACGATTTGCGAACTACAATCTGATTGGACAACCGAGGACCCTCTGCCCGGAAGTGTTTTTCTCGTGTTGTTAAAGATTTCTTTTAATAATATCATTAACGTTTCTCAGCACAAACACGCCAAAGTGTCACTGATAATTCAACAATAAGATAGCTTCATGTTGTGGCCCTCAGTGTGTTTTTTTCTTCTTCTAGCCTGAGAAATAAACTTTTATTCGAAAGTTTTGGAAAGCGGAAAGGCCTACACTACCCAGAATGCTCGACCACTGACGATTTGCGAGCTACAATCTGATTGGACAACCGAGGACCCCGGAAGTGTTTTTCTAAAGATTTCTTTTAATAATATCATCAACGTTTCTCAGCACAAACACTGTGTGTGTCACCATTGATATTATGACTGATAAAATAAAAAGTTAATCACGTCTCTGTTTAATGTGCTTTTTATAATGTCTGCTTTTAGACAGAGCTTGTTACAGTCACAGAACATATCTGAGCCACCTCAAGCTGACCCCAAGGTCAAAGCCATATCCCCTGATAACTCATCAACGCTTTGAGATAGGGGCCTGAAATTCATGAAAAATGAAAAGTGTGAGTTTAGAAATAGCTGTACTATTAAAGGGACATTGGTATTTTTGTGATTTACTGCCTATAGTTTCAGAGTGTAATCCCACTGTGCTAAATATGTTCAGCTGTACTTGAGTATTTGTTCTGATTACATTACTTATGATATAAAACTAGTGAGTCGACAACTTTGCTAATAGCCAAACATCAACCAGCTTACCAACAGCAGACACAGCAGCAGCTGATATTACTGACTAGTCCAACAGCAGTCAGAACCGCTCAGTGTTAAAAACTGAGCTAACAGCAGCTACAGTTGCCAGCAGTTTACTTCACTGATAATCACAGATAAAACAAAAACACTCATAGCCAGTAGTCGAGTTGTAAAATGAAACACTTAACTATGGACATCATGTCATTCACATCTTTTTTAAACATATTTGTAAAAACATTTTAAATATCTTTATTTGTGAATGTGTTCAAATATTTTTTTAAACACAACTTTGTGTATGTTTTTTTAACATCTTTGTGTGTTTTTAAACATATTTATATACATTTAAACACATATTTGTTAAAAAACATCTTCACTTAAAAAAACACAATTTAAGGAGGAGGAAAGAAGACTTCGAGTTTTAAGACGACGCGATGTTTGAAAAAAGCGGTATTAAAAGAATATGAAGCAGCAGGTAGCAGCTAGCGGTGCTGCTAAAGCTAAAACAAGTGTGGATGGTTGACGCCTGTCACCTGTCGACCAATCAGAGTCAGGAAAATCTATTAGTACCGCCCACATTCACCTTTGACCCACCAATGACGGTCCAGAATGAAGTAAACCCAAAGGTGGTATATCACAGCAAGAGGTCACACTTCACTGTCAAAGCCTCTTTGTCTTTATGTAACAACCAGGAGCTTCGTGACTGATTCAAACCAAAGCAGAGACATTAGCAGAGACATCAGCAGCGTTTCTCATGCTGAAATAGAACTTTTGACACGAAACAGCAAAGATCAGACACACTGTATCGTTTTGTGGATTTTTTTTGCTACTCTTTGGGGATAGTTTGCCGAGTTTTCATCTCACAGTGATGAGACAAATCTTTGTAAGATATATTTTTATTTTTTCCCCCGCCTCGCCTCTGGTGCCCCCCAAGGGAGGCGCGCCTCACACTTTGAAAACCGCTGTCATCGGTAATAGACTGATTATCATAAAGCCCCCCTAAATTTCGAATGGTAATTCTATTTCCAGTGTTAAATATAAGTAATTTTCACATGCATTGATAAAATGCCACAAGGGATGGAAGAAGGGATGACCATTTTAGAAGAGGGATGATTTTGACCATTTTTCCGCCAGGGGGGATGCCATCCCCCCCATCCCCCCTCAACTCGAGTACTGCTCATAGCATTCACCAGAAAGGGGTCAAAAGCCATCAAACAGGAGTCAATGGACAGTCCAAGTAGTTTGGAGATGATGTCTTGGCTTCAGTACATAATAAGTATGTCACCACAGGATCATCTAATAGTTAACAATACAGTCTGAAATCTGTTTAAATATGTCAGAAAACAAACTCAAAGCTCTTGATTTCAGGTAAACCAATATGAACATAATTACAGTGTGAATGCACTTCCAATTATTCTTGAAAATTTAAATTTTAAAGTGGAAAATTTTAGTGCAGATAACCACATGAAGTGACTGAGACATAAGAGAAACATCTGCTCTGCTCTGAGCAGCCCACCATGTGAAACAGTCCTCCCTTTGATGCAACCATCACATCAATTATAGTGTTAGCTGTCACTCCAAAACTGCCTCTCTGCTTAAATCAAATTTAAAAAAAGCATAATTACACCCCCTCCTGCCTGTACTGTACATCAGAGGACAAACATAAAGCTCCATCAGCTGTCACACACTCCTGATGGCTGTTTGTCTTCCTCTTCAGTTCGCCGGTGCAGGGCTCTGATGACTAACTCAAGTTCATTAACCAATGTTGTTCTGCAGAAAGCACCGAAAGGACATGTTGGGACCACTGGGATTCTACACATGAATCATCAATCGAAGGTTCATTGTGTGAATTAAAGAGAACTTTTGTTTAGTTAAGTCCCCATGAAGTCAAAATTGATGTTTAAGTGCTTTTATCACGTCATTGTAGCAGGTCTCGCTGGGTTCACAGCAGTGGGACATGTCAGTCTATCCAGATGACATTTATTCAAACCTTCTGCAGACACACATTAAATAATTATCTCCTGGCTGCACGGCTTCTAATCACATCATCATCCAGCTACAACAGTTAATTAACAAAAGTTCAGCTCAGGCTGGTGCATCTGTCCGTCTTCTGTGTGCCTGTCTTCGAGGTCCAGGATTGAATAGGAGTGATCAGAAAATTAGCTCCAGCTGTGGCTTTCCTGAGCCGCCCACACACATCTCTCTCCTGCAGCTGAATGACAACTTAGTCCTCAGTCACCTATCCTCCAGTGTCTGTCCAACACTGACACAAAGTCATGTTTTCAGTATTTCCAGGTATTCTTCGTGGTATTTTAGAGTTTGTCATTTCCTGAAAAACCATAAAAAGTTGTTGATGACTCATCCTGCACTCAGCGTGTACAAATTTTCTATCCAATTAAATGCTTTCTCTTTTATGACACTGCAGGATCGGAGTGCTTCCTGTTTGATCCAGTGTATAAGTGATTCTGAGGCCTGCTACAGTCATCTATGGCCGGACCATTCTGATAACTCACTGGACCAGAACCTTTCCCAGACTGGCAGAGAGAGGGGGAATGACACGCAGTAAACGGCTGTCCGATGCGGGATTCGGACTGGGGCCAGCTGCAGCGAGGACTGAAGTCTCTACACACGAGGCGGCCGCTTAACCCACTACGCCACCGACCGCTCCAATCAGCAGAGAGGAAACTTAAAGATCATGTGTGTCTTGTTAATCGATGCTTTGTGTGACAACCTGTACTATGCTGAACATGGCTATGACTTTCTCTTTTTTAATGGTGTTGCCCCCAGGAGCTTTAATATTAACTAGAAAAATTTCGAAAGAAATTTTGAGTGTGCCTGACTCTGGCCCTGTCGCCCCCATGCATTATTACTGACACTGCTCAGAAAATTCAGTATTATGTGTTTGTTCTGTCTGTGTGTGTGTGTGCGTGTGCGTCTGCCTGTCTGTCTGCCTGTGTGTGGTGTGTCTGTCTCTCTATCTATGTGTCTGTGTTTGTGTCTGCGAGAGAGAAGGATAAAATGGCCGACATTAAAAATGTAGTCTTGATAGTCGGATATCATACACAGACTTCAATAAAGTTAGTCAAAGGCAGGCTGAGGTTGCCAAGCAACCAGGGTGAGCTGCAGGTCAGATTAATTAGACACAGGTGCTCGATGCAGCCTGTCTGTCCCACTGAAATGCACAGTATATGTCTGAATGATCCCCCTCGAAGAGGGCCAAAAAAAAACAATAAGTTATGCCTCAAACCAAAATCTGAAATGACCAGAAGAATGCTCGTCTTGTGGATCATGTCTGTGCCAAGTTTCAGGCAGAAATTGCATAAACTTTGGCCGTAGGAGTCAGAGAAAGCGCAGGTGCTCCCTGCTCCATGCGGAAAATTCTCTGCTCTGAATAATATGGGAGTCTATAAAGCTCTAGGGGGGAGTAGTCGATCAATTAACACATAGAGAGCCAAAACAATAATAGAGACAGCTTCAGCAGTGGTATCACTGCGACCGCCTCGAATTTTCCTACGTTTGAGGGGATAATCATGTCTGTAGCTGGGCATTTGAAGCCACCATAGTCGAAAACGTTTTATTTCTTTTACTGATCGTTTTGTCATCTTCACACTGTAGCTGATAATGTAATCACTCTAGGAAATCACATACACACTTATAAACGCAGAATTTGAGTAAAAACCTGCTCAACTTTGAGCCTCGATAGTTTGAAAACGGTAAAAGATTGAATGAAGTCTGTATTAGTAGTAGAAGTTGTTGAAATTGTAGAATGTTTGTAGAAGTTTTGTAGAATGATGTGAAGTTTGTGTAATGCATTTTAATAGGGAAAATATTTGCAGAAAAAGTTAAATAATTTGTAGAATATTAATAGTAGAATGTAGAATAGCAGGAGTGGCGTGAATGAGCTGAATCTAGTGGTATAATTTTTATTTTTGTGGGACAAAATTTGTAGGAGTAGTTAGATGCCAAAAAATGTACGGAAGAAGAAAAATAATAATAATAATAATAATAATAAAGAAACAGGATAACAATAGTGTGGGAGCACTTTGGGCACCCACACCAATAAGCGCGGTGGATAACATATAGTGTGCGCCTTGCACGCACACTCAACTAGAAAATTTCTAAAGAAATTTTGAGTGTGCGTGACTCTGGCCCCGAGTGGGTGGGCAGAGATGTATAAAGTACTGGAGTAATGGAGTGGAGTAGAAGTACAAGTGCTATATCAAAAAACTGACTTGCGTAGAACTTGAAGTGTTCTTTAAACACCATACTTAAGTGAAAGTACAAGTATTCAAAATGTTTTGTACTTAAGTATTGCAAGTAGAAGTATGTAAAAAATTGCTACTCAAGTACTGAAAGTAAAAGTACAAGTAAAAGTACAAATAAAAGTACAAGTACAAGTACTGTTGTTTATATTATTTCAAATATTTATTAAGGCACAACTTCTATTGTTACAGTGTTACATGGTAGAGTTCTGTGATTTCCCATGGTCTGTGAATGCGTCTGAATGAATGTGATAGCGAGGGGGCGGGGCAGCAGGTGAGAGAGGGCACCTGGGTGAGTCAGTATGACGTACGGCGCACGAGCGAGGTTGATGTGAGACCGGGACTGTTCTGTTGGTTTTTTGGCGTAGTTCCGGCCGACAGTCACCCAGTCCTGGAACCAAACCATTCAGCATTAAATGCAGTTTGTTCAATATCGCCTCGTCATTTATCACGTGTCCGGCTGGACGCTACAATAGTAACGAGTAACGATTCAACACATAAAAAATGTATCGGAGTAAAAGTATTAAAATATGTAGTGCAGTAAAAGTGGAAGCTGGGGGAAAAAATAATACTCCAAAAAAGTACAAATACTGCATTTTAGTACTTAAGTACAGTACTTAAGTAGTTCCACTTCGTTACTATAAATCTCTGCGAGTGAGCTGTTGCTGGGGGTCTGTATCGAAAAAGCACACCTCAAATAGTCATTTTTAACATGTTTATTTAGACACAGGAGCAGCTAGAAGCAGACTGAGGTTGCCAAGCAACCAGGACCTAATCAGCAGCAGGTAATCTGCACCTGTTAGAATCAACATTAGCATGTTGACATTAGCATCTTAGTAATTATCATGTATTTAATTCCTAGTGTCTAATGTTAATTAGCACTAATTTTAGCATTGGTCGCTAATGTAAGCAAATAGTATGTTATATGATTGCTATATGGCTTTTAGGTTTATTTGTATGACACAGTCACAAGGAGGATTTCTTGTGGTCCTGAAATGTTGAGCTGTAATTGATGATTAGAAGTACCCATTACCACAGTTCACTATTGATGTGAATTTTAATTATGAGGTAAAGCTGTAGAAGTCATGTACCAAGTGAAGTGAACATAACAACAAACAATATATGCTTGTATTTATTCAGTAAGTGAAGTTTCCCACATCACTGAGTTGATCTGTGAATTTATGAGTTAGGGCCATGTTCTACTGTGCTTTGTACAGATAAAGTCAGTATATTTTTTATAGTATATTTCTAGTTCTCTTTAAAACAAGTAATAGACTACGGGCGCTGCCGATCATCTGATTAGTGGACGACCCGCTCTGCCTGTGAGCCACAGCGGGTCGTCCACTAATCAGATGATCAGCGATTCGATCCCCGGCTCCTCCGGTCTGCATGCCGAAGTGTCCTTGGGCAAGATACTGAACCCCAAGTGCTCCCGAAGGCTGTGCCATCGGTGTATGAATGGTTAGATCCTTAAACTGATGAGCAGTTGCATGAGCAGTTGATGATTAGTGTATGAATGTGTGTAAATGGGGTGAATGAGATATGTAGTGTAGAGCGCTTTGAGTGGTCGGAAGACTAGAAAGGTGCTATATAAGTACATTCCATCTTCCATTTACTACATTAATGGGTCGTATTAACATAATGAATTTCAGATCCTGGGAGTGATAGCTCCCTAAATCACTGGTTGGTGCAGACGGCACTGCTGAGCTTGCCCGTGGTATGTTAATAGTCAGACTTTTCTTTCTTAAAACTGTTTTATGAATTGAGTTTTCTTTACCAATATATTCTTTGTTTTTTTGCCCCCCCCCCTTTCCCCTCCCAGATTTGAATGTGGGAGTGTAAAGGTTGCAGTTCAAAGACCTCAACTAGAGGCCAGTCGCTTAAACATTACAGATTAAAACATCCACATTATGGGCGTCGGCACCCATATCCTTGCCCATACAGTAGTTGTCCATGTACATCTAAGTCATGGAATGTGCTTAGGTCAAATCAAATCAAATCAAATCAATTTTATTTGTATAGCCCAAAGTCACAAAGTACATTTGCCTCAGAGGGCTTTACAATCTGTACAGGGAGTGACACCCTCTGTCCTTAGACCCTCGGTTCGAGTGAGGAAAAACTTGCCCACAAAAAACCCTTTTAACAGGGAAAAAATGTGGAAGAAACCTCAGGAAGAGCCACAGAGGAGGGATCGCTCTCCCAGGACGGACAGACGTGCAATGGATGTCACGTGTACAGGACAATCAACACAAACATATTGTACAATTACAATGACTGTGACTGTGAATCACAATGAATGATAAAGTGACCACGGTAGCAGGTCACACTTGTGTAGAGTCCACACTAGAGAAACATCACAGCAGCAGCATTAACATCAGTGACATTTAGCTGTCATGTTTGTGGGTTCTCTGAAGTTGCCTCTGAAAAGGAGTATTTCACTCATATAAATCTGCATCTTAAAGCCAGTGAAACAGTCCCCTGCATGTTCAAGGGTTGTACATTTAGGACAAATATTTATGGGACATTTAAATCACATAAAAATAAAATTGCACCTTGGTCATTCTTTCAGTGACTTTAAACCTGGAATAGTCGCAGAGAGAGACAGTTTTGAAAGCTCAAGTGTTTCAGGTGAACATAGAGACGAAGGATCAATAGAAGCCCAGCTTTAAGTGCAATCCAGTTTTCAGAGAGACTGCTCAGAAAATCCTGAGAAGATGATAGCAGATAAACTTGCAGCACTGTTGCTTAAGCTGGAAAACATACTCCATGTTCCCAGTAATAGAGTCGATGAGCTTTTACAGGACTTGCACTTCCTAATGAGTTCTGCATCCCGGACTACATTAAATGCCATTGTTTCAGATTTTTGTACCAAGCATAATCTTGCCCTTGATGCAAAAGAAACTGAGGAATTGGCCTCTGCCTTCTGTCTTGCTAATCCTTTGACCAAAGCAATTGGAGAACAGGGCCCACTAAGCACTGCTTTTAAGCGGAAACGGTACTTCAAAGACAAGTTCCAAGTAGTTGAACCAGTTGAATATGTTTTGGATAAGGAGTGCAACCATACCTGCCAATATGTACCATTATTGCAGTCATTGCAGCAGCTCCTTAGCAAAGATGGTATAATTGATGATGTAGTAGAAAACTATAGTGCTCACCAAAATGAAACTACACAACAAGAATACAAGTCATTTCAGGATGGAGCGTTTTTCAAACAAAATGAGTTTCTATCTTCGGAGGAATTGAGAATAAGTGTGACCCTTTATGTTGATGAGTTTGAAGTGTGCAACCCACTGGGTACTTCCAGAAAGAAGCATAAACTTTCCGCTATGTACTGGATTTTGAGCAACTTACCCCCAGGCCAGCACTCCTCTTTGTCATCCATCTACTTGGCAGTACTGTGTAAAAGTCACTACATCAAGGAATATGGATATGGAAAAGTGCTTGAACCTCTCTTGTGTGACCTGGTTGTCTTGGAAGAGCATGGCGTGTTTGTCCCACAAATTGGAAAAAATATCAAAGGCACAGTCCAATGTGTAGCTGCAGACAACCTGGGTGCCCATGGGATTGCGGGCTTTGTTGTTTGTTGATTTTGCACGGGGCGTTTCACTGATATTCAGACAAAGCAGGTTCTGTCGGGTGAGTTTAGTCTTAGATCCAAAGACGAACACAAAGAATATGTGAAACATGCAGTGGAAAGTGGAAAGCCCTGTGTTGGAGTGAAAAGGCCATGTGTTCTGACAGAAAATCTTTCTCATTTTGATATCACAACTGGATATCCACCTGTACTTCATGATCTGTTGGAGGGTATTATTCCAGTGGAACTTGCACAGTGCCTGGGTGTGTTGATATCCAAACAATACCTCTCTTTGGACACTTTAAATAGGGTCATTCTCAGTTTCCCCTACAAAGGAGAAGATAAAACAAACCGCCCCCATGTTGTGCCACAAAAACTTTTAAGCAAAAAGACAATAGGCAGCAATGCACCTGAAAATTGGACCCTCATAAGATCCCCATTCATGATTGGTGATGTTATACCTGATGGTGAACCAGTGTGGGAGATAATTTTGGATTTAAAAGAGATAGTGGAACTTGCTGTTTCCCAGATCCATACAGAAGAATCAATTGGATATCTTCAGTTCAAAATATCTGAACACAGACAGAAATATCAAGAAGCATTTCCCAACCAGAAACTCCTCCCAAAGCATCATTTCTTAGAGCATTACCCTCACTTGACCCGGTGTTTTGGTCCTCTTGTTGGGGTCTGGACCATGAGATTTGAGGGCAAACACAGTTTTTTTAAGGAAGTTGCCCATCACACCAAGTGTTTCAAGAATGTTGCTCTAACACTGTCAAGAAAACACCAGATGAGGAGTGCGTATCACTTACACTCATTACATCCACAGAAACCTGCAGTTCAAGTGTCAAGTGTATTGAGAGTCCCTGTTGAGGTGCTGAAAGATAATTTATCATTGCCTCTTCAACAGATGTACCCAAACATGGCAGAAGTAAACATGGCTAACAGTGCAGATTGCAAGGGGATCAACTATAGAAAGGGAATGATACTTATTTGTGGATTTACTGATGGGCTACCTGAATTCGGAGAGATAATAAGGATATGTGTACTTCAGGATACGCTGAGTCAAGATGTTCTCAGCTTGGTTTAGAGAGCACTACCGGGCCTTTGAACTGCAACCATGTCCAACTGGCACAATGTCCGTGATAACACATGACGAACTGGGAGAGAAGTACCCATTACATGACATGACATTACATTAAAGTGATGATATTTTCTGAACTAGCAATTATTTGCTTTTACCCAAAATTCTAGTTGTGTAAATATTTTTTGTGGAACCACCATAGTCATCTCCACTATATCACCAGAATATCAATATTGATGTATTTGGTTAAAAATGTCAACTATAGTATGACATTTAATTTTCCATGCTACTATCATTATGTCACTAGCTTCTGTCTGTGGATTGCTAAATGTTTGCTTCAGTGTCCTGTTTGTTTTACTCAGACACTTTTAATTTATACATATTTAATGACTTTGTTCTTGTTTTTACATCTTCTCTAGGTTGACACATTTGGATGATGGCTGCACCAGTAAAACTGCGAATTATCCTTGGTTCCAACAATGCTGAAAAACTGACCATAGAATTAGGCATGCCAGCGTCTGTTGAGGATCTTGCAAATGAGATCAAACGTCAGTTTGATATAGAGGGGGACATTAGACTCCAGTACATGGACAGTGATTTTGATAACAAATTTATTAACCTTAACCAAATGTGCGACATTCAAGACAAGAGCACAGTGAAAATCATCCACTTGTCAGATGCACTTGACCTCAGCCAAGACAGCATGAACCAGAGTGGGGAGGAGGCGTCCTTCTCATCTTCTGACACAATAATACTCTCCACTGATTCAGAATCTCCTCGATCACATTGGCCCACAGAATTCCAAATTCCAAAGTTTTCATATGAGATGCAACTTCGAAGTGCAAACCAGGACTTCATATCAAATGGAGTTCTTCTGACCCCTGGTCATAAACTTCAATCAGACATCTTGGAAAGTCTGGCTCAGGAAATCATCAAGTTCAAGGCATATCCCTCAAACTTGGAAATTGAATCTGTTGCTGAAGCTTTAATCAAAGCACATCCATGTTTGAGAGAACAGGGATCTTTCAGTGGTTTCTATGAATGGAAAATAAGTCTTAAGTATAAGATGGCAAACTACAGGACAAAACTTAGAAACCTGGGGTGCCCAGAAGTGAGCATCAATTCCCTCAAGCACAAACCTGCAGATAGATGTCAGCCTGCTTATGATATCAAAAAAACGAGGAAAGCAGAAGTAAATTTTTGTCCTCCCTATCCTGCTGGCGAGACCCAGGGCAGCCTTGAACTGGAAAGACTCGCATTGATATCTGAGGTCAAGAAGAAACATAATGATAAAGTTGTCAAAGAAAAGATGACTAAGACCTTTGCATACAGAAGGCAGGAGGTTGTCAGAGACAAGCCCATGATTGCAGGGTTCAAGATCAGATGGCCAGGACTGTTCACTGTGAGGTATGGAACACTTTTCAAATTAACTGTAGTCAACATTTTTTTTGTATTTTTGTTTTTGTGCAATTCTTTTATGTTGGATAGTGACAGTGTAGAGACAGGGAGGGCAGGGAAGAGAGTTGTAATGGCTTCCATTCAGAATATTAATCATTTTGTATAAAATGTAACACAAGAAATGTTGTAATATTACAGCACACCCTGTTTTTTGTACATTCTTGTGAGAGTATTTCTGTTTTAAATGTTTAAATAGGTAGCAATAATATAAAATATTTTTGTGGACATTATGTTTTCAGGTGGAAGCAGAATTTGTGAGGATCACTACTTGTCCCCTTGTCTCCAAGTTCCACGCACAACTTGACCAACACACTAGTCAGCTCATCAAAGTGTTCAAGAAGAAAGGAGGCTCTGCAGGGACCAACATCAGCAGGATTTTGGCCCCAATCACACAGGTATGTTTTGCTATCGGTTGTGAACAGTATGGAATTATAAATTTAATGTTGCCTAGTCAGTGTTGACAAGTACGCTAACAAGTTAACAGTCTCAGAATATAAATATAAATAATATTTCTGTATTTTTTTCTCTTTAGAATGAAACAGTTGAAAAGAGGAGGGAGTGCATCCTCAGGGCACTTTGTATCTACCTAAATGAAGACCCGAACATCCTCTTCAAAGAATACCTGGTTGGTAGTTTTAATAATTTAGTTTCTTTTTTTAAATTTAATGCACATTTAGACACATTACAAGACAGACTATTAGACGAAACAAAAATTTTTGTTTCTACCAGTAATAAATCAATTTTAGTTTTAACCTCTGTGGGGCTGCTCCCAAGGCCACTGATGTTGATGGTCCTTTCTTTCTCCCTTATGTAAAGGACACCGATGGTGCTGCTGTCCAGAGGGAGATTGAACAACTTACCCGGGACTCACACAGGAGGCGGAACGGCAGCGGAACGGTAGTGCCGCGGTACTTTGCCCGGTGTCAACTCATACCGGAGGCTTTTCAGCCACGGAACGGCAGCGGAGCGAGCCGCCCGTTTTCACGAGAGATCACGAGATCACACGAGAATCCAAGCGGGACCCTGCGACAAACAGCGTATAAAGAAAACAACAACAGCTGACTTTGCTTCTCCAACGTGGAGGAGTTTATAAAAAGCATCTGTTGTGTCATAAATGATTGCGTGTTGTTCCACTTCAACAATTAGTCTCTCGTCGTTCATGTTGAGACCCTTTGATCGATCTTTGATCACCTGGTGCCACCGGTTATGACGTAACGTTGATGTGAAGTTGTAAAAAGCTACATGAACTGCATATTGTGTTTTATTTTGTAAGGGGGCGGAAGTTTATTATGTGATTCTGTGTCGGGTTTCCTGTCTGATGCGCAGTGCTCTGTTGAAATTTACGAGGTTCAGCCGTGGCTTGCGGTAAAAATAGGAATGAAACGGAAAGCTTGCGCCGTGGCACGGCGAGCCGCTTCTGGGACGCCTCTGGACCGCGCCCTGTGTGAATGCTCTCATTGACTAGACTGACTTCTATTTGCTATGGTGACTGCGGCGGTACCGTGCCGCTTCCGTTCCGCCTCCTGTGTGAGTTAGCCTTTACCCTTGGCATCTACAGCATCAAAGTCGAGGGAGGTGATGCCACCAGCTGATGTTGGGAAAGTTATTGAAGGTGTTGAAGTTCTACAGGACCTTAGAGATGTCACCTCTGCATGTGCGCTCTTAACAGGGGTAATATATGCAATGAACCTGAGTTATCCTAAGGAACTGAAGACCTTCTTTGAAGTACTTCAAAAGCTCCTCCTGCAGCTGGATGCTGGTTGTCAACCAAGGTACAGATGCTCAAGAAGAATTTTTTTTTTCTACACTACTAAAGGTTGACAGCAGCATGTGTGTTATAGTGTGACTGTTGTGCAGTTTTAAAAAAAACTGAGAGCTATAAGCTAATTATACTGTTATACAATAATATACAGGGTTGTTTTGTTGGATGTTTCATTTGCTCATTTGACATTTCAGGATATACCCTCCACAGTTGACAGAAGCACATGTTATGCTTAGATTATTATGCTGTCAAAAAAAGTTGTTGTTGTATTGTTTGACTGCAAAAGCAGTTTAGAACTGTTGATATTATTTTGGACCAAGTGGCAAGAAAATGTTGGTGAATAAAGTAAATAACAGAAATACGTTGGGCGTACAAAATGTATTTGTGTGGAACCTGTTGACAAACTATAATTAGGATAAACTAACTAGTATTAAATAAGTTGGATGAAAACCTATGTTAATAAATTTAACATAAATTTATTATTTTACCTCTATGAATAAAATATATGTTAACTAGACAAATGTAGAATATGTAATCTGTAAATATATTATTTATGTCCATATAACATAACTGAATTTAATTGGATAAGCTTAAATATCTCTTGTTGAACAGAAGTAATTCCATCTAGTTGGGTCAATACACATTGTGTTAATGTAACACAAGTTCATTAAGTTAGATGAACTTAATATTTTTGCTTTTAACTAACATAATTCATTTTTGTGGAACCTGTTGACAAAATAAATTTAATTAAAGTCAATGTTACATTTTTTTGAGTGAGTGGAATCTCCAAATTGTTACACCATTCACACACATTGACGACATCAGGTGTAGAAATCGTTGAGTTTATTACTTCTCTTCTTCTTTTGGCTCTCAACGAAGGCGATCACATTTTTTCCTCCTCTCCTCCCCTTGGCCTTGCCTGTTTTGCTCCTCTGTCTCTGTCTAGTCTTTTGTCCTATACTTTTGAAAGAGACTCTTTGTACTGCTCTCCAAATTAATCAAGCATTATGGATTTGATCAACTAGTCTCTTAGCGCAATTGACACCATCTTCTCAATGAGAAGCCTGGATTCGGGGGAACCTGTATGTCCTACCAGTGTGTTTGCAGCTGGTTACTCGATGGGCACCTGGGAGAAGTGGCGGGTCGTGTGTCTCGCAGCTCTTTCTGTGGAGGATGTTGAAGATATCTACCTATTCGGATTGTTAATGACAAGTGTTTTGCTGATTGGATCGGGCATTGCACTGGTTCACAGAGGTATGCAGAAAATGCTGATAGCCGTGCAAAGCCCCATAAAGCTGCCAGTAATGATTGAAGCACTGAGCAGAGCTGTCGGGAATCTGAATGAGGCCATGCACTGGAAGATCTGTAAATACTGTAGGTAGCCAATTTAGAGCTCATGGCACTGTCACAAAGAACACTTACACACTTATGTTTGGAACCAATGGAAAAAAACCCACAATATTTGACAAATCAGTCTTTGTTTGGATAGCAGAGCTTCTACCTTCTAGATGCTCATACACCCTATAATTAAAATGTGTAGAAGAACCTCTGTCACGTAGGGTGGTGAGTGGGAAAGTGCAGGTATGGACCTAGATGCAGGAATTAAACACGGCCTGGGCCTGATAGAATTCGTGAGAAAATTAGATAATACACTGATTGAATATGTGCAAATGAATAGGGTTAGTTAAAAAGTGAGTCAAAAAATAAAATTAGATACATTTTTAATTTTAGGTTTGAATTGATTGATTGAAGCTTCAGTAACAATCTTTTTTTTACGTTCTTCTTTTAAATATTCAACTAACAGTGTTTAAATAATGTATTTATAGTTTAGACTTGTCTGATAACTTTTATTACAGTATTTAAAATATTGGAAGGTCAAATAATAAAAGCAAAATACTGACATATTGTAAAGCAGGAAACAAATAATATAAGACTTTAACTGATTGTCCCTTTAACAATTTCATTTTTGTGCAACGCTGCATAGTTACTGTTTACCTGCCGGATCTAAGTGGCTTTATTAAAACACACAGATAAAGGACACTACCTTATCTTATTTTCATTTTGTGTCCTATTGCTGTTGGTCTTGGAAAATTATCAAACATAATTTCATTGTCTCTATCTACAATATCAAATATGCCTAATAAACTGACAAAGTCTAGTTACACACACGGGCAGATGGTAATCTTACTATTGCTTAGCCACTGCCAAGTATGCTGCCAGGATGATGGGACAGAGGATAATGGGACAGATCACTGAACCCCCCATCATCATCAGAAACTACACACTAGAAGCTGTGCCTCCACCATCACCAACAACCTGTTGCTCGATGCTGAACTCAGCAGCTACATCTGAACAGCAGCCTCTACTTTTGAGAAATTTCACAGTTGGAGTATGGGAAAATGTCATTAGCACTCTGTTTGGTTGTGAAGCTTGGACCCCTTACTCACATCAAGAGCAAAGGCTAAACAGCTTCCACCTGCGCTGCCTGAGGCACATACTGGGCATCACATGGAGGGACAGGACAGCAGTATCTCTGCTGGCTGGGCCTTGTCTAGCGGATGGATGACAGATGGACTGTCATCTGAAAACAGGAAACCTTGCTGCCCACAGATATGCAATGTCTGCAAGAAAGACCTTCAACAACCCTGTCACCCAGGAAGACACTGCTCAGGACCATCTTTAATGGTTGCATCACTCGGCAGTAGGCAACTGGCAAACAAAAACCATCTTGACTTTCTTGACTTTATTCTTGACATGAATAGAGAGAAGCAAAGATGACGGCGTGATTTAAAACCAAATCAAATCAAATTTTATTTATACAGCCCAAAGTCACAAAGTACATTTTGCCTCTGAGGGCTTTACAATCTGTACAGGGAATGACACCCTCTGTCCCTCGGTTCGAGTGAGGAAAAACTTGCCCACAAAAAACCTTTAACAGGGAAAAATGTGGAAGAAACCTCAGAAGGAGAGATCCCTCTCCCAGGATGGACAGACGTGCAATAGATGTCACATGCACAGGACAAATCAACACAAACATAGTGTACAATTACAATAACTGATAAAATGACAATGAATTACAATGAAGGATAAAATGACAATGATTTACAATGAATGATAAAATGATTACAGTAGCAGTACTGTTCATACTGTACAGTACGCTGTAAAAAAAAAGCATGCAATTACAATTTTGTGCAATTACACAAAAAAATCTTCGAAACAGTGAGTCCGCGAAAACAAAACTGTATGTGTTACTGTCCCTTTAATAGAGGTGGCAGTTGTTTTCGGCTGTGGACAGGTGTGTGCATCTTACCTTAGCACCAATCTCTGTGAGTCCCCTCAAGCAATGCATTTGTGTAAGTAGATGCTGAAAGAGAAGAGAAGAGGAAAAGTTAGAATTGAAATGATAAAAACTCAGAAGTCAGAAGTGAAAACTAAAAGAGATGAGACTATCAGCGAGCTGCGAGTTCCAGTAGGACGACTGAACTGTTGTAAACGATTGATTTTCCGGCTGTTTTTTGAGTCCTTCACCTGCAAACTGTTCTCATTCCCAACGCGTAAAATACAGACGATTTGTCACGCCTCTTGACGTCTGATACCGACGTAAAAGGTACCCTTCCGCGTCTGAATGAAACGCTCTGGGTTGTCAATTGACTCCAGTATAAGTATCCAGTTTGCGCTGGTAAGAGATGCTCAGAGCAAAGCTCCAGCCGTCCATTTACTCCAATAATAACCCGACCACAGCGATACATGACGCTGCAAGATACAATCTGATTAGACAACCGAGGACCTTCTTCCCGGAAGTGTTTTTCTAACTATGTTAAAGATTTCTTTTAATAATATCATCAACGTTTCTCAGCACAAACACGCCAAAGTATCACTGATAATTCAACAATAATAATCCATGTTGTGGCCCTCAGTATGTTTTTTTTCTCCTTCTGGCCTGAGAAATAAACTTTTATTCGTATGTTTTGGATAGCCTCCAGCTCCACTGTAAAGAATCTTGGAGTTGTTTTTGATCAGGATTTGTCCTTTAATGTCCATATAAAACAAATTTCGAGGACTGCATTCTTCCACTTACGTAACATCGCTAAAATCAGACGCATTGTCACTCAAGTGGATGCAGAAAAACTAGTCCACGCATTTGTTACATCAAGGCTGGATTATTGTAACTCTTTGTTATCAGGCTGCTCTAATAAGTCTCTTAGGACTTTGCAGTATATTCAGAATGCTGCTGCACGCGTCCTGACAGGAACCAAGATCAGAGATCACATCTCTCCCATTTTGGCTTCCTTGCATTGGCTACCTATTTGTGACAGGTCGTCTCCCTTCCTGCCACTATATGGCACTGTGCCAATGCACGGAGCGGCTTGATGAGGGGTGGTACGATACGCCCTTATATATAGAGGTGCGGGAACAGGTGACTTCCTCTTTCTCCGCTTCCTCTTGGTGGTTGTGGCCTGGTGGCGTGGCCATCGTGGTAGCTGTTGCAGGTGTACGGTCCCTCCTCAGCGTGACCGGCTGTTGGGACGTGTCGCTTCGCCAGAAGCCCCCCCCCTGAGTGCGTCTGCTCGCTCCTGTCGCTGGGTGATTGATCCGCAGCCTGAGCCCTTTAATCTCCGTCTTTCCGGGGCTCCACTGTAGCTTTGAGGGAGGCTGTGGTAACTTGCTGGCCTACATTTTATGGTTTTCCTGGGACCTATGCTGCTGTTGTGGCTTCGCCAAATCTTGATCAAGTACAGCTGTCGTTTGTTGTGGTGACGTCAGCTGTGGAACGGCGAGAGTTGGTGCACTCAGCTCTCTGCGCCTTCTGGTTTGGCCCGTCAGTGCGCGACTGTGCCCGCAATCAGCTGTTGGACTTAAAGATACGTCACTGTTTTAATGCATTATGTTATGTCTTGTTGAATTGTGTTATATTGCGTTTCTGTCTATTTTGTGTTCTTTCATTTAATAGGTTGTCACGCCGGTCCTGTGTAGCACCTTCGGCAGGGTTTTAACCTTGTTTTCTGTGTTTGGTTAGGTGCTGTGGCCCAGAGGCAGTAATCCAGTCCCTGGTGGTGGTCCCCTTCACGATTATTTTCCCGTTTGGAGTGTGAGTGCTGTGTCACGGGTGTTTTACTTAGTTTTACTTCCGGTTTGCTCCTGCCACCTGGTAAGCCCAGCCCTTTCCCTTAGTGTTGTTTTGCCTGGTGCTAAGTTTTAATTATTATTACCGGTACTTGGTGTGTGAACTTTTGATTGTTTTCTATTTGTTTATTTCTTTCTGTGTTAATAAAGTAATCTCTTGATTTGTAAACCGTCTCTTGCCCTGTGGTATCATCGAACCTGTGGCCTTGTACATAATTAGTCAGGGACCAAGAATTTCCTGTGGGTAACAATACCCCAGGTGGCGTTGTCGCAACTTCCCCCCTTCCTTAATCACGCCACATTCTGGCGTTGTCGGCAGGATACCACGTTAAAGTAAAAAATATATGTATACAGATAAACAAAGGGGCAGAGATGTGTTTTTTTTGTTTTGTTTTGTTTGTGTGTGTGGTTGTTAAGCCAAAACAGCAGCGTTCATCCTAGGGACACAATTGTGTATATTATTTGGTGAGGCTTTAGTGCCGTTTTCCCTCGGTCAGTATGGAGGAAGAGGTGCAGCAGCTTAAGGAGCTGGTGTTACAGCTTAAAGCAGACAATGAGCGACTTCGTCAGGAGCGGGCTGTTTCTCCGGGGGGCTCTGGTGGGGCTGCTTTCTCTGCTCCACCCACTCATGCCCCATCGGCAGGTGCAGCTGTTGTCACAGAGCGGTTGGTTGTTGTGCCAAGAGACCGTAGGTGCCCAATGTTCAATGGTAAGACTGGCCTTGGTATAGCTGAGTGGGTAGAAGAAGTACAGGCGTGTGTGCGTGCTCGCCACCTATCTGCCGCTGGCCAAGCCCTTTTCATTTTTGATCATTTAGAGGGAGAGGCGAAGGAGGAGATTAAGTTTCGCTCTGCTGCAGAGCGCGGAGATCCAGATAAGGTCCTTACCATTTTACAGGAACTTTATCGCTGTGTTTAGCCGTACGTAACTTTGCAGCAGGCTTTCTTTTCTCGGCACCAGCTTGAAGGGGAGACACTGCATGAATTTTCCTTAGCCCTTATGGCTTTAATGGCACAGGTCAAGCAGTGCGCCCCTGATGGGATACCTAATGCTGATGTTCTCCTTCGGGACCAATTTATTGAGCATGTGCTTGACTGTTCTCTCCGACGAGAGCTCAAACAATTTGTTCGCCGCCAGCCAACTGCCACCTTGCTGGAGCTACGCAGCGAGGCAATTCGGTGGGAGAGGGAAGGTCTTCCAGGGGGCGCTAGGGGGCGTAGTGCATCTTTGCCAGCAACTTATGGCCTGCAGTATAAAGTACAGGGCCACACTCAGCCTACCCCTACCAGCACTCCGGTGGGGCCTGGTCTTAGCGATCTGATGGATCTTTTAAAGCGCCAGCAGGAGCAGCTCGATCAGTTGACCCAAACTGTAGCCTCCCTGCAGGCCCCTCGTCCCCAAAGTCAGATGTCTCGCAATGGCCCTTTAATTTGTAGAAGGTGTCAGCAGCCTGGCCATTTCGCTCGCGAATGTGATGGCCCACGGATTCCACAGAGACGCCGTGGTAACTCGGTGGCTGGCTTGAATGCCAATGCTGCTGGGTTTGCTCACCTGTCGGAAAACTGAAGCCCACTGAGCTGCCGAGCCACAGTTCAGTTGGGGAGGCCATAGGCTCGCAGGAAGGTGCAGTGGTTGAATTAATTGCTCCTTGTCCAAACATCGATGCCTCCATTGGGGGGGTCTCTGTGTTATGTTTGGTCGACACTGGTTCTATGGTGTCCACAATCACAGAAAGTTTCTTTTTGGAGCAGTTTGCACCTTGGGGTCATGATCGCCTTCATTCCTGTCACTGGCTACAGCTGCGAGCAGCTAATGGCCTAGCAATTCCATACATCGGCTATTTGGAGCTTGATGTGGTGCTCTGTGGTAAGGTGATGCCCCGCTGTGGGATCCTTGTCGTGAAGGACCCCCCTGGCATTGCGTCCTCTGCTTCCGGGATCCTAGGGATGAATGTGCTTCGTCGATGCTATCGTGAACTCTTTGGTATATACGGTCCTGCTCTTTTTGATTCGCCTGTTGTGTCACAAGCACCTGGTCCAGTCATTGCAGCCTTACAGATGTGCCACCAGTCTATGCCCCAAGTTTCCGGGTGCTCTACTGGTACTGTGAGGGTCCGTGGAAAGCGAGCTGTGCGCATTCCTGGTGGGGTTATGAAGCTGGTTGCTAGTACTTGCTCCCAGCAGTTTTCTGGTCAGAGTGTACTGTTCGAACCCCCTGAATCAGGTCTGCCAGCTGGGCTGCTGGCCTCTCCCTGCCTAGTGCAGGTTGTCCGGGGTACAGCGTATGTCCCTATAGTAAATGTTGGGACGACTGAAGTTCTTCTGCACCCACGGACTAGTCTTGGCATCTTGGGTGCTGCCCAGGTTGTCAGCCTGCCTGCAGGTGTGACTGAGGAGCCCACTGTAGTGACTATGTCTTCCCAAACTGTTGCCCCCTCGGTATCAGGTCGGATTGAGTCTCTTGATTTGTCCACATTGCCTGAACAGGAGCAGCCGGGCGTAAGGTCTCTGCTCCACCAGTATCAGTCAGTCTTCTCAGCCCATGATGGTGACTTGGGCTGCACCAACCTCATCTCGCATGACATTCCCTTGCTTGACGATGTCCCAGTCAGGCAGAGGTATCGACGCATTCCTCCATCAGAGTATGAGGCAGTGAAGGTGCATATTAACCAGCTTCTTGAGTCCCAGGTCATCAGGGAGAGCAGTAGCCCCTATGCATCCCCCATCGTCTTGGTCCGGAAGAAAGATGGGGGTTTGCGTATGTGTGTGGACTACCGCCCCCTCAATAGCAAGACTAGGAAGGACGCCTTCCCCCTGCCTCGCATTGAGGAGAGCTTGGATGCACTTTCTGGGGCACGCTGGTTCTCTACGATCGATCTGGCCAGTGGCTACAATCAAGTCCCGGTATCAGAGAAGGACCGGCCCAAAACTGCCTTTTGTACACCTTTCGGCCTTTTCGAGTTCAATCGTATGCCTTTCGGCTTGTGTAATGCCCCAGGCACCTTTCAGCGGCTCATGCAGAGGATGTTCGGTGACCAGCAGGGTCAGTCCTTATTGCTTTACTTGGACGACATTGTTGTCTACTCCTCCTCTGTTGAGCAACATCTTCAGCGGCTGGAAATGGTGCTTGGCCGGCTCCAGAAGGAAGGCCTTAAAGCAAAGCTTGAGAAGTGTGCATTTTTCCAACAGGAGGTTGGTTATTTGGGGCATGTCATCTCAAGCCAGGGTGTTGCCACGGACCCCAAAAAGATTGAGGCTGTGGCTAACTGGCGGCGCCCCAGCCATGTTTCTGAGTTGCGTTCCTTCCTAGGCTTTGCCAGCTACTACCGGCGTTTTGTAAGTGGTTTTGCCAAGCTGGCGGGCCCTCTGCACCAGCTGGTAGCTGAGATGACGGGCACAAGGGCACGAAAAGGGCCAGGTCCAGCTTTGGGTGCTGCATGGACGCCACAGTGTGAGGAGAGCTTTGAGGCTTTGAAAGCAAGGTTGGTTTCAGCCCCAGTGCTAACCTATGCTGACTTTTCACGGCCATTTATTCTGGAGATCGACGCCAGCCACAGTGGCCTTGGTGCTGTCCTCTCCCAGGAGACAGACAGTGGCGTGAGGCCGGTAGCCTACGCCAGCAGGGGTCTTCGGCCCACGGAGCGCAATATGTCCAACTACAGCTCTATGAAGCTGGAATTCCTTGCGCTCAAGTGGGCCATGACGGAGAAATTCCGAGAGTATCTGTTGGGACATAAGTGCATTGTCTTTACAGATAATAACCCGCTGAGTTACCTCCAGTCTGCCAAATTGGGAGCCACTGAACACAGGTGGGCTGCCCAACTTGCCGCCTTTGATTTCGATATTAAGTATCGCTCAGGCCGGAGTAACAGAAACGCAGATGCACTGTCGCGGCAGTATGCACCTGGTTCCCATCAACTCTCCGAGTCCGTGCCGGGCACCTCGGTCCCCAACAGTCTTCAGCACGGCCCATCTCCAGCTTTTTTGACATCGGCCACTCAGTCTGTGGTCTCAGTCCTCCCCTCTCACTCTGCGGCTGATCTTTCTTCTATGCAGGGGGCTGATCCCCTTCTGCGGGATGTGCTTGTGTGCTGGCGGCGGAAGGCTCCACCCACCCCTGTGGAGAAACAACAGCTCCCTAAGTCAGCCTTGGCACTTTTCCGTCAATGGGACCGTCTAGTGGAGAAAGACGGTGTCCTCTTTCGCAAGGTCTTCCGTTCAGATGGGGGCGAGGAGTCTCTCCAGCTCGTTTTACCGGCTGCCCTTAAGCAGGAGGTTTTGAGTCAACTGCATCAAGAACATGGCCATCAAGGCATAGAGCGGACCACCGAGTTGGTCCGACAACGCTGTTATTGGCCAGGAATGTCGTCAGACATAAAGCAGTGGGTCCGTAGTTGCCAGCGCTGTCAAGTCGCTAAAGGCTCAGGTCACGGGTCACATAGCTTTATGGGCCACTTGCTTGCTTCTCGACCTAACGAGATCTTGGCCATCGATTTCACACTGTTAGAGCCTTCTCGGAACGGGTACGAGAATGTTATGGTCATGACAGATGTATTTAGTAAATTTATGGTGGCCATCCCAACTCGGGACCAACAGGCCCCCACTGTGGCCCAGGTCTTGGTTTCAGAGTGGTTTTACAAGTTTGGCGTCCCGAGCCGTTTGCATTCAGACCAAGGAAGGAGCTTCGAGAGCTCGCTGATTCATCAGCTCTGCCTTTTGTACGGCGTTGCTAAATCCCGTAGTACCCCTTACCACCCAGCGGGTAATGGTCAATGTGAACGGTTCAACCGAACCCTACATAACCTTCTTCGTACCCTCCCAGTCTCCCAGAAGCGGGATTGGGCTGCCTGTTTGCCGCAGGTGCTCTATTGTTACAACACAACTCCTCATCAGGGCACAGGTGAATCCCCATTCCTCCTTATGTTTGGACAGGAACCTCGTCTGCCAGTCGACTTCCTTTTGGGGCGTGTCCAGGAACCCATGCCAGGCCAGGTACAGGACTGGGTGACTGAGCACCAAGTGAGACTCAGAGTGGCTTTTGAGGGGGCTCGTGAGAGGCTGTTGGCTGCTGCTGGCCGACGGAAAGAGCGCCATGACCAGCATGTCCGGGAGGCACCTCTCCCAGTGGGGCAGCTGGTATATTTGAGGGACCACAGTGTTAGAGGGCACCAGAAGATCCAAGATCTCTGGAGCTCAGTTGTCTATCAGATTGTGAGGGCCCCTGCTGGGGAGGGAGCAGTTTACACTATTGCACCTGTGACCAACCTACATCAGACCCGAACCGTACATCGTGACAGTCTAAAGGCTATAGTCCAGCCTGAAGCTGCTGACCTTCCATCAAGGAGCCTTTCTCCTGCTGCTCCGGCAGCACTTGATGGTGAGTCCTCCAGTGACAATGAACTATGGTTCTTGGTTGCTGAGGAGCCTTGTCCGCCACCGGTAGCTGTCCCGGCCACCTCTATAGACCCTTCTTTGGGGACTCCCGGGCTGGTCGCTCCTGCTCTGGTGACCTCTCCAGCATGTGGGGGTGTTTCACCAACAGCCTCATCGTCGTCCCCAACTGACCAGCCGTGTACTAGTCAGCAGGCATTGCGGAGAACAGCGCGTGTTACAGCGGGCCATCATTCTAATGTAAATCGTCTCCCTCAGCCTGCCAGCCACCCGAGTAATGCTGTTGGCAGAGGTTTAGGCCCTGTATCTAACGCTCAGATCGCCATTTTTAGGCCTTGGAGTTAGTTGCTGTGCTTTTCTTTTTTTTTTTTTGGGCCATCATCGAGCCGACGATGCAAAAAGGGGGGGTAGATGTGACAGGTCGTCTCCCTTCCTGCCACTATATGGCACTGTGCCAATGCACGGAGCGGCTTGATGAGGGGTGGTACGATACGCCCTTATATATAGAGGTGCGGGAACAGGTGACTTCCTCTTTCTCCGCTTCCTCTTGGTGGTTGTGGCCTGGTGGCGTGGCCATCGTGGTAGCTGTTGCAGGTGTACGGTCCCTCCTCAGCGTGACCGGCTGTTGGGACGTGTCGCTTCGCCAGAAGCCCCCCCCCTGAGTGCGTCTGCTCGCTCCTGTCGCTGGGTGATTGATCCGCAGCCTGAGCCCTTTAATCTCCGTCTTTCCAGGGCTCCACTGTAGCTTTGAGGGAGGCTGTGGTAACTTGCTGGCCTACATTTTATGGTTTTCCTGGGACCTATGCTGCTGTTGTGGCTTCGCCAAATCTTGATCAAGTACAGCTGTCGTTTGTTGTGGTGACGTCAGCTGTGGAACGGCGAGAGTTGGTGCACTCAGCTCTCTGCGCCTTCTGGTTTGGCCCGTCAGTGCGCGACTGTGCCCGCAATCAGCTGTTGGACTTAAAGATACGTCACTGTTTTAATGCATTATGTTATGTCTTGTTGAATTGTGTTATATTGCGTTTCTGTCTATTTTGTGTTCTTTCATTTAATAGGTTGTCACGCCGGTCCTGTGTAGCACCTTCGGCAGGGTTTTAACCTTGTTTTCTGTGTTTGGTTAGGTGCTGTGGCTCAGAGGCAGTAATCCAGTCCCTGGTGGTGGTCCCCTTCACGATTATTTTCCCGTTTGGAGTGTGAGTGCTGTGTCACGGGTGTTTTACTTAGTTTTACTTCCGGTTTGCTCCTGCCACCTGGTAAGCCCAGCCCTTTCCCTTAGTGTTGTTTTGCCTGGTGCTAAGTTTTAATTATTATTACCGGTACTTGGTGTGTGAACTTTTGATTGTTTTCTATTTGTTTATTTCTTTCTGTGTTAATAAAGTAATCTCTTGATTTGTAAACCGTCTCTTGCCCCGTGGTATCATCGAACCTGTGGCCTTGTACATAATTAGTCAGGGACCAAGAATTTCCTGTGGGTAACAATACCCCAGGTGGCGTTGTCGCAACTTCCCCCCTTCCTTAATCACGCCACATATTAAATCTAGAATAGAATTTAAAATTATCCTCCTTACTTACAAAGCTCTTCATGGTCAGGCACCATCTAAAAGAGCTCATAGTACCTTACTACCCCTCTAGAACACTGCGCTCTCAGGACGCTGGGTTCCTTGTGGTTCCTATAGCCTCCAAAAGTAGATTGGGAGCCAGAGCTTTCAGCTATCAGGCTCCTCTTCTGTGGAACAAACTACCATTCTGGGTTCTGGAGGCAGACACGGTCAACATCTATCTATCTATCTATCTATCTATCTATCTATCTATCTATCTATCTATCTATCTATCTATCTATCTATCTATCTATCTATCTATCTATCTATCTATCTATCTATCTATCTATCTCTCTCTCTCTCTCTCTCTCTCTCTCTCTCTCTCTCTCTCTCTCTCTCTCTCTCTCTCTCTCTCTCTCTCTCTCTCTCTATCTGTGGACATATCTCATTAATGCATGTTACTAACCAAAGTTCCCGAGAGTTTCTGTGCTCTGTCGTCCAGCAGGTTCTCGTGAATCGTGGCTGCTGCTGTGATTCTGCACGACGTCCACAACAAACTAACCCTTAAAAAAGTTACAACGTCTCTGGGCTGCCAGGCCTGTGTCAGACCTACAGATACAAGCGAGGGTTTATTTTTTAATTAACAGTTTATATTGAGGGGAGGCCTTGGTGTTGTTGTTGTGCGCGACAAAGAGCTGCAGAAACAAGCGTTTTTCTCTAAAAGTCTCCATTTGCAAAAAGAATTGAAGAATAACATAATACCTCCTGTAGAATATTTGATCACAGTTTGATCGTTGTGAGACGCCATTTAAAGAGGGAGAATACCTGGTGATTAACAGCCCTTTGAAAGCCCTTTGTAAATTTTGCAGTATATATGTTATGTTTTTATTCTACATGGACACCACTGTTTATTTTCCACTATGCCCCCCTCCATAATAATAATACACCGCACAGCTTTTGAAAGTTCAGAGATAAGTCTTGCAAAAGTCCACGGTGACTCTTGTTTGCCAAAACGTCTGTATGGCCCTTTACTGCGTGTCATTCCCCGTCTCTCTGCCCCCTCCTTCCTGTCTCTCTTCAGCTGTCATATCCATAAAAGGCCGAAAATTATACTTAAAAACGGTCGTTACGAGAACCTGTTGACAAACTATAATTAGGATAAACTAACTAGTATTAAATAAGTTGGATGAAAACCTATGTTAATAAATTTAACATAAATTTATTATTTTACCTACCTAAAATATATGTTAAATAGACAAATGTAGAATATGTAATCTGTAAATATATTATTTATGTCCATATAACATAACTGAATTTAATTGGATAAGCTTAAATATCTCTTGTTGAACAGAAGTAATTCCATCTAGTTGGGTCAATACACATTGTGTTAATGTAACACAAGTTCATAAAGTTAGATGAACTTAATATTTTTGCTTTTAACTAACATAATTCATTTTTGTGGAACCTGTTGACAAAATAAATTTAATTAAAGTCAATGTTACATTTTTTTGAGTGAGTGGAACCTCCAAATTGTTACACCATTCACACACATTGACGACATCAGGTGTAGAAATCGTTGAGTTTATTACTTCTCTTCTTCTTTTGGCTCTCAACGAAGGCGATCACATTTTTTCCTCCTCTCCTCCCCTTGGCCTTGCCTGTTTTGCTCCTCTGTCTCTGTCTAGTCTTTTGTCCTATACTTTTGAAAGAGACTCTTTGTACTGCTCTCCAAATTAATCAAGCATTATGGATTTGATCAACTAGTCTCTTAGCGCAATTGACACCATCTTCTCAATGAGAAGCCTGGATTCGGGGGAACCTGTATGTCCTACCAGTGTGTTTGCAGCTGGTTACTCGATGGGCACCTGGGAGAAGTGGCGGGTCGTGTGTCTCGCAGCTCTTTCTGTGGAGGATGTTGAAGATATCTACCTATTCGGATTGTTAATGACAAGTGTTTTGCTGATTGGATCGGGCATTGCACTGGTTCACAGAGGTATGCAGAAAATGCTGACAGCCGTGCAAAGCCCCATAAAGCTGCCAGTAATGATTGAAGCACTGAGCAGAGCTGTCGGGAATCTGAATGAGGCCATGCACTGGAAGATCTGTAAATACTGTAGGTAGCCAATTTAGAGCTCATGGCACTGTCACAAAGAACACTTACACACTTATGTTTGGAACCAATGGAAAAAAAAACACAATATTTGACAAATCAGTCTTTGTTTGGATAGCAGAGCTTCTACCTTCTAGATGCTCATACACCCTATAATTAAAATGTGTAGAAGAACCTCTGTCACGTAGGGTGGTGAGTGGGAAAGTGCAGGTATGGACCTAGATGCAGGAATTAAACACGGCCTGGGCCTGATAGAATTCGTGAGAAAATTAGATAATACACTGATTGAATATGTGCAAATGAATAGGGTTAGTTAAAAAGTGAGTCAAAAAATAAAATTAGATACATTTTTAATTTTAGGTTTGAATTGATTGATTGAAGCTTCAGTAACAATCTTTTTTTTACGTTCTTCTTTTAAATATTCAACTAACAGTGTTTAAATAATGTATTTATAGTTTAGACTTGTCTGATAACTTTTATTACAGTATTTAAAATATTGGAAGGTCAAATAATAAAAGCAAAATACTGACATATTGTAAAGCAGGAAACAAATAATATAAGACTTTAACTGATTGTCCCTTTAACAATTTCATTTTTGTGCAACGCTGCATAGTTACTGTTTACCTGCCGGATCTAAGTGGCTTTATTAAAACACACAGATAAAGGACACTACCTTATCTTATTTTCATTTTGTGTCCTATTGCTGTTGGTCTTGGAAAATTATCAAACATAATTTCATTGTCTCTATCTACAATATCAAATATGCCTAATAAACTGACAAAGTCTAGTTACACACACGGGCAGATGGTAATCTTACTATTGCTTAGCCACTGCCAAGTATGCTGCCAGGATGATGGGACAGAGGATAATGGGACAGATCACTGAACCCCCCATCATCATCAGAAACTACACACTAGAAGCTGTGCCTCCACCATCACCAACAACCTGTTGCTCGATGCTGAACTCAGCAGCTACATCTGAACAGCAGCCTCTACTTTTGAGAAATTTCACAGTTGGAGTATGGGAAAATGTCATTAGCACTCTGTTTGGTTGTGAAGCTTGGACCCCTTACTCACATCAAGAGCAAAGGCTAAACAGCTTCCACCTGCAACAACCCTGTCACCCAGGAAGACACTGCTCAGGACCATCTTTAATGGTTGCATCACTCGGCAGTAGGCAACTGGCAAACAAAAACCATCTTGACTTTCTTGACTTTATTCTTGACATGAATAGAGAGAAGCAAAGATGACGGCGTGATTTAAAACCAAATCAAATCAAATTTTATTTATACAGCCCAAAGTCACAAAGTACATTTTGCCTCTGAGGGCTTTACAATCTGTACAGGGAATGACACCCTCTGTCCCTCGGTTCGAGTGAGGAAAAACTTGCCCACAAAAAACCTTTAACAGGGAAAAATGTGGAAGAAACCTCAGAAGGAGAGATCCCTCTCCCAGGATGGACAGACGTGCAATAGATGTCACATGCACAGGACAAATCAACACAAACATAGTGTACAATTACAATAACTGATAAAATGACAATGAATTACAATGAAGGATAAAATGACAATGATTTACAATGAATGATAAAATGATTACAGTAGCAGTACTGTTCATACTGTACAGTACGCTGTAAAAAAAAGCATGCAATTACAATTTTGTGCAATTACACAAAAAAATCTTCGAAACAGTGAGTCCGCGAAAACAAAACTGTATGTGTTACTGTCCCTTTAATAGAGGTGGCAGTTGTTTTCGGCTGTGGACAGGTGTGTGCATCTTACCTTAGCACCAATCTCTGTGAGTCCCCTCAAGCAATGCATTTGTGTAAGTAGATGCTGAAAGAGGAAAAGTTAGAATTGAAATGATAAAAACTCAGAAGTCAGAAGTGAAAACTGAAAGAGACGAGACTATCAGCGAGCTGCGAGTTCCAGTAGGACGACTGAACTGTTGTAAACGATTGATTTTCCGGCTGTTTTTTGAGTCCTTCACCTGCAAACCGTTCTCATTCCCAACGCGTAAAATACAGACGATTTGTCACGCCTCTTGACGTCTGATACCGACGTAAAAGGTACCCTTCCGCGTCTGAATGAAACGCTCTGGGTTGTCAATTGACTCCAGTATAAGTATCCAGTTTGCGCTGGTAAGAGATGCTCAGAGCAAAGCTCCAGCCGTCCATTTACTCCAATAATAACCCGACCACAGCGATACATGACGCTGCAAGATACAATCTGATTAGACAACCGAGGACCTTCTTCCCGGAAGTGTTTTTCTAACTATGTTAAAGATTTCTTTTAATAATATCATCAACGTTTCTCAGCACAAACACGCCAAAGTATCACTGATAATTCAACAATAAGATATCTCCATGTTGTGGCCCTCAGTATGTTTTTTTTCTCCTTCTGGCCTGAGAAATAAACTTTTATTCGTATGTTTTGGATAGCCTCCAGCTCCACTGTAAAGAATCTTGGAGTTGTTTTTGATCAGGATTTGTCCTTTAATGTCCATATAAAACAAATTTCGAGGACTGCATTCTTCCACTTACGTAACATCGCTAAAATCAGACGCATTGTCACTCAAGTGGATGCAGAAAAACTAGTCCACGCATTTGTTACATCAAGGCTGGATTATTGTAACTCTTTGTTATCAGGCTGCTCTAAAAAGTCTCTTAGGACTTTGCAGTATATTCAGAATGCTGCTGCACGCGTCCTGACAGGAACCAAGATCAGATATCACATCTCTCCCATTTTGGCTTCCTTGCATTGGCTACCTATTAAATCTAGAATAGAATTTAAAATCCTTACTTACAAAGCTCTTCATGGTCAGGCACCATCTAAAAGAGCTCATAGTACCTTACTACCCCTCTAGAACACTGCGCTCTCAGGACGCTGGGTTCCTTGTGGTTCCTATAGTTTCCAAAAGTAGATTGGGAGCCAGAGCTTTCAGCTATCAGGCTCCTCTTCTGTGGAACAAACTACCATTCTGGGTTCGGGAGGCAGACACGGTCAACATCTATCTATCTATCTATCTATCTATCTATCTATCTATCTATCTATCTATCTATCTATCTATCTATCTATCTATCTATCTATCTATCTATCTATCTATCTATCTATCTATCTATCTATCTATCTATCTATCTATCTATCTCTCTCTCTCTCTCTCTCTCTCTCTCTCTCTCTCTCTCTCTCTCTCTCTCTCTCTCTCTCTCTATCTGTGGACATGTCTCATTAATGCATGTTACTAACCAAAGTTCCCCAGAGTTTCTGTGCTCTGTCGTCCAGCAGGTTCTCGTGAATCGTGGCTGCTGCTGTGATTCTGCACGACGTCCACTACATATATTACTACTGTCATTATTACTACCATATCTGCTACTGTGGTCACTTTATCATTCATTGTGATTCATTGTCATTTTGTCAGTCAGTGTAATTGTACAATATGTTTGTGTTGATTTGTCCTGTACACATGACATCCATTGCACGTCTGTCTGTCCTGGGAGAGGGATCCCTCCTCTGTGGCTCTTCCTGAGGTTTCTTCCACATTTCCCTGTTAAAAGGGTTTTTTGTGTGCAAGTTTTTCCTCACTCGAACCGACGGTCTAAGGACAGAGGGTGTCACTCCCTGTACAGATTGTAAAGCCCTCCGAGGCAAATGTACTTTGTGACTTTGGGCTATACACATAAAATTGATTTGATTTGATAGAAAAGCCTACACTACCCATAAGGCTCGACCACCGACCATTTATGACGCCCCTTCACCTCTGATACACAATACGTAATGCATCTTGGGAGTCGTAGTAAACGTATGTTTCAAGTCAGGGTCCATCAACGAGAATTTCTCATCGTGACACGAGCCAGATCCCACCCAAGTAAGTTGTGATAAACTCTGCGGGTAATTTGCATGTTGACAGAACTATTAATCAGTTATAAAATATTTTCAGAGAGCAGTCTGTGTACCAAGAGAACTACCTCTGCAACAGTTTATTTTTTTTCTTTTGTAATGTATTCACATGTGAAAGACACTAGCTAACGTCTTTAAATAATGTTATATATTCTGTACTATACTAAAAAATGTAATTGTAATATTTTTCTCGAACACCATACCTGATAATTCTCTCCAAGACTTTCTAGTATAACAAATACATATGTAAACATGTTATCAATATGAACACCAAGATTCTCATAAGAGCATACCTGATTACCTCCCTGAAGTGGTTAGCATCACCCTTGTACAAAACTATATGTCACAGTACTAGGCTGATGTGTCTTATGCTATGCGCTACAAAGTCAGGAAAGCAGTGTCATCAGAGGATTTAGGTTATTAGCTATAGAATTATACTCACACTCAATAATGTACAATGTAAAAAAAAACACTAAATCTCACATTACTTGTAACTTTGGTTAAAAAAGACATGCAAAAAAAACATTTTATGTTTATGTGTACTGTACAACCCTTTTTAATAAATATTTAATATTTAAAATTTTGCAGAATTACAAGCTTCACCAGAACAACATCCACAAGCAGCTAAAATGGGACACCAGCAGCTGGACCATCCTCTGTGGAAAATGTTGATGCTGGACCAGTCCCAGTCACAGAGACTTCCCAGTTTTAATCTGTGCCTGACTGACTATCCATAAGCACTTGTACTTTATGATTTACACTAATCCAGCCACTGAATCTGCATTTGGCTCCAATTCCTCTCAGTTCCTGAGAAACAGGAACATACTACCTGGTCTTGCTGCCTTCCTGATGTTTACGTTCTTTTGAAATCCTAACAGCTCAATGTCTAACAGCTCCTTTATATATGCAGCTTGTATGTCTTTCTGAATTAATTGTTTGTTTATATCATGTCTTTCAGGGAAGTGGAAGCCCTGCTCAACATGGTAGATAGTAACCACTGTATTGGACTGGAAACAGACATTTATATTGTTGAAAATAGTTATCACATCAATTTGAATTCTCTCTCTCTCTCTCTCTCTCTCTCTCTCTCTCTCTCTCTCTCTCTCTCTCTCTCTCTCTCTCTCTCTCTCTCTCTCTCTCTCTCTCTCTCTCTCTCACCATCTATACACATACATGTCTCATTAATGCATGTCACTAACTAAATTTCTGTGCTAAAGTTTCTGTGCTCTCTCATCCAGCAGGTTCTCGTGGATTGTGGCTGCTGCTGTGGTCCTGCATGACGTCCACTACACATATTATTACTGTCATTCATGCTACCATATCTCCATTACAGTTTATAGTTAGTTGATGATTTGCTGCTGCTGTGCATCTGTGTTTCTCTATCTCTATCACAGATTCCACTGCTACTGTATTCATTTCAAATCATTCAGTGTGATTGTACAATATGTTTGTGTTTCTTCCATATTTTTTCCCAGTTAAACGTTTTTGTAGCAGGTTTTTCCTCACTGGAACCGAGGGTCTAAGGACAGAGGCCGTCACTCCCTGTACAGATTGTAAAGGCCTCTGAGGCTAAATGTGTTTGGGCTATACAAATAAAATTTGATTTGATTTGACTAATTTTGATTAAAATGAAATTGTATAAAGCATGACATGAATATAGAAGATATTTCAACCTAGATATTCTTATATGTCACAACCTAACTTATCCTTTTAACCTATATTGTGTGTGTGTTGTTGTTGTTGTTTTCTTTTCCTGACAGTGGCAAAGTGTGGGATGACACATGGGAACCTGCAATAGCTTATCTGTAAAACAGCCCACCACAGGTTGCAAAGTTGGCACCACAAGTTCCCAGTTCAAAGTTAAACATGTTGAAATTCACAATAGAAATAACGTTAAAATTCATCATAAAAGTTCAGAATAAAATATTGAATACACATTTCAGTCAGTGTCAGTCTCTGTTTCACTCTATAACTGGCTTAAGTACATAAAACATCTATGAATCCAATAGATTAATAATATCTCACGTAATGTGTTCACAGCTCTCGATATCTCACACTTGTGGTCTACTTCTCATTACACACATACACACACACACGGAAAAAAAATAATAGAATCAAAATAGGACAATTAAATATTCAGCTGTGTAAGTACACAGTATAAGTAGGGTAGTAAAATATCAGTTAAGGAAGTCTATTGATCAAATTTTGATCTTAAAAAAATTATAGAGGAACATAGAGATAACATCATCTGAATAGTTTAACATCTTGTGTGCTGATGAAGGCTTGAATGGATCATTTATTTAACTCGATCAGTAGTTTCATATCACAATACAGTAGTAGCAACTTAAAAGTTCCCGTTCAAGCTGAATGCCAGCTGAATGGCAGCCGTCTTCCAGCTGACTTTCATCCAGCTGTCTGCCAAGTACCGTGAAAGGAGAGACCCCCCTCCTTCTCCTGGGCGTGTCTATTTTTTACTGTAACTCCACCCATTCGTGTGATTACACGGTATGACCAGGAGATGGCGCTCTTTAAAGTTGTTCTACCTGGAGATGACGTAGCTTACACACCTCATTCTCGTTGCTCAATCTTTCATTTGCGCTTACAGTAATGGGCTTTTTGGTCTCTCAGTGTCACAGATCACAGAGCGGAAAATGCAGCTGGTTTGAGTACTGCACACTATACAGTAGCCGTATGATTTGAGCGTGTTCATGAACTGAAATTAAATCGAAGGTGTTTATATCTAACATGTCACCATTCACCAAATCAACAACATCTAGGCTGGTCTGTCTTTACTAGTGGTGAGCCGTTATCGGCGTTAACGTGCTGCATTAACGTGAGACTCTTATCGGGCGATAAAAAAATATCACCATTAATCCATTCTCAAAACTGTTCTAGCTTTTTGACCTTTTGACTTTTTTCTCTTTTGTTCGTTTTTGTTTTCTTCGCTTTAACTCTGTGGAGTCCTGATCTCTCTAGCAATGTTGTTTTTAGAGAGTTTTTGAGGTTTTCTCGTGTTTTTTAAATGCCGCTTCCACCTGGACAGCTGCCTTTCTCTCGCTCATCTGCATGTAAACAACAAACTAACCCTTAAAAAAGTTACAACGTCTCTGGGCTGCCAGGCCTGTGTCAGACCTACAGATACAAGCGAGGGTTTATTTTTTAATTAACAGTTTATATTGAGGGGAGGCCTTGGTGTTGTTGTTGTGCGCGACAAAGAGCTGCAGAAACAAGCGTTTTTCTCTAAAAGTCTCCATTTGCAAAAATAATTGAAGAATAACATAATACCTCCTGTAGAATATTTGATCACAGTTTGATCGTTGTGAGACGCCATTTAAAGAGGGAGAATACCTGGTGATTAACAGCCCTTTGAAAGCCCTTTGTAAATTTTGCAGTATATATGTTATGTTTTTATTCTACATGGACACCACTGTTTATTTTCCACTATGCCCCCCTCCATAATAATAATACACCGCACAGCTTTTGAAAGTTCAGAGATAAGTCTTGCAAAAGTCCACGGTGACTCTTGTTTGCCAAAACGTCTGTATGGCCCTTTACTGCGTGTCATTCCCCGTCTCTCTGCCCCCTCCTTCCTGTCTCTCTTCAGCTGTCATATCCATAAAAGGCCGAAAATTATACTTAAAAACGGTCGTTACGAGAAGTTTTCTTCAATAAAACGTTTATGTTGGCATGTTGTTGTTGTGCGTGACATAGAGTTGCAGATATGAGCGGCTGCAGCGCTCAGTGTTATCTTATCACAACTTTTTTTTTTTCCTATCAACTGATCCGCTGATCAGCTGATTGGCTCACCCGCTCACCCCAGCGTATCTGTTCAGATGTGTCTTAGTTTAGACAGTCTACGGTGAGAGCGGAACATCAATGCTCCTCCCCATGGACAAATGAGGCATTGCAGCTCGTTTTCACACAGACTGCTTAGGGGCGTTTCCAGTCAGGGCCTTACTGACTACGTCATCGCGGGGGATTACATTTCGTTCACGGACCAGGACCTGTGAAGGACCAGTCACGGCCCTGTCACGGAAACACGGGAACTTTTAAGTTGCTACATCTGTAATTTGATAGGTTAAACAAGGTTGATTTAGGCCTGGCAATACAGCATGCCTCCTGATACGTATACTCGCTACTCGTAAGCGCTGATGAGTTAAAGCCTTAACTAGTAGGCCTCATTGAGTACAGAACGGCTGACCTCTGACCCTTCCCAAGGGGCCACGGGTCCGAAACTCGGCACAGTGATTGTGGCCCACGTCCCGATATGTACACTCAAATTTCAGACCCCTGCCTTAAAGCATTGATATGAGTTAATCCCAAAAAGGTGTTAAAGCCTTAACTAGTAGGCCTCATTGAGTACAGAACGGCTGACGTCTGACCCTTCCCAAGGGGCCATGGGTCCGAAACTCGGCACAGTGATTTTGGCCCACGTCCCGATACGCATACTCAAATTTCAGCCCCCTGCCTCAAAGCTTTGATGAGTTATTAGGAGATAGTGATCAGAAGAGAAGAGGGTCAGATTTGGGGGACTCACTAAAAAAACGTGCCGCCGCGCGGCAGCCTTTGGCCCCAGGGGCCCCAGATTTGGAACAGAGGATCTCCCGGGGGCCCTGAATAATGAACCGGTGAAAAAAAAACACAAGTCCAGTAGAATTTTTTATGCCCCGTCTGGATTCCTGGGCATTGGGGTCCTGTCAGAATCATGCAGTCTTATACCCTCTGACCTGCATAGAGGTTTGGGAGGACATGTGTTTCTACAAGTCGCACGGGTCTGACATTAGTATGTTGTTCAGGAGCATGAGACGAGCGGATAGATGTTGGTCCAGTCCACGTCGGCCCAGTACTTTTCGTTGGGCAGGGCAGAGGAAGGACGCGTTACACGAATCTGCGCCCTCGCTGCCGCCACAAAAATGCACCGAACTGAAACTCACTGTGCTATTCTAAATGGAGGTCTGGGTCAGGCTCCCAAAGTCCCAACTCTGTAGGCCAGCAGAAGGCGCCACGGCGTATGATATAGTCAAATTTCAGCCTCCTAAATCAAATCAAATCAATTTTATTTGTATAGCCTAAAGTCACAAAGTACATTCGCCTCAGAGGGCTTTACAATCTGTACAGGGAGTGACACCCTCTGTCCTTAGACCCTCGGTTCCTACCTCAAAGCATTCTCAAGTTATTCCCAAAAAGGTGTCCAGAACGGGTGAACTCTGACCTTTCCAAAGGAGGAAAGGTACAGGGGTGAAAATGGGGGCCCTGATCAGACCCTGCGTCCTGATACACATACTCAGATTTCAGCCTCCTGCCTCAAAGCGCTGATGAGTTATTCACAACCAAACAGGTGTTTTTAAGCCTGAACTACTAGGCGTCGTTAAGTACAGAACGGCTGACCTCTGACCCTCCCGAAGGGTGCACGGGTCTGAAACTCGACACCGTGGTCGACCATACTGTCCCAATGTGCATGTGCGGATTTCAGGCCCCTACTTCAAAGCGTTGATGAGTTATCAGGGTATATGGCCTTGTCTATGGGGTCAGCTTGAGGTGGCTCAGATATGCTCTGTGACAATCTGAGTATGTGTATCAGGACGCAGGGTCTGATCAGGGCCCCCATTTTCACCAATGTGATGGCATGCTTTTTAATAAAACACACCCTAGCAAATTCGACTTTGATGATTTCTTCGACAAAACACTGAACAAAACTCACATGGTGAGTGTGCTACATAGTGCTTTTGTGATCCTTTGAGCAGCCCAGAAAGCTTTCCATGAATAAAATTGTTACTGTATATGAATATATACACAGTACAGCTCCAGCGTAAACCGCACACAGGAAATTCCATTTTTCATTCTCAAAAGGTCTGTTGATAACAAGCTCTGTCTAAAAACAGACATTATAAAAAGCACATTAAACAGAGAAGTGATTAACTTTTTATTTTATCAGTCATAATATCAATGGTGACACACACTCTCAATCTTTATCAGAAGTGCTTAAGTCACTCTCAGCAGCATCCTCTGAATTTTCCTCCTCCTCATCTGTTTCCAGGAGTGGTTGGTGGCTGAGGATTCTCTGGTAATAGTCCTTGTCTTTTAGCATTTCAGCTTTCAGTTCAGTTTGTTTTCTTTAGCAGGCAATGGAGTCCCTTCTTTGCATCCTCCGACATGCCAACAAGAGAGGCTGTAAAAAGAATAACATATACATATATATATACAGTGTTGGGCACATTACTTTGAAAAAGTAATTAGTTACAGTTACTAGTTACTTACCCAAAAAAGTAACTGAGTTAGTAACTGAGTTACTACACTATAAAAGTAACTAGTTACCCAGGAAAGTAACTAATGCGTTACTTTTTTAAGTTAAAAAATGCCAAATAATTTGGAGTAAAGCAAACAACAGATACCCATACAGGTTTTAATGTATTGCACCTCAACACAATTACAACTGAACAAGCATTTTCTTTACTTACAAATGTAAGCAGTTAAACAATATGACATGTTTTACACTTGACATGCTGCAAATTAAAACAAACTTTCAATGGCAGCATGTTTTCAACCACATACCTCCCTATCATTTTATTGAGTTCTTGCTGTGTGGTAAGTTTTGGTAGAGTAGAAGCTGAAGCAGAAAAATCCAGCCTTCCTTGTTAGCTAGCTTGCCTTTATCGTGAGGCATGCTGGTGGCCACTAGCTTAACAGACGCGTGTGCAGTCGAGAGATGCTTCATTAAATTCGAGTTGCTTACATTTGACGTGGACAAAGTCTTTGGTCTTAGACACAGTGTGCATGTAACATGTACATTTTTACCTTTTACCTGGACGAGGTTAAAATACTGCCTATACTTCCACCGTGAAAACTGTCTTAGACTCAGCCTCGGGACTCGCCATCTCATCTGACATGCTGTGTGTGTGTGTGTGTGTGTGTGTGTGTGTGTGTGCGCGCGCGCTACGACCGTGTATTGGTTTGTGTGTATACCCGCCCACCGGGTGTCTCTGGTTGGCTCAACATGAAATCTCTGCTTTAGCCAATCGTCATTACGTGTCCCGCCCTTACCAAAGGGAGAAAAAAAGGCATTCCTGTATGCGAGTTGAGTGAGGTGCCAGTTTCTAAACGAGTAGGTTGGTTCAGTAACGCGAGGTAACGGCGTGTTGGTAACGGCGTTACAACGATAGATAAAGTAACTCGTTAGATTACCCGTTACTGAAAAAAGTAACGCCGTTAGTAACAGCGTTTATTTCAACGCCGTTATTCCCATCACTGTATATATATATATATATACATATATATATATATATATAGATATATATATATATATATATATATATATATATATATATATATACACACACTCTACTACCTAAACTCTACTACTCTCTCTGAAAATCTAAAAACACTGAACTAGAAAGAAAAATGCTTCACCAAAATGGGAAGGAACGATCTAATAAAGTTTATCAAACAAAAACACTCTCAAAAATGAGGAGGAAACAGAACTATCTATATCTTATGACTTAATCTCCTAAACAGGCTGGAAACCAAAAACGATCCTGTAGGACGAAAACAGGCTACAAAAAACTCTTGAACTTAGGGCTAAGAAACACATGGAACAGGCTTGGAGGCAATGAAAGGGCTTGGGTGTGACGACAAAAGAACGAAGACACTTCAGCACGGGACAAGGGGAAACAGACTTTATATACACATGAGGGAAATGGGGAACAGGTGGAAACAATCAGGGCGGGGAAGACAATCAGACTGGTGACACATTAGGAAGGGCAAGTGCTCGAAACGAGAGGAGAGTTACTTTCAAAATAAAACAGGAAATGACAAGACATAACAAAAACCCAGCTTGACATCACCACGGTGTGACAGCTTTAAGTTAATGTCTCTTATACACCCATTCACACACACTAATATATCTGGGAAACAAACAGGCACCAAAAACAACGTACGTAAAGTAAAGTTATGATTATAAATTTTTACTCCTTATGTAAGCACCAAACCAACGTATGTATTTTTCTGGAGCATCAGGAATTGTGGGTTCCATTACAGGCTCAAAATGACCAGAAACATTCTTCTGAAACGTGTCAGTCTATTCTTGTTCTGAGAAATGAAGGCTATTCCATCCGAGAAATTGTCAAGAAACTGTAGATCTAGTACACTGTGTGTACTATTCACATCACAGAGCAGCACAAACCAGGCTCTAACGAGGAAAGCCTCACAGGTCCCTAACTGGTAGCTTCATTAAAAAGTACCTGCAAAACACCAGTGTCAACATCACCAGTGAAGAGGCGACTCGGGGATGCTGGCCTTCTAGGCAGAGCGGCAAAGAAAAAGCTATATCTCAGACTGGCCAATAAAAAGGAAAGATTAAAGCTCAATTCAGAGCTGTGCTTTAGTAATGGAGTGGTCAGCACAGTCAAACCTACTGAGCTGTTGTGGGAGCAGCTTGACCGTATGGTACGTAAGGCCCCAACCCAACTTGTGGTAGGTGCTTCAGCAGGGGCGGATCTAGGGGCGGGGCCACAGGGGCCGTGGCCCCTCCTCTAATCAGACTGGCCCCTGAAGTGCCCCTGTTCTGAAAGTACCAGAGAATTCAGAAAATTCAACCGCTGCTGCAGTTACGCCCCCAACCCGTTGGTGGCAGTGCGCTTGTCTTTGCGTCGAAAACGGGATGAAGTAACAGACACCACAGACCGCCCCTCCCATAATCTTGACTTGCACTTGGCTTTGCACTCGAAGAAGAGCTTCATTTCTGCTGGACTGTCTGCAGCCGCTTACCATTCTTCTCCGTGATGATTTTGCATTCATTTGCAACCATGGGTGATGCCCGTCTGTGTCACTTGGGTGTGCGTGTGTTGAAGTGTTGAATCTCGACGGGCCAAGTCATTGGATTTAGATGAATTTGTGAAGCGTTTTAGCTCAAAGCATAGCAATCGCAGAATTCTTCTTTTCTGAGTGTCTGTGCGTGTGCGTGTGTGCGCGCGTGTGTGTGTAGTTTCAGAGAGAATAATGTAACAAGTAGTAAATCCATTTTTTGTGTGGGTCCAGTGACTTTCAGTGTACATAGAGTAAATAATAATTTAATTAAAGATAAATGATTGAGAGTTGCATCTACAATCTGAAAGTAGTTGCTGTTCCTATGTTCTATGTGCTCCTATATGTGTGTTTTGTTTTACAATGTGTTTTTTATGTGTCTTCTGTATGCACACAAGATTGAATAAAAAAAAGAGGCCACACATTTCTGATTGATTTTCATTTAAGTTTGAAAAGGGGTACTGAAATCATGTGTTTGGATAGTAGTGTAGAAGTGAATGTTGGTCAATATACAGGTTTGGTGAAATGCGGCTTTAGACTACTGCCAAGAAGTAGTATATTGTAGAAGAGTAAGGCTTTTAAAGAAAAAAAGGGATGTTTCATAATACAATATGCAATCCACTTAACAAAATACTGTATACAACTGTTTTGTTTTACTTGTAAGACTGTATGAAATTGGTTCCAGAATGAGTCGCATGCCAACCTTGTGGCACACAGTAATTTCACACTGATAGACCAGGGTACTGTTGCATAGCTCAGAAGATGTTCAAGGGCTGGGAACTAAGTATTCAGGGATGTAAACAAGTGTATAAGTTGATGTTTGATTTATGTCAGTCTTTTGTTATGGCAAGTGCTGTGCTATCTTGGTACATGTTTTCTGTTTTTCACAGTATGTTAAGATGGTTTACTTCCACCTGGTGGATAATGTGCGTATTGCATTTACACCAAATGATAAAAGGTAAAAAAAAAACATGGGCTCAACCACTAATGAATAAGAGAATCATATATTGTTTAACAGGCCTTGGAGGGAAATGGCTTTTGCATTTGCCATGTGTAGCAGGCTACCCCAAAATACACTAGAATGCAGGAAATTGCATCTGAGAAATCCAAAATTTTATGGGGGAGGGCCCCCAGACCCCCCGCTACTATAGGCCCCTTCAGATTACATAGTGGCCCCATAGTGGCCCCTGTATTAAAAAAAACCTAGAACCGCCCCTGTGCTTCAGGAAGTATGGGAGTGTGGCAGTGTCTGATGCCACCATGGGTTCTGACGGGTAAGACTCAAATAGTGATGCTTTTAAGACCTTGATTTTCATTTACACACAACAGCTCAATCCGGTGTCATTCGCAGGCATCCTTCTTTTTTGGTGCTGCCGACACTCGTGAGCATCCATACCGTGTGTCTCTCTGTTGTGTTCCAAACCACCCCAAATTCTGTAGACCTGATGTAGAGCAGAGAGATATTAAGTTTAAAGAAGACAAAGTACAAGTATTTCAGTTTCGCCTTTTGCAAGAGGGAGTACACAGCTTTTACAGACTGCACAGTCTGTTCACCATTGCACCCAGCTGAGTTCTGATCTCCAACAGTTCTGGCTCGTTTTATTAAACACACAAAGCAGGCGTTACATTTCAGTAGAGTGTAGATTAATACATGTTTTCACTCCATATATGGTAAAATAAGATATAGCAAGCTGAGCGGGGCGTTATTGAGATTAAGTGTGGTTTTCATAACTGTAAGTGCACATGATCCTTTCAACTGCCCCCTACCCTTCAACATTTTGCAATACACGCACATCATTATACTAAATTGTTGTTCACACAAAAGAATTAACACACACAAAAGAATTAACACACACAAAAGAATTAACACACACACACACCAATAAACACTTAACACACAATATATGATTGAACATTATTACCCATTCTCACATCTCCCAGGTCCAGCACGCTACTGTGTTTTAAAAGGAGAGAGTGATTAGCTCAACAAGAAACCTCTCCACACCTCTCTCCTGCAGCTGATGCACCACACCCCCTCCACAGGGAAGAATCTCATCAGATTACCTTCACAAATTCACAAGTAGAATGAATTTGGTCTGTAAGGCTGGAATTGATTATTTGATTGAAGTAAACAAATATTATTTCAATTAAAAATCATTATTTCTAACCTTGTCAGTGGCTATATTTTCTATTCATTGTCCTATTGTCATGTCCTATTTATACTAACTTCTTGTTATCATGGAAAACATGGAATTTTCTAAGTGACCCCAAAGCTTTGAATGATAGTGTACATGTTCCCTAGATTAAGTATTGCGATTTTGGTCTTTTCTGTTTTTTGTGGCAGTGAGGGAAGTATTTTAGCAGTTCTTGGATGGATTACAGTGGTCCCTTGTTTATCGCGGGGGATACGTTCTAAAAATAACCCGCAATAAACAAAATCATACTGTACAGTATGCTGTAAAAAAAAACATGCGAAACAGCGAGTCCGCGAAAAGTGAACCACGATATAACGATATAAATCTGACAAAGCACATCTGTGCATAAACACAGCCTTACAGAGCCTCTAGCAGAGCTGATGGAAGGAAACTACCCTCCATTCTGTCGACAAGGCAAACATGGTATGTTTATCCTGCTTCTGTGCAAACTGATGAGGATATAACCTGAACATACGTACTAAAATGCTCTCAACACAGTTGGGAGATTACTTTACAAAATCCCTTTTTGATTTCCAGAAGGTCGTGTCAATTGCTTATTGGTTGAATGTAATGTAATATCTGGAAAATTAAAAAACATGGTTTCCAACATCTGGTGCAGCACCTGTGAAGAAAAGACCTGTGAAATGCCAACTGTGCTGCTTAAGTGAACTAGTAAGGATGGAAAGAAGATTTGTAGTTGCATGGATGGTGTAAATTCTTTGAGGTTTTGCTTTTAGATAACATTTTAGCTCATCTGGATTGACTGGAGAATGTGTGACAGCCTGTACAGTGTTCTGGACTGCCAATATGAGATTTTATGTTTCACGTTCATCTTATGGCATTGCATAATGGATGGAGTGGATGGTAATACATGGGTGGATGGTAACTCTGTTCAAAGATGTGTCAGATGTGAGAACGTCCTATTTCTCCAGCTGTCCATTAAAATCGGATCAGGTTGGGCTTTCCATCCAAATAAACATTGTTGTAACTTTGCTGTTGTGTGCTGATGCAGTTCTAATAACAGTTTGATATGAAATGTCTGCACTACATCACCACAACATCAATTAAAAATAAAAACTTGATATTCACTGTCATGGATTATTCAAATTATATCCAGTCTGTGAATACAGCCACAAATTCAGATGGTACATTTCTAAATGACACATGGCTTCCCATCCAATGCAGAACAAACAATAAATATACCTGATCAAATCTGGGGATGCCCTTCGTCAAACCCCTCCTCTCTATGTGTATCTTTAATGGAGATATCACACCTGTTGTTCTGTTGAAATATTGCTGAATTTTGCCCTCATTGGCTGTGAATTTCCCAATTGCCCAGTCGTCTATACTCAAGTTTGTTTTCATTGCTACAATTTCAGCATAAGGCAGGAAGTTTGCAACTAATTAAACCGATTCAGTCATGTTTCCATTGACTGAAAACAACTCATAAAAAAGCACTGAAGCACAGTGTGTTGTCGGAGAGGAGCAATTCATTATCCAACCATGAAGCTTCTACTCTTCATTCTAATTTTTACTGTTTATGCCCTCCACTGCTTTAGCTGCAATGTTTTCACACAGATAGATTTAGAGGCACACAGTTCTGTTTAAAAAAAGAGAATGCTGAACAGCGGGTCCTTGAGGTGTTAAATACAAATGAACAAACAAAAAAGTCTATAGCCCCATTAGCAGCCCCTAGAGGCTGCAACAAAACAAACAACATATTGATGATTTCTATTCAAAGAGCCTGCAAATGGAGGCTATTCATCCTTTAAGGAGCACAATTGTGCTTAATAAATAGTTTGGCAAAAAAGCTTATTAATTTTTGCTAACTCGAGCACACAATTGGAACTTTTTTGTGTGATGGCAGTGCTAAAGAAAAAGCTAACAATGTCAAGTTTAATCAAATTCATCCTGAATTAAGGTTCAGTGCATCCTCATCTGTGTGGATGCAAAATTTTCAGTGTTCAGGTGAGCTAAGAGAAGCCTCAAAATAGGATCCCCATCACAGAGGTACTGGCTGACAACGGCATGACTTACAGTACAATTCTCCTACACAACAGTTGTATTACAGTTTTTTCTGATGGCTTAAACACTTACATGGATTCTTATAGCACAATTTCTAAAACTATTAATATTTATCACAAAACCCTTCACCGGGTTTGCAAAACTGAAAGCACAAACATTGCTTTGCACTTAGTTTGCAATTTCGTAACACACACTTTGTATATGTGAAAATACAATTCACTGCACAGGACTCCTTTTGCAAAACTGTAAACACAGCTCCACTACTTTACACTCAATTTCCAGATGATCTACACACGCCTATCAAAACTATACATATTTATGGCTATTTTTTACACAAGTCTGCCAACTGTCAGGCCACACTTTCACATGTGAAAACTATTATTTATAATTACTTCACTTTGCATGCGGAGACATTGACCAGGTGTCATGTCAGGTCTGGATACGACACTCCAGGAGATATTTTCCCTGGTGCCTAGCAATGGAAGACATTGCATGTGATGTGGACGAGATTTTGTGGCCAGACCCAGTAAGAAGACAAGACTGATTTTTTTCCCTCAATGATTGTCATTTTATGTTTTTTTTTTTTGTGCCTTGACCTGAAAAACACACTTCATGTTTACGTATTTGGATGTGTGTAAATAAATATTTATTCACTTTGACCCCTGTGTGTTACTGTAAAAGGTACTGAAAACCGATATGCCCTGCACACAGGATAAGCAAAAGCCAAATGAGTTTTTCATTGTTACTGTCAGTGTGCAGTGGCTGCTTTGTGTGCTTACTGATATTATGAGTTGTGTGCACCGTCGGATACAAAAATAACTTTTTTTAAAAGAGTGTGAACAGTTTAGCAAAAAGTGCTTATGCAACAGTACAAAAACATGCTTTTGCAAGTGATCTACTGTGTTTTGCTATTTGGGTGAAAGGTTTTGCGATTTGTGTGTAGAGTTTTGCAAAAAAAGCCAAAAGTTTCAAAAATTGCGTCTTAGCTATCAGAAAAAACTGTAAGAACAACACAACAAGAGTTTTTTCAGGTAATTTAGAGCTCACACTGAGATGGAAACAAGTGCATTCAGATGACTTTGTCATTGCCTGACACTGCTGTTACTTCTGGCTGTGGTAGCACTCTGCCAGGGGTTTGAGTATTCCTGTCAATCTGACATGAAGAAGAATTAGAGGACAGTGACTACCTCTGTCTCTTCACATCTTTGCCTCTTTCCTAACTGATGAGACAGATTATGAAAAAAATGGCAGGATCCCTATATTCTGATTTACACTACACGGCTTTGAGTGTACAGGTAAGCATGAGTGTGTCTGTACTGCATGTCATCATTTGTTGGATGACGTCTCCCATCATGATACACAACTTACCAAGCGTCATTGGTTGCTCGTCACTGCTAAATAAATTTGCTCTATGAGTCATGACATTCTCTGTCTGATGCCAAGCTCTGGTATTAATCGAGATGTGGGTTTGGTTAATAATTCTAAACAGCCTTTGCCAAATGGTACAATATCACAATTGCAATCATATCACTGACTGTGGCTTTTGAGCCAGCGCATATTCAAATGCACCAGCAGCCTCAGATTGAGATTATCATGAGCATTCAAGCTTAAACGTGGAAATAATCAGCAAATGGCAGAAATATTGATGTTTACTATCTTCTGTTCAACAGCAGTGTACTAGAGCCTGGAGGATGGGAGCTGTGTGTGTGTGTGTGTGTGTGTGTGTGTGTGTGTGTGTGTGTGTGTGTGTGTGTGTGTTGGTAGGGGTACAGGGGCAGGTTGCTGAACACATAACACAATCACCACACCATCTGTACCATCTGGACCTGCTCTGGTCAGTCAGGGCCTTGCAGATGTGATCATTACAGACAGATGTTTACCCTTTCTATAGTCACATGAGTGGACAGCGGATAAAAGGCCCAAAATGCAGATTAACCCTGCATTTTTTTTCCTGGAATTTATTTAATGAAACTTTGCTTCATGAGAAAAAACCCCAAGAGACATTATTAGCTTAATCTGCATCTCCCTCCCTACTTCAGCTGTTCTCTCTGCATTAACTGGGTCATCTCTTGTGCTTGTGAATCCTGTTGAGAAAGACACAAGCAACTCCTTATCTCGATCTTGTTCAAATGGGTTGATCTCCTCAAACCATTTGAGGACAAGTTCAATCGCTCCAGCATCTCGCTTCATCTGTGTTTTGGCAAGGTCTGTGTGGAGTGGACCATGTTTCTTGACACCTTCCTCCATGTGCTGGTTGACCATGGAGAAGTGGTACCTGTGACAAGAATCACTATTTCTCATCCTCCCTCTGCTCAGTCCACCTTCTGACTTGGCTGCCTTCATTAATATCTGCTCAATACAGATGTCACACCAGGTGCCAGACCAATCATGGCTAGAGTAACGGACAACATGGTTCCCATGGGCAGTAAAGCTTTAAAGGTTTCCTTGTAAGCAGGCAAAGTTTCAAGTTGCTTCATGAGTTGACAGTACAGCCGTGCCCCCTTGGCGTATTGATGATGCCCCACAGCTGCAAAGATGTCTAGCATCCTAGTGACAATGCAGAACAGGTGCCCATTGTGGTCTGCAAGTCGTTGAGTTCTGATGAAGATCTTGATGACATCTACAATGTAGTAGTACTGCACCTAGAGTGCAGGCGTTCTTCCGCCTTTGGCAAGTCTTTTGAAGATTTCTTCAAACCTCTGTTCAAACACTACAACAACTGGATCTGTGTGTCTGGCTCCCATTGTCCCATCAGCTACCTTATCCATCAGGGTCCTCATTTCACCAAGCCCCTCCTCAGTGAAGGTATGTTTCATGATGTGCTGATAGATGGCTGCATCAATCAGGAGGTGAGCACGGACTGCCTTATCAAAACATCCTCCATCCAAGATGTAGTTGGCTGTCGTACTCCCTGGATAGATCAGCTGGATCAGCTCTAGTAGTCTAGAATCCTCTGATATTACCCAAAGATCCAAGGTAGGACCTTAGCAGGTGAAATCCACTCAACTGTGGAATGATGGGGGGTTTGGTACCATTAATTCATGTATAATGACTGAAAATGTAGTAAGTGGAAAAAGTAAGGGTGGCTGTTTTTGCACTAATGAATGGTTTGGGTGAAAAACTAATGCTTGCAATACACTCAGAATCACGAAAAACCCCCAGTTTGATACCTCACAAGTTAATTAAAGCCAAATTTAACATTGTTGATTTTTCAAAAATCGGTTACAGGTACCCCAAATTTGAGCTATTTCTTAGGAGGTTTCCCACGGGAGTTGAATTTCAACATTTTAAGACATGATATTGCACACCTTCCTAAACACAATTGTGAAAAATTTCTTGGTAAGGATTTAGTTCCCAGATTTTCATATGTTGCCCTTACCATATGGCATTATATCTTTGTGGGATTATTGGCTTTTGTTTCAGATTATTGATTACAGCATATAACAGGAAATTTACTGGTGCAGCTTGTGATTGATATTATAATACAGCGCAGTTGTAATCAAATATAAACAAATAACAAATACATAAAGCAACATATGATATGTGCTTATAGCTTTCAGATTATTACCAGAAATAAATTACACTGTCCCAGTTTGATGCTCTGTTTTCAGTATCTTCATAGCAGCTTTATGAGCGGTTCTGAGAGTTATGATCATTGTTAACATGCTCACCTGACATTATTACCGTGTGCAGTGGCAGAGAAGGAAAAGCCATTGTCATTATGATGTGTTGTTTCAGTGATTTGAGGCAGGGAGTAATGACCTTGAAAAATTAACATTAGTGTGATCTTAGCACTTAATGCGGCACCTGTTGAATGAACCACATTATAACAGTCTATTGATCAGATCCTGGATGAAGGTCTGCATACCAGCTGAAGATGTACTAGAGGGAAAAAAATGTAAAGTGACATATTTTTTTTACAGTGTGTCGAGCACTGACATTTCAGGTTATGTTTCAGCTTGAACAAGGTAATGTTCAGTGAATCCTCTGACAGTAATATGCAAGTGATGCTTGATGTCTGGATGAAAATTTCAGCAGTGGCACACCACCAATCCTTCAGTCCTGTCTGAACTCTGAAGGACCGGCGCTGACAAGAGTGTAGATAGTAAAATGAATACAAAAAAGGGAAAAAAGACAACCAAAAGCCACAAGAAGCTGATTTAATAAGCAGCTCACATATTATTGACAGAGCTGAAATGTGTATAAAAATGATTTCCCAGCTATCAGCCCACATCTTAAAGTGATTAGAAGAAAAACTCATAGTGTACTCTAGATACGGAGAGTGTGTGTCAGTGCAGTGATATCTTGTACTTTTCATGGCAAGCCTGACACACTGGCTTATCACTTTAAAAGAGGCTTTGCAAATGGAATGACTTCAGACTGACGTTTCAGGGTAACAGTTCTCTGAGGGATGCAGTGTATTCTACTGGTGGTTTTTTAGACACCTTTGTAGTGTTTCGATGCTCATATCAAGGTCTTGTTACAGAAAAAAGTGTCAGTCCTCACACAGTGCCTATTGAGTCACAAACAAACACCATTCCTAACATCAGAAGGAAGCAGTAGAAGGTGGGAATGACATTTATTTGACGAACAGTGAGCCATCTCTTCCTCCTCATACTATGAATAGAAGATTTCAAACTGGGCCTAACAGTCTGTGAGAAGCAGCAAACAGCAGCGTTTGTCTGTCTGATTCATCCCCACGCTGATTTATAGCTGCTTTAATCCTCTCACATGACAGCACGATGTATGACATCTGCTGTGCTATTCAGTACGTATCAGCAGGCCGAGCTCATGTCAAAAATAAAGAGATGTTGTTGCCTGAAATACCAATACAGATACAAAGCCTCAGCAGCAGCACCTAGAGGCTGCAATATTACTTACACACTACAATAATGAGCCCTGACAGTAGCACAGGAAATGGCAGGTTAAAAGATAGTTCTGGCTTGGGGCGGTCGGTAGTGCGGTGGGTTAAGCGGCCACCCCATGTGTAAGAGGCTATAGTCCTCGCTGTAGCTGGCCCCGGTTTAAATCCCGCATCGGATGGCTAATTTACTGCGTGTCACTCCCCCTCTCTCTGCTTCCTGTCTATCTTCAGCTGTACTATCATTAAAAAGCCAAAAAAATAATCTTAAAAAAAACAAACATCTGTCTTATTTCAACATGGGACTTTTTTTATAGTGTTAGCCATCATTCACATGAGAAACAAAATGGCCCATTCTTGTCTCGTCTCGTCTCGTCCACAGTATACACGGTACCCTGCGGTGCCAAATGGTAACGGTTCCTACTATACTAGAAATTGTACATGAGGGTCCTACCGTGGATTACTATACTACCGGTGCCAATTTCCGCTACATAGCGGCCGCCTCTACGCTCCTCCCAGCTCCTCACTGCATGCTACTACCTTGTAAACAAACCAACATGGAACTGCAACCTAAATACACAGCTGCTGAATGATTGGCTGTTTGCCTGTTACTGGTCATCTGGGGATATGATTGTTTCCGCACGCCGATTGGCTGTTCGTGTGTTTCTGCCGGCAAGAACGAACTCCATGAAGATAGAAACTCGCTTCAAAACAAACAACAAGCTAAAGTTCTCTCTCGCCCATGGCTTACAGTCACAAACACAGTCAACACGTTGTTAAGCATGTGTTGTTCTATTTATTGTATATACTTGTTTTCTTAAATTTAAATTTGCCTTACTTTTTATATTTTATATTCTATATATTTATATTTTTTTCTTTTTTAAAAATAATATTTTATATTTGATATTGGGCTGCTCTGGGACCAGGAGAAACCAATTTCGTTTCATCCCATGTTTTACATGTGCTGCAATGACAATAAATGAATCCTTGAAACACACTCACCATGGCAGAAGCACCGGACCTAAGCGGCGAGTATGCCGTGGCGCCATCGTCAGTGGCACCATAGACCTATATACAAAGACGCCTCATTAAGTAGGTTGGTCCGTTGCTGCGTTACGTTAACATGTCCGCCATATTGGATGTGGCAGATCTGCCCGTAAACTAATAAAAGGAAATTGACTGAACTTCATAAAGCGCCTTTCTATAAAGTGCTTTAAGTTAATGCCTCTTATACTTTCATTCACACACACACTAATATATCTGGGGAACAAATAGGCACCAAAAACAACGTATGTAACTGTTTCAGTTCAGACTTTTATTACAATGCCCATAATGCAATTGCACCGCATTTTATACTCTGGCATAACACAACATGACCACTATGTGGCGGTATCAACACATGTAACTCTCTAACATCTTCCTTTCTTTAGACCAGTGTTACTCAAAGTGTGGTCCCAAGTGGTCCGTGATAGGATCTCTTAAAATATTCGAATTTCCCACACAAGTTTGTGGAGTCCTACCTGGGGATACTCGATATATCGCGGCTTGTTCTACGTGAGATGTATGAAATGACTATATCGCGACCATCGAGTACTTGTCACGTAAATGTTTTAAGCCGTCGGCATTTAATTCTCCGGGGATTCGCCTGTCACTCACTCCTGCTGCTCACAGCACACAGCACACTGCCCCGCCCACCCAGAAACATCCCCTGCGCGCATGCGTACTTTCTGTATCAAGTGAGGAGAGGTGAAGCCAAGAGGTGAGGTAATTGAAGATGGAGACGGACGACTTGGTTCTGAAGAAAAACAGCTGCGGTCACGCCGTCTCTCGTTTTCGCGTGGTCACGTCAGCTGCTCCAATATTTTCAAGTGCGCCCTTACTGCCGACTTTATGGCAAACACTTTTAAAAAACTGGAAAGTCAGCGCTAGCTTACTGCAGCGTGTGGACACTTTCGGTTTTCAAAATAAAACGTGGGTGTTAAATGTATTAAACGTTTATTTATAAAATATGAAGAATGGTTAAAATTTGATTTAAAAAAGTGTCTCATATGCCAAGTATGATTCTGTACTGCTTCAATGCTCATATGTACATTATGAAATATATTAAAAATTCATAAAAAATATGACAAGTGTTAAAATGCTATAAAAAAGAGTGTGTGTCGTATAGCAGGTGTAGCTCGACTGTTCTACACTGATTTTGAGCCAATAGGTCACAGGACCTGGAAGCTATTGAGCTTTAAAGCTCATATTTACATTATGAAATGTATTAAAAATTCATAAAAAATATGACAAGTGTGAAAATGCTATAAAAGAGGTGTGTCTCACACCAAGTGTAAATCTACTGTTCTACGTTGATTCTGAGCAATTACAATGCAATCATGGAAATAATGACAATATTTATTAGAAATAAACAATACAAAACAACAACAACAAAAATATCGAAATATATATCGTGTATCGCGATATAGCTTAAAAATATCGAGATATTGGTTACAGGCCATATCAGCCCTAGTCCTACCTAACATTATTTGAAGTGTAAAGCAAATTTGTTCTCTGAACAAAAATGCAGACAAATATATTTTTTTAAATATGTATAATGGATATATGAAGATAAATCTGAATTAGCAGTGCCCAAATTGTTGCCTAAGCAACCACGGCGTCTCCTATAGACAAAATCATTCCGCTGTCACGTCAGTAAGTAAGGAAAAGAAAGCAAGGAAAAGAGAAGCAAAAGCTGTGAACTTTAACTAAAACAAGGCACGGAGAGGATGGGAAACAATGATGGATAGGTGGTGTGGATTATATTACCTGAAGTGCCTAATAATCATTTAAATATATTAAACTGTGTGATTATGTTGAACTATTGCTTTTAAGAATGTTGTGAGTGTTTTTGCAGTTTGTCTGGAGGCAAACCTGGGCCGGATCTCTGTGTGTGCGTGTGTGCCCAATTAAAAACTGTTGCAGAGCGTCTGAATTTAGGCCAAGGTCAGGAAGGCCTGGGAAAGGAGCACACACACACACACCCGGGCGGAGGATGCGCCCAGCAGATAAACCTGTATGAAGATAATAACAAATATGTAACTGCTTGTCTGAAGTAATAAAACTTGCTGGAGCCAGAGAGCGGCAGAACTCAGCAGGGCGTGGAGGTGTGCAGATCGCGGGGTCTGTTAGAACTGAGAGCTGGGTTCTCCCCTCGGCCGAGGTGAAATAGAATACTTGTCTTTGTCTTCTTTAAATTCAACATCTCTCTTCTCTACATCAGGTCTACAGAATTCGGGGTGGTTTGAACCACCACAACAATTTGGGGGCTCGTCCGGGATCAACTGAAAAGTTGGATCAGACCTGACTGAAACATTAATTGGGTTTCATTGGGCTTAAGGACCAGGTACGAACGGACAAAGGACACGGGCCCGGGCTACAAAAGGTAAGCAGAAACTTGATCTGCATTGAACACCACTAAATTGTAACGTGCCCTAAGTCTCAGTAGTAACTTGTCTATAAATTAAGAGATGTGAATTTGAGAAACAAAGGCATCAAACATTGATGTTTTAAACAAAAATAAAAAATAAAAAATCAAAATAAAAAATCTGTGAGCTAAAGATGGCAAGACCAGTATTAGGAACCTGTGAGCATCTGTTAGCGAGACCAGAAAACTAAAGATGGCAAGACCAGTATTAAAAACCTGTGAGCATCTGTTAGTGAGCTGTGAGTCCTCTGGATGGCAAGACCAGTATTAGCCAAAACCTGTGAGCATCTATTGACAAAATCAGTGTCTTCGAGTGTGGCAACTCCCACAATATTCTGACGAGGTATTGTTTGAGCTGGGTTAGAGGCCCGGGGAAGTGAGGACCCCCGAAGTAGATTTAGTACCAGTGTCCTCGAGTGTGGCAACTCCCGAAATATTATTGTTTGAGCTGGGTTAGAGGCCCGGGGAGGTGAGGACCCCCGAAGTAGATTTAGTAAAGCTTTAAAACATCAAATGTTCTAATGTGTTGATTTTACATGTATTTGTACACACCTACATATAGTGCTAGAAAGTAGTACAATCACAAGTGTGAATGGTGGAGGTTCTGAACGCTGAAACATAACTGCACTATCTAGGCGGTTGTGGATGTAAGTGAACAGTCCTCCACATGACTGATATATGAGGTCTGGTATCATGATTCAAGGCTAGTCATGAATCATAAAGACTGAGCGCTCGGGACACAGCGTGCCATACGGCTCGGTCGGCCAGACCTAGATAAAACATAACATAAATCTTTAAGAAGCTAAAAACCCCCGCCGTGAGTTGTTCATGAATAAAGTACATAAGAATAACAAGACCGGAGTTAAAAGGTCCCAGTAAAAACTCAAAAGCACGTCTGGAAACACAATAGCTCAGTTTGAACGTCCATAATCACGCTTACAAAACCAGTCAATAAACGCACACACAGGAAGAAGACAAATTTGGGGTAAAGCATGAATGTGAATGTGTATGACTGCTAGAGGAAAGTGAGTTGAAGCAACGACACTGCCCGAAACCGGTCGGTGACAACGTAAAGCAGTGGTCAGTTGAAGTAGGCTCACTGGAATCTAGATTAAGAATTTATTTGTGTTGTGAATAGTACGAACAAAAGAACAATAGTACTTTTATTCAGAAACTCTATAGCACTCTTATCCGATAGTGGTAAATTGATAAAGTTTGGCAGTTTGAAGACAGAGACTCTGACAAAATGGATGTGAGAAGGGAGAGACAGAGAGTGATAAGGGACCGCTAGGCAAGCTGTTGTGGGGGGAGGCCAAGCAGGCAGGAAGAGATAAGGACAGAGCAGAAGAGGAGTTATAGTAAGACCAGATTATAATTCGTAATAAATTGACTGTGGGTACAGGCAGAATAAATTTAGTAACTCCCATAAAAATTATAAAATATTATCATAAAAAATCTTTTATAAAGTAAAAATATACAGTGAGTATACAGTGTGCATGGGCGCCAAGTGTGTATGATGGTTGTCTGAGAACAGAGACGCATGAAAGAGATTAAAAGTTGTGTGTGTGAGTGAGCGGCCGCTGCGAGTGATTGAGAAGCTGTGAGAGTGTGCAAAAATTCAAATGTGCATTGATGTTTTGAATGAAGCGTTAAAATCTGAATCAACTTCACTTAGCTGGGGGTGTGACCTCTGGCACAGGACGAGTTGAGTAAAAATTTCAATAGGCTGAGTTTGTCATTCTGATGTTTATGTAAATTATTGCTTTTCTATTCAGTGTTGCTTTGCAGACATTTCTGTTAAAATAAGTTAATATGTTGTATGAGCACTTTCTGTTTATTCTGATCTGTGCTGAGTGTTCTTTAGTCGTCATCGTGCTGTTTAGTCTAGTAAGAGCCTCTCTGTGCCTTGTTGAAGGACAGAGAGGACAGGGAGAGAGAGACAGGTCTAGTGATAGGCCGTGTGTGGTGGTTAACTGATTTTTTGGCGAGCTGTCGATGTTAGTGTTTCTACATACTGTTGTGATACTGAAGTTGTTTATCGGGCTGCAGAGTGCTGTGTGATGTCATTCCCCCTCCTTCCGCACTCCTAGTCGGTTTTAGACAGCCCCGCCCGTCGTGTGTGAGCTGCAGTGATCTCTTTTTCCTTTCTCTCCCCTTAAGCATAGAGCTGAAGTTAATGTTGAATGTTTTCTCTTGTTTTTAAATGATTTTGCGTTTTGGTAAAGTGAATTTTTGATCAAGTTGCAATTTGTAAGCAGTGCAACTGTTATTGTGTGGTTAAACTTTGTTGCCTAATGGTGCTGTGTTCTTAAATAACAATTTTATTGAATTCTGCTGCTAAAGTCTAAAAGTTATAGTGAAGCTGCATATATTCTCTGACAGGTTTCTTGTTTAAGAAAACATTTAATAAACACATTACAACCAGTACTAGTAGTCATAATAAAGAGTAAAAATAGAGGTTTACTTCTAGGTTGCGTTTATTAATTTTTTAACCTACAATCAATTGATAAGTCTTATCAGCCAGTGTAATTGTAATTGCAAAATGAGTTTTAGTCCAGTGATGATCCTGGGCGTTAAACACCCAGCATGCAGAAAAGAGATAGACAGTAATTATAATTCCTGTTTGGGGGGAGGATCAGGTGAGGCAGATGTGCATGAGTTAGGTGAAAGACTAGTGTTTGAGGAACAGGCAGGCCCGTCAAGGGAGAGACAGGAAATAGAACAGAGGGAAGCTAACCTGCAGCTAAGCCTAAGGAAAGGGATGCAGTGAGGCCAAACATAGAGAAAGGCAATTATGACTTTAGACTTAGACCTGCTATAAAACCAACACAAAAATACACTGACCCAATCCAATATCAATTTTGATTAAGGGGAAGCAGAGCCGATATATTCCATGGCAAACTCCTGACTTTGCGGGGCTGACCTCTAGACTTCCTGATATGCACGAGGGAGCCAGTAAGTGGATTAAAGTTTTTGAGGAAGAGACTATGGGCAAAATACTCGGCATCGGGGACATTAAAGCAGCGTGGGCACGCACAATGGGAATACCTGCTATGGAAAATATTTTGCGTGGAAATGCATGGATGATTGACATCTCTCAGGACATCTTTGCGAAAGAAGTATCCTGTTCAGGTTGACCCTAAAGCACTAAAGGGTGAACCACTGAGGACCCAGCTGCTTACATTACTCTATCATAGAGGCCATGCCCGGCCCTGTGAAAAGTAGACTTGAAGATGTGGTGGGGTTGGCATCAAAATGTCACAGAGAATTTTGTGACCATGTGATACATGCAGTAGACAGACACAGGAAAGAAGAGCAGAAGTTGCGTGAACAAGAGAGAGCTGTTCAAAGTAAAGTCTCACAACTTCAACTAACTGAACTGACAAATAAGAGCAAGAAAAAGGTTCAGGCTCCCGTATTGAATGATGATGAAGAAGCACACAGTGGAGCAATTGTTGCTCCTGCTGTCGCTGTGCCGTCTATTCCTCCGATCCACCACCAATTTCCTGCCCCACCCCTACAAGCTCCTCCTGTTGTTAATGTTCGCACACAGCAACCAAGAGGAAGAGGGAAGAAAGCAACAGCCCAGAGGGGCAATCAGGTTGGACAACATAACCGGTGTTGGGGATGTAACCAACCTAGACATGACCGTCGAGACTGTCCTAAAAATCCATGGCCGGCTCAACAGGAAGAAGGACGGGGGTCTGAGGGTCAGCCCACTCAAAGCGGGAACGTCAGTGCGGCCAATCCCGGGGGTGGGCCTAAACATGTGTACTAGGGATGCCCAGAGAATCCTATTGGGGAGGGCCAATTAGCCGTAATGACAACAGCAGCTAATGTAGAGCCAATGTTAGAGGTGCAAATAGAAGGCAGGTCAACTGTCAATTGGTAATGACAAAACCATTCTGCCAATCCTAGTATCTGAACACACACCTGTAAATTTGCTAGGGAGAGATGCATTGTGTCAACTAAAAATAAAGATTTGGTGCTCTCCACAAGGTGTTTACATTGATAATTCGGGTGTAAATTTCCAAATGAATGTTCAAGCAGAGGCAGTAACTGCCTACTGGCTATCGGAAATCACAAATCCGGTGCTTAAGGAGTTGGGAAAATGGGAAATATGCATTTGAGCCCAAATTCCAGAAGCAAAGAAAAACAGAAGACAGCCGAGCTACTTGATTAAAGCAAATTTGTGATGACCCAAGCGCGGTGTTTACAGTATGTATTATATTTTCTGTCCTTAGGTTACTCAATGTCATGTGTAGCCCTGTGGTCCTCGGCAGTATTAATTATTTGTCTTTGACTAGGTGCCACCATATCTTAACACTGTGGTGGCCAGGGTCTGAGAGGCCTGTTGCTGCCTTCCTATGATGTAACAACGCAGCAGATGAGGCAGCAAGCTAGCAGCAAAAAGTTAAATTCCCGTTTTGACACCGTTGGTATCGTTAGAACCAATTGTAACTCCAGAAGACATTATTCTAATGCAACAAAATGCAGGACTGAGTGAACACAGCGTCTGGCAGCAAAGGGGGGCAACGAAGGATGAAAGAGGGCTGTGGCAATCTCATGAGGGTTTGTTGGTTGCACCAGTAGCGTTGTTGACTATGTTGATTTCTGAAGCGCACAGTGTTGATCACTGTGCGAAGGGGGAAGTAATTAGGATAATAAGACAGCAAGGATATTGGTCACCATATTTGCAATCAATGGTTGATGAAGTGTTGGAACAGTGTGAAATTTGTGCTCAGAGTAATGTAAAAAAGAGAAATAATTCCACAATTTGGCATACCATCAGAAATGAGCTATGATAATGGATCAGCATTTATCCAAAAAGTAGGGAAAGGAAACTGGTGATTCACCTGCTGATGTTGATCAAGCCAAAGAGAAACTGCTTTGGATGGAGGAATTCATGGCTGAATATGTAAAAAGATTAACTGACGTTTTGAATTTTATCATTACAGGTGTCTGAACGGCTCACAAAACCAAGGAACCAATTCATCCTTTTAATGAAGAAAATTTTGTATGAATCAAATATCTAAAAATGTCTCCCAGGTAGAACCAGGTGTTGGGGACAACCAGAACTTCTATTTCCTGCGCTTTAACCAAACTGCCTATTAACCAAACTAACCAAACTGTTAACCCTGTTATGTTTGACTGTCCAATTGACAGATGTGATGACTGTTATATTGTTCACCCCCTAACTTTCTCTCAAGGCAAATGGACAACGCATGACAAAGCTCTGATTAAGACAGTGCTGAATGGTAACATTCTGCTGTACCTTCGACTGAACCTCTGGAGCTGTGGTGTTTCACCCAACAGCCATTGAGGGGATTAAATCAGTTTTCTGTTACCTGTGTGTTCTATTTTAGGTTAAATTTATGTGATGATTCTGGCTTTACTGGTAGGTTGGTATTCTAAAAGATGTGATTTTCAATCATTTAGAAATTTCCATTTTATGAATCACTTTTAAAAATCTATTTTCAATGATGGTTTTCACAGTAATGTAATAAATGTTTAAAAGGTTAAAGTTACAATTATGTTATGATGATATGCAACTGATGGATAGCGACTGTTCATGGAAGTCTTCTACAAAGATGGATTCCATGCCACCATGCATCGTATGTGCTAGTAACCTCTCCATGGTGGTGACCCTCTACTGTACATAATGTACATGGGTCGAAGATTTTGCAATGTCTTGATTTCAGCGATTAATAGACAATTAAGTGACTGTGAGTGACTGTTCTGTCTTAAGGTGATCATTGTCAGACTTTAAATTACACTGAGTTATGTTGAAGTCATTTTTAATCTCAAGATGAGTTTTTTCTGCATTTGAACACAGTAAGCATGATTTAAAACACACACAGATTTTGGTTTATTATTACATGACTTTGATTCTTAGATTTTGGTTTATTATTACATGACTTTGATTCGTTGATTTTGTTTTATTGCTATACATGATTTTGATTTATTACTATTACAACATGACTTTGGTTTCTTGTTTTATCAGGATTGTTTTATTTTGTTTGTTATTGTTTTATACTCATACTATTGTGATTTTGTTTTTTGGACTTTGTTTGACACATAATTTTAGTTTTGTCTTATTCGACATATAATCAGTATAATGTAACCACCAATGCAGGCCATTGTGTGATCGCCCGTGTTAAACATATAAACAAAAAGCGTTTCCGGGGGTCGTAAGGGAATTTTTTCCCCAAGTGGGTTTTCGCCCTTACTTGCATTGCTGTGGTGTTGAACTATTGGTGGGGATTTGATATCCCCAGAGGAGAGGATATGTGGTGTTCTGCGTGACGCACATGGCCTTGACCAAGACTAAGGAGTCGAGCACACACAGACACACCATGCAGGCTCATGGAGTACACATAGACAATATTACGTTCATGTGATGCTCAGAACACAGATATATGATTATGAGAAGGTGCAGGACATTTGTGTCCTGTGTTATCTTATCTGCTCAGGACAAACCAACATCTGAGGAGATACGCCAGGCGTAAGGATTTAAGTTACTTATCATAATATACTTTTTATCTCATCACATATTTTAATCATTGTTCAATGTTGCAGATTGCTACTGAGTTGTGTTGATATAGCCACTATGGTTAAAAACTCTCCTAGGGGTGGTACCGCTTAGGATACAAAGGAAAGAAAAACAGGACTTATCAACCAGAAGGTTTTGCTTGCATATTATTTTTACCTAATTATATAAAGTGTGAAGTTTCGAAATGTTCCTCATTTTCCCCTCCTTGTTGTTGTTGGTTTTGACTATGCTTTCAATTTGAATAGTGTCTGTTATTCTTTGGTTTCACTGTGAGCTCCCCTTCCAAAATTGCAACTTAATAACCACCGCCATCGCACCTCCTCAACACGATAGGGCACAGATGTTCCCTCTATTGCAGGTCCCACCAGGAGAGGAGGACGAGGAGGATAGATATGAGGATGTAGGAGTTTGATTTGATTTTCTTGGGAGCCCAGTGTTTGCATTACAAGTGTGTGAATTTATTGATCTCTGAGTAGAGATCAAAAGGGGGAATTGTGGATTATATTACCTGAAGTGCCTAATAATCATTTAAATATATTAAACTGTGTGATTATGTTGAACTATTGCTTTTAAGAATGTTGTGAGTGTTTTTGCAGTTTGTCTGGAGGCAAACCTGGGCCGGATCTCTGTGTGTGCGTGTGTGCCCAATTAAAAACTGTTGCAGAGCGTCTGAATTTAGGCCAAGGTCAGGAAGGCCTGGGAAAGGAGCACACACACACACACCCGGGCGGAGGATGCGCCCAGCAGATAAACCTGTATGAAGATAATAACAAATATGTAACTGCTTGTCTGAAGTAATAAAACTTGCTGGAGCCAGAGAGCGGCAGAACTCAGCAGGGCGTGGAGGTGTGCAGATCGCGGGGTCTGTTAGAACTGAGAGCTGGGTTCTCCCCTCGGCCGAGGTGAAATAGAATACTTGTCTTTGTCTTCTTTAAATTCAACATCTCTCTTCTCTACATCAGGTCTACAGAATTCGGGGTGGTTTGAACCACCACAACAGTGGCTGAAGACGGGGTCAGGTGGTCCCTGAAAATTTTTTTTTTGACAAAGTGGTCCTTGGTCTGAAAAATTTTGAGAAACACTGCTTTAGACTAACGTTGTGTCCATACAAGAACGTTCATTTCTTTGACTACCTATTAATGGCAAATATATTTGGACATGCCTGGCATCGCAGATAACGTGAACAAAATAAGGTTATTGCATTAACCAAGACTCTTTGCAGTTCTCATCAAACAATTAAACTATTTTCAAATCAGTCGTCAAGTTAACAATGTTAACATTCTTCCAAATAGTCTTTCTGCAGTCCTTTTTTTATACATTTTTGTCTTTTCCATTTTTTTTTTATTTTTTATTTTTTATTTTGTGTATATTGTGGTCGCAAGACACACATGTGTGCATGGGCATTGGCAAGGGCAGCGATCCGCCTGCACCCTAGTCGCCCTGAGTGTGGCATGAAACATTTGAATGTGTGTGCATGTTGGTTTGCATGTGTGTGTGTGTGCATGTGTGAGGGGCATGAGCAAGGGCAGCGATCCGCCTACACCCTAGTAGAGCCCGTGTCTCCGTGACATGTGAGTGAGTAATGTGCTCTGTAAAGCAAGTCACCAGTTCAGCCTTTGTGGTGGCCGTGAGATGCGGCCGCTGCGTGTGTGCACTGTACGCCCCGGCGTGCCACTGTGCGCACTCAGCGGCGGGCACGTTGCTGGGCTCAGGGTTGTGCTGCTTGGGGTATGCGAATCACCGTTACCTTCTGGTTCCACTTCACCCAGGTCTGACCCATGTCCAGCCTCAGTCTGGGCTGGCATCTCTGCCACGCATTCTGGCCAAATCCGCTCCGGCCTACAGGCTTGTTGTACCTCCGCTGAGCCGTACCTCCGCCATCCGTAGGTCCACACGGTTCCGTCTGTAAAGAGTGCCGTTGACGTCCATGACAAATGAACGTGGAGCCACTTTTTGGACACATCGGCTGCCACCTACCCGTGCGAACCCCTGGCAGTGGCTTCATTCTTATCTGGTCCCCCACGGTCAGCTCTGGGAGATCTTTTTCAGACCTGTCATAGGTTGACTTTGCAAACCTGCGTTTCCACTGCAGCTTTTCCGTCACTCCGACCACCACTTGTGGTTGAAGCAGGCTGTCTGCCACTGGCAGCGAGGTCTTGAGCCTGCGTGACATTAAGCGCTGAGCAGGGCTACTGTCCATACCCTCCGTTGGCGTGTTGCGCCAGTGAAGAATAGCCATCCATGCGTCAGTCCCATCTGCTTTTGCCCGCTTGCAGAGTGACTTGACAATCTTTACAGCGGACTCTGCTTTGCCATTTGACTTCGGGTGGTGAGGGGAGGATGTGACATGGGTGAACCCCCAACTTGTTGCAAATTTTTGAATTGCTCGCAGGCAAACTGGGGCCCGTTATCCGTGATAACTTTGTCAGGCTGCCCATAACGTGCGAACTGTGCTCTGCAGCGTGCTATAAGAGGGCCAGCAGAGAGGTTAGGCAGCAGGTCAATTTCCCAGTAATCTGAGTAGTGGTCCACCATAATGAGGAATTCTTTTCCTGCATAGGTGTAGATGTCTATACTCACAGTTTCCCAAGGGCGTGTCGGTACCCCATGCGACATCATGGGTTCTCTCTGCTGATTTCTTGCGTATTCGTTGCATGCGGAACAGTTGGCCACAAAGTCTTTGATCTCAGCCCTCATGCTAGGCCAGAAGAGGGTATCTCTGGCTCGCCTGTAACATGCTTCACCTCCAATGTGGCTTGTGTGGATGCGCTTGAGGAGTTCTGCTCTCAATGCTTTTGGGATGACGACACACTGCCCCCTGTATAGCACACCATCCTGCACATTTAGCTCATCTCTGAAAGCCCAGTAATCCCGCACAGCCAAAGGAGTGTCCTCCTTGAAGTCAGGCCAGCCATCCATCACCACAGTCTTCAGTTGTTGGAGTACATCATCTGTGTCTGTGTGCTGGGCTATCTGGCGGAACCTGAAGTTAGTAACATTCAGGTGCTGGGCTTGGTCTAGCAGTGCAAACTCAGCTTGGGCAGAAAACACTGCGTGTTGTACGTGGGGTGTGTCAGGGCCTGGGTGCGGTAGGGCAGCACGGCTCAAGGTTTTACTGACGTACATTTCTGGCCCGGGTTTGTACACCACATCAAGGTTGTAACACTGGAGCTGCATCAACATTCCCTTGAGACGCTTCGGTGCGCTCAGGAGAGGCTTCTTGAAGATCGCGATCAGTGGCTTGTGGTCCGTTTCAGCGGTGACCATGTCCCTACCATATAAGTACTGGTGGAATCTGTGGCATGCAAAGACTATGCTCAGGCATTCTTTTTCAATTTGAGCATAGTTTTGCTCTGTTTGGGTAAGGGCTCTCGATGCAAAAGCCACCGGCTGTCCTTCTTGCAGCAAGCAACAGCCCAACCCCGTCATGCTAGCATCACTCTGAATGGTGACCGGCTTCTTCACGTCATAATATTTGAGGACGGGTGTATTAGAGACCAGGCGCTTCACTTCAAGCACTGCGTCATCATGCTTGGGCAGCCAGTGCCATTCTGTGTCCTTGTCAAGGAGTCTTCGAAGTGGCTCACATACCTCAGAGAGCCTTGGCAGGAACTTTGCGAGGTAGGTAACGAACCCGATGAAGCGTTGCACAGCTTTAGTGTCAGTGGGGGGTGGCATCTCTAGCACCGCACGCGTCTTCTCTGGATCGATCTTAAGCCCCTCTGATGATAGTATGTGCCCATGGAAGTGGACCTCCCGAAGTTTGAATTGCAGCTTCCGTTTGCTCAATCTCAGCTTCACAGCTCTGCACCGTTCCATGAGCGCATGTAGGTTGTTGTCATGGTCGCGTTCTGCCTCGGCATCTGTGTCGCCACACCCAACCACAAGGATGTCGTCGGCTATGGGTTCGATGCCAGCCAGGCCCGCTAGCAGCTCGTGTTGCTTGCGTTGATAGACTTCCGGTGCTACTGAAACACCAAACGGAAGCTTCAGCCACCTCATACGCCCCCATGGCGTCCAGAAGGTCGTCAGGCGGCTGCTTTCCTCATCGAGCTTATACTGGAGAAAAGCGTCACGGGCATCTACCAGCGTGAAAAGACGGGCCTTTGGCAGCTTGTACAGGATATCTTCCAAAGTCGGCATGTGGTAATGGGACCTCCGCAATGCCTGGTTGAGCGGCTTGGGGTCAATGCACAGTCTGATTTTATCCGGTTTTGCGACTGTTACCATATTGCTTATCCATGCAGTGGGTTCACTCACTGAAACGATATTGCCTTCTCTGATGTGCCTGTCCAGCTCACTCTTGACCCTTTCTCTCAATGCAACAGGCACATTCCTGGGCGCGCACTGCACAGGGGTAATGTGTGGGTCCAGCTCGAAGTGTATTTCGCCTGGGACTGACTCTATGGGGCCCCTGAAGATGTCATCGTAGGCTGCAAGTAGCCGCTCCTTGGTGAGTGGTGCACACTGGTCTGTGTCTACCTTATGTAGCTCGTCCGGAATGGTGAATGTCATCAGGCCCAGGCGCTGACAGGTGGCCCCAGAGAGAAGAGGCTCCTGCTGCGTCTCCACTATCTCAAATATGAGGCTGTGTTTTTCTCCTCTGATGACACAGTCAATGTGAAATCGACCCTGTGATTGCATTGTTTCACCTGAGTAAAGTTTGAGTCTAGTTGTGCTGGGTTGTAGCACTGTACCAGGTGACAGTTTCTCTTTAATCTTGCTGCTCATTACGTTGCATGTGGCGCCAGTATCGAGCTGACATGCTTGTCTTTTATTATTCAGTCTTAGGTGCACAAACCACTTGAGCCCTTTTGTGTTTATGCTGCTGACACATTCAGTTGCTAAGAACATGTCGTCTGTGTCTGTGTCATTTTTATCAGACTCCGTCATCACATTGACTTTTTTGGTTTTGCTGCCTAGGCATACTTTGGCAAAATGGTTAGAAATGCCACATGCACGGCATGTCTTACCGTAGGCTGGACATTGCTCCCTGCCACGCTTGTGGTTGTTCCCACAATATTTGCAAGCCTGCACATCTCTCTCTTGTTTATCTAGAAAGCTACGCTTTGCATAGTGCTTCTCTGTCGCGTTAACATTATCCATCTGTGCATACGGGCTCTCCATCACTTTCATCCTACTTTCAGTCAGTACAGCCAAACGGCATATTTCAATTGCAGTCGGTAGCATTAGCTCGCGCTCACGAAGCAGACGTCTTCTCGTGCTCTTGCTTGCTATGCCAAGCACAAGCCAGTCTCGAATCATTTCATCTTTGAGCCTGCGGTAATCACAGGATGAGGCGGCTTCTCTCAATCTAGTCATAAAAGTGTCTATTGGTTCGTCATTCCCCTGTTTGCACGACCCAAACTTATATCTTTCATAAATGACATTCTTTGCCGGCTTAAAGTACTCCTCCAAAGCATCCAGTACGGCCGTAGGATCTTTCTTTTGAGCCTCAGACAATATTACATTGTGCATGTAAATGTGGCGGCATTCGTTACCCATTAGCCTCCTTAGCGCTGCTGCTTGCACTTCCTCCGACTTTTCGTTCAGGCCCGCGGCCAACACGTAGTCTTCGGACTCCGCCCGAAAAACCTCCCAGTTCTTTGCCAGATCACCGGACATCTGCATGCAGTCCGGCGCTGGAATTGCGTTGTTGTAAGCCATTTTAATTCTAGCAATTTCAGCTAGACCACTTCTGTCACCATGTTTCAGTTCAGACTTTTATTACAATGCCCATAATGCAATTGCACCGCATTTTATACTCTGGCATAACACAACATGACCACTATGTGGCGGTATCAACACATGTAACTCTCTAACAGTAACTTTTGAAGTGATGATTATAAATGTTTACTCCTTATGTAAGCACAAACGTATGTATTTTTCTAATGCTGAGTGTTTACAGCTAAACAGTCTGTGTGTGTGTGTGTGTGTGTGTAAGTTAAAAACCTTGGAAAAGAATACTCTTGCACAGCTTTTTCCGTGTGTTGCTAGTTACTTTGCCACATCCGAAATGGCGGCGACGTCGACGTACGATTCAGCGCGTCTACGTATATATGTCTGTGACTGACACCACTAATTTCGCTCAAGAAACCAAACTTTTTTCACACTTGTTTTAGTCAAATTTTTACTTCACTAGTATTATCACTAGTATTATGTTTATCATGCACCAAACAACAATAATTAATAAGTTTTTATAACTTGCACAAATACATTGCAGTTCACAAAAATAATATTAATAATAAAAAGGCTGCAGTATCGCGATGATACCCGGAACCGTGATACTTTGTCTGGTATAGTATCGTGGTTACTCATTTTGGTATCGTGACAACTCTATTCTGGTACCATCCTGGTGCTTATTAACTAGTATCAGCTCAAAATTCAGTGCGCAGTGAGCCAGTCTCAACTTATAATCATACTATCCCTCCTCAATCTATTCTCTCCCATTCCCCTCACATAAATAGGATGCAATCCCGCCTCTAGAATGCAAAGTTGACGAATTAACAATAAATATACAGTACAGCAAATTCTCAATTAATTCTTCGACAAAAATACAGTACATTCAAGATAAACCAAAAATTATACAATGCATCATTACAATACATCATTAGATTTGTTTAAAGAAATAGACAGATATTTTGACAAATGGAAATGTTTGTAACCTTTAAAAAAATGTATTGTCTCTTTAAGAGTATGACTTGTCAAGTAAGTTGAGATCCCTGGTCCACTGACACAACGAAGGAGTTAATGTATTAGTCATGGGGACTTTCCGGTATGCTCAGCAATGGCATAAACCCTTGGACATTTCGGGACTTTCCGTTTCTGAGATGGACAAATGGGGACTATCCGTCTGTGTGTGAGTAATACATAAAGATAAAAATGAGCTAAACTGAAGTGTGATCAATGATGATTCTGTTAAACGATGTAAGAATGAAATGTTAAAATGAGTGTAACTGTGAGGGAAAGTGTGATTAGAACTGTGTGTTGATTCTGACTACCGGAAAATTGTGAAATCATTGCAACAGCTGGTAGCTAAGTGAGTTACTGTAACAAAATCATGCTGAGAGGTTTGGCCAAGAAATCTTGAGCAACTGGACCATAGGGACGAAATAAGTGAAGCAAACAGGAAACATCTAGAGGGGTGAACAGGAGGAATGAACTACCACCTAATATGGTTGGACTCCGGCAAGTGACTCATTGCAGCCTGATAGGGAGAAATCCGACGAACAGGGAGTATAAGAGCCACTGCACAACGGAGATCGGGGTTATCCTCGTCAGCCAGGGAGGATTAACCATCCCAAACCGGCTGTGGATCTCGACTGGACCAACCAGAATTCTTTTTGTGTTCATCCTGCCAATAAGAGACTATGGACATCAGGGACTTTCTGGGCTTTGGACAAAGCCAGGGACTCTTAATGAAATCCAGCAGTATGGCAGTCGAGAAAGGATTGGATCGACTGATCACCGCTTCACCCTTTCCCTCCCTCTCTCCAAATTGGACCAACCTCAATAACTCAGCAATATTACATTACATTACATTACATTACATTGCATTTAGCAGACGCTTTTATCCAAAGCGACTTACAGAGGAGGACATAAGCTGAAAAGGTGTAAAGGAGCACAGAGTAGTTTGTTAGTTTTGTTAGTTTTGTTAGGCAGGGAAGCATTCTCGAAACAGAAAGGTTTTTAGAAGTTTTTTAAAGGTAGAAAGGGATGTTGCAGTTCTTGTAGCCGTTGGTAGGTCATTCCACCATTTGGGGACGACCACAGAGAAGAGTTTAGAGTGACCTCGCTTTGCGAGAGGCGAGGGTACAACTAGACGGTTTGTATGAGCTAAGCGTAACGCCCTGGTCGGGACGTGAGCCTTGATTAAGACGCTGAGATAGGCAGGGGCAGATCCTGTGATGGTTTTGTAGGCTAGCGTCAGAGCTTTGTGTTTAACTCTGGCAGCTACAGGCAGCCAGTGCAGGTCGCTGAAGAGGGGGGTGACATGTGACCTTTTAGGTTGATTGAAAACCAGTCGCGCTGCGGCATTCTGGACCATTTGCAAAGGTTTGATCGCGCAAGCAGGTAGGCCAGCCAAGAGCGAGTTGCAGTAATCAAGGCGGGAGATGACTGTAGCCTGAATCAGGAGCTGAGCGGCATATTCTGACGAGGTATTGTTTTAGCTGGGTTTGAGGCCCGGGGAGGTGAGGCTCCTCGAAGTTAGATTCAGTAAAGAATCTTAAAGTGTATTTGCTTGCTCTTTATTACATGTATTTGTACACACTTACATATAGTGCTAGAAAGTAGTACAATCACGAGTGTGAATGGTGAAGGTTCTGAACGCTGAAACATAACTGCACTATCTAGGAGGTTGTGGATGTAAGTAAACAGTCCTCCACATGACTGATATGTAAGGTCTGGTATCATGATTCAAGGCTAGTCGTGAATCATAAAGACTGAGCGCTCGGGACACAGCGTGCCATACGGCTCGGTCGGCCAGACCTAGATAAAACATAACATAATCTTTGAGAAGCTAAAAACCCCCGCCGTGAGTTGTTCATAAATAAAGTACACTAGAACAACAAGATCGGAGTTAAAAGGTCCCAGTAAAAACTCAGAAGCACGTCTGGAAACACAATAGCTTAGTTTGAACGTCCATAATCACTCCGAAAAAAACAGTCAATACACGCACACACAGGAAGAAGACAAATTTGGGGTAAAGCATGTATGTGAATGTGTATGACTGCTAGAGGAAAGTGAGTCGAAGCAACGGCACTGCCCGAAAACGGTCGGTGACAACATAGCAGTGGTCTGTTGAAGTAGGCTCACTGGAATCTAGATTAAGAATGCACTGCCCTGCAGCAAAGACACAAATGACATTATGAAACAGATGAGAGAGGATGTGAGCAAAGTGTTAAAGCAACAGGGAAAGACAGAGAGTGATAAGGGACCGTTAGGCAAGTTGTTGTGGGGGGAGGCCAAGCAGGCAGGAAGAGATCAGGACAGAGCAGAAGAGGAAGAGAAAACAAGTGGGTAGTTAAAAAAAGGGCAGGAAGAGAGAAGTGCAGCGTGACGCAAAAAAAGGAAAATAAAGTGGAACAGATGGGCCATGTGGTGGCTAGTATCAGCTCAAAATTCAGTGCGCAGTGAGCCAGTCTCAACTTATAATCATACTATCCCTCCTCAATCTATTCTCTCCCATTCCCCTCACATAAATAGGATGCAATCCCGCCTCTAGAATGCAAAGTTGACGAATTAACAATAAATATACAGTACAGCAAATTCTCAATTAATTCTTCGACAAAAATACAGTACATTCAAGATAAACCAAAAATTATACAATGCATCATTACAATACATCATTAGATTTGTTTAAATAAATAGACAGATATTTTGACAAATGGAAATGTTTGTAACCTTTAAAAAAATGTATTGTCTCTTTAAGAGTATGACTTGTCAAGTAAGTTGAGATCCCTGGTCCACTGACACAACGAAGGAGTTAATGTATTAGTCATGGGGACTTTCCGGTATGCTCAGCAATGGCATAAACCCTTGGACATTTCGGGACTTTCCATTTCTGAGATGGACAAATGGGGACTATCCGTCTGTGTGTGAGTAATACATAAAGATAAAAATGAGCTAAACTGAAGTGTGATCAATGATGATTCTGTTAAACGATGTAAGAATGAAATGTTAAAATGAGTGTAACTGTGAGGGAAAGTGTGATTAGAACTGTGTGTTGATTCTGACTACCGGAAAATTGTGAAATCATTGCAACAGCTGGTAGCTAAGTGAGTTACCGTAACAAAATCATGCTGAGAGGTTGGGCCAAGAAATCTTGAGCAACTGGACCAGAGGGACGATGGGCCATGTGGTGGCAGGCTGCGCAGCACACAATGACAGAACAATCAAAAAAGACTGATGTATGACCCGACTCCTGTACCACCTCCGTACTCACCAGCGACCCCTAGTGCTCCAACTAACCCTCCTCCAGGAATGTATCCCGTCCTAAACATACTTGGAGGTCAAATGAGCATAGAAACTAGAGATCTGGGCCGTCCCATCCCAGGCTCTTGCCCACGTCACTCACCTGACAACTACAGCCTGGTGTCAGGTGGCTCAGAAAATTGGAGCACAAATGGTGCACCATCATGTGAGGCCGAGTGCCAGACTGGTGTTCCCAAAGAAGAACTGATAATGATTCTGGCTTTACTGGTAGGTTGGTATTCTAAAAGATGTGATTTTTAATCATTTAGAAATTTCCATTTTATGAATCACTTTTTAAAATCTATTTTCAATTATGGTTTTCACAGTAATGTAATAAATGTTTAAAAGGTTAAAGTTACAATTATGTTATGATGATATACAACTGATGGATAGCGACTGTTCATGGAAATATTCTACAAAGATGGATGCCAGACCACCATGCATCGTATGTGCTAGTAACCTCTCCATGGTGGTGACCCTCTACTGTACACAATGTACATGGGTCGAAGATTTTGCGATATCTTGATTTCAACGATAATTGTTGTGATTTATTCAAAAAGAGAGAAGAAATTTGATCTAAAACAAGTTAAACTAAGTTTTATGGAATCCCTTCTAATTGCTATGGTTTATCTACTAGGTGAAATAATAAATTTGATCTTGCTCCTCTCCCAGTGGCATATTTGCACATGATCTGTGACTTCCCTGATGACCTCCTTTAACACCTTTGTGTTGTAGGGGATCTTCGCTAGTTTAAAGGCCCTTGTTGACCTGAAAGTGGAACTCACACATCATGGGAATGGGATGATGGGGTACATAAGAGAGGTTCTTAAAGTTTCTCACTGATTGTATGAATTCATCTAAACCGACTGCTTTGTTTGGAGTGGTCAGCTAAAGATTTTGAACTGGAGAAAACAATGTGGTGCCATCTGGACCAAATGGACTTTTTATTAATGGATTTATTAATGGACAATTAAGTGACTGTGAGTGACTGTTCTGTCTTAAGGTGATCATTGTCAGACCTTTCAAATTTCACTGAGTTATGTTGAAATTATTTTTAATCTCAAGATAAGTTTTTTTTTCTGCATTTGAACACAACAAGCATGATTTATCACACACACACACACACACACACACACAGATTTTGGTTTATTATGACTTGATTCTTTGATTTTGGTTTATTATTACATGACTTTGATTCATTGATTTTGTTTTATTGCTATACATGATTTTGATTTATTACTATTACAACATGACTTTGGTTTCAGTCATACATTTTGGTTTTGTTTTATTATTACACATGGCATTGATCTATTAATGATACATATAATCTGGATTCTTGTTTTATCAGGATTGTTTTATTTTGTTTGCGATTTTTGCTATACAACACACATACGCATAATATTGTTCTTGGTTGACTTTAACTCTGCTACACACAAGTTTGATTTGTTCTTGTAGGTTGTTTTCATTTTGTTTGTTATTGTTTTATACTCATAATATTGTGATTTTGTTTTTTGGACTTTGCTTGACACATAATTTTAGTTTTGTCTTATTCTACATATAATTTGTATAATGTAACCACCAATGCAGGCCATTGTGTGATCGCCCGTGTTAAACAAAAACAAAAAGCGTTTCTGGGGGTCGTAAGGGAATTTTTCCCCAAGTGGGTTTTCGCCCTTACTTGCATTGCTGTGGTGTTGAACTATTGGTGGGGATTTGATATCCCCAGAGGAGGGATATGTGCTGTTCTGCGTGACGCATATGGCCTTGACCAAGATTAAGGAGTCGAGCACACACACCATGCAGGCTCATGGGAAACACATAGACAATATTACGTTCATGTGATGCTCAGAACACAGATATATGATTATAAGAAAGTACAGGACATTTGGGTCCAGATCTGCTGGTTTTGACTATGCTTTCAATAGTGTCTGTTATTCTTTGGTTTCACTGTGAGCTCCCATTCCAAAATTGCGACTTAATAACCACCACCATCGCACCTCCTCAACACGATAGAGCACAGATGTTCCCTCTATTGCAGGTCCCACCAGGAGAGGATGACGAGGATGAGGACGATACTTATGAGCATGTAAAAGTATGATTTTATGCCCTTTGGGAGCCCATGGTATGCATTACAAGTGTGAGAATTTATTGATCTCTGAGTAGAGATCAAAAGGGGGAATTGTGGATTATATTATCTGAAGTGCCTAATATCATTTAAAGATATTAAGCTGTGTGATTATGTTGAACTATTGCTTTTAAGAATGTTGTATAACCAGCAGAGTGTTTTTGCAGAAGTTGCAGCTTGTGTCTGGGTGCAAGCCTATGCCTGAGGGCTGTGTGTGAGCATAACAGGAGACCGTACCAAGGCACAGGGTGTACTACTGAAGGTCAGGATGTCCTGAGAGAAGAGCACACACACACACACACCCAGGCAGTGGCTGCACCCAGCAGACTACCATGTATGGAGAAGATAACAAATATGTAAAACGCCCTAGACTGTGTGATGTATGTCCACTTGTGTGAATTAATAAAACGAGCCGGAGCCAGAGAGCCCCAGAACTCAGCAGAGCGTGAAGGTGTACAGACCGCAGGGTCTGTAAGAACTGAAAGCTGTGTTCTCCCTCTTGCAACAGGTGAAACTGAAGTACTTGTCTTTGTCTTCTTTAAACTCAATATCTCTCTGCTCTACATCAGGTCTACAGAATTCGGGGTGGTTTGAATCACCACAACAGTTCTAACAGGTTACTCTAGCCTACAGAAATTAACAGACCCTTGGGGCTCACTGTCCGAGCCACTAAAGAATAGCCTAGCAACCACACCAAGTGCACAGATCAATGAGAGGAGAGCTGCCGTAAACGTACGTGGCTAGTGTAGTATTTGGCCCACAGGGGCTATTCGGTCAGGTGCTATACTAGAGTAAGCTGGGTAGACGTGCGGATGAAGGCAGTGAGAAGCTAGGCGAATCTCCTCGCCGCCAGCTTAAACAGTCCTCTGTACGGCCCCGAGAGGGGCTTGAGGATCGGACCTGTGAGACGGAGAGCTGGACCGGTACCACCTGTACAGGGGTAACTCGGGATCTAACAGACTAAAGCATTCTTGTGTAGGCTGGAAATGAAATGTGGCCTCGTGGACATTTTTCTTTCATTAAAAGTTGCAAAAGGCAGTTCATTTTGGGGATGCTACATACATTTTGGTGTTTTGCTCAGTGCTAGGGCTTCAGCCAAGTGAGAAGTAAAGTAAAATCATCATGCTGGTGCTGAGAAGACTGATCCTGGGGCACCGGGAAAGTAAAGAAGTTACAGGTTTAGTGAATGCAAGCTTATCAGTGCTAATGGTGACAAATTATTTTATTGACAACTTGAGAAAAGAGACTGACGATGACAATTAATCTGCATGCCAAGAGACGATGAGCGTGCAGAAAGGACCCCCTGTTGGTACAAGATGGTACTACACCTCCACCAGATTCATCCCCACAGAGACCAGGCAGCCTACTGGGATAAAAAAGAAAGTCAGCACAATCAAGAACCCATATAAATCTGCAGAGGTGAAGTGGGAAAAAAAGGACAAACTAAATTTCTCCAGCACTGAAAGACAAATTGAACTTGGACTAAAAGAAAGGCTATGATGAAGGACGTGGAACGTGGAAGCAGTAATTCAGTCTACTGCAAGTTAAAGTTAACTGGAGAGCAGAAAATAACTATCTCTAAGCTCTTTTAGGCTAGTCCCTATAGCATTCACTTCATGGAGAAAGATGCTCATAAAGACCCAGTTCTTGAAAACATTGTTGACAGGTTTACAAGATGATGCTGTCAATGTAGATATCAAGCCTTACCTGTAGGACCATCTGTACAGGATTAAGTGTTACTTGAGAAAATGAGTCTACGTTGTGGAACTGGAGAAGAAAAAGTAAACTTTCATCTCTTGCCAAGCAAAAATGAGTGAAAGTGGCCATAAAACAAAAAGAAGAGACCACTGAAGTTGAGCAGTTAGTGGTGCAAAGAAAAATAAAAGCCACACAGCTACTGTAAGCTTAGCCCTATACATGAGAAACCGGATGCTGGTAATAATAATAAAGTAATAAGTCCTCCAGAACCTCACCACACCTGTTGCTTGTCTCAGCCAAGTTAAGACAAATAAAGAGGAAGACAAACCACCTAAAACTAAGCAGAATGACTCAGGTAATTCGTGAGTGTCACATCCAGTTCCTGCTCCACCTACTCCAGCTTCCCGCCTTATGTTTGCCACGCCCTAATCACCAACCCTTTGTTTCCCTTCCCCAGTGCCAGATTGTTAGTGTACTATATGTCCTACTCTCCAGCGTTTTTCTTGTGTGCTTCCCGGTTTTGATCCTTGCCTGTTTTTGGACCCTGCCTTTGCCTCACCCTTTGGGATTGTTTGCCTGCCTTATCTGACTGATCTCCCGTATACCGAACCTTTGACTGTGATTAAAGACTTGTTACCTCCTGCATCTGCCTCCCGAGTCCTGCAGTTGAGTCCTGTGTTTGTGCTTTGTAACAGAACAATCTGGCCAGCCATGGACTCAGACTCGGAGTCTGTTCACGCCGCTGTCCGGGCCCAGGGGACCCGGATTCAGCACCACGAGGAACAACTCTCAGCCATCTGTGTGGTGGTTAGTGAACTTAAGGACCACCAACAGTGTCTCCAGGCCTCAGTCGGGAATGAGATAACAACTGAGGGCCAAGATCCAGCAGTTGGTGACTCGACTGGAGGGTCTCTCTGTTCTTCCACCTCCGGCGACATCCCCCGCTGCTTCTACTCCCACTCCCGCTCCATGCTCTCCGGTGGTCTCGGCTCCTCCAGCTGCCCCCCTGGCTCGACCAGATCGATTCTCTGGGGAGGTGGGAAAGTGTCATTCATTTCTAGTCCAGTGTGGCCTTAATAGTCACTCATTTGTCTGGCAAAGCGGGGGCCTGGGCCACAGCAGAATGGGCATGGGACTCTCCCATCTTCTACTCTTTGAGTGGATTCACAGACTTTCTGAGCAAGATCTTTGACTCCACCGCTCCCAGTCGTGAGGCGGCTCAGGCACTGATGTCGCTACGGCAGGGCAGGCGGTGCGTAGCGGACTATGCCATTGAGTTCCGCACACTAGCGGCTGACGGCGGGTGGAACTCGTCGTTGCTGTTTGACGCCTTCCTTTACGGTCTTTCCGCCTCCATTAAAGACCTTCTTGTCCCGCTTGATCTTCCGCCGACCTGGACTCGCTTATCGCCTCAACCTGTCCGGCACAACATAAATGGTAACCATTCTGAACTCATCAGCTTTCATCTGTTTCAATCATCTCTGCATCCGTTAATTTTGGGGTTACCTTGGCTTGTTAAGCACAATCCCCATATTGATTGGTCCACGGGCAAAGTGTTGAGATGGGGAGAAGACTGTTTTCTTACTTGTCCTCCATCCGTCTGTGCTGTCAAGTCTGCAGTTGGTTCTGATGCCACCGCGCCAGATGTCTTCCCCGTGGGTCCGGTCCACGGTGAGTCTCCAGACCTGACCGACGTTCCCTCCTGTTATCACGACCAGCATGAGGTCTTCAGCAAGACTCGAGCCATGGCTCTACCACCTCACCATTCATATGACTGCTGCATCAATCTCCTCCCTGGGACTTCTCCTCCCAAGGGGCGGCTGTATTCCCTCTCCCCGCCAGAGAAAGAGGCTATGCAGCATTACATTGACTCCTCGTTGAAGGCCGGTATTTGAACTTTTGATCCAAGCTCGATCTTAGAAACGCCTAACATCTAGTGAGGATCAGGGAGGGGGATGAGTGGAAGACAGCATTTAATACCCCCTGTGGACACTATGAGTATCTCGTCATGCCTTTTGGACTAACTAATGCCCTAGCTGTGTTCCAGGCCTTGGTCAATGACGTCCTGCGGGACATGTTAAATCACTATGTCTTTGTGTACCTGGACAACATCTTGATTTTTTCCCTAGACGAGACGACGCACATCCAGCATGTGCAGTTAGTACTGCAGCGCCTTCTCGCCCACAAGCTATTCGTGAAGGCGGAGAAGTGTGAATTTCATGTGACTTCAGTCTCCTTCCTGGGGTTCATTATTTCCACTGACCATATCCAGATGGACAAGGAGAAGGTTAGTGCTGTAGCCAAGTGGCCTAGGCCTACCAAACGTAAGATGCTGCAGCGGTTTCTGGGGTTTGCAAACTTTTACTGAAACTTTAGCACTGTGGCAGCACCCCTTCATGCATTAACCTCTCCGCATGTTAAGTTTCATTGGTTCCCCCAGGCAGAGACCACCTTCCAAAGGTTAAAAGAGAGGTTCACTTCGGCTCCACTTCTCATCCTTCCTGACCCTTAGCTCCAGTGCATATTGGAGGTGGACGCATCGGATCTGGGTATTGGGGCAGTGCTATCCCAGCGGTCACCTTCTGATGGCAAGCTCCACCCCTGTGCCTTTCTCTCCCGGAAACTTTCCCAGGCGGAGAGGAATTATGATTTGGGTGATCGGGAACTGTTGGCTGTCAAAGTGGCTTTGGAGGAGTGGCGGCACTGGCTGGAGGGAGCTAAGCAGCCGTTTCTGGTGTGGACTGATCATAAAAACCTGGAGTACATCAGAGCAGCGAAGCGCCTCAACTCCAGGCAAGCCAGATGGGCGTTTTTTTTTAATAGATTCAATTTCACCATTTCGTACCGCCCGGGTTCAAAGAACACCAAACCTGACGCCCTTTCCAGGATGTTCGATCCTGATCCCAGCCCTAAGACTCCCTCCACAATTCTCCCTTCCTCCTGTGTGGTAGGAGCAGTCACATGGGCTATCGAGAAGAGGGTAAAAGAAGCTTCTGCCAACACCCTTGCCCCGGCAGGGTGCCCACAAAATCGTCTTTTTGTGCCTGTCTCCTTGCGTCCACAGGTGATCCACTGGGCTCACACATCACGAGTCTCCTGCCATCCGGGGACTGCTCGGACTATATTCATTATCAAGCAGAGCTTCTGGTGGTCAGCGATGGAGAAGAAGGTGGGGGAATTTGTGGCCGCCTGTCCTGTCTGTGCTAGGAACAAGGTCTCCCGGCAATCTCCTGCGGGTCTTTTGCAACCCCTCCTAGTTCCCCATCGTCCCTGGTCCGACATCTCTTTGGACCGTCACAGGTTTGCTGCCATCGGATGGTAACACTACCATCCTCACCATTGTGGACAGATTCTATAAGATGGTTCACTTTGTGCCACTCTCCAAACTGCCCTCTGCCAAAGAAAACAGCAGAGATTTTGTTGTTGCATGTATGTCGCCTTCATGGTTTCCCCAGGGACGTGGTGTCAGATCGTGGTCCACAGTTTGTGTCTCAGTTTTGGAAGGCTTTCTGCACCCTCATAGGAGCCACGGTCAGCCTGTCCTCGGGATTCCACTCTCAGTCCAATGGACAGACTGAGAGACTCAACCAGGAGTAGGAGACGGGTCTCCATTGCCTCGTCTCCCTGAACCAGAGATCGTGGAGCAAGCACCTCATTTGGATGGAGTATGCACACAACACACTTCCCATTTTCTCTTCTGGTCTCTCTCCCTTTCAGTGTGCATATGGATCAGCCACCATTGTTCCCGGAGTCTAAGGTGGAGGTGGGAGTTCCATCTGCCCAGGTGCTCATTCACCGCTGCAGGAAGATCTGGGCTGGGGTTGGCCACATACTGCTCCGTAGCGCTGCTCGGAGCAAAAGAGCTGCAGATCGGCACCGGAGGCTAGAGGCTAGCGCCTTCATATCAACCAGGGGATCAGGTTTGGCTGTCTACTCATGACCTGCCACTGAGGGTGGAGAGTCGCAAACTGGCTCCTCGGTTTGTCGGACCGTTTCCTGTCTCTAAAGTCATCAACCCAGCTGTAGTTCGCCTTCGGCTCCCCAGGTCCATGAGGGTGCATCCCACATTTCACGTCAGCCGCCTGAAACCAGTTAAAGAAAGTCCCCTTCCATCTCAGCCAGTGAAGTGGACAGAACTGCACCAGCAACCATTGGAAAGACTGGCAGACATTCTGTCCGACCCCCAAGTAATAGCACATCCTGATCTTAAGAAGCAATTTGTGCTGCATGTAGATGCATCTGAGGAAGGTCTTGGGACTGTCTTGTATCAACGTCAAGGTGGAGCACTGAGAATGGTAGGATAGGGATCTAGGACACTCACTCCAGCAGAGAAGAACTACAGGCTTCTGTAAAAGAAGCTGGAATTCTTAGCTCTCTCAGTGCAACTACATGGATCCTGACTTATAGTTGGCTGACTTATAGTTGGCTATCCCATTGACACTTTTATTCGAATTCAATTTTTGGACTGTTTATGTTTTAAGTGTACACCTGACACGTAGGTGTACACTTCCAGTCAAAAAATTGAATTCGACCTGTAACCCTGGTAGTGAGCACCACAGCACCGCTCATTTTCATGAAATTACAGTTAATTACAACAATCCATATTCATTGTACATAACATGGGATAAAAGTCTTGAGAGAAAATATTATATGTTTTTTCTGCAATGTTGTTAGCCAGCCAAATACAATAACTTGTGTAATGAATATAGATTATGCTCATTCATGCATTAATGCAGTAGGTTTTAGAACTAATGAATTTAGCAAGGCTCTTGCTGTAGTGCCTTCTTCACTGTTATCAACGTGTTCATGTTGAGATTAACTTTAACTGCTGATTAACTATAGGCAAACCGACTAGAAACACATTCTAATTTATAGCAAAGGCCTAGAGGGATGTCTGTGTGTGTATGTGTAGAGGTGTATTCATGATGACTGAGGCTCAGGGGCCAAAGACATCAAGATGCCCTTTGAGGGTAGACCTTCTGTGTGAAGTAACTAAAGGATGATATATTATAATTTCATGCTTATAAATTAAATATATATATATATATATATATATATATATATATATATATATATATATATATATATATATATATATATATATTAACCAAATAATATGTGAACAGACTTTGAAATGGTCTTGTTACAAACACATTCATTAAGTACAATGAAATCCCACTTTTCTCAGTCAGTACTTCATGTAACATCTAAACCACAGATTTATAATGTCCGAGCCAGATGAAATACATTAAAGGCATTGTGTTACAAATGTATTGGTGATTTTAGGTTTGCTGTCTTGATGACAGATTGAGGACACATTCACATGTGGACAGGAGAACTTACCTTGTGACTAACCTGCTCTACTAAGTTAGCTAGAGACAACTCCAACATAATCTGATTTTACAAATGGACACAGGGCTGATCTATGTAGTTGTTTAGGTCCACAAACACTAGGGGGCATCACATGATCAGTCTTTAAATACATTTAAAAAAAATACATAAAATGAAAATATTGACTATCACTCTGACTTGATGCGTAGGCAAAGCAACACAGTGGCTTTGTGGGTAACAGGTAATATAATATAAGGTGAGTATGCTACTCAGTGCTAGTACAGAGAGCAGCCATGGTGCTAACATTGAGGGCAAAAACAAAGGAGTGCAGGCAAGTTTTTGTAAGGAATCCTCATACCCTGTATGATCCCTGTGAGGTTCATACAATCGCAGATTTTTTTCAGTGTAATCTTGCATGCATTTTTTTACAGCTAAGGAACCGCACATGTGTTCAGCGTCATGTTTAAGGGAGTACTGTACAAAATGTGTGTAAAAAGGTGTATAAAAGTGTGTGGTTAGGGGTTTTACGGCCTTAAAACATGTATAATAATTGTAAAACTCACTTCGCGGATTTTGTTTATTGCGGGTTATTTTTAGAACGTATCTCCCGCGATAAACGACGGACCACTGTACATTAAATCGAGTTGTGGCTTATGCTGCCAAGAACTCTATAGAACAGTTTCTTTGGCAATATTCAGAAGATCTATACTCTCTTCTCCAGGGCTCCCCAGAGATAGGCTATTTTGAAATGTGTCACCATTAGTGTAAAGTCTTGAAGTGTGACAAGGTGGGAGAGTGATGTCAACAGCATCATCCCTTTGTGCTAGCAGGCATTTGGCATAAGGGATGCATTGTTAGAAGTCAGGGAAAGGCAACAGACTCCATCACAAAAACTTAGGCTCAATCTTTGGAAGAGAAGATTGCATCATTCAGATTCCAGATTTAAGTGGCATGACATCCTCTCAAACATCAACTCAGACAGCTACTCCAGTTTTCCACAATGCAGTTAGATATTGGTCTTGGGAAGTTCAAGTCCTTCAACTGACTTGGACGGTAAATTGAACTAATCTTTTTTTGAGTCATTTCATTCATTTTAACTAGTGGCCCTCTGGTGGGCATTTAAACGGTTCTCAAACACTGAAGGCAACATGGTTTGCTTCAGTTGACACAGTATAAAACACAAAAGCAATTTAAAGCATGTGAAAACCAAGGAGGTGCAATGACACACCACAGTAAAGTGACTTGTGTCCTGTATCCTCTCTGCCATTGTTGTGCTGAAAAATGAACGAAAGATCGATCTGTATGAGTTGTGAAAGAATCATTCAGCTCCTCTACTGTGACTTGCGGTGAGGTGACAAGTGAACAAAAGACCGATCCGTATGAATGAACCACTGTGCGTATTGCACATCACCAGTGATGCCAGTAACGCGCTACTTAGTAACCCGTTACTGTAGTCTGACTACTTTTTTCAGTAACGAGTAGTCTAACGCAACTACTATTTCAAAACCAGTAGTCAGACTACAGTTACGTATCTAATATTAGATGCGTTACTTTTTCGCATTTCACTCTGTAGAATCAATGAGTTCAACGCGGCGTTCGATTGGAACGTCCGGGCAGTTTTGGGTGAAATTCCTGCTCAACGTGTTGATATTTGTTGCAAACGTTCTATCTCCTCATATCTCTGTTCCGTGGCGCGAGAGAGAGTTAGCTGCAACTTTAGTGTGCTATGGAGGAAGAGCGGTTCGCGTTTAGCAGTTGGAAATACAACCACTATTTTTAATTTTATTTCAGTTAATGATGGTAACATCAAGGTCCGATGCACGCTCTGCCCTGGCGAGAAAGTACTCTCGACTTTCAAAAATACCACGTCTAACCTAAAGAAGCACCTCGATAAACAGCACGCCACAACAAGCTTAAAGGAGCTAGCACCACCCGGAGTGAAAGAAAAAGACATGGTAGGTCCCAGTCCTAAACAGATGAGGCTTGATTTCGAAGCAAAGCCAACTAGTGGTGCAGAATTGAACCGGTTAGTTGGCCTATATGCTGCAAGTAACTAAAAGTAATCTAACTTAGTTACTTTCAAAATCAAGTAGTCAGTAACGTAACTAAGTTACTTTTTCGAGCAGTAGTCAGTAGTCAGTAGTCAGATTACTGTTTCAAAGTAACTGTGGCATCACTGCACATCACACAGGCCTGTGGCTGAGCTGCCTGTCATGTGCCAAATGAACGAGAGACTCAAACTTGAGGTTGCATAGTTGAGTCATGAACTTATCATTTTAGTTTCCTGTCCTGACTGAGCTTATGCAGCTGCCATGTGGCAAGGGAAGGTACTGCATGAAAATGAACAAATCACTCACTGAGACGACTCACTACTCTAGAGTCATATAAAGGATTAGTTCAAATTGAACAATACGTTCATGACCGACACCAATATTAGATATAGCAGTTAACCTCTTGAAGGCTACTTTAGCAAAAGATGCAAATGAGGACACACATGTCGAGACTGAGACTCAAGGAAAAGAGAAGCACAAAGACTAAAGCACCAGATAAGATTTATGGATGCCCTGAAGAGCCAAAACACCACATTGCCTTTGCCACCACTGTCATTGCATCTTAACCTTTTTTTAATATTCTGCACTCTTTGATTGTTGCTATTTATTTCTCAAAATCAATTTGTTTTTATTGGTGTTTATTTGTCATTGTCTTAGAGAATATTGTTATGTGGAAGTTTGCTGCTTTCATCCTAGCCTGTTGTAGGGTGGCTCTAGACCCCTGTGACCCTGATGAGGATGAGTGGTTATGGGGCTACAACAAGATGGACAAATTCAAAAACGATGTCAAGAAACATTTGAAAGATGACCTCGCAGAGTTTAAAAGTGAAGTTATGAGGGAGCTTCAGAGCCAAAACGCTAACATAGCCGAGGCACAAACCCGAATAGCTGATATGGAGACAGCCTGCTTGGAGATGAAAGAAACGCTAATGGCAGTGGTGAAAGAAAACACAGAGATGCGGGGAAAAATTGTGGATCTAGAGAGCCACTCAAGACGAAATAATATCAGAATTTACGGGGTGCCAGAAGAAAAAGAAGGAGGTTTGGTCATAGAGTTTGTTAACGAGTTGTTTAAACGCCACCTGGCCCTGCCGGAGGGACTCGAGCTCCGTGTTCAGCGGGCACACAGAGCATTGATCCCAAAGCCAGCCGCTGCCTCTTCCCTGAGATCAATAATCGTTAACTTTTTGGAGTTTCACGTTAAAGAGTTGGTCCTAAGGAAAGTGTGGCAACAGAAGATTGAGATTAACAGTAAAATACTTTATTTTGACAACGACTATGCGACAGACGTCATGGAGAAGCGCAAGGCATATGGACCTATTAAGATAGCTCTAAGGGACAAGGGGATCCGCTTCCAGACGCCCTACACGAAGATGCGGGTGCAATGGGACTCTGGCCTGGTGATATACAGCACAGCGGAGGAGGCAGCACGGGACCTGAACCGACGCAAAATCAGGGTGAAGGTGATGACTAAAGCGAACACCGCCGCGGCCGCGGAGTAGCAACTGAACGCAGCGATGCCATGAAAACACACCACCTGCACCTCAGACAGCGCAGCTCAGCATGCAAGGGAGAGGCTGACAGAGTTCAGACGAGACACAGACCAAGGAAACTGAAATGGATGAAAAGATACAGGCAACGTCGCCCTCTGAACCCAAACATCAAACCAAACATTTTTTTACTTAAAAGTATAGTTACTTTTGTACTATAGAGTGTTAGTCTAATAAATACAAATCTGGGCTTAGACCATAATGACTCATGACTTAATTTTATAGATCAGTAAAAACCGACAGAGGGAGAGTTTTGTAGCAAGCACTAAGTGTTGGACACATCTAGTATCTGTGAGTCCTTTCTCACAACTAGGGAGGGCCCCTACCGCAGTGAGGCACTAAACCCTCCTCCCACTAACAGGCACCACAAGGGATGGATAAGTACATCTCTCTTTTGGAAGTCACACTGTTCAATGTTCAAATGTTGTTCTCGGGTTATGTTTTTTATGTTCCGGGTTGGATTGCTGCACAAACTCATTAGAAATGATAGAATATAATACTAAAATACTGTCATTGAATATTATTGGTCTAAATAATCCGGTGAAACGTCATAAGATTATGACCAAATTAAAGAAGGATAAATCACAGATTATCTTTCTACAAGAAATGCACCTGTCCAGTCTGGAAAATGAAAAACTTAAGAGGTTTGGCTACACCAACTCATTTCATAGTACATTCCGCCATGGATGTAGAAGAGGTGTGATCATACTTATCCCCAACTCAGTGAAATTTGAATGTATCAAAAAAATTATTGATAAAGAAGGGAGATTTTAATATTGTGATGAATAGTAATCTAGACATGACAAACAAGAATAAACCCATCAACCATGTTACGAGCATGGACAAGAGAACACTTAAAGAATTTGGGATAGTTGATGCATGGAGGGAGTTACACCCTTCTAAAAGAGATTATACACACTACCCACCCCCTAACAACAGCTATGCTAGAATAGATTACTTCTTTATGAAAAAGAATGATGTATATAGCGTAAAGAAGTGTGAAATTCAAGAAGCAGATGTGTCTGATCACTGTGCGATTCATCTCGAAGTCAACTTGGAAAGGCAGGAGAAAATTACGCTATGGAGGCTAAACGTGGGAATATTAAATAACAAGACAAGTGTGGAGGAACTAAAGAAAGACATCATAAACTATCAAGATGAAAATGACAATGCAGGGGTTACCCCTGTTATTTTATGGGACGCTCTTAAAGCAGTTATAAGGGGAAAACTGATTGCAAAGACAGCAGCAAATAAAAAAAACAGAGAGGAGGTCTATAAAAAGGAAAAGGAGAAGCTGTTGATAACTGAACGGCAACACAAAACTACACAAGACCCCTCATTGCTTCCAAAAATTAAGGAAATTAGGGATAAAATAGATAAAGTACTAACCTCAGAAATTGAGAAGAAGACTAGATTTCTAAAACAGTCTTATTATGAAGTCGGACCAAGGGCAACCAAAACGAAAACGAAAAAAACAGCAAGCAGATCGGACAATACACAAGATCAGGGATTCAAATACGAACCAAATAATACATGTCCCCAAAAAGATTGGAACCCAGTTTATGAGCTATTATAGAGACTTGTACAGCCAGCCTCCCTCTGCTGACATCGGCCAAATGAAAGCTTTCCTTGAGAAACTGGAATTACCAAAACTCGGAAAAAAACAAAATGATCATTTAACCTCACACATCACAAAAGCAGAGATCGAGAAAGCAATAAATAAACTAAAATCAAACAAATCTCCAGGCAGTGACGGTGTTCCATCTGAGTGGTACAAAACATTTAATGTACAGCTTATACCTCTCCTTGAAAAATCATTCAATTATACACTCGAATATGGTGAAATGCCCCCTTCCTGGAAAGAAGCGGTAGCAACAGTGAGACTTGTTCAGATTACAGACCCATATCCCTACTCAACGTTGATTACAAATTATATACTCCAATTATCGCCAAAAGATATGAATAGTTTATCAGTGACATTATCGATGAAGACCAGACAGGCTTTATTAAGGGACGTCAAGCTTAAGATAACATTAGGAGAACATTACATATTACTAACTATATTCTAAAAAAGAAAACATGTGCAGCCTTAATAAGCCTTGACGGGGAAAAGGCTTTTGATAGCGTAAAATGGACTTTCCTATACCAGACACTTGAAAAATTCGGATTTAACGACAAAGCTGTCCGATGTATTAAAACACCAGAATCCGACCGCACATACCGCCATACTAATCAACCAACTAGAGATGTTTGGCTTTTGTTCTGGATACAAGCTTAACTTGACCAAAACGCAGATCCTAACATTCAACTACTCCCCATCCAAAACCATACAACAAAGACATAATCTGAACTGGAGAGCAACAAAGATGAAATACCTGGGTCACTTTAACACAAAACACTGGTGATTTATATGAAGCTAATTATGTCAAACTAGATAAGGAAATCAAGAACGATCTGGACAGGTGGGATGTCCTTCCATTAGACATTGGTTCATGAATAGAAACCATAAAAATGAGTGTTCTACCTGGACTTCTTTACCTGCTCCAATCACTACCCATTGAGATACCCGAAAAACAATTCAGACAGTGGGACAAAATCATTTCAAGGTTTATATGGAATAGTCACAGACCGAGAATCAAATTTGAAACATTACAGATTGGAAAGGATAAGGGGGGTCTGGCACTGCCAAACCTTAAGGGATATTTTAATGCTGCACAAATTAGACATGTAATCTGTTGGTGTGACAAAGATTATGTAGCTGAATGGAAGAATTTAGAAAAATCGGTACAAGAAAGAGAAATTCAAAGTCTTATCGGAGACAGAGAAGAAGCGATGAGTGTAATTAAACAGGCAAACACAGTCACTCAGTTTACGCTAAAACTATGGTTTAACCTGATAAGGAAATATAAACTAGAGGAAGAGCTCAGACTGCTTCGATGGATAGCCTATGACAAGAGTTTTATCCCCAGCTCACTTGACCAAAGATTTAAGCAATGGATTCCTAATGGATTAACAGCGATATGCACAACAATTAAAAAAGGGAATTTCATGAGCTTCCAGGAGATTAAACAAAAATATGACTTAACTAACCAAGATCATTTCAGATATTTGCAGATAAGGAGCTTTTTCAACAAAGATATACAACACCGCGTGAATCTGGACAAAAATTCAATAATCAAAACCGTAACTGAAGCCTATAATGCATATCAACAGTTTATGGGAATATAATGGAGGCAAAAGGGCATACAATGACATATGTAAAACTGAAGTGGCAGAGAGAACTGGGTGTGAACATATTTGATGATGAATGGACACATATGCTTGGAGATTACATTGCTGGAAAAATGAAATTAGGAATAAACATACCTCATTACCACAGCCATGTTGGAGAAGCTGTGGAGATGTAAATGTGAACCACTCACATGTGTTCTGGCTATGTCCCAAGATCGCAAAATTCTGGGAAGAAGTGTGTTTGGTTATAGGCAGAATTTTGGGGTATGGTGTGTCCAAGTCCTGTACATTATTAAACCTAGGTGTCATTATGGGAAATGTTGTGTTGAAAGATGATAGATACATATTGAAAATCATGTTAGTAGCCTGTTAAAAGGCAATTACAATAAAATGGTATAGGACAGACCCGCCATCACTGGAAGACTGGATCAGAGTTATGGGTGAAATCCATATTATGGAACAACTGACTTAAAAAGTAAGGACTCAAGAGGATCAATGTCACCGGAGGTGGGAGAAATGGACTGAATACGTAAAAATGACAGGACAAGGACCATCACATTGATATTCAAAAAAAAGAAGGATCAAACTGTAGAAGAATGGTAATACAACATCTTCTATGTTCAGTGTTGGGCAAGTTACTTCAAAACTGTAATGCATTATTGATTACTTGTTACTGACATTTCAAAGTAATTCGTTACATTACAATATTACTGTATTATAAAATGTAAGGCATTACACTACAATATTACTGTATTATAAAAATAAGGCATTACACTACTATTACATTACTTTTAAGTTACTTATCAAAATAACTGTAAATATGGATTTGACGATCTAAATGTAGCTCTCAGCTCACATAGCCACAGTCATGGCTCATGGCACAATCCAAGGAACAATAATTGCAAAAACAGACAAAAGGTCAAAGTCTGGCAAATTGTGATAGAAATATTGTAACTTTAGGCCTATTCATTTTAAAATTAATTGAACTGAAATTAATTGTACAGGATACAAAACTAGCATTTTCATGCCTTTATTATTTTGAAGTTTGCAACAGTAAGCATAGTTTATGCTTCATAAAAAAAACCCACAAAAATACACATTATGGGAAATCGACATGTAATCTGTTGGTGTGACAAAGATTATGTAGCTGAATGGAAGAATTTAGAAAAATCGGTACAAGAAAGAGAAATTCAAAGTCTTATCGGAGACAGAGAAGAAGCGATGAGTGTAATTAAACAGGCAAACACAGTCACTCAGTTTACGCTAAAACTATGGTTTAACCTGATAAGGAAATATAAACTAGAGGAAGAGCTCAGACTGCTTCGATGGATAGCCTATGACAAGAGTTTTATCCCCAGCTCACTTGACCAAAGATTTAAGCAATGGATTCCTAATGGATTAACAGCGATATGCACAACAATTAAAAAAGGGAATTTCATGAGCTTCCAGGAGATTAAACAAAAATATGACTTAACTAACCAAGATCATTTCAGATATTTGCAGATAAGGAGCTTTTTCAACAAAGATATACAACACCGCGTGAATCTGGACAAAAATTCAATAATCAAAACCGTAACTGAAGCCTATAATGCATATCAACAGTTTATGGGAATATAATGGAGGCAAAAGGGCATACAATGACATATGTAAAACTGAAGTGGCAGAGAGAACTGGGTGTGAACATATTTGATGATGAATGGACACATATGCTTGGAGATTACATTGCTGGAAAAATGAAATTAGGAATAAACATACCTCATTACCACAGCCATGTTGGAGAAGCTGTGGAGATGTAAATGTGAACCACTCACATGTGTTCTGGCTATGTCCCAAGATCGCAAAATTCTGGGAAGAAGTGTGTTTGGTTATAGGCAGAATTTTGGGGTAGCCAATACAAGCCAATACTAGCCTGAGATTAAAAAAAAAAAAAAACACAAGCCTTTTAAACCATAGCTTGACAGTGACTTTAGCTGGGCTCTATAAGGCTACCCAGTCACATTTCGAAACACAGCATTAGAAATAACATGAAAGTGCTTAGGCCTATTGACCCTTGAGGAAAATACAACTTAAATCATTCTTGACCAGAAATAAAAACTCAGTTATACAGGACAAAAATGTAAACAAAAATGGCACTACCAAATATACAAAACAGAGGCACGTTTGAACACGTTTTCTCACATTAAAGACGATTTCATTTAGAATAAAAGACATAAAAATAGGCTACTGGGCTAGGCTTATTTTCTCTTCCAGCCAGTGTAGCCTACAATGTATTGTAGCGACCCTGCAGTAATGTGTTGTGTGTTACAATGTGAGTTCTATGGTTTCCCATGGTCCATAAATGCACCTGTATGAGAGCAAGGGGGCGGGGGAGCAGGTGAGGGAGAGCGCGTGTATGTGAGCGTGTGTGGAGAGAGACTGCAGGAGTGAGGCTGCAGAGTGGGACCTGTTATGTGTTCTTTGCGTGGTTATGGCCTACAATAACCAAGTTCTGTAACAAGACTGTTGGCAATAAAAGCCAGTTTGCTAAATAACGCCCCGTTATTCTTGACAGTATGTTTTATCATACCCATTAAGGGGTTGGGTGGCTTTATCCTACTCGTTGCATTTCATACATGTTCTGACAGTAGTCCAGCTTACCGCAGGTTCAACAACATGTTGAGTGCCACTGCCACCGGCACCACTGTCATTAGCGATGGGAGCTGATGAAGCCCTGCTGTGGCAAACATATCAGTGATTTTAACACACTTAGCAGCATCTGCCCGAAGAACAAGTTTCTTTTAATCACGGAGTTTTTCTGCGCCACCTTTGCGTTTTCTCTCCATCTTTATCTGATAGCGTTTCACCCATCAATAAACTGCACACCGGCACATCAAGCCAAAGGGGGGAGGTGTTTCATGATGTGATTGGGCCGGTCCCCTGTCAGTCAGCGTGTAAGGGCCGGTGGTAAGAAAACAAAGTCTTATGGGTCGGTCAGACCAATATTAAAAAAAAAAAAAAAAAATCAGGATTTATCGGCCCAAATAGCACATCGGCCCACCGGGCAAATGCCAGATTGCCAATCCGTCCCTGCATCTCACGCTTCTCTCTCGGACGGACCAACCTCTAATTGAAAAGGAAGTGGATCATTTTGCGCGGACGTTAACATCTGGACAGACATCACTACAGGATAAAAAAAAATGCATTGTAACGCGCGTTACTGACATTTGTACCGAGTAAATATTACCAATTTTTTCCCCTGTAATGCCTTACATTACTGAGTTACCGCAAAAAGCAATGCATTACAGTAATTAGTTACTTTAGTAACGAGTTACTCCCAACACTGTCTATGTTTTAGTTTGCGTTCTTTAATGTTTATGCATTGCTAAAGAAAAACAATTGAAAGAAAGTGTCAAAAAGAGGATGAGTGGTGTCCACAATGCCCACTTCAGTGTCAGAGAAAAATGGCAACTCCTGCACAGAAGAAAGAGACTTTGAGCTTAAACTGCTGTTTGAACAGATCCAGTGTAGACACTGACAAAGGCATGATGCAGCTAAAACATTTGCTTACAACATGTCACCTGGATGACTGGCTTTCGCCCAGTCTTTCTATCAAAATAATGGATGTTAATTTACCATATGCATTTAGTTTATTGATCCTCAACCCTAGGTTCCTCTGATCTGGAAAGATTCATACTTTCTGGCTCCAGTGAATACAAACACTTATATCCAAATATATAAGTCAAATTTAGGAACTCTTAAGTCTCTCTCTGGTCCCTTATCTCTGGTCTCATCTCAGTCCAACCATCAATATTTATTTCTGTTTCAATCTTTAAAGATAATCATTTCTTCTTATCTCAGGATTTTGTTTTAAGTTGCACTACAATAACTATATTGTGATTGAAGTTCAGAAATATTTGAGCATTCATTCATTTTAGATGTGTTTATTTTGTCCTGCAGTTGCTACATGGTGTCACTTTATGCAACACTGTATGAATACAGTTACTACACTGTAACCATAAAATTAAAGGAGAACAATTATACCCCTTTTCCACCAGTTCACACAGGTCCCAGGCACCCTAATGACATGTCTGTGAAATCCTTTGGTCAAAACTGCTCACGGATCAAGCACAGAAGCCCTCTCTGTATCCTGTCTGTAGTGCTCTGTGTTCAGGCAGTCAGTTTTCCTGTCTGTCCCTTTAAATGCAAATCCAGCTATAGTCTGCAACATCAGTCCTCATAATTTAAAGTATTAGATTACACGAAAGAAGAAATGTTATCAATATTCACAAATCACCTGACTATACAACATATTAGATCTAACACCACAAGCATCTCTCAAAGTAAAAGAGCACCACGGCAGGTGCATTTGAAAACAGTCAACAGAGTGTGTGCGCACACACACACACACACTTCGAACCTTTGAATGGAGGCAGCGCTGTCCTCTCAGTGGGAGGTGGCACTTCTCCAAGCTGAACCTCAACCTAATTAATGCATCCCTCCACTCAGACATGAACCTGTCCGTCAGATCCTATCAAAGGTGAGCTGGATCAGTTGGGCCGAGGTCACTCCCAGACACAGATCCAGCAAATACTGCCCCAGTTGTGATTGCACTTGACCTGTTGCTGGTGGTAGCATCCACTCTATTGCTGCGGCCAGGGTGGCGCTCGGCCGAGCTGCTAGCGGCGGCTCTCTCCGGCTCAGACTGTTGTATTGCTCCTCCACTGACAATATCAGGAGGCGTCGGTTTATCCGATTTTGCACCACGTGTTCTGACAGGAACCAAGATCAGAGATCACATCTCTCCCATTTTGGCTTCCTTGCATTGGCTACCTATTAAATCTAGAATAGAATTTATTTTTTTTCTCCTTACTTACAAATCTCTTCATGGTCAGGCACCGTCATATCTAAAAGAGCTCATAGTACCTTACTACACCTCTAGAACACTGCGCTCTGAGGACGCCGCGTTCCTTGTGGTTCCTATAGCTTCCAAAAGTAGATTGGGAGCCAGAGCTTTCAGCTATGAGGCTCCTCTTCTGTGGAACAAACTGCCATTCAGGGTTCAGGAGGCAGACACGATCAACACTTTTAAAAATATACTTAAGACTTTCCTTTTTGATAAAGCCTATAGTTAGGGCTAGCTCAGGTCATCCCTTAGTTATGCTGCTATAGGATTAGACTGCCGGGGGACTCCACCCGCCCTCCCCCCAGGGTTATGCACGGTATTGGTTGAAGATGCAGTCATCTACCTTACCGAAAACCCTCTCTTTCTTTCTTTTCCCTCTCTATCTATCTATCTATCTATCTATCTATCTATCTATCTATCTATCTATCTATCTATCTATCTATCTATCTATCTATCTATCTATCTATCTATCTATCTATCTATCTATCTATCTATCTATCTATCTATCTTATGTGGTGTTCTGCGTGACGCATATGGACTTTTGATAAAGGCACACACATACACACCTATAATGCACAAACACATAGCACACATAGACATACAAAATGCACAAACACACAGATTACATGGCTAGAACAGTATTGAATGTTTCTCTGCCACCAGATAACATTCAGCAAGTCTGTTGTTTCAGATTGGCCTTGACCAAGATTAAGGAGTTGAGCACACACACACACACCATGCAGGCTCATGGGAAACACATAGACAATATTACATTCATGTGATGCTCAGAACACAGATATATGATTATAAGAAAGTACAGAACATTTGGGTCCAGATCTGGTGATTTGACTATGTAACACTAATGTAAGAATGACGTAAAAATGGGTACAAAAGGTTGTGAAAAGTAAAAGTAAAGTTTCGTTCGGATTCACAAGCAGCTGTCTACATGTTGTTATTTCGTTGTGTTCTGGAAGGTTTTCTCCACAACATAATTGGCGACGAGGATGGGAGAAGAACTGATCTGCTGGCTGCATCTTGGACTGGGAGACACTGTAAAACGGGCGTCATAAAAGGTAAGACATTTCTTGCCACTTTATTGCAGTCTCACCCAGACCTGAGTGCAGTAAGTAGTATCGAACATTCTCTCCAAAAAAGAAATTCCAAAGTTAGATGTTGGATGTACAGCTGCTGATCCGAGCCCACTCATGCAAAAGCCCCCCGTAGTGGTAAGAAGTTAAGAGGGAGCGTAAAGGGGGTTTCCTTTTGTGTGTTTTAACAAATTAAGACTTAAGTCAAAATTGTGAATTGTACCTGAGAGAATTTAAAGAGTTGAAGTATGTGTGTTTTGTTGAAGCTTTGAGGCTGCTTTGTGCTTTGTGTTGTATTGACCTGTGTTCAGGGGATCCTAAGAGGGGATCCTACAGAAACTGAACTACAGAAGTTAAGTCTAAGGTTAGACTTTGTGTTGTGTTGAGCTGTGTTCGGGGGATCCTAAGAGGGGATCCTACAGAAACTGAACTACAGTACTACAAGGTTAGGTTTTGTGTGTTTTGCTTTGTCTTTGTTTTGTGTTAATGTGTGGTTTGTACTGCAGTAGCTTTTGGGCCGGGGGAAGAGGAATAATAAAACCAGAATATAATTCGTAATAAATTGACTGTGGGTACAGGGAGAATAAATTTAGTAACTCCCATAAAAATTATAAAATATTATCATATTATCGGGCATGGGCACCTAGTGTGTATGATGGTTGTCTGAGAACAGAGACGCATGAAAGAGATTAAAAGTTGTGTGTATGAGTGAGCGGCCGCTGAAAGTGATTAAGAAGCTGAGAGTGATTGAGAAGCTGAGAGCAATTGAGAAGCTGTACAGTAAGAGTGTGCAAAAATTCAAATGTACATTTGTGAATGTACATGTTCTGAATGAAGAAATCTGAATTAAATTCACTTAGCTGGTGGTGTGACCTCTGGCACAGGGCGAGTTGAGTAAAAATTTCAAGAGTCTGAGTTTGTTAATCTAAAATACTCTATAATCCTGATGTTTATGTAAATTATTGCTTGTATATTCTGTGTTGCTTTGCAGATATTTCTGTTAAAATTAGTTAATATGTTGAGCATTTTCTGTTTGTTCTGATCTGTTCTGAGTGCTCTTTAGTCATCATCGTGTTGTTTAGTTTAGTAAGAGCCTCTCTGTGCCTTGTTGAAGGACAGAGAGGACAGGGAGAGAGGGACAGGTCTAGTGATAGGCCATGTGTGGTGGTTAACTGATTTTTTGGCGAGCTGTCGATGTTAGTGTTTCTACATACTGTTGTGATACTGAAGTTGTTTATCGGGCTGCAGAGAGAAGCGCTGTGTGATGTCATTCCCCCTCCTTCCACACTCTTAGTGTGTTTCAGACAGCCCCGCCCGTCGTGTGTAAGCAGCAGTGATCTCTTTTTCTTTCTCTTCCCTTAAGCATATAGCTGATGTTAAGTTAATGTTGAATGTTTTCTCTTGTGTTTAAATGATTCTGAGTTTTGGTAAAGTAAATTTTTGATCAAGTTGGGATTTGTAAGCTGTGCAACTGTTATTGTGTGCTTAAACTTTGTTGCCTAAAGGTGCTGTGTTCTTAAATAACAATTTCATTGGATTCTGCTGCCAAGGTCTAAAAGTTACACTGAAGCTGCATCTATTTTCTAACAGGTTTCTTGTTGAAGAAAACATTTAATAAACACATTACAGCCAGTACTAGTAGTCATCTTAAAGACTAAAAATAGAGGATTGCCTCTAGGTTGTATTATTATTATCTCGACTTTAAATAGGCTTTAAGCTACGATCAATTGATAAGTCTTATCAGCCAGTGTAATTTTAAATTGCAAAATGAGTCTCAGTCCAGTGATGATCCTGGGCATTAAACACCCAGCATACAGAAAAGAGATAGAAGAAACTTCCGAAAAATGGAAAAAAACGCACTAAAGGACTGGACTCCTGCTAGCCAGAAGGTGGCACGTTTGATGTGAATGTGTGTGAAGCTATGGAGGTTCGGATTAAAGACTACAAACCAAAAGACAAAAGTAAGAAACAACAGAAACGAGAAAAAGAATTATGGATTGTTAAACTGTTTAAGGATGAAGGAAACCAATACAGGAGCGCAGATAAATCAAGGTGAGTGACTAAAGAAACCAGGATTTACCCCATGATTTCTGGAGCAGTTGAAATAAATGAGGTCAATGAGGAATTTGAACTTCAGAAAATCACAAATGCTCGATTGTTATGCCGAGAGAAATCAGCCATGCAAAAAAGGAGGAGAGTCCTATTGGCTGGATTCAGGTCGGGTAGAACCAGGGAGAGAAATGAAGCGAACTAGGATTCAGGAATTAGAGGAAGAGATAGACAGTAATTATAATTCCTGTTTGGGGGGAGGATCAGGTGAGGCAGATGTGCATGAGTTAGGCGAAAGACTAGTGTTTGAGAAACAGGCAGGCCCGTCAAGGGAGAGACAGGAAGTACTGGGAGGCCAATATCCAATTTTGATTAAGGGGAAGCAGAGCCGATATATTCCATGGCAAACTCTTGACTTTGCTGGGCTGACCTCCAAACTTCCTGATATGTGCAAGGGAGCCAGTAAGTGGATTAAAGTTTTTGAAGAAGAGACTATTGGCTCTCCATCGGGGACATTAAAGCAGTGTGGGCATGCACAATGGGGATACCTGCTATGGAAAATATTTTGCGTTCAAATGGAAATGCATGGATGATTGACCCTAACGCAGATGGAACAGAGTTTAACCCATATAGAACTGGCCTCTGGGCATCTTTGCGAAGGGAGTATCCCGTTCGGGTTGACCCTAACGCACTAAAGGGTGAACCACAGATACTGAGAACCGAGCTGCTTACATTAGCCGTCAGTTGAAACGATGGAAACAGATCCAGAGAGTAGTGCACTGTTAACTACGATCTTCAGGAACTCCATTATAGATGCCATGCCCAACCCTGTGAAAAGTAGACTTGAAGATGTGGTGGGGTTGATATCAAAAAGTCATAAAGAATTTTGTGACCATGTGATACATGCAATAGACAGACACAGGGAAGAGGAGCAGAAGTTGCGTGAACAAGAGAGAGCGGTTCAAAGAAAGGTCTCACAACTTCAACTAATTGAACTGACCAATAGGAGCAAGAAAAAGGTTCAGGCTTCTGTATTGAATGATGATGAAGAAGCACAGAGTGGAGCAATTGTTGCTCCTGCTGTCGCTGTGCCATCTGCTCCTCCAATCCACCACCAATTTCCTGCCCCACCCCCACAAGCTCCTCCTGTTGTTTATGTTTACGCACAACAACCAAGAGGAAGAGGGAAGAAAACAACGGCCCAGAGGGGCAATCAGGTTGGACAACATAACCGGTGTTGGGGATGTCACCAACCTGGACATAACCGTCGAGACTGTCCTGAAAATCCGGCTCAACAGGTAGAAGGACGGGGGTCTGAGGGTCAGCCCACTCAAAGTGGGAACGCCAGTCCGGCCAATCCTGGGGGTGGGCCTAAACACGGGTACTAGGGATGCCCAGAGAATCCTATTGGGGAGGGCCAATTAGCCGTAATGACAACAGCAGCTAATGTCGAGCCAATGTTAGAGGTGCAAATAGAAGGCAGTTCAACTATCAATTGGTAACGACAAAACCATTATCCTAGTATCTGAACACACACCTGTAAATTTGCTAGGGAGAGATGCATTGTGTCAACTAAAAATAAAGATTTGGTGCTCTCCACAAGGAGTTTACATTGATAATTCGGGTGTAAATTTCCAAATGAATGTTCAAGCAGAGGCAGCAACTGCCTACTGGCTAGCGGAAATCACAAATCCGGTGCTTAAGGAGTTGGGAAAATGGGAAATAAACATTCAAGCCCGAATTCCAGAAGCAAAGAACTTTGAGAGTGTCTCTAGTTCTCCTTCATCAAGTGTCAATAAATAATACAGCATAAGACATCAGAGGCTCCTGAACATTTTCTTCTCTCCCACTAGAAGCAGATCGTGGAACTAATCTCAGCTATGATGTTGCCAACAAAACTTCTAATAATAAAATGCCAAGCACACAAAAAGGGTAATAAAGACATCATATGAGGTAACAACGCAGCAGATGAGGCAGCAAGCTAGCAGCAAAAAGTGAAATTCCCATTATGACACCGTTGGTATCGTTAGACCCAATTGTAACTCCAGAAGACATTATTCTAATGCAACAAAATGCAGGACTGAGTGAACACAGCGTCTGGCAACAAAGGAGGGCAACGAAGGATGAAAGAAGGCTGTGGCGATCTCATGAGGGTTTGTTGGTTGCACCGGTAGCGTTGTTGACTATGTTGATTTCTGAGGCGCACAGTGTTGATCACTGTGCGAGGGGGGAAGTAATTTGGATAATAAGACAGCTATTGGTCACCATATTTGCAATCAATGGTTGATGAAGTGTTGGAACAGTGTAAAATTTGTGCTCAGAGTAATGTATAAAAAGGAATAAAGACACCAGCAGGTCACATTCCAGTGCCAGAAGGTCCATTTAAACAATTAGTAATGGATTATGTAGATATGATAAAATCAGTTCAAGGAAAAAGGTATATGTTGGTAATTATTGACAGGTTCAGTCGATGGGTTGAAGCTACACCCTCAAAAGATCAAGGGTCTGAAACAGTCATAAAATTCTTAACAAGAGAAATAATTCCACAATTTGGTATACCATCAGAAATGAGCTATGATAATGGATCAGTATTTATCCAAAAAGTAGGGAAAGGAAACTGGTGATTCACCTGCTGATGTTGATCAAGCCAAAGAGAAACTGATTTGGATGGAGGAATTCATGGCTGAATATGTAAAAAGATTAACTGACGTTTTGAATTTTATCATTACAGGTGTCTGAGCAGCTCACAAAACCATCGGAGAAACCAATTCATCCTTTTAATGAAGAAAATTTTGTATTAATCAAATATCTAAAAATGTCTCCCAGGTGGAACCAGGTGTTGGTGGCAACCAGAACTTATATTTCCTGCGCTTTAACCAAACTGCCTATTAACCAAACTAACCAAACTGTTAACCCTGTTATGTTTGACTGTCCAATTGACAGATGTGATGACTATAGTGTTGTTCACCCCCTGACTTTCTCTCAAGGTAAATGGACAACGCATGACAAAGCTCTGATTAAGACAGTGCTGAGTGCACCCAGGTAATGAAGGTAACATTCACAGCTGCCGTACCTTTGACTGAACCTCTGGAGCTGTGGTGTTTCACCCAACAGCCATTGAAAAGTAATCCTGATTATAAACTGTGGCCTGTTAATTACCAAGATGTTCCAGGGGAGGTGCACACTATAAAAACGAATTCAGGGGGCCTTTACCATTACCTAAATATATATATTGTTCTGAAATAAAAAATCAAGTACTGAGATACTGTTAGACTTTTTACTTGTAATTGTTATTTTATTGAGTTTGGTTGACATACAAATTATGCCTGTTTATTCAATATACTATCATGACTTGTCTGAGTTTAAAATTTTCAGTTAATAAAAAAGTATTTAATTTTAAGGTCCGTCAATGTAAAATACAATTTGATGACGTGTAGGCGGCGCCCATTTTCATGCACACGCCCGGACATGTTCAAGGCCAGACCCAGGCCAGTGCTCTCTGTGACTGCAGCTGCACGTGGAAGTGCTCTTTAATAAGAGTTGGAAGGTAAGTAATTTTATGCTTAATTACACATATTTGCATTCGCTCGGGATTCTGTTGGTAGCCTACTGTTAGACAAAGCTGCAACATTGTCTTTCTTCGAATAACATGCTCCGGTTAGCTCGGTCCCGCGTTTGTGTGCACCACAGTCCGGTTGTAGCTAGCTACACGACCGCCTTTTCCGCGAGTTATGGAGCTTTTAACACTACTGTGGTACAGACTATATCATTGTAATTTGTTTAAAATGTTTAAAAGATCGCTAACGTTGTTAGCCACGAGGCTAGCGCTAATCGGGTTACTTGCCGCCATTCCGACATTTTATTCAAACGTCCCCACACTCCGGCTTTTTTGTTCGATATTTCAGGCTGGAATAAACTTTATTGGACAGTATGTATTTTGTACTTTTTTGGAATTCACTCTCGTCCATTGCGCATCCTGAAGACGACACAGCACTGTACACACCAAGTTTAACCTGTTCCCCCAAGGGCCCCCGCCGGCGGGGGCTGGCGTTTATAAATAATTAATCCTTCTCATTACGCCGACCAACAAGCACCAATATGTACATGTAATACACCAAAATGTCGAAAAGAAACTCAGCTTCAAGTTTATATAAACAATTATTTGATTAACAAAACGTCAGTTCAACCACAAGCAATAATATGAGCATATAGTGAAAACATAAATCGGTAACTTTCTGCATTTCCGTGATCATATTTCTCCAACAGCGTAATCTCCGTCAGTAAACAGGGTGCCGTTAGAAACATAGACATATATACATAGACGCCGCATTGAGCGCTGAATGGTACGTAAACGGCGCCGCCATATTGGACCTGGCTGAGTCGAGCGGTCGGAGAATAGGAGCAAATGAAGAAGATGCCGATTTCATGTTCTGCGTGGAATTGTACCAAGCGGTTTACATCACAAAACAGATCTCTTGGTATTACCTTTCACAGGTAAGAAAGATTACTTTTGATTGTATTTGGCCATTATAACGTCATTTTACGAACAGAATTTGCTGACTTTGTGTCTGATACTATGAAGTCATGCGCATAATATTGTCCCGCGGTGAAACCAAACAAGCAAGAACTCTTTCCTATTTAACTAAATTGGGTGTGTGTATGTGTGTATACATATATAATATGTGTGTGTATACATATATAATATGTGTGTGTATATAATGTGTGTGTGTGTATATATGTGTGTGTGTGTGTGTGTTCATCAATATATAGGTTCATCAATGTGAAATAAAACGATTATTCAAAATCAGTTAAATCTAAACGTTAGTGCTCTTTATTCAGAAACCCTCATGTCACATCTACATTTCAGGATCTGGTTATTATAGACACAGATTAAATGTTAAATATAAATATTTTAATATTTATCATCACAGTAACAGTGTTACACACATTAGTAGCTGTAAACACTCAGCATTAGAAACATACATACGTGGTTTGGTGCTTACATAAGGAGTAAACATTGCGTCTATGTATATATGTCTATGGTTAGAAACATAGACATATATACATAGACGCCGCATTGAGCGGGTTGGTCGTGATACGTAAACGGCGCCGCCATATTGGACCTGGAAGGTCTGCCGGTAAACTAATACACGGAAATGGACTGAACTTCATAAAGCGCCTTTCTACAAAGTTCTTTAAGTTAATGTCTCTTATACACCCATTCACACACACACTAATATATCTGGGAAACAAACAGGCACCAAAAAAACAACGTATGTAACTTTTAAAGTGATGATTATAAATGTTTACTCCTTATGTGAGCACCAAACCAACGTATGTATTTTTATAATGCTGAGTGTTTACAGCTACTAATGTGTGTAACACTGTTACTGTGATGATAAATATTGAAATATTTATATTTAACATTTAATCTGTGTCTATAATAACCAGATCCTGAAATGTAGATGTGACATGAGGGTTTCTGAATAAAGAGCACTAACGTTTAGATTTAACTGATTTTGATTAATCGTTTTATTTCACATTGATGAACATATATATTGATGAACACACACATACATACACACACACACACACATTGTATACACACACATATTATATATGTATACACACACATATTATATATGTATACACACATACACACACATATGAGAGAAGGATTTTTTTTAGACAATTTTTTATTACTTCTCTCATTATTCTGGCATTTAGCGAATAGAAATAATTTTGGTAATCGTAACGGAGATAAAACAGGAAAAGTTATTGTCTGATTTCATGTCAGACAGTGAGGGAAAAAAATGTCTTTTTATACAGTGTATGTAAACTTTTGGTTTCAACTGTATGTATCCCATAGTCATATTTATATCTGCACTATATATATATCCTGTTCATTTGTACACACTCTGCACTTCTGGTTAGATGCTAAACTGTATTTTGTTGTCTATGTACTTTGTGCAATGAGAATAAAGTTGAATCTAATCTAAAATAAAATAAAGTGCAGCCTGGTACAGCATAGTGATCACCTACTCTGTGGAGATGAGCTGGGAAACAGAAGACTGAAGGAACAGCTCCAGCTCTGATCCTGACTGTCTGACCTGTCCTGTCAAAATCCTCCGGTCTGAAATGCTCACTGCAGAGCACGGATGATGGACTGGCAGAAAAGCCTTCCCTTCTGACAGCTGTTTCCCATTTCTTTCTCAGCTCTTTATCTTTGGGAAACCTACATAGAATCAGATTAATCGATCAGAGTAGTTACTTCGGCCCAATTTAGTTAAATAGGAAAGAGTTCTTGCTTGTTTGGTTTCACCGCGGGACAATATTATGCGCATGACTTCATAGTATCAGACACAACGTCAGCAAATTCTGTTCGTAAAATGACGTTATAATGGCCAAATACAATCAAAAGTAATCTTTCATTCTTACCTGTGAAAGGTAATACCATGAGATCTGTTTTGTACTGTAAACCGCTTGGTACAATTCCACGCAGAACATGAAATAGGCATCTTCTCCGTTTGCTCCTATTCGCCGACCGCTCGACTCAGCCAGGTCCAATATGGCGGCGCCGTTACGTACCATTCAGCGCTCAATGCGGCGTCTATGTATATATGTCTATGGTTAGAAAGCTCACATTCCGATCTACACAGAGGTACCAAGCTTGTCTATATAAGATTAACACTCACTCCCCAGAATTTCCACGAACCGCCAACAATGGATTTTCTTTTTACTGATACGATAAATTATGTCTTAGCTCTGCTATTTTTCAATATAAACTTGTGTTTGAGCTCATAAAAACGCTGCAATCTGCTGCTTCTAAACCTTCTTCATCATTCTGATGTTATTTTTTATACAATTCACGCTGTTTATGAAGTCAGAGACCGGATTGTTTACGGAGTGTGAAGTCGCTCTGTATAACCTATCTTTGTAAAACACGTCAGGACATGCCCCTGCGATGCGTGATACATCAAATTAGACCACATGACTCGATTCTATTGGCTTCGACGGTGCCATAGAGGTGTCAATCATTGGTCAAATTGACCAATAGGATCTCCAGATATCACTGTGACTGTTCCTCCTCACGTCCAGCTTTACGCACACAGCCCAGCTCAACTCATATGTGCCCATAAATAGAGAGATAATGTTTATTATATAGTATATTATATAGTATTATCATATGTAATATATCATGGTACTTGTATATAATTATTATTTAGCTAATTATATGGTATATATGTCATTATTAATGTAATTTTTGAGAATGTGCCTAAATGTGCCAATATCAGGTCCGCCTGTACATACCTGTACTAAAACATGTCTAAAATCAGTCTGGTTCATCTGATAGTAAATAATTGCGTATGCTTTTAATTTTTATTTTGTTTGAACTGAGGTCTCTGTAGCCTTCCTACGTGGAGATATGGCCGTTCCAAACCCATGCCTGAGCCTCCTGTGGGCTAGGCATTGAAGTACATGGTCACCTTGCATTCCCTTATGCACATCACCCCGAAGAGTTTGAGCCATGTATGTTATACACCCTAAAACCTTTTCATTTCTTCGACAAGGACGTGGAGAGGCTCGACACAGACCTTCTGATGCAAGTGATGAAGATTGCCATCATCGGTGACCGTGCAACCATCGTAGTCGAGGGAACCAAAGTCCTGCAGAGGTTTGATGTCGCCAGATCCTGTGCTTTGCTGATGGGAGTAATATATGCTCTAAACCTTAGCTATCCCAAGCAGTTAAAATTTACTTTTGAGGCATTCCAGAAGCTATGCCTTGGGCTTGATGGACAGAAAGCCAGCTCTAAAATAATGAATCTCAAGTATGGTATTTTCTAGAGCGGGCTTGATCCACCTTGCATGAGGGAGAAGCTCACATCACACACACACGCACACAGACGAGCATGCATGCACGCACACACACACACACACACACACACACACAGACACACACACAAAACATCATCACTATCTAGACCGCGTTATCCTATGGGGCAGACGGGGCTGCAGCCCCGGGCCTCGCCACTAGAGGGGGCCTCGGCGAGGATCAGACGGTCTGATCATACTATTGATACATGTCGGCATCCGTAATCAAATCCACCATGTACAGTCATTGTCCCATAAGCACTGTCTCTGTCTATATGAAAACCGTTATTCGACATGTCTCACGATGCTATTAGAAAACATGAAAGCGGCGCAAAAAAAAGAAAGCAAGCCCTGCAAAAAAAAAGAGCGGCAGGAGGAGATAATAAATAAAACTCCTAAACTGTCTAGTTTTTTTCGAAGTGTGCACTGTAAGGAGGATGATCAGCACCACCAACAAGAACCTGGTACATCTGGGCCCAGCACTGACACACGCAATGGGGAGCAGTCCCGAGAGAGTGGCTTGTGTACTCTCCGTCCACAGGCAATGTGTTTTGCTTTCATTGTCTACTTTTTGGTGAAAGCCCTTCTTCATTCTCCACTACCGGTTTCTCCGACTGGAAACACAGCGTTGCCCGTGTACAGGAGCATGAAGTTAGTCAGCCACACAGAAAAGCGGTACTTCTTTGGTTAGCACGCACACAAGCACGTCGAATCGACCACGACCTATTACAGCAATGCAAAGAGGAGGAGAGCTACTGGCGAGAAGTTCTAAAACGAGTTGTTGAGGTGATCAAGTTTTTGTCCGAGCGCGGCCTTTCATTTCGTGGAAGCGACGAGACCTTTGGATCGCCACACAACGGCAATTACCTTGGTTTACTAGAGCTTCTCAGCCAGTTCGACCCATTCCTAGCTGAGCACATGAAGAAATATGCCAACAGGGGCAGGGGCAGCACCTCTTATCTCTCCAATACCATATGCGAGGAGTTCATAGCACTGATGGGGCAGCGCATACAGGCGGAGATCATTAATCAAGTGCAGCGGTCAAAGTATTTCGCCATGATTGTCGACTCCACCCCTGATTTGGCTCACATTGACCAATTGACGTTTGTGGTCCGCTATGTGTCAGAACAAGGCCAAGTGTTTGAAAGATTTCTGAAATTTCTCCCCATTTACAGTCACACTGGCGACTCTCTGTTCGACTCAGTGACACAGATTCTTAACGAAACAAGCCTAGACATCCAAAATTGCAGGGGACAGTGCTACGACAACGCATCAAACATGTCTGGGGTGTACAAGGGCTTGAGAGCGCGCATTCAGGAAATAAACCCCTTGGCCAGCTGGATACCGTGCGCAGCGCACTCGCTTAATCTGGTTGGAATGGGCAGTGTTGGCTGCTGCGGTGAGGCTACAGCCTTTTTCAGATTTTTGCAGTCCTGTTATACTTTTTTTTCAGGGTCTCCTTGTCGATGGAAAATGTTAATGGATGGGCTTGAAGCCAATGAAAACAGCCATTTAGAGACTTTAAAGTCACTGTCTGACACGAGGTGGGCTTCCCATGCACAGGCCACCAAAGCGCTGTCCATCAATTATGATAACATACATTGCATATTGCGCACTCTCTCAAACGACACCACTCAGACCGCTGACACTCGAGATGAGGCCAAATCCCTAGTCAAAAAAATAGACAAACTCGAAACAGCTTTTTTTAGTCTGCTCTGGAACCAAATCTTACAGAGATTCCAGGCGACCAGTGTTGCGCTCCAAACAGTTGACTTAGATCTTGTGAAGGCGGTATCCTTGATTCAGTCACTGAAAGATTACGTTCAGGATTTACGTGGCAATTTTGATGAGATGGAGATAACAGCCAAGCGCATATCAACTACACAGCAATACAAATCTGATGTCACTCGCCAGGTGACAAGGACAAGAAGAGCGGACGAGTCGGACACCCCTGATCACATTCTCACTGGGAGCGCAAAGTTTCGTGTGGAGGTTTTTTATGTCATCATCGATACCCTAGTGAGCATGTTGCAAAAGAGATGTGATGCATACAGAGAACTCTCCAGCTATTTCGGGTTTTTATCCTCTCTCAAATCAATGTCCTCAACTGATATACGCGCTGCTTGCCGAAAGCTTGTCAATAAGTTTAGCGCAGACCTACAGGTGGAACTCGAAGATGAGCTCATCCAGTTTGTATCATTCAACAGCGGGACTACCGACCTCTCCCCCAGAAATATGATGAGGCTTTTGAAAGAGCAGGACCTATCAAGCGTGTTCCCAAACGTGGACATTGCCCTTCGACTTTATTTGACGCTCCCGGTGTCAAACGCGAGTGGTGAAAGATCCTTCTCCAAGCTTGGATTAATTAAAAATCGCCTTCGCACCACAATGACGGAAGGCAGATTGAACTGTCTTACTATAATGTCGACTGAATATGACCTGCTCCGCCAGATTGATTTCAATGCTTTAATAAAAGACTTTGCGTCCCAGAAATGCAGAAAAGTGCGATTCTAAGTGACCATGGATTTCGAATGTGTCATGGCCGTGTTTTTAGGCCTATACCATCCACATTTTAAAACGTTTACCCTCATCATTTGATTTTACCCACATGGACTTCCTTTGCAATGCCTTTTTTTCTCTTGCAAGTTTTTAAAAGTACATAAAGACAGAGCTGTTATATGGTTCAGCCATCGTTCTTGTTCAAAGGCGCTCTGCCTGTCTGTCAATGTTCATTTAAAAAAAAAAAAAAAAACGTATAAAAGGTTCTATAATTACAATACCTGTTCCAGCGTCATTATTTAATTGCATTGTTAACTTGTAGACTACATTTTAACAGTATATTTGGTCATATTGTTTGTTATCTGTTGGATTTTAATAAGAGGGCGGGGCCTCGGGTGGGTGTCTGCCCCGGGCCTCGGCAAAGGTTAACGCGGCCCTGTCTAGACTGCGTACAAGTTTCTGTTGGACACGGAGCATCATGGTAAATACAAATGCAGATGCTTATTAATATACAGTAAGGATTAAATACAAATCTATGTCAACATATGTAAAAGAACCCTAAATTTTATTCTAATTGGATTCACAATACATTTATATAAAAAAAAATGACAATAATAGGAATAGGAAAGCAATATCAGTCCCTTGCTTGGTTGATCCACTGCTTTATCTCATCAACAACTGGATGGATTGCCATTACATTTTGTCCAGACATTCATCGTCCTGAGAAGATGACTCTTATTGACTTTGGTGATCTCCTCAGTTTTCACCTAGCATGTAATCTTCCATTCAGGGTGACCTGTAAAAACTGTTTGCCCACAAAGCATCACCATCAGGTCACAGTTTTAAGTCATCCAAAATAATTAGGTAACTAATGACTGTACATTGTGTTTAGTGCTCCTACTGCCACTAGTAGCGCTTGGTATTTGGGACTAAAAGCTGCTCCTCCCTGTTCCTTTCTTTTTTCTGCACACACACACACACACACACACACACACACACACACACACACACACACACACACACACACACACACACACACACACACTGTTATAGTATTAATACCTACCATAGGATGACCTCTGTTCTGAGGGTGTTAGTGTGTTTTGAACCTGAATATTTAGTGCTGTCTTTTGATGGATGCTGTTCCTCCTTAAAAGCTTCTGAGTGTATGTTGCAATGTAGCCTACAAATGCTGCTGTTTTCTGCAGTTTCAACGATTCAGTGTTATTGTAATTTTAATATATTTTTTCGATTAATTTAAATATTACTGTCTGAATTTCTGTTCTTTTTGAGGGCCAGGAAAGAGTCCCTTAGCTGCTGTCTGTTTGCCAGGTTTTATTATAGGACAGGGCTCAACTTAACTCTTGCAGAGATTGACTTTATTAAGTTCATGTTACTTAAAAATGTATTTTACTGAGGCCTAAAAGCTTATTCACCATACTTAAAACATTATGTTGGATCAACTTAAATACTTGCATTCATGTTGACAATTATTAAGTTCATGCTGCTTAGAAATGCTTTTTATTGTGGCCAAAAAGCCACTTGACCATACTCAAAAAATTCTGCCTGTTGGCTTAACTTAAAAATTCTAGTGGAAAATGTTAACATACTTTTTTTTGTTGATACAAAGTTTTACTTATTAGAGTGCAGAACGGTAAGATCTGTACTATAGTGAAACTGATGAGGACGATAGTTTTCTATACACTGGTCAATTTTCTTCCATAAATACACTCGAGGTAGCCAAATCTAAATCAACAAGGCATAATAGAGGTACAGGTGAAGTTTCTCAGGCTCTAGTGCAAAAAAACAAAAACAAATTTGGCCTTCAGTCTTAATGATTGATTATGCTTGTTCAAGGAACACTCACCAATGTCTCATCCAATTCCATTGACTAGAGCGGATTATAAAGTGTTCAACTGAAATGATTTGGCCATGAGATTTGAAGATTAAGTAAATGAGTGCTATACTCCTGCCTACCCTGTAGTCTCCACATAATACGTAATACATGTTGCTAAAACAGTCAGTGAACAGTACCTACTGAGCAGTTTCAATTAGACTACACCTTTTCACATTAATCATATACAAATGTATGTAATCAGGTTTTGAATATAGAGTTCAAATAGTTATGGCCCAAACAAAAAGTTATGGTCAAAACAACAATGAATAAAAATAATTGAGAAGAAATATTTTCTATCTTCTGGGATAAAATCAGTTTTCTGTTACCTGTGTGTTCCATTTTAGGTTAAATTTATGTAATGATTATGGCTTTACTGGTAAGTTGGTATTCTAAAAGATGTGATTTTTAATCATTTAGAAATTTCCATTTTATGAATCACTTTTTAAAATCTATTTTCAATGATGGTTTTCACAGTAATGTAATACATGTTTAAAAGGTTAAAGTTACAATTATGTTATGATGATATACAACTGATGGATAGTGACTGTTCATGGAAATATTCTACAAAGATGGATGCCAGACCACCATGCATCGTATGTGCTAGTAACCTCTCCATGGTGGTGACCCTCTACTGTACACAATGTACATGGGTCGAAGATTTTGCGATATCTTGATTTCAACGATGATTGTTGTGATTGATTCAAAAAGAGAGAAGAAATCTAAAATAACTTAAACTAAGTTTTATGGAATCCCTTCTAATTGCTAGGGTTTATCTACTAGGTGAAATAATAAATTTGATCTTGCTCCTCTCCCAGTGGCATATTTGTACATGATCTGTGACACCTTGGTGTTGTAGGGGATCTTCGCTAGCTTAAAGGCCCTTGTTGACCTGAAAGTGAAACTCACACATCATGGGAATGGGATGATGGGGTACATAAGAGAGGTTCTTAAAGTTTCTCACTGATTGTATGAATTCATCTAAACCGACTGCTTTGTTTGGAGTGGTCAGCTAAAGATTTTGAACTGGAGAAAACAATGTGGTGCCATCTGGACCAAATGGACTTTTTATTAATGGATTTATTAATGGACAATTAAGTGACTGTTCTGTCTTAAGGTGATCATTGTCAGACCTTTCAAATTTCACTGAGTTATGTTGAATTCATTTTTTAATCTCAAGATGTGTTTTTTCTGCATTTGAACACAGCAAGCATGATTTATCACACACACGCACACACACACACAGATTCTATTTTATTGTTACATGACTTTTATTCTTGGATTTTGGTTTATTATTACATGACTTTGATTCGTTGAATTTGGTTTATTATTACATGACTTTGATTCGTTGATTTTGGTTTATTATTACATGCTATATAACACACATACGCATAATATTGTTCTTGGTTGACTTTAACTCTGCTACACACAAGTTTGTTTTGTTCTTGTAGGTTGTTTTCATTTTGTTTGTTATTGTTTTATAATCATAATATTGTGATTTTGTTTTTTGGACTTTGTTTGACACATAATTTTAGTTTTGTCTTATTCTACATATAATCAGTATAATGTAACCACCAATGCAGGCCATTGTGTGATCGCCCGTGTTAAACATATAATCAAAAAGCGTTTCTGGGGGTCGTAAGGGATTTTTTCCCCAAGTGGGTTCTCGCCCTTACTTGCATTGCTGTGGTGTTGAACTATTGGTGGGGATTTGATATCCCCAGAGGAGGGATATGTGGTGTTCTGCATGACGCATATGGAGGGCACACACATACACACCTATAATGCACAAACACATAGCACACATAGACATACAAAATGCACACAGATTACATGGCTAGGACAGTATTGAATGTTTCTCTGCCACCAGATAACATTCAGCAAGTCTGTTGTTTCAGATTGGCCTTGACCAAGATTAAGGAGTCGAGCACACACACACACACACACACACCATGCAAGCTCATGGGAAACACATAGACAATATTACGTTCATGTGATGCTCAGAACACAGATATATGATTATAAGAAAGTACAGGACCTGTTTTGTGGGCAAGTTTTTCCTCACTCGAACTGAGGATCTAAGGACAGAGGGTGTCACTCCCTGTACAGATTGTAAAGCCCTCTGAGGCAAATGTACTTTGTGACTTTGGGCTATACGAATAAAATTGATTTGATTTGATTTTGCCGAGGTGACTGTTGGTGGGTTTTTATACCAAAGAAATAGAAAGCCAGCGAAAAGTCACATTTATTCAAAATGTGCGGTAACTTGCACGGCAGTAATGACATAGGCTTGTTACACCGCGGTGAGGTCAAGTTAGGTTTTTGTCCTGTCTCGTAATTTCCTGTTTTATTTTGATATTTACCTGTCCTCTCGTTTCAGGTCACTTGCCCTTCCTCATGTTTCACCGGTCTGATTGTCTTCCCCGCCCTGATTGTTTCCACCTGTTCCCCATTACCCTGTGTATATATTGTCTGCGTCTCCCTTTCTCCCGTGCCAAAGTGTTTCGTCTTTTGTAGCGATCACCCAAGCCTTGTTTCCTTGTCCACAGCCATAGCGTTATAGCTCAAGTGTTCTTTTGTTTATTTTTCCTTGTATGAGTGATTTTTTTTTGTTGTAACTTCTTAGTCTAGCCCTTTTGTTTCATAGTGCATAGTGTAGTGTTTTTCAGCCTCTTTGGAGCGCCTTCAGTTAATGTTTTGCATCCTGTTGTTTTTCCTCCTTGTGAGTGATTTTGTAATTCTTTATAGAGTAGTTTAGAGTTTTCCTTCTTGGTGTGCTTTTGTTTTCCCTAGTTTTGGTCGTTTTTATAGCATTACTCTGTCGAGGGATTTTTGTTATCAATAAATAAGCATGAGTCCTGTTTTGAGTCCAGCCTGACAGTACACTTTGGCCAGTATGGACTCAGCAGAGGCTGGCCAGTGGGCGGCTACGCTACAGGCTCAGGAAGCCCGCATTGCCCGTCAGGAGGAGTTTCAGACGGCGATGGGGACGCGTCTCGGTGAGCTCTCATCCCAGGTGAGAGAGCTGGTGCACCACCTGCGGCAGACCACCCAGCCACCCGTGGCGCCGGAGTCTCTAGCAGCAGCAGCGGCTCCGTTCCAGGGCGCTCCTATGGCAGGGATGGGAATCATTGCTGGCCCTCTCGGAATGTTTTTCTGGGGAACCAGGACAATGAAGGGCTTTTCTCATTGATTGTTCGATCCACTTTGAGCAGCTCCCGCAGGCTTTCGTCACCGACAGGTCTAAAATAGCGTTCATCGTTTCCCACCTGACAGGGAGAGCCAGAGCTTGGGCCACCGCTGAGTGGGCTTGTGACTATCCGCTTTGCTTCTCCCTCACAGACACAACTGCCCTCATGAGGACCTTTGACCCTGTGTCTACCGACAGGGAAAAAGCCAGGGAGCTGAGCAGACTGACACAGGACAGGGACTCGGTGTGCGAACTACGCCATCCGCTTTCGCACCCTGGAGGCGGAGAGTGGGTGGAATAACACTGCCCTGTACGACGTCTTCCTGAAGGGACTAGCGGCTCACATCCAGGAGCGGTACAGCGGTTCGACGTCAGAGAGATCTCCACGCTTCACAGCCCCGGACAAGCAGGTTCCCCGTTATGTGCCGCCAGAGCACGGTCTTCCCTCTTCCACCGCCAGGGAAGAGGAGCCCATGCAGCTTGGCAGGACGAGGCTGACACCGGAAGAGTGACGACGACTCCCTGCGGCAAACAAAATCACCTCGTCGCTGCCTGTCCGGCCAGAAAACCCCGGGAGGTGAGTCAACCCCCAGCCACTGCCATTGACGCCAGTTAAGGTAACACATCATGCCACCACTATTGACATTGAGGCGCTCATAGACTCTGGAGCCGACGAGAGCTTAATTGACTGGGGTTTGGCGGAGAAATTGGGGTTAAAATCAGAGCCCCTGGCCAGCCCCATCAAGGCCTGGGCTCTCAATGGCAAAAAACTGTTCATGATCACACACATCACAGAACCGCTGGATCTGCAGATCCAGGAGCATAGGGAATTCCTGAACTTTTATTTAATCGAGTTACCCTCTCAGACTCTAGTCCTGGGTAGTCCCTGGTTGTGCCAACACAACCCCCACATAAACTGGAGAACAGGGGCAATCATGGGATGGGGGAAAGATTGTGTGGACCATTGCCAACCTGTTTCCACTAATCACTTTTCTGTCCCTTCTGCCACAGATTTTGAGAACCCCGACCTGAGATACGTGCCCCCCTGCTACCACCACCTCAAAGAGGTTTTTAACAAAACTAAGGCTATGTCACCCACCCCCCCACCGGCCTTATGACTGCGCCATAGACCTGATTCCTGGCTCCCCCATTCCCAAGGGCTGGTTGTACTCCATCTCCGGCCTGGAGAGGGCAACCATGAAGGAGTACATCGAGGCATCGCTGGCTTATTCGTCCTTCCTCGTCAGCAGCGGGAGCCGTTTTTTCTTTGAAAAAGGATGGGTCTCTTAGGCCCTGCATTGATTACAGCCCCCTAAACGGCATCACCATAAAAAAACGTTACCCCCTGCCCCTCATGACATCCGTTATTGACCAACTGCAACAGGCTAAGGTATTTACAACGTTAGATTTATTTTATTTACGCAATGCTTACCATTTAATCAGGATCAGAGAAAGGGAAGAATGGAAAACTGGATTTAACACTCCTAGCGGTCACTATGAGTACTTAGTCATGCCTTTCGGACTAACCAATGCTCCGGCTGTATTCCAAGCCATGATAAATGATGTACTCCGTGACTTTCTGGACCGGTTTGTGTACGTTTACCTGGATTACCTTCTCATTTACTCCCCAGATCTAGAGACTCACAAAAACCATGTATCACAGGTCCTCCAACGGTTGTTGGAAAACAAGCTCTATGTGAAAGCCGAAAAGAGCGAGTTTCATGCTGACACCATCTCCTTCCTGGGCTTTATTGTAGCCCCTGGAAGGGTGCAGATGGATCCGGCTAAAGTGAGTGTTGTGGCCGACTGGCCCACACCTGATGCCGCAAAAAGGTCAGGCAGTTCCTCGGTTTTGCTAACTAGCGCAATAGCAGCCCAGCTCCATGCACTCACCTCCACGAAGGAGCGCCTCCCCTGGTCCCCGGAGGCGGCCTCATAGCACCCTAAGACCTGTTTCACCACGGCTCCCATCCTCACGATGCCTGATCCCCGGCAGCAGTTTGTGGTCGAGGTGGATGCCTCCAACGAGGGAATCGGGGTGGTCCTGTCCCAGCGGTCTGAAAAGGACAGGAAGATGCATCCATGTGCCTTCTTGTCGAGTCAGCAGAGCGGAACTATGACGTCGGCAACCGGGAGCTGTTGGCGGTCAAGCTGGCCTTGGAAGAGTGGAGACACTGGCTTGAGGGGGCAGAGCACCCGTTTATCGTCTGGACCGACCATAAGAACTTGGAGTACATACGTAAAGCCAATAGACTGAATTCTCGCCAGGCAAGGTGAGCCGTATTTTTTAACCGATTTTTGTCTCTCTTTCTTACAGGCCGGGGTCCTCAGGCTATCACCCAGAGGCCAACGGCCAGACCGAGCGGCTCAACCAGCAGCTGCAGACCAGTCTCCGATGTCTGGTCTCTCAGAACCCCTCGACGTGGAGCAAGCACCTGGTCTGGGTCGAGTACGCTCACAACCCTCTGCCCACCTCAGCCACAGGTTTCTCTCCTTTCAAATGTGTATACGGTTACGAGCCGCCACTTCCACTTTCGGTTTTAGTGGTGGGCGGGGCTCATACGCTTCTTTGCCCGGTACTCTTCAAAATAAAAGTTTTTCCGTTTGACAAAAATATTACTTTATTAAAGGGTGACCAAACGTACTCTTTTGGCCTGACTTTTTTACATCCTGTTTGGGCTCCCGAGGATTTTTTTTTTCTTTATAAGTTTATGAAGTTTTATGGTTTTCAATTGACTGGCGCTTTGCACGGGCTGTCCTGTGTGTGGACCGGCGATGCGCGCACACATACACGCACACACACAGGGGGTGGGGGGGTGTTGGACCATCTGTCAGAACAGTACATTATTCCGATTGAACACAGCCATTTTCATGCCAGACTAGATTACACCCAGTGGACCCAAAGACACTGTATGTAATAAATGTGTAGGGGTGGAATACTGGTAGGGGGTCAATGAAAATATTTTCTGATTTGATTCTCACAGAAAATGAACCAAGGACAATGAATCTCGTCGACGACGACGTGCTTTACGGTAACGTATTGTATCACTTCCGGTAATCAGCGTTGTTACCACGGTGCTCGCTGCTCTGCTCACCTGAACAGATTTCTGTATATTTCTCACTTCAGCGACTATCTACTTATCTCAGCACTATCCTTTATCCTTTGACTTGTTCTGTCTGTGCACGAACAGGTCTCTTAACTCTAGTAACCACAAACCACCAGTTTCTGTTACCCACACTAGCTAGCCTAGCGATAGCAATGGCGTCTCTCTGCTCTCCTCCTCTCTCCTCTCCTCCTCTCTCCCCTCCTGCTCTCTCCTGTCCTGTGTGCCACATGTTCAGTTATTCCTCGTCCTCCTTTAGTGATAACGGTACTTGTAATAAATGTAGTTTATTTGTAGCCTTGGAGGCGAAGGTCAGTGAGTTAGAGGCACGGTACCGCACCACCGAACAGTCAGTAGCTCAGATAGTTAGCCAGCCCCCTGTAGCCGGTGCGGTACAGCCACAGGTAGCTTCAGTTAGCCGTCCCCCGGTAGTTCCCGAGCAGCCGGGAGGCTGGGTGACTGTTCGAAGGAGGCATAGCCCCAAACTGAAGCCCACGGTACACCACCAACCGCTCCACGTTTCAAACAGATTTTCCCCGCTCAGCGACACACCCGCTGAGAGGCCAACTCTGGTCATTGGCAGCTCCATAGTCCGAAACGTGAAGTTAGCGACACCGGGGGCCATAGTTAAATGCATCCCGGGGGCCAGAGCGGGCGACATCGAGTCTTTTTTGAAACTGCTGGCTAAGGATAAATGTAGATACAGTAAGATTGTTATTCACGTCGGCGGTAATGACACCCGGTTACGCCAATCGGAGGTCACTAAAATTAATGTTTCATTGGTGTGTGAATATGCCAAAACGATGTCGGACTCCGTAGTTTTCTCTGGTCCCCTCCCCAATGTGACCAGTGATGACATGTTTAGCCGCATGTCGTCATTTCACCGCTGGCTGTCGAGGTGGTGTCCAGCAAACGATGTGGGCTTCATAGATAATTGGACACCTTTCTGGGGAAAACCTGGTCTGATTAGGAGAGACGGCATCCATCCCACTTTGGATGGAGCAGCTCTCATATCTAGAAATATGGCCAAGTTTATTAGCTGACCAAAACCATGTCGACAACCCAGAGTTGAGACCAGGAAGCAGAGCTACAGTCTTACACGCTTCTCTGCGCCTCCATTAGAGCAGCTGCCCACCCAGTCCTTTAGTATAGAGACTGTGTCTGTCCCCCGTCCACCTACATTATTTAAAGATAAAACAAACAGAAGAGGAGTTCATCATAAAAACTTAATAAAAATTAAATCAACATCTCCAACAGTCCAAAATAAGAGAATTAAATGTGGACTCTTGAATATCAGGTCTTTGTCCTCTAAAGCTGTCTTAGTTAATGAATTAATATCTGATTATGATATTGATTTGTTCTGTCTCACCGAAACCTGGCTGCAGGAGAATGAATATGTTAGCTTTAATGAATCCACTCCTCCGAGTCATTATAATACTCATATTCCTCGAAGTACTGGTCGAGGTGGTGGAGTTGGAGCCATATTTGACTCAAGTCTATTAATAAATCCTAAACCTAAACTAAATTATAATTCATTTGAAAGTCTTGTTCTTAGCCTCACTCACCCAACCTGGAAAACTTTGCAGCCAATTCTATTTGTTACAGTATATCGAGCTCCAGGTCCTTATTCTGAATTTTTATCTGAATTTGCAGAATTTGCATCAGGCTTGATCCTTAAAACAGATAAAGTAATTATTGTAGGTGATTTTAACATTCATGTGGACAACCACAATGATAGTCTTAGTACTGCGTTTATCTCTCTATTAGACTCAATCGGCTTCTGTCAGAGTGTAAATAAACCGACTCATTGTCTGAACCACACTCTTGATCTTGTTCTTTCATATGGCGTTGAAATTGATAATCTAATAGTCTTTCCACAGAATCCTCTTCTATCTGACCATTTTTTAATAACCTTTGAGTTCATACCATTGGACTATAAGCCTTTGTGTAGAAACTTCTACAGCAGATGTTTATCTGATAGTGCTGTAGCCAAATTTAAGGAAACGATTCCTTCAGTATTGAATTCAATGCCATGTCTAACTGTAACAGAGGACTTGTCTGCTTCCTTTAGCCCCTCACAAATAGATCATCTTGTTGATAGTATTACAGGTTCATTACGGACAACTCTAGACTCTATTGCACCTCTGAAAAAGAAGATAATTAAACAAAGAAGGCTAGCACCATGGTATAGCCAGCAGACTCGCAAATTAAAACAAGAGGCACGTAAATCTGAACGCAAATGGCGTGCCACTAAACTGGAAGAATCTCATCTAGTCTGGCAAGATAATCTCAGAACATACAGGAAGGCTCTCCGTAATGCCAGAGCAGCCTACTACTCTTCTCTAATTGAGGAGAATAAGAACAACCCCAGGTTTCTCTTCAGCACTGTAGCCAGGCTAACAGAGAATCACAGCTCTACTGAACCATCCATTCCTTTAGGTCTAAGTAGCAATGATTTCATGAGCTTCTTTAATGATAAGATTATAACTATTAGAGACAAAATCCATCACCTTCTGTCTTCAACAGGCATTGATCTGCATTCTGATACAGCAAGTTTGGAAACAGCTGTAAAACCTGATATGTATTTAGACAGTTTTTCTCCCATCGACCTCCACCAAATAACTTTAATCATTTCTGCAGCTAAGCCTTCAACCTGCCTCTTAGACCCCATCCCAACCAGGCTGCTCAAGGATGTTTTACCTCTAGTTAGTCATTCGTTATTGGATACAATTAATCTGTCTTTATTATCAGGACATGTACCTAAGTCCTTTAAGGTAGCTGTAATTAAACCTCTTCTTAAAAAGCCCACTCTAGACCCAGAGGTTTTAGCCAACTATAGACCGATATCAAACCTTCCCTTTGTGTCTAAGATACTTGAGAAAGCTGTAGCTAATCAACTGTGTGACTTTCTCTATAACAATAGTCTATTTGAGGATTTTCAGTCAGGATTTAGAGTGCATCATAGCACAGAGACCGCATTAGTCAAGGTTACAAATGACCTCCTAATGGCATCAGACAAAGGACTAATCTCGGTACTTGTCCTGTTAGATCTTAGTGCTGCATTTGACACCATTGACCATCAAATTCTTTTACAGAGAATGGAACATCAAATTGGCATCAAAGGAACCGCCCTAAGCTGGTTTAAATCGTATTTCTTAGATCGATCTCAGTTTGTTCATGTTAATGATGAATCCTCCATGCATACCAAAGTTTGTCATGGAGTCCCACAAGGTTCTGTACTAGGACCACTTTTATTTAGTTTATATATGCTTCCTTTAGGGAACATTATTAGGAATCACTCTATCAATTTTCATTGTTATGCTGACGACACCCAATTATATTTATCGATCAAGCCTGATGCAACCAATCAGTTAACTAAACTCCAAGCATGCCTTAAGGATATAAAAAGTTGGATGACCGACAATTTTCTGATGTTAAATTCAGACAAAACTGAAGTTCTTGGGCCCCAAGCACCTCAGAAACTCTCTTTCTAGAGACTTAGTTACCTTAGACGGTATCACCCTGGCCTCCAGCTCCACTGTAAAGAATCTTGGAGTTGTTTTTGATCAGGATTTGTCCTTTAATGTCCACATAAAACAAATTTCGAGGACTGCATTCTTCCACTTACGTAACATCGCTAAAATCAGACGCACTGTTTCTCAAGCAGATGCAGAAAAACTAGTCCACGCATTTGTTACTTCTAGGCTGGACTATTGTAACTCTTTGTTATCAGGCTGCTCTAATAAATCTCTTAGGACTTTACAGTTAATTCAGAATGCTGCTGCACGTGTTCTGACAGGAACCAAGATCAGAGATCACATCTCTCCCATTTTGGCTTCCTTGCATTGGCTCCCTGTTAAATCTAGAATAGAATTTAAAATTATCCTCCTTACTTACAAAGCTCTTCATGGTCAGGCACCATCATATCTAAAAGAGCTCATAGTACCTTACTATCCCTCTAGAACACTGCGCTCTCAGGACGCTGGGTTCCTTGTGGTTCCTATAGTCTCCAAAAGTAGATTGGGAGCCAGAGCTTTCAGCTATCAGGCTCCTCTTCTGTGGAACAAACTACCAATCTGGGTTCGGGAGGCAGACACGGTCAACACTTTTAAGAGTAGACTTAAAACTTTCCTTTTTGATAAAGCGTATAGTTAGGGCTGGCTCAGGCCATCCCTTAGTTATGCTGCTATAGGATTAGACTGCCGGGGGACTCCCCAGGGTTATGCCTAGCCAGGCACGGTATTGGTTAAAGATGTAGTCACATCTCCCTTACCGAAAACCCTCCCTCCTACTCTGTCTGTCTGTCTGTCTGTCTGTCTGTCTGTCTGTCTGTCTGTCTGTCTGTCTGTCTGTCTGTCTGTCTGTCTGTCTGTCTGTCTGTCTGTCTGTCTGTCTGTCTGTCTGTCTGTCTCTGGACATGTCTCATTAATGCATGCTGCTGACCAAACTTCCCCGGAGTTTCTGTGCTCTGTCGTCCAGCAGGTTTTTCGTGGATCGTGGCTGCTGCTGTGATCCTGGACGACGCCCACTACACATATTACTACTGTCATTAATACTACTATATCTACTACTGTGGTCACTTTATCATCCATTGTCATTCTGTAAGTCATTGTAACTGTACAAAATGTTTATGTTGATTGTCCTGTACACGTGACATCCATTGCACGTCTGTCCGTCCTGGGAGAGGGATCCCTCCTCTGTGGCTCTTCCTGAGGTTTCTTCCACATTTTTTCCCTGTTAAAAGGTTTTTTGTGGGCAAGTTTTTCCTCACTCGAACCGAGTGTCTAAGGACAGAGGGTGTCATTCTCTGTACAGATTGTAAAGCCCTCCGAGGCAAATGTACTTTGTGACTTTGGGCTATACAAATAAAATTGAAATTGAAATTGAATCTCAGTTTTAGAAAAAATCATTTTTCATAAGCTAAAAACTGAAAACACGTCTAACAGACCTGAAGATCTTATAAGGGTTGACCTATTGCACGTTTGCCTGAATCTGTTGCTCACCCTGAGGTTCCTCTTCCATTATACAAGGCTGGGGTGTATATTATCATATTGCTGTCAATATGAGACTAGAATAAAGAAGCTTGTTCAGCGACAGGCTGCTAATCCCAAGGTGCAACAAGACCAGAAGAATGAGATGATGTCTGCACCAGGGAGTTCTCCCTCCCAGTTCTCTGTCTCTCTCGCCTTCAATGCCTCTGTCTACCTTTCTCTCTCTCTCTCTCTCTCTCTCTCTCTCTCTCTCTCTCCCTCTCCCTATGTCTGCATGCCTTTCTGTCCCCCCTCACAGGTTGCAGTAAGAGTAGGCAGGCGATCAAGACAATACCTGGACAGAGTAACTGGACCAACATCCAACAGAGGAACTGGACCCCGCCGCTTACCGCCTGCAGCTGCTTGTCTCTGTCTGTCTGTCTATGCATGTTGTCTGTGAATGCGGTCTCTGCCTGTCCCTGCATGCTGTCTTTCAGTTTTTGTTGGTTTATCGGCCTTGATCTTTACCGGGGTCTTGGTCTTTGGGATGTGACATTTCTCAGCAGATGGCAGTCTGTTCAAAACCTCCTTGAAATGCTCATCTGTCAAGCTGCTCTTCTGGGGTTGAAAGCAGTTGGCTACTCTTGTCTATGATTCGTATAGTGGCCCTTTGTCACTATCTGCGCATACTGGTGGTTTAAAGGGCTTGTACACGTGCCAGTGTAGGTGTAGGTGCATGCAGGTGTCAATGCCTAACACAGCCAATGTCCAAGCATTACTGATTATGTTGCAAGTTTTTTTAGGCTACACACAGCCATCTCAAAAGTACTCACTTTCTACAATAATACACTTCTGACCTGCGGTGTTACACACCCTGGCACGGTCAAAAACCATATGGATTCCCCAGCGTGCGCCCCTGCGCTGATTAACCCACCTACCTATATAGACTCAAACAATAGCCTAATTAGGTACTGCCACGTACTGGCACAAATGTGTACAACACTCATGAAAACACAGAAAATGACCAATCTGGCTCCTACAATTCGTTTATTACTTTGTCAATGTGTCCCAGACAATTTCCTGGTGATGATATACAGTTCTTTCATGTTTCTTTGAGATTGTTGCTTGCCTTTCAACCTGTGATTTCTTATCCCTCCTGACATTTTGCCACACTTCTTTGTGACAATGATTGTATTTATCTATCTCACCTGAATAAACGTTTTTTCAAGGACTTCCAAAGGTTACACACTGAGGTGGATTGATATGCGTGATGATAATATGTTAATTACCCATACCTAGCCTCTGATTATTTGGGTTTTGATTTGTTTATTTTAGGCAAGGGTGTCCCAAATCAACTGGCTCTGGGTGGATGCCCCAAAAAAACTCCAGCAGATTGTTTGCCAGACACTGCAGGAGCTGCACATGCATACCACCAGAAAGTGGGGTCCCCTCTGACACAAGTGTCACTGTTTAGGAGAAACCCATTCTCCACAGGTGACCACCAGACAGCAACTGAGTTTGCACAGCAGTACTCCAACATGTCTGAACTCTTTGACACTGCTGTAAACAATGAGCTAACCCGTTTTCAAAACGGAATTAAGAACCTCATCGATTTTGCGAGAAGATATGTGTAGGCAGACCTGACATGTCGGATCGCAATAGTTCTCTCAACTATTATTGTTTTTGCAGGCTGTATTTTGCAGGCATAGTCAAGCAAAGTCAAAATAAAAGTGTGCTACTGCTGGAAAATCTCTATTTGCTCCTTTTAATGCATTTGGAAATTACTTTTAATGATAACCAGATCTTTTAAATGACCTAAACACACACACACACACACACACATACACTCTGTGATTTGAGGAATTATAAGTGCAACTATTCATGAAATCAATCAATGAAAACTTGTAGAGTGACTATGAATTGAAGTTGACTATAAAGCAGGTTAGGCAAGGGAATTTTATTTGCATAGCCTGGTTTTACAAAGTTTATTTCAAAATGCTTAACACAGCATCGTGACAATATTCTGTCCTTTTACCCTCACATCGAACTTGTGCTTGTGCCTTTAAACCCTGACAGCGACTAAGGAAAAAACTCTGCTACTGGGTCGAAACCGATGTCTACTCTACTCTCTTACCAATCACCGCAACTTCTCTGCAACTTCCGTGCAGTCTGCACGGGGGATTAAACTCGGGCCAAGAATGACCGCGCGATGCAAGAGGATCCCCTCGTGGGACCTCTCCCCGGCGCTGGCTGGCCCCTGCCGGGCGCATTTTTCTCCTTGGCGGGCCGCCACGACCGGCTCTGCGTTTACAGCGCCCGGACCTCGCCGTTTCCTGGGGCCGTGGACTCTTATTAAAGGGTTAATGAGCTATCATCTTAATTGCTTGAGAGTTTCTGTAAAGAGAGATTTTTTTCCTACAAATAAATAGATAATTTTATTTGGTCAGAATTTGTCTGTAGCTCATTTTGATTTAAAAAAAATCGTGAAAAAATCGTATTGTGAACAAAAAATCGTGACTCGAATCGAGTTGAGACGGCAGCGAGACGCCTGCGAACGGCTGCAGTGTAGGTGATTTGTGTGTGAATAAAAGAATCACATGCAAACGAGCTTCGGTCTCTGACTGTTCTGTGCTAGAGAACCCACAGTGGCAGTGAGCGTGTCACATTTTGGCGCCCAACCAGCTCAGCACAGAGGCGATGTCCGAGCCGCAGCAGGTTCAGCCAGAAATGGCGCTGGCCCAAATGGTGGCGGAGGTCGCCGCCATGAGCCGGGACCAGGCAGTGGCCAGAAGGCAACAGCTCGCGGCGCTTCAGCAGCAGACAGAGAGGCAGATGCAGCTGCTGTAGGTGATGTTGGTCCGGGCGGGGGCAACGTCACCAGTCCTTCGCATGACCCTGCGCAGTCGTACCTGGAAATGTTCGAGGCGACAGCCTCGGGGTGTGGCTGGCCGGAGGCAGAGTGGGCCATGCGGCTGCTACCACTTTTATCCGGGGACTCGCAGACAGCGGCGCTCGGCCTGCTTGCCTCCTCCCGGGGTACCAGCAGTACCAGTCTGTGAAGAGGGCTGTCCTTGACCGACTGGGATATTCGAGGACCGAGGACCACCGCCTGAGGTTTCGAAGGACCAAGCTAGGGCCCACCGACTGCCCGTTCACCTATGCTCAGCAGCTGAGGGACGCGGCGTATAGATGGCTGCAATCGGGGGAGACCACAGGCGAGAAACAGCTGATGGAGAAAGTCATGCTGGAACAGTTCGTCCTATGGCCGTCTCAGCCCGGCACCTTACAGGAGACCCGCGCCAGTACCCGGTCCCCCGCATTACACACCCGCTCACCCCTCCCCTGCTCCTCGCACTAATGTCCCCTCTTTTTCCTCTTCTGCCACAGGGTCCAGCCGCTACGGGCGCTGCTCTTAGCCCACAGAGGGTCCCTCAGGCGGCAGGGCCGGAGTGCTGGAGGTGCGGGCAGCCCGGACACTTCCACCGCGAGTGTCCATTAATGGAGGTCGGGCAGGTGATCTGGGTTGTCGGCCCTCCGGCACCCTCCCCCGGTCCAGCAGAGACGTACAGCGTTCCGGTAAGGATTTAGGGGGGTACACATCAGGCAATGGCGGACTCAGGTTCACCAGAACCTGATTCGACCCGGGGCATTGTTAGAGGCAGGATGGGTGGATATCAGTGGGTGGAATAAAAGTGTGTGAATAAAAGAATCACTTGCAAACAAGCTACGGTCTCTGACTGTTCTGTGCTAGAGAACCCACAGTGGCAGTGAGCATGTCACATCTGGGCATAATGGACACAAGCTAAAACCAGAAACGAGCCTTTTTTATTCAGCTCAATTTCTCGTTTTCTGTTCCAATCACCAAAAACTAAATTTCCACTCCGTGTTTCGTTTTAGTGGTGGGCAGTGCTTGTACGCTTCTTTGCCCGGTACTCTTCAAAATAAAAGTGCTTCCGTTTGACAAAAATATTTCTTTATTAAAGGGTGACCAAACGTACTGTTTTGGCCGGACATTTTTACGTCTTGTCTGGGGCTCCTGAGGATTTTTTTCTTTATAAGTTCATGAGAGAGAGAGAGAACCCAGCAGCAACCCCCTCCGACAATCTGTTTCCACAGATCTCTCCAGAGCTACATCCCTCTGCACCAAGTGCCGTCTCCATCACCTCCTCTCCTCTGCTGTTGCCACCCAGTCTGCCATCCACTGCTCTCACCAAGCTATTGAACGTCAAATCAATTTTTTTTGTATAGCCCAAATCCGCAAAGTACATTTGCCTCTGAGGGCTTTACAATCTGTAAAATGTGGAAGAAACCTCAGAAAGAGCCACAGAGGAGGGATCCATCTCCCAGGACGGACAGACGTGCAATGGATGTCACGTGTACAGGACAAATCAACACAAACATATACGTATATAATTTTGTGGACCCAAGATGGTCCACACACTTGACCAATGAGAAAATTAAAAGCAAAAGAAGAGAACGTCCAGAGTGCAAGAGGTGCGATGTAAGGGCATGAAGATGTTCTATGGATCTTGCAAGGTTCAAAGCACTGAATCGAAAGATGTCGCATGAAATATAAAACTTCCTAATGCAGCACAAAAGTGCAAAATCCTCCTATTTTATTCAAGGCTGGTTTTCAGAGAAGTGTGTGAACCCAAGATGAACAGAAAAACACAATATACATACATATATTTCTGTTCCAATCACCCAAAACAAAATTTCCACTCCGTGTTTCATTTTAGTGTGCAAAGCGCTAGTCAATTGAAAACCCGACATTTTCATGAACTTATAAAGAAAAAAAAATCCCCAGGGGCAAGGTATTTTTTATTATTCTGTTTTCCGGGCATAATGGACACATGCTGAAACCATGTTTTTTCCGTTTTTGACAAAACCTGGCTCAAATGCCGCGGCAGATGCCACTATCTGAGGCACGTCCCACTAACCTGTAGAGGCTGATGCCACTATCTGAGGCACATTCCACTAACCTGTAGAGGCTGATGCCACTATCTGAGGCATTGATTAATCTCTGAACTGCTGCCGCTGTGTGTGTGTATACGCGCGTGCGTGGTGTAATCTGGGTATGTGCAGCATATGTGTAGCATTAGGCCAGGACAAGAGGGGGCGGTCTTACAGGGGAACTTCAGGTTATGTTTTTGTTACAGAGCCACGGGTCAAAGTTCATGTGAAATGTGGAAGTAAAGACTCAACATAAAATTCGTCTCAGCATCTTTATTAAATAGATAAAGAACCTAACTCGACAGTGTGCATGCGTGTGTGTGTGTGTGTGTGTGCGTACGCGCATCAGCAGTTGCTGCTGTTATGGGAATTTGTTTCTATTTTATAAAACAGTCATTGTTCTATTGCACTCGATGGAAGTAACATTTCTTTTACGTGAGTTCCGCATTAATTTGGGAGGTTTTCTTAAATAATCTCTTAACCACTGTGTGGCGCAGCTGCCACTCACCTGCCGATGTGCGTGTGTATGTGTGTGAGGTAGGCAACTAAATAAAGTGTGAAACACATTAATTTAAAGAATAAATATTTGAATTGTTGCTAGATTTGTGTTTTTCCTGACACTTGGAAAATGGAATGTTTAACCCTGAAATAAAAAGTTAATTCAAAAGTGCAATTATTTGTGTTGCTTGCGTGCATCTATAAAAACTAAAAATAACCATCAACGTGTTGAAAAACAACACCTGTCATAGGATATAACACTTTATGACATAAGTGGTATGAACCGAATGCTGTTATACTGTTATAACATTACCTTTTATGCTGGAACATTTTAGGTTGATTTTACGATGTGATATTTAAATTTTAGCTTCCATACCGTTCGTTCGTTCGTTTTCTTCCGCTTATCCATGTTCGGGTCGCGGGGGCAGCAGCTTCAGCAGGGAGACCCAGACTTCCCTCTCCCCAGCCACTTCTGCCAACTCTCCCAGGGGGACCACAAGGCGTTCCCAGGCCAGCCGAGAGACGTAGTCCCTCCAGCGTGTCCTGGGTCTTCCCCGGGGCCGCCTCCCGGAGGGATGTGCCCGGAACATCTCACCAGGGAGACGTCCAGCGTGACGCATATGGACTTTTGAATAGAACATGATAAAGGCACACACATACACACCTATAATGCACAAACACATAGACACATAAAGGCGACATACTAAATGCACAAGCACACAGATTACACAGCTAGGACAGTATTGAATGTTTCTCTGCCACCAGATAACATTCAGCATGTTTTCAGATTGGCCTTGACCAAAGATTAAGGAATCGAGCACACACACACACCATGCAGGCTCATGGGAAACACATAGACAATATTACGTTCATGTGACGCTCAGAACACAGACATATGATTATAAGAAAGTACAGGACATTTGTGTCCAGATCTGGTGATTTGACTATGTAACACTGATGTAAGAATGACGTAAAAATGGGTATAAAAGGTTGTGAAAAGTAAAGTAAAGGGTCGTTCGGATTCGCAAGCAGCTGTCTCCGTGTTGTTATTTGATGGCGTTCTGGAAGGTTTTCTCCACAACATAATTGGCGACGAGGATGGGATTGGAAGAGAAGAACTGATCTGCTGGCTGCATCTTGGACTGGGAGACACTGTAAAACGGCGCCATAAAAAAGGTAAGACATTTCTTGCCACCTTATTGCAGTCTCACCCAGACCTAAGTGCAGTAAGTAGTATCGAACATTCTCTCCAAAAAAGAAATTCCAAAGTTAGATGTTGGATGTACAGCTGCTGATCCGAGCCCACTCATGCAAAAGCCCCCCCGTAGTGGTGAGAAGTTAAGAGGGAGAGTAAAGGGGGTTGCCTTTTGTGTGTAAATTAAAGACTCGAGTCAAAATTGTGTATTGGACCTGAGAGAATTTAAAGAGTTGAAGTATGTGTGTTTTATTGAAGCTTTGAGGCTGCTTTGTGCTTTGTGTTGTGTTGATCTGTGTTTGGGGGATCCTGAGAGGGGATCCTACAGAAACCGAACTACAGAAGTTGAGTCTAAGGTTAGACTTTGTGTTGTGTTGAGCAGTGTTCAGGGGATCCTAAGAGGGGATCCTACAGAAACTGAACTACAGAAGTTAAGTCTAAGGTTAGACTTTGTGTTGTGTTGATCTGTGTTTTGGGATCCTAAGAGGGGATCCTACAGAAACTGAACTACAGAAGTTAAGTCTAAGGTTAGACTTTGTGTTGTGTTGATCTGTGTTCGGGGGATCCTAAGAGGGGATCCTACAGAAACTGAACTACAGAAGTTAAGTCTAAGGTTAGACTTTGTGTTGTGTTGACCTGTGTTCGGGGGATCCTAAGAGGGGATCCTACAGAAACCGAACTACAGAAGTTAAGTCTAAGGTTAGACTTTGTGTTGTGTTGATCTGTGTTCGGGGGATCCTAAGAGGGGATCCTACAGAAACTGAACTACAGAAGTTAAGTCTAAGGTTAGACTTTGTGTTGTGTTGACCTGTGTTCGGGGGATCCTAAGAGGGGATCCTACAGAAACCGAACTACAGAAGTTAAGTCTAAGGTTAGACTTTGTGTTGTGTTGAGCTGTGTTCGGTAGATCCTAAGAGGGGATCCTACAGAAACTGAATTACAGTAGTGAGCCTAAGGTTAGGTTTTGTGTGTTTTGCTTTGTCTTTGTTTTGTGTTAATGTGTGGTTTGTACTGCAGTAGCTTTTGGGCCCGGGGGGAAGAGGAATTATAGTAAAACCAGATTATAATTTGTAATAAATTGGCTGTGGGTACAGGGAGAATAAATTTAGTAGCTCCCATAAAAATTTTAAAATAGTATTATAAAAAATCTTTTATAAAGTAAAATATACAAGTGTGTATGATGGTTGTCTGAGAGCAGAGACGCATGAAAGAGATTAAAAGTTGTGTGTGTGAGTGAGCGGCCGCTGAGAGTGATTGAGCCGCTGAGAGTGAATGAGATGCTGAGAGTGAATGAGACGCTGTAAGAGTGTGAAAAAAATTCAAATGTGCATTGATGTTCTGAATGAAGCGTTAAAATCTGAATTAAATTCACTTAGCTGGTGGTGTGACCTCTGTCACAGGACGAGTTGAGTAAAAATTTCAAGAGTCTGAGTTTGTCATTCTAAAATACTCTATAATCCTGATGTTTATGTAAATTATTGCTTTTCTATTCGGTGTTGCTTTGCAGACATTTCTGTTAAAATAAGTTAATATGTTGAGCATTTTCTGTTTGTTCTGATCTGTTCTGAGTGTTCTTTAGTCGTTATCGTGTTGTTTAGTTTAGTAAGAGACTCTCTGTGCCTTGTTGAAGGACAGAGAAGACAGGGCGAGCTGTCGATGTTAGTGTTTCTACATACTGTTGTGATACTAAAGTTGTTTATCGGGCTGCGGAGGGCAGTGCTGTGTGATGTCATTCCCCCTCCTTCCGCACTCTTAGTCTGTTTCAGACAGCCCCGCCCGTCGTGTGTAAGCTGCAGTGATCTCTTTTTCTTTCTCTCCTCTTAAGCATATATCTGATGTTAAGTTAAAGTTGAATGGTTTTCTCTTGTGTTTAAATGATTCTGAGTTTTGATAAAGTGAATTTTGATCAAGTTGGGATTTGTAAGCTGTGCAACTGTTAATGTGGGGTTAAACTTTGTTGCCTAAAGGTGCTGTGTTCTTAAATAACAATTTCATTGGATTCTGCTGCCAAAGTCTAAAAGTTACAGTGAAGCCGCATATATTCTCTGACAGGTTTTTTGTGTAAGACAACATTTAATAAACACATTACAACCAGCACTAATAGTCATCTTAAAAAATAAAAATAGAGGTTTACTTCTAGGTTGCGCGTATTATTTCTAATTGGAATCTCGGCTTCAAATAGGCTTCAACCCATAGGCTTTAACCTACGATCAATTGATAAGTCTTATCAGCCAGTGTAATTTTAAATTGCAAAATGAGTCTCAGTCCAGTGATGATCCTGGGCGTTAAACACCCAACATGCAGAAAAGAGATAGAAGAAATTTCCAAGAAATGGAAAAAACGCACTAAAGGTTTGGACTCCTGCTGGCCAGAAGGAGGCACGTTTGATGTGAATGTGTGTAAAGCTATGGAGCTTCGAATTAAAGACTATAAACCAAAAGACAAAAGTAAGAAACGACAACAGAAACGAGAAAAAGAATTAGGGATAGTTAAACTGTTTAAGGATAAAGGAAACCAATACAGGAGCGCAGATGAATCAAGGTGCGTGACTAAAGAAACCGGGATTTATCCCATGATTTCTGGAGCAGTTGAAATAAATGAGGCCCTAGCAGCCGGTCGTATGCCCATTCCCAAATCCTGCAGCACCCTCAAGAAGAATGTAAACTTCAGAAAATCACAAGTGCTCGATTGTTATGCCGAGAGAAATCAGCCATGCAAAGAAGAAGGAGAGTCCTATTGCCTGGATTCAGGTCGGGTAGAACCAGGGAGAGTAATGGAGCGAATTAGGATTCAGGAACTAGAGGAAGAGATAGACAGTAATTATAATTCCTGTTTGGGGGGAGGATCAGGTGAGGCAGATGTGCATGAGTTAGGCGAAAGACTAGTGTTTGAGGAACAGGCAGGCCCGTCAAGGGAGAGACAGGAAGTACTGGGAGGCCAATATCCAATTTTGATTAACGGGAAGCAGAGCCGACACATTCCCTGGCAAACTCTTGACTTTGCAGGGCTGACCTCCAAACTTCCTGATATACACAAGGGAGCCAGTAAGTGGATTAAAGTTTTTGAAGAAGAGACTATTGGCAAAATGCTCTCCATCTGGGACATTAAAGCAGTGTGGGCACACACAATCGGAATACCTGCTATGGAAAATATTTTGCGTTCAAATGGAAATGCATGGATGATTGACCCTAACACGGATGGAACAGAGTTTAACCTATCTAGAACTTCCCTCTGGGCATCTTTGCGAAGGGAGTATCCCATTAAGGTTGACCTTAAAGCACTAAAAAGTGAACCACTGACAAATACTGAGAACCCAGCTGCTTACATTAGCCTTCAGTTGAAACGATGGAAACAAGAGACTGAAGAAGATCCAGAGAGTAGTGCACTGTTAACTACAATCTTCAGGAACTCCATTATAGAGGCCATGCCCGGCCCCGTGAAAAGTAGACTTGAAGATGTGGTGGGGTTGGAATCAAAAACTCACAGAAAGTTTTGTGACCATGTGATACATGCAATAGACAGACACAGGAAAGAGGAGCAGAAGTTGCGTGAACAAGAGAGAGCGGTTCGAAGAAAAGTCTCACAACTTCAACTAACTGAACTGACCAATAAGAGCAAGAAAAAGGTTCAGGCTCCCGTATTGAATGATGATGAAGAAGCACAAAGTGGGGCAATTGTTGCTCCTGCAGTCGCTGTGCCTTCTGATCCTCCGATCCACCACCAATTTCCTGCCCCACCCCCACAAGCTCCTCCTGTTGTTTATGTTTACATACAGCAACCAAGAGGAAGAGGGAAGAAAGCAACGTCCCAGAAGGGAAATCGGGTTGGACAACATAAACGGTGTTGGGGATGTAACCAACCTGGACATAACCGTCGAGACTGTCCTGAAATCCATGGCCAGCTCAACAAGAAGAAGGACGGGGGTCTGAGGGTCAGCCCACTCAAAGCGGGAACGCCAGTGCGGCCAATCCCGGGGGTGGGCCTAAACATGTGTACTAGGGATACCCAGAGAATCCTATTGGGGAGGGCCAATTAGCCGTAATGACAACAGCAGCTAATGTCGAGCCAATGTTAGAGGTGCAAATAGAAGGCAGTTCAACTATCAATTGGTAATGACAAAATCATTCTGCCAATCCTAGTATCTGAACACACACCTGTAAATTTGCTAGGGAGAGATGCGTTGTGTCAACTGAAAATAAAGATTTGGTGCTCTCCACAAGGAAGTTTACATTGATACTTCGGGTGTAAATTTTAAATCCGGTGCTTAAGGAGTTGGGAAAATGGGAAATATACATTCGAGCCCAAATTCCAGAAGCAAAGAAAACAGAAAACAGCCCACTGCTGATTACAGCTCCAAACTAGATAACGTGGCCCAAGGTTGGCCACCGTGCGATCAAGGACTAGCCGCCATTTATTATGCGTATGACAAGGCATCCCCTATTACGATGGGTAATCCAGTTACAATATATACACATCATAAGATCGCAGAGCTACTTGATCGAAGCAATTTTGTGATGACCCAAGTGCGGTGTTTACAGTATGTGTTATATGTTCTGTCCTTAGGTTACACAATGTCATGTGTGAGCGCTGTGGTCCTCGGCAGTATTAATTATTTGTCTTTGACTAGGTGCCACCATATCTTACCACTGTGGTGTCCAGGGTCACAGAGACCTGTTGCTGCCTTCCTTGTCATAATAGATAGCTTGTTGTTGCCATTCCAATCTGCGTAAACAGACATCTGTGTCCCCAGACATATAATGTGCCTCCAAGAGTAAAGACATTCTCTTTTAACAATTCTGGGGCGTATAGTATTTGTGGTGTTATTTTGGGGTTTAAAGTATATGCACCATCACGAGTTCGTCAGAATGCGAGACCAACTCAAGCCATTAAGATGAACTTTGAGAGTGTCTCTAGTTCTCCTTCATCAAGTGTCAATAAATAATACAGCATAAGACATCAGAGGCTCCTGAACATTTTCTTCTCTCCCACTAGAAGCAGATCGTGGAACTAATCTCAGCTATGATGTTCCTAACAAAACTTGCAATAATAAAATGCCAAGCACACAAAAAAGGTAATAAAGACATCATATGAGGTAACAACGCAGCAGATGAGGCAGCAAGCTAGCAGCAAAGAGTGAACACAGCATCTGGCAACAAAGGGGGGCAACGAAGGATGAAAGAGGGCTGTGGCGATCTCATGAGGGTTTGTTGGTAGCACCAGTAGCGTTGTTGACTATGTTGATTTCTGAGTTGCACAGTGTTGATCACTGTGCGAGGGGGGAAGTAATTAGGATAATAAGACAGCAAGGATATTGGTCACCATATTTGCAATCAATGGTTGATGAAGTGTTGGAACAGTGTGAAATTTGTGCTCAGAGTAATGTAAAAAAAAAGGAATAAAGGCACCAGCAGGTCACGTTTCAGTGCCAAAAGGTCCATTTAAACATTTAGTAATGGATTATGTAGATATGATAAAATCAGTTCAAGGAAAAAGGTATATGTTGGTAATTATTGACAGGTTCAGTCGATGGGTTGAAGCTACACCCTCAAAAGATCAAAGGTCTGAAACAGTCATAAAATTCTTAACAAGAGAAATAATTCCACAATTTGGCATACCATCAGAAATGAGCTATGATAATGGATCAGCATTTATCCAAAAAGTAGGGAAAGGAAACTGGTGATTCACCTGCTGATGTTGATCAAGCCAAAGAGAAACTGCTTTGGATGGAGGAATTCATGGCTGAATATGTAAAAAGATTAACTGACGTTTTGAATTTTATCATTACAGGTGTCTGAGCAGCTCACAAAACCATCGGAGGAACCAATTCATCCTTTTAATGAAGAAAATTTTGTATTAATCAAATATCTAAAAATGTCTCCCAGGTGGAACCAGGTGTTGGTAACTACCAGAACTTCTATTTCCTGCGCTTTAACCAAACTGCCTATTAACCAAACTAACCAAACTGTTAACCCTGTTATGTTTGACTGTCCAATTGACAGATGTGATGACTGTAGTGTTGTTCACCCCCTGACTTTTTCTCAAGGTAAATGGACAACGCATGACAAAGCTCTGATTAAGACACTGCTGAGTGCACCCAGGTAATGAAGGTAACATTCACAGCTGCTGTACCTTTGACTGAACCTCTGGAGCTGTGGTGTTTCACTAAACAGCCATTGAAAAGTAATCCTGATTATAAACTGTGGGCTGTTAATTACCAAGATGTTCCAGGGGAGGTGCAGAGCGGTAAGATCTGTACTATAGTGAAATTGATGAGGACAATAGTTTTCTATATACTGGTCAATTCTCTTCCATAAATACACTTGAGGTAGCCAAACCTAAATCAACAAGGCGTGATAGAGGTACAGGTGAAGTTTTCAGACTCTAGTGCAAAAAACAAATTCGGCCTTAAGTTTAATGATTGATTATGCTTGTTCAAGGAACACTCACCAATGTCTCATCCAATTCCATTCACTAGAGCGGATTATAAAGTGTTCAACTGGTATGATTTGGCCACGAGTTTTGAAGATGAAGCAGATGAGTGCTATACACCTGCCTACCCTGGAGTCTCCACATAATACTTAAATTGTCCTACACGTTGCTAAAACAGTCAATGAACAGTACCTACTGAGCAGTTTCAATTAGACTACACCTTTTCGCATTAATCATATACAAATGTATGGAATCAGGTTTTGAATATAGAGTTCAAATAGTTATGGCCCAAACAAGCTCTTCAAGAACAATGCAACAATGAATAAAATAATTGAGAAGAAATATTTTCTATATTTGGGGATAAAATCAGTTTTCTGCTATGTTCCATTTTAGGTTAAATTTATGCAACGATTCTGGCTTTACTGGTAGGTTGGTATTCTAAAAGATGTGATTTTTAATCATTTAGAAATTTCCATTTTATGAATCATTTTTTCATAGTAATGTAATACATGTTTAAAAGGTTGAAGTTACAATTATGTTATGATGATATGCAACTGATGGATAGCGACTGTTCATGGAAGTCTTCTACAAAGATGGATTCCACGCCACAATGCATCGTATGTGCTAGTAACCTCTCCATGGTGGTGACCCTCTACTGTACATAATGTACATGGGTCGAAGATTTTGCAATGTCTTGATTTCAACGATGATTGTTGTGATTGATTCAAAAAGAGAGAAGAAATTTGATCTAAAAAATGGCATAATTGCACATGATCTGTGACTTCCCTGATGACTATGAATTCATCTAAACCGACTGCTTTGTTTGGAGTGGTCAGCTAACGATTTTGAACTGGAGAAAACAATGTGGTGCCATCTGGACCAAATTGACTTTTTATTAATGGATTTATTAATGGACAATTAAGTGACTGTGAGTGACTGTTCTGTCTTAAGGTGATCAGTGTCAGACCTTTTAAATTTCACTGAGTTATGTTGAATTCATTTTTTAATCTCAAGATGAGTTTTTTCTGCATTTAAACACAGCAAGCATGATTTATCACACACACACACACACACACACACACACACACACACACACACACACACACACACACACACACACACACTGATTCTGTTTGGTTACTATGCGTGACTTTGATTCATTCATAAGTCTTTTGTTTGATTTTGGTTTATTATTACATGACTTTGATTTGTTGATTTTGTTTTATTGCTATACATGATTTTGATTTATTACTTGTTGATTTTGTTTTATTTTTATACATGATTTTGATTTATTACTATTGACTTTGGTTTTATTCATAAATTTTGGTTTTATTTTATTATTACACATGGCTTTGACCTATTAATGATACATATAATCTGGATTCTTGTTTTATCAGGATTGTTTTATTTTGTTTGCGATTTTTGCTATACAACACACATACGCATAATATTGTTCTTGGTTGACTTTAACTCTGCTACACACAAGTTTGATTTGTTCTTGTAGGTTGTTTTTATTTTGTTTGTTATTGTTTTATACTCATACTATTGTGATTTTGTTTTTTGGACTTTGTTTGACACATAATTTTAGTTTTGTCTTATTCTACATATAATCAGTATAATGTAACCACCAATGCAGGCCATTGTGTGATCGCCCGTGGTAAACATATAATCAAAAAGCGTTTCCGGGGGTCGTAAGGGAATTTTTCCCCAAGTGGGTTTTCGCCCTTACTTGCATTGCTGTGGTGTTGAACTATTGGTGGGGATTTGATATCCCCAGAGGAGGGATATGTGGTGTTCTGCGTGACGCATATGGACTTTTGAATAGAACATGATAAAGGCACACACATACACACCTATAATGCACAAACACATAGACACATAAAGGCGACATACTAAATGCACAAGCACACAGATTACACAGCTAGGACAGTATTGAATGTTTCTCTGCCACCAGATAACATTCAGCATGTTTTCAGATTGGCCTTGACCAAAGATTAAGGAATCGAGCACACACACACACCATGCAGGCTCATGGGAAACACATAGACAATATTACGTTCATGTGACGCTCAGAACACAGACATATGATTATAAGAAAGTACAGGACATTTGTGTCCAGATCTGGTGATTTGACTATGTAACACTGATGTAAGAATGACGTAAAAATGGGTATAAAAGGTTGTGAAAAGTAAAGTAAAGGGTCGTTCGGATTCGCAAGCAGCTGTCTCCGTGTTGTTATTTGATGGCGTTCTGGAAGGTTTTCTCCACAACACTGGTTCCTCTCGATGCGTAGGAGCAGCGGTTCTACTCTGAGCTCCTCGCGGATGGCCGAGCTTCTCACCCTATCTCTAAGGGAGACCCCAGCCACCCTGCGAAGGAAGCTCATTTCGGCCGCTTGTATTCGCGATCTTATTCTTTTGGTCACTACCCAAAGCTCGTGACCATAGGTGAGGGTAGGAACGTAGATCGACTGGTGAATCGAGAGCTTCACCTTTCGGCTCAGCTCCTTCTTCACCACGACGGACCGGTGCAGAGTCCGCATCACTGCAGAAGCAGCACCGATCCGCCGGTCGATCTCCCGTTCCATCCTTCCCTCACTCGTGAACAAGACCCCGAGATACTTGAACTCCTCCACTTGAGGCAGGATCTCATCCCCGACCTGGAGACTGCACTCCACCCTTTTCCGGCTGAGAACCATGGCCTCGGATTTGGAGGTGCTGATTCTCATCCCAGCCGCTTCACACTCGGCTGCAAACCGCTCCAGAGAGAGCTGAAGGTCACGATCCGATGAAGCCAACAAGACTAGCTCGTCCGCAAAAAGCAGCGACCCAATCCTAAGGCCACAGAATTGCAGCCCCTCGACGCCCTGGCTGCGCCTAGAAATCCTGTCCATAAATGTTATGAACAGAACCGGTGACAAAGGGCAGCCCTGGCGGAGTCCAACTCCCACGGGAAACAGGTCCGACTTACTGCCGGCAATGCGGACCAAGCTCTGGCACCGAGAGTAAAGGGACCGGATAGCCCGTATCAATGGGTCCGGAACCCCATACTCCCGGAGCACCCCCCACAGGACCTCCCGAGGGACACGGTCGAACGCCTTCTCCAGGTCCACAAAACACATGTAGACTGGTTGGGCGAACTCCCATGCACCCTCCAGGGCCGCGCTAAGGGTATAGAGCTGGTCCACAGTTCCACGGCCAGGACGAAAACCACACTGCTCCTCCTGGATCAGAGGTTCGACAATCTTGCGGACCCTCCTCTCCAGGACCCCCGAAAAGACCTTCCCGGGGAGGCTGAGGAGTGTGATCCACCCATAGATGGAACACATCCTCCGGTCCCCGTTTTTGAAGAGGGGAACCACCACCCCGGTCTGCCAGTCCAGAGGCACTGCCCCAGATTTCCACGCGATGTTGCAGAGATGTGTCAACCAAGACAGCCCCACAACATCCAGAGCCTTGAGGAACTCCGGGCGGACCTCATCCACCCTCGGGGCCTTGCCACCGAGGAGTTTTTTGACTACCTCAGCGACCTCAGCCCCAGAGATGGGCGAGACCACCACGGGGTCCCCAGACTCTGCCTCCTCAACGGAAGACGTGCTGGTGGGATTGAGGAGGTCTTCGAAGTATTCCCTCCACCGACCCAAGACGTCCCCAGTCGAGGTCAGCAGCACACCGAACACTGAACCCCACTGAGCACAGTGTTGATAGTGCACTGCTTCCCCCGCCTGAGCCGCCGGATGGTGGTCCAGAACCTCCTCGAAGCCGTTCGAAAGTCGCTCTCCATGGCCTCACTGAACTCCTCCCACGCCCAAGTTTTTGCCTCCGCAACCGCCAAGGCCGCATTCCGCTTGGCATGTCGATAACCGTCAGCTGCCTCAGGACTCCCACAGGCCAAAAAGGTTCTGTAGGCCTCCTTCTTCAGCTTGACGGCATCCCTCACCGCCGGTGTCCACCAGTGGGTTCGGGGGCCACCGCCACGACAGGCACCGACCACCTTACGGCCACAGCTCCGGTCGGCCGCCTCGACAATGGAGGAACGGAACAAGGTCCACTCGTACTCAATGTCCCCTGCCTCCCCCGGGACATGAGTGAAGCTCTCCCGGAGGTGGGAGTTGAAACTCTTTCTGACAGGAGATTCAGCCAGACGTTCCCAACAAACCCGCACAGAACGTTTGGGCCTGCCAGGTCTGACTGCCATCCTCCCCCACCATCGGAGCCAACTCACCACCAGGTGGTGATCAGTTGACAGCTCCGCCCCTCTCTTCACCCGAGTGTCCAAAACATCTGGCCGCAAGTCCGACGACACGACCACAAAGTCGATCATCGAACTACGGCCGAGGGCATCCTGGTGCCAAGTGCACATGTGGACACCCTTATGCTTGAACATGGTGTTCGTTATGGACAATCCATGACGTGCACAGAAGTCCAATAACAGAACACCACTCGGGTTCAGATCAGGGGGGCCGTTCCTCCCAATCAAGCCCCTCCAAGTCTCACTGTCGCCGCCCACGTGAGCAAGTCCCCCAGGAGGACGAGGGCTCTCCAGCACCCCCTCCAAAGACTCCAAAAAGGGTCGGTACTCTGAACTGCCATTCGGTGCATAAGCACAGACAACAGTCAGGACCCATCCCCCCACCCGAAGGCGAAGGGAGGCTACCCTCTCGTCCACCGGGGTGAACCCCAACGTACAGGCGCTGAGCCAAGGGGAAACAAGCAGTCCCTCTCGCCGGGGCAACTCCAGAGTGGTAGAGCGTCCAGCCCCTCTCAAGGAAACTGGTTCCGGAACCCACGCTGTGCGTCGAGGCGAGCCCGACTATATCTAGCCGGTACCTCTCAACCTCGCCAACGAGCCCCACCCCCAGGCCTGGCTCCAGGGGGGGGCCCCGGTGACCCGCGTCCGGGCAAGGGAAACTTGGATCCATCCGTTGTCATTTCATCAGGAGAGGTTGAGCTGCGCTTTGTCTGGACCCTCACCTAGGACCTGTTTGCCTTGGGTGACCCTACCAGGGGCATAAAGCCCCTGACAACATAGCTCCTAGGATCATTGGATCACACAAACCCCTCCACCACGGTAAGGTGGCAGCTCCAGGAGGGGGTAGCTTAGGGCCTTAGGACATTTAACAGCATCAGGTACCGGCAGCTGCGCCACACACTAACAATGGTTGAGAGATTATTTAAGATTTATTATTTAGATGATTTAATTATGTAAAAGAAATGTTACTTCCATCGAGTGTAATACAACAATGACTGATTTATAAAATAAAAACAAATGCCCATAACAGCAGCAACTGCCGTGGTGCATGCAAGCGAGGGCTTTGTGTGTGAGGAGGAGGATTTTGAACTGAATACACTGTAGAACTGGGAGCCAGTGGAGTTTCTGGAGGACTGCAGTGACGTGATCACGGGTGCGGGTGTGGGTGAACAGACGAGCAGCAGAGTTTTGGATGTACTGTAGTTTTTTTTTTGTTTTGGATGGTGTGCCATAGAGGATGCTGGAAGTAATGAAGGCGTAAATGAGGGTTACAGCAGCGGGGAAGTAGAGTGATGGACGAAGTCGGGCTATGTTCTTGAGATGGAAGAAGGCAGTTCTGGTCATTTGGTTTATGTAATGTTTAGAGGAGAGGTTATTGTCAAAGATGACACCAAGATTGCGACTGTGGGGGGATAGAGACAGGGTGGAGTTGTCAATGTTGAGGCGGAAGCAGTGTGCAGTTTTGCTGAGGGATTTGGGGGCCGATGATGATCATGTCTGATTTGTCACAGTTTAGTTTGAAAAAGTTGGTCTGCATCCAGGATTTGATGTCGGCGAGGCAGTTGGAGAGAGTGAAGTGAGTGGCGGCGCGGGGGGGTGATGGAGTTGGTGGAGATATAAAGCTGGACATCATCGGCATAACAGTGGAAATAAAGACCATTGTGGCAAATGATGTTGCCAAGAGGGAGCAGGTAGAGTAAGAAGAGGAGAGAACCAAGCACCGAACCCTGGGGGACGCCTTGGGACAGAGGAAGAGTGGAGGAGGTGCAGTTGTTGATGTAGATGAATTGTTGTCGGTCTGTAAGGTATGATTTGAGCCAGGAACGTGCAGTGCCAGTAATGCTGAGGAGGGACTCAAGGCGGGAGAGGAGAATGGTGTGGTTTAAGGTGTCGAAAGCTGCAGTGAGGTCCAGGAGGATAAGGACGGTGAGGTGGCCCGAGTATGCGGAGAGGAGGTGAAGGAGTGCAGGCCGTGGGGGCAGAAGAGGAGGACAGGTCGTTATAAATGGTGTTGATTTTTGTTTGGAAGAATGAAAGAAAGGAGTTGCATTTGTCAATGGTGAATGAGTTGGAGGTGTTGTTGCTGGGCTTGAGGAGTTTATTTACCATACAAAACAGGGGTTGGTGGAGCCTGAGTGTATGAGGTGGGAGTAGTAAGTTGACCGGGCAGCACTGAGAGCATCTTTGTACTGCTGAAGGTAATCTGTATAGGCTTGAAGATGGACAGTTAAACCGGTTTTCTTGTGGAGTCTTTCAAGTTGTCGTTTTCGTGATTTCATTTTATGCAGTTCAGGAGTGTACCAGGGGGCAGAATGGGTGAAGGAGATAGTTTTAGTTTTGATGGGGGCTAGCTGATTGAGACAAGAGGAGAGTGTTTCATTGTAGTATTTGGTGAGGTCAGAGGGATTGTAAGTTAACGGAGGGGGGGAAGCCCGTCTGTCTGAAACCTCACGTGTATGTTTACCAGATATTGAGGTGTAGATAATATATACTTATTGACATGAAAAACTTGAATACATGGTTGCATTCTCTAACCTGTGTACTTCATAATTTTCATAATTTCTATAATCTAATGTGATTTACCGTTTCCAATGTATTAGGTTACAGGAAGACTGCAGGTTCCAGCCCTCCAACATGCATGGTTGACCACCAGCCTGTCTTGAACCTGTGTAATCTATCTACAGAGCAGACTATGGGCCTCTACGTCTGAGGGGAATAGAGCAGTAAGTTCTTTCATACATAGACGTAGTCTGTTACAATTGTAATATAAATGAGTAAGTACGAGTTTGAACACAAACTTATTCAATATACTACCTAGAACAACAGTCTGAATAAGTTTTGCTCAGCATTCAGGGTGGTGTCCCCAGACAGTCAAGTAAGTTACGCTGGGTCAGGGTTAACTAATAACTGTAGTTTGTCATTATTGGAATAACACATAAAATAACAGGTTGTTAATTTACAGATAATGACTTTAATTTTACTGTTTGCTTGCTTTTTTACACTATTTTTTAAACAGAAGAATTACTGTAAAAATTTAGGGTTTTAAAATTATGATTTATGAATTATGACTAAATTGACACTCATACACTGACTCAGTAACGTCTCACAGTGTGACAAACTTTCCATTACTACACCATTGTAAGATGTAAGCTGCAAACGTCATCCTGCAATAGAAGGCTGAGGTATAACAAGAAAACTCTCACAGAACACTCAGTAATGGTGTGACCACGATGCATTCAGCTGACAGCTGTTTTACATCTTAGGAGTAAAATATCCAAGCTTTCACTCTTCTTTGTCAGGCTTTTAGTTTGTGGGTAGACTTCCTGTTTTATTTTGGTTTCCCTCACTTCCTTTTTGTGTTCATTCTTAGTGTCTTTACTCCCTGTGATTGCCTATTGTTTTCACCTGTGTCTCGTTTGCTCCTCCCCTCATGTGTATTTAAGCCTGTCTCTCCCAGTGTGTCCTTGTTAGATTGTCTTCATCCTTGTGAGTAGCTCTCTGGCGTTTTCATCATTGTTTCCTCGTGTACCAACCCTGTTTGTTCGACCCGTTTTGCCTAGCGTCCTGTACTTCTGCCTGTCTGCTCCGTGTTCTGGATTCTTGACCTTTGCCTGTTCTTGGACTTTCCTCCTGCCTCGTGATTTTGTACTTCTGCCCCGCTGACTGCCTTTTGTGTACCGTATCCAGACTGTCAATAAACCGCCTCACTACACCTGTCAGTCTCTGATCTGCTCTGTCGGTCCAGTTGTCTGTCTGAACCTGACATTCTTCTTCTGTGGCATTATAGGACCATTTTCTGTACAAACGGATGCTGTGACAAACGGCTTGTAATTATATTCATTACCTTGAACAGCCTCATATCCCTAAATACCACCAGGCAAGACTCTAAAGCTGTTTTGGTTTGTCCTGCCCGAGGCTCCATGCTCCACTAGGAGCTCTTCGGAAGTGGAGGGTTTTGCCTGCCAGATATTTAATTAGCTCAGATTTGACATTTTTCTTTGGTTTGTGTTTTTACAATGGGTTGTTACATTTGAACATGCTGCAGCACTTCTGGTGGGATCACAAGATTGTCAAGACTGGCCACAATCAGCTCCAGTGGCTGCCAGTGGCAGCCATGCCCAGTGGAATCTACCCTTTACCTTTTTTTTTTGTGAAACTTTTGAGGTGGACTGGCATTTTTAGCATTAAGCTTCTAACACATGAAAAAAGACAAAATAAAACATGCACTCACAATATAGTGAAAAAAATCAAACAAAGTTCAGTTTGACTGCTGGAATACATTTCACTCATGGCTTATCTGAAAGATGATGGAGAACCTGGACAAAAGCCACAAGTAAGATGCTCTCACAAAACTTCACAGGATCATAAAAACTCTTTTCAATTACTGAAACACTGTAGGTCAGCAGCTTTTTCTCCTGCTGTATCTCAACTTGCAAAAGCCAATAACCCGTACCTCCTGATCAGTTTGACTGATGTCAGCACACAGCATTATGCACGTTCATGAAAGAGCTCTGCAGTTTAACCATAAAGAGTTGAATCTAATCTTTAAAACATTAGAAAACACTTTCCACGCCTTCCTGTAACTCAGATCTTCTGCTGAATCAGTATTAACAGTAACAGTCATGCCCTATTGATCCACATAGTACGTCATGATATCACAGTATAAGACTCTATGATACGAATACTATATAAGTTTCTAATAAATTTCTTGGTAAGTTGGCATGATTATGGGGCAGTTTAGCTTAGTTGGTAGAGCAGCCGCCCCATGTGTGATGGCTCAGTCCTTGCTGTGGCAGCCCAGGGTTTGAATCCGACCTGTGGTTCTTTCCCACATGTCATTTCCCATCTCTCTCTCCCCCCACATTCCTGTCACTCTTCTGCTGTCTCTATCAAAAAATAAATACATTAATTAATTAAAAACTTAAAAAGGCCAAAGAAATAATCTTAAAAAAAACTTTTAAGTAAATTTTGTGCAATTTACTGTGTTGTGTTGTGCTGAGTATGTTGTTTTGTTATGTATGTTTTTATGCCGTGTGTGTGTGTGTGTGTGTGTGTGTGTGTGTGTGTGTGTGTGTGTGTGTGTGTGTGTGTGTGTGTGTGTCTGTGTGTGTGTGTGTGTGTGTGTTCCATGTTAGACTATATCAGGCGCATTAATGTAGAGGATGCAGCAGGATGAAGAAGTTGTTTTCTCAAATCTGTGAAACGTTCAGCTTGAAAATCTCTCCTTTGGTGTGCTCAGTCCTTCCGCTCATTTCTGGACTCGAAGCGTATTGTAATGTCCTTGTTTGGGCTGTGAAAGCGAATAGAATTTCCTCTATCCTTGAAATGATGAAAATCACCACCTTTACTATCTGAGCTGTGCAGCCTGTCTTGCAGCTTGTTCCACCTGGGTTCATTGTCAAGTCAACAAACTTAACAGCCCAGTTCTCAAAAGAACCTCACCTCTCCAACTGTGAAGATAAAAACGCAATCATAGCTAGGCTGACAAGAGGAAGCTCCATAAAGCCAAAGAAATGGAAGGTAATCAGACATAACCTTTTCATCACTGCAGCAATATTTTTGGATGATGACGAACTACCACTGGTTCAAGAATACAAATACCTAGGTGTCATTTTGGATTCGACCCTGTCTTTTAGGAGCCACATCATAAAAATATCAAACACCATTAAATTTAACCTGAGTAACTTTAGACAGATAAGACCATCTCTAAATGGTAGTGCTGCTTTAATGTTCCTTTACTCAATGATATTTTTACACATAAATTACTGTATAACAAGTTGGTCTTTTTCTGGAGCCACTGAACTCAAACCAATTGAATCCTTATATGAAAAAGCGGTTGAAGTTATAGCCAAAAAGCCATTCTCATATCACTACTGTAGCATTCTCCCCAAGTATAAATTGCTAAGTTTTGAAAATGTTAAGAAGTTTAAAATAGCTTGTCTGATGTCCTTCATGGACTGGCACCACCACCACTAAATGATAATATTAAACTGAGGGTAGTTAGCCACTCCACTGCTGAAGTCACCAGAGCCTCTGCCAGAGGTGACTGTGAGGTTCCTCTTCGACAAACTACATTTGGCCAAAATGTCCTATCATATAGAGGTAGTATACTGTGTAACAGCCTACCCACTTCAATTAGAGAGAGTCCCAGTATATTAACATTCAAGGGACATTTGAAGGTGTGGCTTTGATCTAGTCAGATTTGCGATCATAACTCACTGTGATTCGTATGCAATTACATCATGGGCTTAATCAGGATCAGGATCTCGTAATTACGAGATAAGGAAAGGTGCCTCATTGGCCACTGCACTTCAGTAAAGTTAGAAAGATATTGGCACTTTCACTTCCGGGATCAATAACTCTTAATTAAAACGTTGTTAAAACACAAAACACACATATTTTCAATCGTGATAAGACAGACAACGAGCTACAACCTAATGTTCACCAAAACGAGCTACAACCTAATGTTCATCACAATGAGCTACAACCTCACGTTCATCACAATGAGCTACAACCTCACGTTCATCACAACGAGCTACAACCTAACGTTCATCACGACGAGCTACAACCTAACGTTCATCACGACGAGCTACAACCTAACGTTCATCACGACGAGCTACAACCTAACGTTCATCACGACGAGCTACAACCTAACGTTCATCACGACGAGCTACAACCTAACGTTCATCACGACGAGCTACAACCAAACGTTCATCACGACGAGCTACACTACAACCTAACGTTCATCACGACGAGCTACAACCTAACGTTCATCACGACGAGCTACAACCTAACGTTCATCACGACGAGCTACAACCTAACGTTCATCACAACAAGCCATCCTCGAAGCCACTCCAACAACATTAGTGTTTACTAGGACTTTTTATAATTTCTGGGATTTTTTATTAGGAATATTAATCAATAACTTTAATATGATACAGTACTGTGGTAACGCTTTCTACACTTTAAAATCTAGTGCCGGACTACATCAGTTTGTATGGTAAAGCGTCTTTATGGTGCCTTCAAGTGCACCTCGGAAACTCAGAAATCAAATAATAATCTCTTTTCTAAGATACATATGCAGATTTAGAAAAGTCATTAAATAAACAAATCAAATCAAATGTCCCCAGCTACTTCTGGGGTGTATTTCAAGTTATTTTACTGTACCATTTTCGAATAGTCTCATGCTGAAATCATACACAATATATGGCGACATAGTCAGATTAGAAAATGTATTAAAAAAACAAATGAAATTGTTTTCTGACAACTCCACCTGATACTTGTTCAAAAATGGTGAAATGAAACTCAATTATAAAAAAGGAAAGAAAGAGAGTGAGAGACAGAGATGAGGGAATGTCACTGGACAAAGGCCCAAATGAATGTCCTGGAGTTGTCAGAAAACAATTTCATTTGTTTTTTTTAATGAATTTTGTCACAATACATTGTCTATGATTTTAGCATCACTTTATTAGAAAATGGTACAGTAAAATAACTTGAAAATCACCCCAGAAGTAGATGGGAACATGTAGAACAAGAAATCAGGTTGAATTTTCAGAAAACATTGATTTGTTTCTTTAATGACTTTTCTAAATCTGCATATGTATCTTAGAAGAGATTATTATTTGATATCTGAGTTACCAAGATGTACATGAAGGCACCATGAAGACAAACCGATGTTATGAAGTTATTGATTAATATTCCAATTTTTTTTTTTTTTTTACAATATTTTTTATTTAAGTGAACCTGTTATTCAGTCTGTGTTATCTGTTTCATTACATCACAACATCACATCATCACAACAATGTATGTCAATCTCTCCAGTCCAAGACAAGTCATCAACTCCTTCTTCCATACTGCCAGTGATGGTGGGTCTACATTTTTCCAATATAATGCAATCACTCTCCTTGCATGGAGAAGTCCAAAGTCAACCATCTCCGATTGCTTCGTTGTTCTGATGGAGTCTTTGGGGTATATTCCAAGTATACAGATTGTTGACGTCAGAGGCATGTTACACTTAACCATCCCTGCTAAACATTTAACTACATTTTCCCAAAATACCCGAATCTTAGAGCATTCCCATAAGCAGTGAATCAAAGTTCCCTTTTCATTCAGACATTTAACACAAACATCCAAGATGTTAGGGGAGATATGGTGAAGTTTTGCTGAGGTTATATAAATCCTCATTAACCATTTATACTGAATAATTTTAACCTTGTGTTAATTGAAATTCTGTTGAGCTTTTAAACATGCTCTTCTCCAATCTTCTTCACTAATATTTTCTTGTGTGTCTGTTCTCCACGCATTTAATTTATCTGATGCTGATTCTGTTGAGTGCTCCACTAAAAGATTGTAGAATCTAGATATATGTTTTTTACCATTCATATTATTAATCACTGTTTCCTCAATAATCGATAGCGGGGGTATGGCCATGAATTCCTTACATTTTGATTCTATAAAACTCCTTAGTTGCAAATATTTATAAAAATGTTTTTGAGGGACTCTGTATTTATGACAAAGCTGGTCAAATCTGAGAAAGGTACCTTCAGAATAAAGATCTGAAACAGTCCCAATTCCCTTCTCTGCCCATAATTTGAATGCCCCATCCATTCTACCAGGTTTGAATTGTCTGTTGCCCCAGATAGGAGTAAATTGAGACAAAGTTAATGCTTCGTCAACAAAGTTATGTGCTGCATACCACACTGACATTGTATTTTTAACAAAAGGGTTTCTTGTCTGTTTTTTCAGTGTCTTGATATCTGAGGAATATATCTAGTGCTTTATGGGCAAATCTGACACCGGTCCAACTTTTCTGTCACTTCATCTACGAGGGGGTTAAAGTTTATAGGAACAATGTCGCCAAGTTTTGGGGCAATCTTAATACCCAGATATTTAAATCCATCTTTCGCAGCCATAAACTGTGTATTTAGTTTGGGATTGCGTCTTTCTTCTTCATTTAGGAATAACAGTACTCACTTAGATTTGTTTATTCTATATCCGGAAAACTCACCAAAATTTGGAATACTATCCCTCAGGTTTGTTAAGAAAAAAAATATATCATCAGCATATAATGCTATATGATGCTCTATGTCCCAAATCCTGATGCCGGATATATTCCTACGTGTCCTTACTGCGATCGCGAGAGGTTCTACTGTTAGCTATTGCTAGAGTAAAAAGCAGAGGAGACAAGGGGCAGCCTTGCCTGGTTGAGCGTTGTAAATTAAAAGGTTTAGAAATTGTATTATTGGTCAATATCTCTGCTGTTAGGTTTGTATACAGTAACCTTAATCCATTTGAGAAATGTTTCTCCTAGACCATATCTAGGCAGCAGATCAAAAAGGTATTCCCATTCTATTCTGTCGAATGCTTGGCTAGCGCCAACTGACAACATTGCAGTGTCTTTGGCATTGTTTTTCTCAAACAGTATATTTAAAACTCTCCTGATGTTATGAAAGCCTTGCCGTTGTAATACAAAACCATTCTGATCATTGCTAACCAATTGAGGAAGACATTGTTCTAATCTTTTAGAGAGTGCTTTGCATAATATTTTTGTATCACATCCCATTAAACTAATGGGCCTGAAGGATGAACAACAGGTTGGTGGTTTGTCAGGCTTTAGTATCACAGTTATCATAGCTAATCGTAACGATGGTGGGAGGGTTCCTGTTTTATATGACTCGTTAAGCATATCTAATAACGGCTGCGCAAGTTTCTGTTTAAACTTCTTATAATATTCTATAGGTATCCCGTCGGGACCAGGTGCTTTCCCACTGTTCATACTGCTGATGGCGTCATAAAGATCCTCAACTGTCAATGCCCCATCCAGTGCTTCCTTTTCATCTTCAGATAAGCTCGGGAACTGTAGCTGATCAAGAAACGCTTGTTGTTGTGTAGCTCCTGCATATTCTGATTTGTACAATAGTTCATAAAAGTTTCTGAAGGTAGCATTAATTTCAATTGGGTCTGTTGTTAAATCGCCTGACATTGTCTTTATACTATTAATTGTTCTTTCGGCTTGCATTTTCTTAACCCGCTAAGCCAGTAATTTGCTTGGCTTTTCACCCTGATCATAGTATGCTTGCTTGGTCCATAAAGTCGCTTCTCCACTGGCTGGTACCAGCTCGACTCGGTTCGACTTTACTCGGCTTTTTTGCTTTTCCATTACTAAAACTTGGTACCTGGTACCCGGTACCATTTCTAGTACCACCTTTGCCGAGGTTCCAAACGGGCTGAGCCGATACTAAATGGTGACATAAAAAAGTAAAAGTCAGATACTTTCTGAGAATGTTCCGGTCACCATAGCAACTGGTACCTCAACTATTTTGTAGTGGAGAACGGTAGCTCCCAAACCAAACCATGTCGAGTCGAGCAGAACCAAACCGAGTCGAGCTGGTACCAGCCAGTGGAGAAGTGACATAAGAGGTTTTTAGCAACCCTGTCAGTCGTGAGTTTATTGTATTCAGCCCTCATTACTGTTAATTGTTGCTGTTTGTCCTGTCATTATTCTTATTAAGATCTAATTCTAGTTTTTTAATCTGTCCTTCCAATGTTTGCATTTCTTTTTTGTTCTGTTTAGTCTTTGAGCTCGTATATTTAGTCGCAGTAGCCAGTGTGCGGTGAACTCTCTCCAAGGTGAAGGTTTTATCAGGACAGCCGGGCCATGCGGTAGCATGTCATTGACAAAGTCGAAGAGCGGCTTGTTTCCCTCAGCTCGTTCACGTAGACCAAAAATCCGTAGGTTCTTTCTGTTGCCTCGATTTTCCAAATCTTCAGTTTTGGATTCAAGATAGGCAATTCGTTTAGTGGCTGAGGCGAGTGCCTCTTGAATGTGCTGCAGCTTTTCTTCTGCTGTTGCTACACATGTTTCTGTCTCGTGTTGCATTTGCAGCCACGTCTTCTTCCACATTTGAAAGTTTACTTTCAATTGCGGCAATCGAATCTGCCACATCCGACAAACTGTTATCAATGTGGTCCAGTTTTGTTCCAAAGTCCGAACGGAGGGACTTCAACTCCGCCAGCACGTCAGCAGACCTGTCAAGTAACGAAGTACAAATACTTCGTTACCTTACTTAAGTAGAGTTTTTGGGTATCTATACTTTACTGGAGTAATTTTTTTTCAGCCGACTTTCTACTTCTACTCCTTACATTTTCACGCAATTATCGGTACTTTCTACTCCTTACATTTTTTTAAACAACCTCGTTACTCATATTTCATTTCGGCCTTGTTTTTTTCTGAATTTGATCGTGATTGGATGAGAAGTATAAACATATACCATTTCGACACACTATTGGTCTGTCGCCCCTGCCTGTTACAAATCACGTCACACGCAAGCAAGCTTCGAAGCAGTGGTTTTATGGAATTGTAGTTCAGGTGTGAAGCACGTAGCGATGCTTCAGTGTCGCGACTCGCGTTGCCGTCAGTACTGTGCTTCGTTCTTCAACCTGCCAGGCTGCTCACCTGCTCCATTTCGGAAATGTCCCAACCAAGCACCAGTGAGGAGGCTGGTAGCCAGGAACACCAGCCAAGTCTTATACATCCCTGGCCATACCTGGAAGAATTTTTCGAAATGGTTGGAGCTAAAAACAATTCCTTTCGAATGTGCTGCAAACTCTGCGCACCCAAGTACCACGAGCTAATGGCTTTCAAAAACTCGCCGTCTAATTTGAAAAAGCATATTGAGGTAAGCTGAACGTTTGTTATTATCAGTTAATTATTGATCAAATATTGTAGTAACCTAGTAAATTCTTAATGGTAAATTTGCAATGGCTATAGCTAGGTAGGTACATGCCAAGACATGGTTTGCATGCTAGCGTCAGTAGGCTATGATTTAACTTTGCAAGTTCGTTTGATGGGCTCTGTGTGAGATTTGAAATTCAACTTTAACCAAATGTTGTTTGAGTTTATATTATTGCTATACGCAATATATGTAAGGTAATTGTGCAAAGCACAAGTCTATAGCTGGTTGATAGAGTGTGTTCTTACTTAGAATTGGCATTATCCTGTTTGTGTATGAGAGTGCGCGCGCCCATGTGGGGCATACCCTATGGCTCCTTGTGAGGAGGTAACTACCACCTATTAGCCAAATGCAGTTTAAAATGAATTTGTTAGTGTTAGGATTTTCATAAATAATGCTACTGTTCAGTCATGCCAGTTTCTTGCATATTCTGGTCTGCTCAACATAATAGCGTAGACCAGTAAAACTGCTCCCCAACTTGTAGTTTGACCTTCATTCATGAACTTGAAGCATGACATTTAATACAGTAGAAGTCCTAGATAGTCTGAGCTTGTAGTTTGAGAGGAATAATATGAATCTCAATCTGTGCCTGTGCATTTATTTTCTTCACAGAAGAAACACCCCACTCGTCTGGAGAGGTACACACAACTTACTTCAGCAGCCCTCAAAAGAAAGTCATCCACTGAAGGTTCATTGGCCCCACCTTCCAAACAAACTAAGCTGTGGGAGACTCGAAGAGTATCCTAGGCAAGTGTGGATAAAGTAGTCCTCAATTTCGTTGTCCAAGGCTTGCACCCACCACACATTGTTCAGCAACAGGGCTTCATTGATCTTGTGCAACATCTTCAGCCAAATACAAATGTAATGACACGAAATACTGTTGTAAACAAAGTCACAAAGGCCTCTGTTGAAATGAAAAGAAAACTGAAAGCTGCCCTTAGTGAAGTTCAGTTCATAGCAACAACAACAGACTGCTGGACGGCACACCATCGCAGTTTCATTGGTGTCACTGCACACTGGTTTAACCCCCAGACAATGCAGAGATCCTGTGCTGCCTTGGCATGCAAGCAACTTAGAGGGTCACACACTTTTTCTGCCCTGGCTTGTGCCCTAAATGATATTCACACAGAATTCAATATCAGGGAGAAAATTGTTCGCACTACAACTGACAACGGATCAAACTTCCTAAAAGCCTTTAGAGTTTATGGGCAGACTGACGAGAACAACGATCCTGAACCTGCAGGAGAGGGTGATGGAGAAGAGGATGATGGTGGCCAAAATGATGATGACAATGAAGAAGAGGAAAGCGGTCAGGGTGTTGAATTTGTTGATGCTGGAGCCCTGTTGGACAAGGATGACTACTTGGAATACCAGCTACCCAAGCACCATCGCTGCGCTTGCCACCTCCTTAATTTAGTGTCCACAGTCGATGCTTCAAAAGCAGAGGTCAACCCATTGTACAAGCGCCTGTCAAGGTCCACATTTGCCAAATGCTATAGCTTGTGGAACAAAAGTTCAAGATCAACCACTGCATCTGAAGTAATTCACGCCAACTGCAAACTCCAGCTTGTAAGACCAGTCGTGACAAGGTGGAATTCACTCTTCTCAGCCGTAGAAAGAATAGTGAGAATAACAAGAGAGCAAGGCGAAGGAGCCCTTGCAGCTGTCTGCAGTGAACTAGATACACCTAAGTAAGTGCTTGTTTTTCTGTCTTTCAGTTAATGAAGTGATTAACAATAGATTAAGTCATATTTTTTATACTTTGAATACTGTACAACACATGCATAGACTATGCCAATATGCAGTCCCCATATTTACTATGAATGTAATTTGTAGCACACAACTACATTTCTAAAAGTCTCAGAAGACAATATTTTTCCTTTTTAATTATCAGTTCCTCCAGTTAAAGGTGCTACATCAAGTAGGCATAATGTTCCATGTTGTGTTTTCCTTTTCTTCTTTGTACAGGTTTACTCCAGTTGAACTTGCATTTCTTGCAGAATATGTGAAGACGATGAGCCCAGTTGCAAAGGCTCTTGATGTTCTTCAGGGAGAAACCAGTGTGCAGATGGGATGGCTGGTCCCCACCATAACCCTACTGAGGACCAAGCTCCAGCACCTTCACGTCGCCTCCAAGTTCTGTGAGCCTTTGATTGCTGCACTTCTTTCAGGCCTTGAAAAGCGCTTTGGAGAGATGCTTGCAGATCCAGAGCTAATAGCCGCAGCCATTCTAGTTCCCAAATTTAAGACCTGCTGGACAAGTGATGACAATATCCTCAAACTTGGTAAGTGTCTCACTTCTCAAATTGCCCTTAATACATGTAATTTCCATGGAAGCAGTGAAATTAGTTTGAAATTACATTTAATGGCACACATGTACACACACACACACACACACACACACACACACACACACACACACACACACACACACACACACACACACAATACTATCCAATACACAATGCACAGTTACAATACTGACATATGGTCTAATTTGTCCTGATTTTTGTTTTTTTATTTCACAGGCCTTGACTATATCAGAAGCCACTTGGACTGTCAGACTGAGAATCACGTTAGTGAGGGCTCCCAATCATCTGAGGAAGAGGACTTCTTTTCCTCCTTGAAGAGGACCGGCCCTCTTGAAACGACCCAGCAGTTGGACACATACCTGGGGTGCCCTGGAGACACAGTACAGGTACTCAAGTCCAACCGCCGCTGTGTGCCAGTTATCACTGAAGCTTAATACGGCACTCCCTGCCTCAGCAGCCTGTGAAAGACTGTTTAGTGTTGCAGGGCTGATCTTCAGGCCAAGAAGAGCATGCACTGGCTCAAAGAACTTTGAGAACCAGCTGCTTTTGCGGCTGAACAAAGCCTATTGGTAACTCTTTGTTGCAGGGTCTGTGCTTAACTGATGTACATCCTCACACACAAACACTCACTCACACACAAACACTCACTCACACACAACAGACACAAAGTGGGATGGAGGGAAGGATGTCTCAGCTGTAGAAAGAATATTGAGAATAACAAGAGCGCAAGGAGCCCTTGCAGCTGTCTGCAGTGAACTAGATACACCTAAGTAAGTGCTTGTTTTTCTGTTTTTCAGTTAATGAAGTGATTAACAAAAGATTCAGTCACATTCCTATACTTTGAATAGTGTACAACACATGTAAGCACCATGCCAATTTGCAACCCCCATATTTACTATGGATGTGATTTGTAGCAATCTGGAAGGATGTTTGATTTTTTGGAATTTTTTTGATTAATCACTTGCAGCTAAGCTCAGATGTTCATTTATATTCAAATAAAGGTTATTGAAAACATGCCTCTGAAGTTTGACTTTTTGCACCATTACACGACTTATAGACATAACTTAAACACATGCTAATGCTCAGTAGCACACATATATGGTTCTTTAATGCATTTGCATTATACAAAAATGCATTCATTTTCATTGGGCATATATGGGGCTGAATTTTTCAACATTAACATTTTAATATAACATTATTCATTATAGCCCATAGAAAAATTATGTTTTTTTTGGGGGGGGGTAGAGCACTGTAGGGCGCAGGGCCTATAACATTTGATGGCTTTTTTTTCTCTTTAAATTACTTTTACTTTTCTACTTTAAGTAGTTTTGAAGCCAGTACTTTTACACTTCTACTTGAGTAAAAATCTTGAGGTGATACTTCAACTTCTACAGAAGTCTTTTTAAACCCTAGTATCTATACTCCTACTTGGGTAATGAATGTGAATACGTCTGACACCTCTGCACGTCAGCTATATTAGCCATGCTGTTAGCTTCATTAGCCACCCTCGTCACTGTCGAAGAAGTTGTCGCCCCCGCGATACTTGCCTTGCGTGCTCTGGTGAAAATATCGTAGGGTTTCGATTCAGATGGCTCTGACATGTCCAGAGTGCGCTCTATTTAGTCAAAAATTATCGGTGCATTTGTGGGTTTTTTCTGAAGTTTGTGTTCTGTTGTGCAGAGCTTTCAGGCTACGCCGCCATCTTGGTCCGGTCCCCCTGTCGACCCCCTTGATTAATATTCCTAATAAAAATTCCCAGAAATAATAAAAAGTCCTAGTAAACACTAATGTTGTTGGAGTGGCTCATAGGATGGCTCGTTGTGATGAACATGATGAACAACAAGAGCCACACTGTCACAGAGCTTGGCCTACTACATCAGATGCCATAAATATCACAAGGTTATGATTTCTTATAGGTTAACAGAAAAGACTGCTGGCCCTTTGACACAAATAAAATGTATTTATTTAGAAGTAAACTAAATATTTTGAATTAAGTATGCGATTCACAAGACTAGTAAAATAAATATGACCATACAAAAATCTTTAAAATTATACTGTAAAACACAAAAGTTAAAAACTTTGATTTTAAAAAAAAGTTCAGACAAATGAAACGACCAGCAAGAACTTTAATTTACAATAAAATAAAACAAACATCAACTACAGCCTCTTCAAAAACTCCACAGTCCACAGCTCTTCTGAGGTTTTCTGTATATTTTCTGTACTGCCTCCTTGCTCATGTTTTTGGTCAGGAAATGAGACAACACCTGTTTCTCACTGATGAGACTAAATTAAATAGCTGTTAGTGAAAGGACATTCACATGGAGAGGATGTCATAAACAATGTACTAACAATACATATAGGTATTAGCACTCTCCTTATGTTTATAGCATACCTCAGGTCATACTGCACTCTGTCAATGAAACATTGATGGACAGCTAAAAGTGCGTGGACTGTTACCTGTGTCATGAGATGAACAAAAGGACATCTTTCAGTTTGACATTAAAGTTATTCTGCCCTTGTTAGTTGCTCATGTTAACTTAGCAGACCAAGGTACTTTTTAATATTCTTATTTTTAATTTAGTTTTCTGGGCATAATATACACAAACTGAAACCAGAAACGAGTCGAAATTGAGCCGAATTTTCGTTTTTTGTCAAAAACGAAAATTCGGCTCAATTTCTCGTTTTCTGTTCCAATCACCAAAAACAAAATTTCCACTTCCATATTCCGTTTTAGTGGTGGGCGGGGCTTGTACGCTTCTTTGCCCGGTACTCTTCAAAATAAAAGTTATTCCGTTTGACAAAGTTATTTCTTTATTAGAGGGTGACCAAACATCCTCTTTTGGTCTGACATTTTTACGTCCTGTCATCATAAGAAGACATGAATGTAAGGTTATGCCGTGTAAAAAAGTTAAAAAAAAAAAAAAAAAGCGTTTCTGGTCCTTCACATACACAGCCTGTCATTATGAGTAGCCAAATATACATAAACACAAACCAACATGGACACCCACAGAAACAGATAAACAATGCTGTCACAGCACAGGCTGCCTAACCATATGCAGCATCTCTTTATTACAGCTGAGCTTATAGAAGAGACCTCAAGCAGGCCAATGCTGCAGAGAGTCCAGCTACTTCAGTATATATTATCAGGTGATGCCTACACTTGAGGCAGTGATCTGACATGTTCTGCCATTCTTCTACGCACACTTTACACCCCACCAGGGTCCGACAGCAGGATGAGAACATTGGCTGATTCATTGTAGCTATAAAAATAAAGAAGCATATTTTAAATATTGATATTGACTTCAGAAAAAGAAATTGGCAAATTAGTAAAAGTAAAAACATTTTTTTTCAATTTCCTTTTTTAAATTTTTTTGAATTCATTTTTACATTTGATTACATATATATTTAAACATGCAGAATGGGAACAGTACCTCTGCAAATCAAACAGATGAATGCCTGTTTGAATTAAGGCCAAACTGCTGACAAATCACGGCTGACGGTCTCCAGGTTAGTTATCTTATTTGTTACTTCATCCAGCCCTTGAGATGCATCCAGTAGTTCTTCCACCTGGTCCTTCAGCATTTGGACAGCATCTTTTCTGCATTAGGCACATTTAATATATAGTTAGATCAAATAATTGCAGCCATTTAAGAAATAATTATGAGAAATTTAGTGGTGTACACACGTGTTCCTTTGCATCTAAAAAGTCCCTGAATAAAAAAGCATGATAGAACATAACTGAAAATAGAATTATATTTTCTCAACTGGGGAACAGTTTATTTGAGAATAATTATATTGTAGGTGTTGGTCAGAGAGCTAATAGTGTGTGTACCCTGTGATGGACTGGCGACCTGTCAGGGGATTTGCCTTTCGCCCTATGTGAGCTGGAGATAGGCACCAACAGACCCCCATGACACCAGTGGGTATGATGATGAATGAATGGACACCAGAGCCCACAGCATGGCGAGAACATGCAAACGCCACCTAGTAAGACCCTGCCCCATCCATGTTTCAAACCCAGGTCCTTCTTGCTGTGAGGTGTCCGGGCAAAACTATGTTTTATCTAAACAATACCTGCTACGCCGTTGCCGACGCTATTGCCGGAATGCAGTACTCTTAATGGCATAGATCTTTCTGGCATTCTGTCTCCAATACAAAGACCCTTCATGAGAGAAATGCAGAATAAAGACACAAAGAGAGAATTTGAATTTGAGAGAAACACTGTTGGACTGCCACTACTTTCATACTATTGCTGTTTATACAGTATGTAGAATGCATTTGGCATACATGAAAATTAAGTTGAAAAATATTTCATTCACCACTTGTTCCTTCTGACTCATGCATGTCAATAAAGATGTAGTCATCATCGTCTCCCATGGCCACCTTCAGTTTCTCCAGGATGACAGATACACTTGCCTCTGCTTTAACAAATCTCACCACAACTACCCTTACCCTACCCAAGCTTCCGGTCCATTATTTCTGATACATGAATGGACCTGTAAAACATAAAAAAAGTGAAGCAAGCCAAGTGACTTCATAACAACATGCAGTCTGCAGTGATTCTGTTGTCCAAACAGAGCAAAGTGTAAGTCCATGTAAAACCACACATGCTCACTTGAATACTAGTTCAACACACACCTGAGGCAAATCACAATTGAACACACCTGCAGCATACCCAGATCATCTGTCACTACTCCATCTTGTCTCATAATCGGGCGATGATCCAATAGCGCACGCTTGACATTGAAATCTGTATGATAGACTAAATACCTCATCTGATTATTCTGGAGAATCTGAAGCCATATAGATATTTGGTTGTACATTAGGTATTTTTTGACACCTTTAAAGAACAACACTCTCCATACCTTGGGTTTTGGAAGTCACTTACATCTCAGTTTGCTTAAAAGAAAATTGTAAATGAGTAAACTTGAGCACTGTTATACATTGTAATTTACCATTTAACAACCACATTAACTTATGATGCTAATCCCTCTTCTACCTTTGAAATGAGCGAGGCGTGGCCACTGATCTTGACATCAAGCTCATGTTTGCAGTTGTCACAGGTTGACTATTGCGAAAAGCAAACTGTGGCGAAGGAGCTGCAGCAGTGTCCCCAACTTCTCCATGAACCTCATAATGAGCATGGGTAGACAGGTCCAATAAGCTGAAACACCCACTCTTAACTGGAAATATTGCAACGTTTGCGGCATCAGTGATGTACAGGCTATCCATGTTGATCTAGAAGAAATTTTGAAAAATGTCAATGTTTTGCAAAAACATTGTAATAAATATCACTAATATCTTTTCATGTGTACTATTGCATTTGCATTTTTTTCTTCTCCCCACTGTCTTTTTCTCAAAGCAGTGTTGTGGTAGTTCAAACCACCCCGAGTTCTGCTGACCTGGTGGACTACAGAGAGATATTCAGTTTAAAGAAGACACAAACACAAGCATTCAGCTTCGCCTTTGCAAAGGGAGAACACAGCATTCACAGACTCCGCAGTCAGTCTACCATCGCATCCAGCTGAGTTCTGCCCATCTGCAGTTCAGGCTTGTTTTATTATCACACAAAGGATATAGGTGTTACACTCTTAGCAGGACGTGAGCATACATCTTTCATGCCTATACATGGTAAGACAACTCAAGCAGGATACGGCTGGCTGAAACCTATTGTGAAAGACATCTTGTGACTGTTTCTAATCCTGTCATTTCCTGTTCGGACCTAGGGTAAAGTTTCCTGTTATTCTGCTCACGTAGGCAAATGCAGGCAGCTCTCTGTGTATTGACCCCAGAGTGTCTTATAGTTGCACAACACACATAGCTGTTTTATCTTGTCATGAATTCTATTACACACACCAATAAACACTTAACACACAATATATGATTGAACATTATTACACATTCTCACAGCAGTAGACATAGAAGTTAAGGTCGCAGGTTTGGATTATTAACCTGGAAAATGCGGGCAATCCTGTCAAAACGCATATCTTCAATTTTAAGAGTAATTCTCTTGTTTTCTCTGTACAATACAAATGTCTCCATTTTAGCAGAACAATTTATTCAATCGATCCTGCAGAGCCGGGAACCTGAAAAGAAAGAGGATGATGGGTGCAGCTTCAGGCGCACTTTTTGGCAGGTTGTTGGTACGCATGACAGATTATGGTGCATTCCAGGTGTACTGGGAACTCAGGATTTTCAAACTCCTGGATGGATGTTTCAACTGGAATGCCCCCCGAGGTGGAGATTACCGAGTCGTGAAGTCGGGGAATGCTCCACACCCCAAGCTCACAATCAAAGATGGCTGCCCCGACTGTAAACAGAGTAGATGCTCCTGAAATATTCCATTTGTTAGCGCTTCTGATTCGTTTTTTTCGCACTAAATGAGTAATGTTGGGAGCTCGAAATCCATACTTCCCAGTACAACTGGAGCGCAACACACGTTGCTGTGACGTCATTCGCTTTCCGACTCCTGCACTTTTTTGAAATTATGGACACCACTACTGTCTATGTCTTTTGTTTCCTGTTTTGATCCTGTTTTATTTTGCAGGTCAGTGTTTTTTCAAAACTTTATTTATTGTATTTTGGTCGTTTTCAACAAACAATACATGATAAACACAACAAACAATAACAAACCTTACAGTCCCTTCCCATCCTCTCATAACCAACAGTCCTCTCTGAGGAAAAAAGGTAATTAAGTCCATAAGAAAATAAAATAAGTAGATAATAATAATAATACTCATAAAATACATAAAATACATTATTAAAAAAAAAGGGAATTAAATTAACAGGTCAGTTTCAGGTAGAGTTATAAAACGTGGTCACCATCTCATTTCTCTCCCCCAATTCGTAACCTTAGTTCTCTAGCTGTGGTACAACATTCAAGCCATTCTGCAGGGGTATTGGTAACTTATCTGTTCCCAGACATTTGTATATTCATGTTATTCTTTAAAAATAAGAAAAGGTGTCTATATCTCATAAAAATCCTCAACTTTCCCTCTTACTATGTAAGTCAATTGTTCTAGTGCCAGACTGCAAGACATCTCCTTAACCCACTGTCTAGAATCAGGTCTCTGAGTATCTTTCCAGGTCAAAGCAATTATACGTTTGGCTTGCAACAAACAAAAATTGATTAGCTTGCGTTTCTTCATATTTGCTGGAAAATCTTCTGGGTATATGTGTAATAAACACATTTTAGCTGCGATGGGAACAACACTATCTGTCAATTTAGAGATCAGCTCGAGAACCTCTTTCCAGAATACCTGGAGTTTTCAGGATTCCCATATACAGTGGTAGAGAGTGCCAATTTCTTCAGTGCATTTAGTACATAAATCAGGGATCTCAGGATTAAAATGATGTAATTTAACCGGCGTCATATACGTCCTGAGCAACAACTTATATTGTAATAATTTTTGGGCAAAAAGACATGCCTTCTCCCAGTCCTCTACAGAGATGTTTTCCTGAAGATCATTTTTCCATGCAGCTAAATACGAAATCGAGTTCTCTTTGGAGCCTGCTAATAATATATCATAAAACTTTGATAGCTGTCCTCTGTCATATAAATGGTTTACCATGAATTTTTCAAGAGTGGACAGGTTCTGAGGTAGTTTAATTTTGGAATATATAAAACTTCTAATTTTCAGGTACCTAAAAAAGTGTTTTCTGGGAAGGTCATGTTTATCTATTAATTGTTCGACAATTACATTAGTGTCCCTTCATTATATAAGTCTTTTATCTTGCTTAGTCCTGTTTCTGTCCAATATTTGAATCTCCCTGTTCTGAAGTTTTCATTTCCCCAAATAGGTGTGAAACCTGAGAGTTTAGGAGCTTCATTTAAAAAAATTGTGGGCCTTGTGCCAGACTGATACAGTATTTTTTAGGAATGGATTATGTGCATGTTTTGTAAGTATTTTGGTTGGTGCAGAGTAAAGGTACAGGTGCAGTGGCAGTTCCAATGTGTTCTTTTCTATCTCTATCCAAGCTGGGACCTCTGTATCGAGAAAGTAGTACATGGCCGCACGAAGTTGGGCTGCCCAATAGTAAAGTTTCATATGGGGCAGTCTTAGTCCCCCACGTTCATATGGGAGGTGTAAAAGGTTGCAATCTAGGACGCCTATTATTCCATATAAAGCAGGTGAAGCTTTTCTTAAGTGTGGACAAAAAAGCGGTGGGCAGAGGAAGTGGGATAGACTGAAAAAGATATAAAAATTTGGGCAGGATAGACATCTTAATAATATTAATACGTCCTATCATAGAAATGGGCATTGAACTCATTTTTTCCAGAGATTCTACCACTTCTTTCAAGAGCTAAATTGATTGATATAATATTTTCAATGTCAGGGGTTATTTTAATTCCTAGGTAGGTAAATCCTTTTGGGGCATTAGCAAACTGTGCATGGCGCGGGGGGGATTCCCTTTCTTCTCTATCTCAGTAATAATAAGGCACTTTTGGTGTTGTTGACTTTATAGCCCGAGAACTAGCCAACTTCCTTCAGAAGCTGGCAAAGCGCATTAATTGAGGTTCCCAGATTCATAAAAACACAACAATATCGTCTGCGAATAGAGACAAACGATGCTCTGTCTTACCTATAGTCATACCTGTGATTTCAGCTGACTGACGAATAGACATGGCCAAAGGTTCAATGGCAAATAAGAACAATAGAGGGGACATGGGACAGCCCTGTCGTGTAGATCTAAAAAGATTAAAGGGCTTTGAAAATTGGCTATTCGTTTTAATTTCTGCTAATGGTTCAGTGTACAATAATTGGATCCATTTGAGACATGTTTCCCCTAAACCAAATCTTCTAAGTACATTAAAAATGGACCTCCATTCAATTCTGTCAAACGCCTTTTCCGCATCCAGTCACAGGACTGCATAGTCCCTGGCATTTTTTTTTCCTTTAGAAGCCTGCGTGTGTTATGAAATGCCTGTCTGCTCTGTACAAACCTGTTTTGGTCATTAGCAATCAGGTTGGGAATGATAGTTTCTATCCGCCTTGCATAATATTTTGGCATCACAAGACATTAACGATATAGGCCGGTACGATGTTCTTTCCAAAGGGGGTTTGCCTGGTTTTAACAGAAGGGAGATTGTTGCAGATCTTAAGGATGGAGGTAGTATTCCTTTTCCAAAGGATTCATTAAACATCTCAAGGAGATGTGGTAACAATTTTCCAGAGAACTTCTTATATATTTCTATGGGAATGCCGTCTGGCCCGGAAGCTTTTCCACTGCTCATATTCTTTAATGCACCCGATAATTCTACAATACTTAGATTTTTGTCAAGATTTGTCTTGGCCTTCTCAGTTAGCGTTGGGAATTAAAGCTGATCTAAAAATTCATTCTCTTTTTGTGAGCCCACTGCATAATCAGATTTATATAGATCTTCATAATATTTTTTAAAGGCAGTATTTATTTCAACTGGATCTACTAGTTCTTTCCCATCCTCTAATATAATGGATTCAATAGCTCTATCTATTTGTATTTTCTTAATTCTCCATGCTAACAATTTTCCAGCTTTTTCTCCCTGATCATAATATGATTGTCTTAACCATAACAAATTTGAAGTTATTTTATTTGTCGTTAATTCATTGTATTGGGCTTTCAGTTGGAGAAGTTCCTGCTGTTTTTTCTGGAGCATCGCTGTCATAAAGCTCCTGTTCTAAATCCCTTACTTTTTGTTCCAGGGTGCTTAGTTGTGCATAATATGCCTTGGATTTGTATTTTATATATCCTATTATCTCACCCCTTAAATATGCTTTGAAATCCTCCCATTTTATTGAAGCGCTAGTTTGATTTGTGTTCAAAGAAAAGTATTCATATATTTTCCCATCCAGAAATTTCACAAAATAAGGGTATTGGAGCCAACGAGATTGAAAGCAAAATCTAGGGGGTGAGGAGATTATACTAGGCACTTGCATTAGTAAGGAGATCGGAGCGTGGTCGGATAACAGTATGCTATCATACCAGCATTTCTCAACTTTTGATAGTAGACCCTTAGAGATTAAGAAGTAATCTATTCTGGAGTATGTTTTAAATGTATTTGAAAAACATGAATAGTCCTTTTTATTAGGATTAAGATATCTCCAAATATCAGTCAGATTTAAATCTACCATGAATTTTTAAATAATCTTTCATGTTTGTTGATGTGAAGTATTGATGCCAGTGGATCAATCCTGTGCTGGGTCTAGTACACAATTGAAATCACCGCCTATTATGTATTGGCCAGGGTAGGATGATAAAGAAAGAAAGAGGTTTTGGTAAAAGGAGGGATCATCCCCATTAGGAGCATATATCTTATCAAGTTGATCTGTGTAGATATTATAGTACCATTAAGTATGACATATCTCCCTGATGGGTCTATATATTTGTTTTTTAATTGAAAGGGGATAGATTTATGAATTATTATCACAACCCCCCTAGCATGGGAAGTGAAGGAAGCTGAGTGAACCTGCCCTAGCCACCTCCTCTCCACTCTGCTAATATCATTTTGTACCAAGTGAGTTTCCTGAAGAAAGATGATATTGGATTTGATTTGCTTAATTCTACTTAGTACTTGTTTAAGTTTTACCAATTTATTCAAAGCTCTTGTATTCCTAGAGATTTTTAATTCTGAACTGTTACTCACACTCCACACATAGGTGTCATTTGTTTTGTAAATGTACCAAAGGATGGTATGACCTACATAATAAAAATGAAACGTAAAAGTAACACTCCGAGATCTTAACCCCTCCCAAGAACCCCTCCTGCACTTCCCCAAACGAAGCACACATAAGCATCCCGAATAGTAATAAACTCTGGTTATGTAGAACGTTCGATCCACACCATGAGGAGCAATGAATGAAACATAGTTTTAGGCTAACTTACTTTGAAATCAACTCGGCTGAGCTCAAAGGTTGGAAAAGAAAAAAAGAAACACACCGGCCACTTTAATGGTACCTCGTTATAATAATAAAAAGAAAAAAAAACGGGTTCAGTAAATATCCATTTCAGGTCTCAGGTCGTGGGGAGGCTCGTGGAGAAGTTTGCATTTTATGGAGAAAGTCTTCTGCCCCCTAACGGACTTGAAAACCAGATGCTCCGCGTTGTGAGTGACCACCAGGTGGGCTGGGTACAGCAGCCCGTAGCGGATATCCATTGCTCGAAAACGGGCTCCGTCGAATTGCCGCTGACGCTGGCGGGTTTCAGCTGACAGGTCTGGGAAGAACCTGACTCGTTGATTTCCGTACCACATTTCCTTCTGCTTCCTGGCTGCTCTCAGTGTGTTTTCACGGTCTTTATAGTTCAGAAATTTCATGACGATCGGTCTAGGTGCTGAGGACCGGCTTGAATTGACTGACTGGGGTGGAGACGAGATCGTCACCAAAAGCTTTGGGAAGCCTTCTTAGGCTGGCAAAAACTCTCTCTGGGCCAGGATGTTTTAACCGTTTGTCATGATCCTTGGTCACCAGCTGTGTGATGTAGTTCTTTGGATCCAAGACCACAGGGTGCATGTTGCTGTAATCCAGATCCTCACTTTCGCGCAACCGACCTCCCACTCTGATTAGGTTTGTGGTATGATCAAATTCAGGGGCCAAGTTATTCAGGGGACTTTGCTTTGACATGGGTTTGTTAGCCTGTAGCAGAGCATATTCTTCTGGGAAACTCTCCTGCTGTGCATGCTGGAGGAGAAGAGTTTCCACGTAGGGTCTGTCAGGAGCCTGAGGATCTGTATCCAAGGATGGAGAAATGTGTTGAGAGGTGCGAACCACCAAATCCTCCCAGCACTGGAACTGCAGTAGGTTCGGAGAACACTAGGTGGCAGTACATAAGCAGTACCACAGAAGACAGACTTCCTCAACTCTGTGGCTGCTTCAGTAGAAGGTGAGGAGGGATTTAAGGGCCCCTGATAAGGAGGTAAGTACAGGAAAGGAGGGCCCTGATTCCATCGATGGGGTGCAGCAAGCTCTGTGAGGGTTTTTCCCCTAGTAATATCATCTGCAGAGTTGCATGCTGAATCGGTATACCTCCAGTCTGAAGCAGCAGTGTGCTCAAGGATGATGTGATACGATGGGCCACAAAGATCTTATACTGGCAGGACTCGGATTGCAGCCAGTTTAGTGGAGTCTGTACACATCACTAGACGGTGGAGAGGGAGAGTGAGCTCTGCTTTTAGCATCCTTGCTAATTGGGCTCCAGTGAGAGCAGCACATAGCTCTAGGCGGGGTATAGTGAACTGCCGTCTTGGTGCCACTCTTGAACGTGCCATGACAAAGGACACTTAAACCTGTTGGTTGGAGTCCACTGTCCGTAAGTATGCAACAGAACCATATGCTGCTTCAGAGGCATCACAGAACACATGCAGTTCTCTGGTCATTGAAAGATCTTGGTCCTCTGTGAGTCCATAACATCTTGGGAGTCTGATTCTGGACAATTGTGGAAGCTCTACCTCCCATAACCTCCAGGCCTTTACGAAGGCATCAGGAAGGTAGGGGTCATCCCAGTCCCGCTCCTTAGACCACAGTTTCTGAAGAAGAACTTTTGCTCTGGTGGTGAATGGGATGATGAACCCCAGGGGATCATATTGCATGGCCAGTATCCTGTACACGTTCCTGAGGGTAAGAGGATGATAACTAACTGGTTTGTGTTTGTATCCCAAGGTGTCTGAAGAGCAATACCATATTAAACCCAGGGCTCCTTCCCATGGGTCAGTGTGGTCTTAGATGAGCCACATTTCAGTGCTCTCTGATCAAGCCTCTTTGGGAAGGTGCAGAACTACTGAAGGAAGGTTACTGATCCATCGCGGATCTCAAAAACACCAGTAGCAAGCCGTGCTCGCAGGCAGTCAAGGAAACTTTTGGCCTGCCCTTCAGTGGGGAAGCTCTGCAGGCAGTTGTCCACGTAGAAGGACTGCAGGACTGATGTTTCGATGTCTTCTTCTCCTCCATCCTTCACATGCTGCTGAAGAGCATATGTAGCACAACAAGGACTACAGGTGGTCCCGAATGGCAGAACTTGCCACTCATAAACCTCTGCAGGCTCCTCGCGTCACATATTTCGCCATATGAAACGGAGTAATGGTCTATCCTCAGCCAGCAATCTGACCTGGTGGAACATGGCTTTTATATCACCAGAGATGGCAACAGAATGCTGACGAAAGCGCAGCAGAACACCCATCAAGGACGGGCCCAGCACTGGGCCAGGAAGAAGACAGTCATTTAAGCACTGCCCTTGGTACTGGAATGAGCAGTTGAACCCTAGGCGCTGTTTGCCATTGTGCTCCACAAGATGGTGTGGTATTTACCATAATGATTCACTGTTTTGGACCACTTCTTGAGGACTGAGTTTCTTTACATATCCAGCCTCCAGCAACTTGTTTATTTCTTTATTGTAAATAACTGCTAGCTCTGGATTCTTCAGCAGCTTCCGCTCCATGCGTCTGAGGGCAGGCAGGACGGATTCCTTTGGAGCTTGGGGTTTGGAGATCTTCAGATTGTGAATTTTGGGGGTTGCATAGTGACCAACTCTGTTGATCTCCACTTTCACAGTGTAGTTATCCAGCTGAGCTAGTGCTTCCTGGTCCTGTTTGGAACATGTAATGACTTTCTCACTTTGATAAGTCAATACATCTATTTTCCATAGCCTTTTGACAGCATGATGAAGGTCTGCCTCTGGGGATGCACAAGAAATAAACAAGGACTGGATTTCTAATCTTTTGGCTTCAGGTGAAAAACAATCTGGGTTGTCAAGGAGATCCTCAGGAAGCATTGTGGGTCCTTGCAAAGCCTAACCAAGACGTGTGGGCACAGCTACTGGGCCGCCCCCTGGACCCAAGCGGACTCATTCCACAGGACACACAAGATGAGAATGATCTGAACCAGTAAGGAGGAGAGGTTGCACTTTCTGGAAAGCTTGTAGTGGTAAGCCATGCAGATGCTAGAATCCCTGGAGGACATGCACAGGATAAGACTGTGGAGCAAGGCTCAGATTCTCAGCAGTAAAAGCATCCTTTATAATAAATTTCTTATCTGCATTTGCTGCTGAGGAAATGTTGAAAGTGACTGTAGTGCCCATGAGAGTCTCGGTCCCCTGGCAGACAGTTTTCAACATGAGAGACTCAGCCGCCCCCTCAAGCCCAAGAGAAGTAACTGCAGTTGCTAAGAGCATGGTTCTCTCCGACCCATTGTCTAATATTGCATAGGTTTCCAGGTTTCTCCCCCTGTAACTTAAAAGAACCTTGACCACTTTCAGAAGGACTCTTGTGCTGCAGCTGGAACGGATGAGGCAGGAAGTGCTTGAATCACTTTGTGGCTGATTCACCTCATGTAGGACTCCAAGGTGCCTTCCATTGCACTTTGGGCAGCATTTCTTTAAATCACAATTCCGTGCTCTGTGTTCACGAGCACATCTCCAGCAACGTCCTTTCTCTTGTATCCACCTCTTAACTGCATTCCTTGACAGCTGCCGAAAATCTGGACAGACACTTATATGATGGCCAGAGGCACTACAGTAAGGGCAGTGTCTGGTTACGATGTGTAGCGGACTCAACTGAAGGTCGCTGAAGGACTTTGAGGATGGCTAGTGCCATGAAGTATAGTGGCCACTGGTTTACTAGGCTTTGAGAAACTGGACTTCATGGGGTTTTGTTGCTCTAGGGGTCCTCTCCTATCACATGTCTGTGTGGCCATTGCTTGACATTCAGCTTCTTCCTCATGGCAGTTAGAAAAGTCCACCAAGTTATGAGGAACTGCCGGCTTTGTGGCACGGCTGATTCTGGCATAATTAGCAACATGCTCAGAAGGAAGTTTACCTAAAAGTTGCTGCACATGAGATGCACAAGCCAACTCTGCATCCCCTTCACCATTCTTCAGCGACTACAGAATGCCAACGAGAGCTCTGACTCGGATGGCAAAGTCACTGAAGCTTCTAGAATCACTAGGACGTACAAAGGGAAGATTCAAGATGGCTGTAATCTCTCTCAGGACAAGCTGCTGTGGCTGACCATATCTCTGCTGCAAGGCTAGCATAGCCCTGGTGTAAGGAAGGGGATGATGTGCATAGGCCAAGGCAAGGTGACAGGCCGTTTCCAACTTCAGGTGGTCCAACAATACATGGCACCTAAACTGCTCACTTTCATCATTGGGTAGAAGTTCGGTGAGAGCCATTTTAAGCAGTGCAAACTGCCGGGGGTCTTCATGGGTAAAGTAAGGAAAGGAAAGGGCTGCAACTAGATGAGCTCTGTAGGGCCTTGGTGGCTGCTGCGGCAGATATTGAGACACTAACTGGTCTGGGTAAGTTGGGGCAGCACTGTGCATGTTCAGAGAAGAGGGGTCAGGGTAACGAAGGACTGATACAGCCTGAGGATGTGAGACAGCAGCTGCAGCCTGGTGCCTGTACAAAGGGGCACAGGGCTGCAGGTAGGAGGACCCAGGAGGATTACCAGCAACTTGTGCGGGCACATAAGGAGCCTGTACATAGAAAGGGTTAGTCAATACAACTGCTGAATAGGAGAAAGTGGCTGTAGTAGGGGGAACAGTCAGCTGAGGAGGTTGGAAGGCAAGAGCTCATCCGGAGTCTTAAGCCCTAGGGAAGGGTAGAGAGAGCTCACTTTTTTCTCTGACATTATGCTGCGGCTCATAATAATCCTGCTGCCTGGATGACAAATCCACAGAGGCTACATAAGGTACAGCTGCTGAAACTCCTGAACATGGCTGCTGCAAGTCAGCAGGTTCACTGGGAACATCAGTCTGATTGCTGATCACAGTAATGTCCACTGGTTTGGGTTGCATGGGATAACTTTGACTTTGCACGCTGCAGAGTAGTTCTTAAAGAACTAGGGGTTGGTGGAAGGGACCAAGGACGACTAGGAGCTGGTGGTGAAGGAGGATAAGAGTCACAATGGATGATGGAAAATGTCATGCTCGCATAATTTCTCACGCAGTTATTTTACTATAGGAGGAGGATTCGGGGGGGCACAAAGTCTTGGGGATTGATCAGTGTCATCATCATCCTCTAATGCATGTGATGAATGAGGAGAAAAGGATGCACCCCTATATGGCTGTGCCTCCAAACTGTCTCTCAGGGCCTCCACGCTCTGTCCCACCTGCAGAATGAGACCTCTGAGTTGATTAATTTCTATTTTAACCTGCATGTCCATACTAGCAGATTCTAGCTAGATTCACTAGGAGACTTTAAAGCCTGAGGGGTAGGATGAGACTGTAAGGGCTGTAACGTGTACATACACACACACACACACACACACACACACACACACATACATACATACATATACATACATATATAGTACACACACACACACACACACATATATATATGTCTATGCATATATGTCTATGGGTAGAAGCATAGACATATATACATAGACCCCGCATTGAGCGGGTTGGTCGTTGGTCGTGATACGTAAACGGCGCCGCCATATTGGTTCGGGCAGATCTGCCGGTAAACTAATACAAGGAAATGGACTGAACTTCATAAAGCGCCTTTCTACAAAGTTTTTTAAGTTAATGCCTCTTACACACCCATTCAAATGACGTCACAACAACGTGTGTTGCCTTCCAGTTGTACTGGGAAGTATGGATTTCGAGCTTCCAACATTACTCAATTAGTGTGTAAAAACTAATTAGAAGCGTTAACAAATGGAATATTTCAGGAGCGTCTACTTTGTTTACAGTCGGGGCAGCCGTCAGAAGAAAAAAATGTAAATGCAATAGTACACATGAAAAGATATTAGTGATATTTATTACAATGTTTTTGCAAAACATTGACATTTTTCAAAATTTCTTCTAGATCAACATGGGTAGCCTGTACATCACTGATGCCGCAAACGTTATAATATTTCCAGTTGAGAGTGGGTGTTTCAGCTCATTAGACCTGTCTACCCATGGTCATTATGAGGTTCATGGAGAAGTTGAGGACACTGCAGAGACCCCAAGAGCCCCAGCTGCAGCTCCTTCGCCAGTTTGCTTTTCGCAAGAGTCAACCTGTGACAACTGCAAACATGAACCTGATGTCAAGATCAGTGACCACGCCTTGCTCATGGTAGAAGAGGGATTAGCATCATCACCCCCGATTATGAGACAAGGTGGAGTAGTGACAGATGATCTAGGTATGCTGCAGGTGTGTTCAATTGTGATTTGCCTCAGGTGTGTGTTGAACTAGTTTAAAAACGGTAAAAGATTTTGAAAAAAGTTAAATACGAGTTTAATAGTTGAAGAGTTTGTGTAGTAGTAGTAGAAGTTGTTGAAATTGTAGAATGTTTCTAGAAGTTTTGTAGAATGATTTGAAGTTTGTGTAATGCATTTTAATAGGGAAAATATTTGCAGAAAAAGTTGAATAATTTGTAAAAATATTTATAGTAGAATGTAGAAAAGTAATAGCAGGAGTGGCATAAATGAGCTGAATCTAGTGGTATAATTTTTATTTTTGTGGGACAAAAGCCCTTTGGGCACCCACACCAATAATAATAAAAAAGAAACAGGATAACAATAGTGTGGGAGCCCTTTGGATCCAGCTGCTCTGCAAATTTTCTATATTTATAGAACAAAATAAATATAATAAGCATAAGCATCAATAAGCAATAAGCATCTTCTTGTAACTGTTGCAGCTGTTAAGCCCCGTTTACACGTACACAGGTATTTTAAAAAACTGAGACATTTCCCTCCGTTTGTATCGATCTTTTACACGCAAACGGTGAATTCGCCTCTGAAAACGAATCAAGTTTTAGGCAGCTGAGGCGCCAAAAGTGAGCAATGTTTACCTTTTGCTATGACGTTGATGATTCGCCCATAGACTTGGTGTAGTTATGATGGCGCTCGATGGCGTATTTATGCGGGTTGATGTAAACGAAAACTTTTTTGTATACGATGCTATGTGCATAATGTTATTTTGGAAAACGAAGGGAGGGAAATATTCGTTTCTCAACATACCCGGCTATGTGTAAACATAGCTTAATGTCTTGTGCCTGTATGAAGTTGTCGGATAAGGAGTCGCATTATACAATACGTTGTGGCACTGGCTTTGTCTTTTTGTTACTTTCTTAATTTGTGAGTGACTTTGTGCTATTGTTTGAGATGGTTGAATAAATTTGTAGTGTTACCAAAAGGAGCAGCTATTACCTTGTAGCAAATCTTGCATATACTTCTCATTCGCTTTTAATCTCACTGACTGTTTTTGAACACCAAACGACACACCTCCTCACTCTTCAGCTGCGTGAGGGAGTATGGGCTATCCTGTTAGTCAGCTGGGCCGCGTGAAATGGAATGTATTGCTCATGCGCGTCTCTCAGAAATTGTGTAATGAAAAGTGGAAAACTCGATTTATTTAAACTCGATTATATGATTTTTGAGATCGTTTAACAACAAAATCGAAATTGTGATCAAAATTCACACAGCCCTAGTATTGGCTGTCAGAAAGTCATTTATGTTTGTTCATGAATTTGTCTAATCTCTTATTGAATAGTTTTTCTAGAATGTTGGAGAATTGTGGAAGAAGAAACTGGCCTGTAATTTGTGAAGTGGTGTTTATCCCCAGTTTTATACAGCAGCACAACTTTTGCTATTTTCATGTTGTTAGGTTTGGAATGATAAGTTACAGATGTATGTAAATGGTTCAGAAATCCCCCTAATGAACTTTTTTAGAACTTTCATATCAATTTCATTTGAATCGGTAGATGTTTTGTATTTACATTTATTTACCATATCTATTTCTATATACTTTCTATATACAGTGGTCCCTCGTTTATCACGGGGGATACGTTCTAAAAATAACCCGCAATAAACAAAATTCGCGAAGTACGTTTTACAATTATTATACATGTTTTAAGGCCGTAAAACCCCTAGCCACACACTTTTATACACCTTTTTACACACGCATTTTGTACAGTATTCCCTTAAACAGTACGCAGAACACATGTGCAGTTCTCCCTTAGCCAATTTAGGACGCAGACCACAATGCGCTTCATACTGTACAGTATGCTGTAAAAAAAAGCATGCAAAATTACAATGAAAAAACAGCGAGTCCACGAAAAGTGAACCGCGTTAAAGCTAGGGACAACTGTACTTCTTTTTCTTCCACTGCTGTTTGAAGCTCTAACTCCACATTTCAGTAATGCATCGTTCAAAGTCTTTTCACATGTTTTCAGCAACTATTTATATTACAACATATTTATTGTGTTTTGAAAGAAAACATGGAATTGCCTTTACATAGACATAGTTTCTTTTGTCCTCAGATATCTGTGGTTTAGTTTTTTCCTCTGGCTAATTTCTCTGGCAGTTGCTGTTATAAACTGTAAACACTAGTAGGTGGTCACTGATGTCGTTAATTAATAGTCCACTCATTGTATTATTTTCAATATCATTGGTAAATATGTTATCGATTAAAGTGGCACAATGGGATGTGATTCTACTAGGTCTTGTGATTACCTACGTGTCACAGAGATGCTCACACAAGCTCCTCCTTGCTCCTTCACTGACTGAGATGGAGAGAGCATGTAATATGTTATTATTACAAATGTTGCATGAGTTGTTCACGCTCCCTTCACGTGAGTGCCTCAGTGAGAAAAAGAAAAGAAAAAGCGAGTGTCTCAGAATTGGCAGCGAGCCTGAAGGAAGGGCAGGACCATCCGTCCTCGTTCTGAAAAATGAGCCAAAGAAAAATTACTGATTTCTAGCTATTTGCAATTGTGGAAGACAGAGGTTTTAAAAACGTCTGCCATGCTCTTAACCCCTCCTACATTCCTCCATGTTAGAGGCTACTGACCCAGAAAGTGTCAGATATGTATGAGAGAGAAGCAGCACCACTCAGGAGAAGGCTGTCCAAAGTTTCAGCAGTTTGCTTAACAACTGACTGTTGGACGTCAAGGGTAACAACCTCATTCATGTCTGTAACATGTCACTTCATTGAAGACTTTTACATGTCCTCCTGCCTCCTGGACTGCTTTAAATTTAGTGAGCGGCACACAGCAGACAACTTGGCAAAGAAGCTCCTCAGTGTTGCAGCAGAGTGGGAAGTTGATAAGAAAGTAGTGTGCTGCTTAACAGACAATGCTGCAAACATCACAAAGGCCATTCTAATAATAATAGAATTAACCCACCTCCCATGCCTGGCACACACCATAAATCTTGTGGTAAGAGATGCCCTCAAAGGTCCACAACCCATCATCAACAAAGTTAAGGCGGCAGTGGAATATTACATTACATTACATTACATTACATTGCATTTAGCAGACGCTTTTATCCAAAGCGACTTACAGAGGATGACAAGATAAGCTGAGAAAGGTGTAAAGGAGCTCAGAATAGTTGTTAGTTTTGTTAGGCACTGAAGCATTCTCGAAACAGAAAGGTTTTTAGAGGTTTTTTAAAGCTCGAAAGGGATGTTGCTGTTCTAGTAGCCGTTGGTAGGTCATTCCACCATTTGGGGACGACCACAGAGAACAGATTAGAGTGACCTCGCTTTGCGAGAGGCGAGGGTACAACTAGACGGTTTGAATGAGCGGAGCGTAACGCCCTGGTCGGGACGTGGGCCTTTAGTAAGACGCTGAGATAGGCAGGGGCAGATCCTGAGGTGGTTTTGTAGGCTAGCATCAGAGCTTAGTGTTTAATTCTGGCCGCTACTGGGGGAGGATTGAGCAGCGATTTGAAGGCGGAGAAGAGTTTCCGTGAGTCAGTTGTGCTACTAATTTTCTTGTTGTAATATTCCATTTTTGCAGTCGTGACAGATGAAGAGAATGACGCTAGGAGAGATTGGAAGGTTTCCAGGTCAGCCGGGTTTTTGGATTTGTGCCATTTCCGTTCTGCAGCTCTGAGTGCTGTATGTGACGAGCGGATGGCATCAGTCAACCATGGGCAGGGCTGGGTAGAGCGTGCTGGTTTGCTAGAAAGAGGGCACAGGGAATCTAGGCATGCGGTTAGTGTGGAACTGAGAGATTCTGTGGCTGCATTGACATCTAGAGGAGAGAAACTGTTGGGATGGGGAAGGGCAGTAGCGACGACTGAGGCGAAGTGGGTGGCAGACAAGTTGCGGAGATTGCGTCGAGAGGTGGTCATGAGTTGAGGGGTGGTAGGTAGTTCTGGGAGGGAAACCGTGAAGTGGATGAAGAAGTGGTCCGAGGTATGTAATGGTGTGACCATTATGTCATCAGTTGTGCAGTTTTTGGTAAGGACGAGATCCAGTTGATTGCCGTTTTTGTGAGTTGGGGGAGTACTGACTAGTTGCATGTCAAATGAGTTGATGAGGGATAGAAAGTCTGTGGCGTAAGCTTTGCCTAGATGGATGTTGAAATCACCGAGTACCAGCAGCGGGCACTTAAGTTCAGGGATTGAGGACAATAGAGTGTCTAACTCATTGACAAAGTCACCCAGAGGTCCAGGAGGACGGTAGATGACGATCACTGAGCATTTGACTGGAGCTATGACTTTGATTGCATGGTGTTCAAATGAGCAGTAGTTGGTGTTGATGAGCAGGGGAGCATAGTTCCATTTGTTGTTAACCAGAACCCCAGTTCCTCCTCCTCGCTTGGAGAGACGGGGGGTATGGGAGAAGGAGTGAGCTGCGGAGAGTGCTGCCTGAGTGGCGGTGTTTTCTGAATACTTTCACAGAAGTACAGTGGGACACACAAACTGAAGGAAACACAGCTCCAAATGAAGATGGATGAACTACGACCCAAACAGGACTGTGTCACAAGATGAAACTCAACATATTACATGTTGCAGAGTTTCCTCACCAACAAAAACCCCATTGTCTCCATCCTGGTTGTCACCAATGCACCTGTCCAGCCTTTATCTCCAGAAGAATGGACTACATTGCAGGAGATATGCACCCTCTTGAAGCCATTTGAAGAGGTCACTGTTGAACTCAGTGCAGAAAGGTATGTAATTTAACTGATCAGCGGTAATTTTCTATAGCATGCATGCAAATTAGCTGATACTAAATTATGAATATTTAATACATAAAAGATACTGTGTAATACATTATAGTAGGGGAGACAGGGAGACTGTGAGTCAGTTGTTAGGAGTTAAACAATCTGTTACTATAATAACTAAGAGTAAATAATGTTCACACACACACAAGTGTTCAATAAAAAGCTTTCAAAATCAAGTTTTTGCCATAATACTTATTTAATAATGTTACATCTCACCCTGGGGGATTTTACAGCATTACAACTAACCCAGACTATGGGGTGAATTGTAACATTTCACTCTAAATTTGCACACTGACGTAAAAAGAGCTCCAAGATACAGACAGCAATGTCAAAACTGTTACAACTACCCCTGGTCTCCCTTTATTTTTGTTGGTACAACTTTATAATTGTACCATTTGTTGTGGTATCCTGACCACCCCGAGTTCTGCTGACCTAGTGGACTACAGAGAGATATTCAGTTTAAGTTTGCCTCTACTCCGTTCTGCTGAGTTCTGCCCCCCGCAGCTCTTAGGCTGTTTTTATTAACACACACACAAGTGGGCAGTCTTACATGTAAGCGTCACACATCCCCGTTCTTTACCCAGTGGTTACATAGCACATAATTACTTTGTTGTTAATTCCAAGTAACACATAGGACGTGCCTCAGCACTTTTATACTTTGTTGTCTCAGAAAACAGACTAGCAGACCCCCCTGTTTCCTGTGACTACTTCTCCTTTCTCAGAGACAGGCCTAGTGACACATCCTGTTTGCTTCACATTGTGGTGCAATAACTGCTAGTCTGCACAGAGCTTATCTAACAGCAGGCAGCTGTTGCTGACATCCTCTTATCATTACAAAGCGCAGTTCAAAATAACACATTTTGTTTCAACAGTATTCTAAGCAAGCTTTAAGCATCAGTAGTCAAACTGCACATACTTTAAGATTCATATAAGCATTGAATATATATTTCCACACATGCACTTTCTTCTGGCATAGATTCTGTAGAATGGAATCCAACTACATCCTTGCAGATGCTGCTGCACTTGACCCAAGATTCAAGAGGATGGCATTCATGGATGGCAGAACTGCAGACGAGGCTTTTCAGACAGTATTAACAGCAGCAGCAAGACTCGCAATTAGCAGCAGCGAACCCATCCAGCAACCAGTCCAAGAGAAAGGAGCAGGCAGTGCTGCTCCGTAATCAGTAGTTTGGAGCTATTTCCATGAGGAAGTAAGGAGGATGACACAAATTCATCACAATTTCAGTCTAATATCACAATCTCATAGTAAAATTGTTTTATCTCCCACCTCTATGAGCAGGTAGCTGGAACGGTGGCAACTCAGAACCCCACAGCAGACGCTGTCATGAAGGTGCGGGCGTGCCTAGAGGAGCCTCTTTTTCCAAAAAATGAAGATCCTCTCAAGTGGTGGAAAAGTCGGGAGCCTGTGTACGACTTAGCAAACTCATGGCTAAGAAGCTTTGCGTTGTGGCCATTTTTGGGGTTATGGTTCAGAGTACAGGGACTGACTGATCTTTTTGTAGGTCAGGTATAGGTTACTATTCACCCAAGGACAGTTCAGAAGTCCTCCCCAGGTATTAGTTCTATTTTTTATTTTTATTTTTTATTTTTTACAAAGCAACCATGTGCACTTCAGGACAGTTCACTATTATATTTTCCTCTAATTTATTGTAGTTTTATCTATTTGTTCTAATACTTGAAGTATTGTTTTTGAGTTCAAAGTTCTATGAAAATATTCTTGTGCTAAACGTTTTAATTTAAAAATTTTGTTTTGAGTTTCTGTATTGTTAAAAATGTTCTTATGTGGAAGTTTTGCACTAACAGCTTTTGCACTTTATTGTAGCTTGCTTTGTTTTTAATTGTGTATTCATAAGTGTTTAGGTGATGAAAAACATAAGTCAAACACATACACACACTTTATACAAAGGATAAATAGTGATCTCACTGTCAACTCAGAGGGATATAGCAGTGGAATATTTAGAATGAATCCATATGAGACTTTAAAATCTTGTCCACACGTAAAATGAAGCTATAATCAATATTTCAGAATAATTCAAACTCAGATATTAGTGGGAAGCTGAGTTTGAAATTATTCTGATCCAAATTTCAACCCATCATTCCTCCCTGTGATTATTTCCAGGATAAAATGAATTAACCCCAAGCACTTCTTAAAAGTGAATAAATATAAAAATGAGTCAAATGAGCCAGTTTTCTGAACGGCTCTTTGAAATGAACGGATCACAAAGATCCGGCTCCCTCCAAAGAGCCATAAATCCCATCTCTAGTTGACAGAGTGAAAGTGTAAGCATTACACTATACTGACTGGGGCGGTCAGAGTATTCAGCAAAGTGTAACCATTACACTACTGGGGTGGTCTAAATATCTCTGAATATTTCTGAGGCGGTCTGAATCTGAATCCTTCTGAATTCTGAAATCATTCAGATCTCTGTGCATTGTAAACAACTGTGGGCAAGGGAACAATAAGAGTTGCAAGTTTCGGTCATCTACTTGTGATCAGAACACTCAGGAGGGACCAATTTGCACCTCTATTGAAAAATTAAACGTGAGAACAGCCGTGTATAATCCAGTGAAACTATAAAATGGAGAAGCGCCAGCAGTCCTTGGTGGAGACGTATGTAGGTCAAGACGAGCAAGTTTACCTGCGCAAGTTCACAGAGCAATGGGAACCAGTCCTATTCCTTCCACACTCTTACTGGGGACTTACACAGGGGACATAAGCACCGTGGAACGGCTGCGCCACAGTTTAGCTCCGTCCTCTGCCCGGCGTCAACTCACACCGGGTATATGACTGCTGCATAACGGCAGTGTAGCGAGCCTGCCGTATTCACGCGAGATCACGAGAGCACAAGATCATGGGAGAATCCTGGACGTACACGAGACCCCGCGATAAACTGTGTATAAAGAAAACAACAACAAACAGCTAACTTTGCTTCTCCGAAGTGGAGGAGATTATAAAAAACATCTGTTGTGTCATAAAAGATTGTGTGATGTTCCACTTCAACAATTAGTCTCTTATTGTCCATGTTGAGACCCTTTGATCGATCTTTGATCACCTGGTGCCACCGGTTATGATGTAACATTGATGTGAAGTTGTGATAAGCTACATGAACTGCGTATTGTGTTTTATTTTGAAAGGGGGCAGAAGTGTATTACGTTGATTTCCTGTCTGGTTCGATCTGCTCTGCTGAGATTTATGCAGTTTTAGCAACGCCTCACATCAAAAATTGTGCTATGGAATGATAGCGCTGCAGTGCGAGTGGTCTCATTGACTAGACTGGCAGCATTCAGCTCCGGTGACCGCGCCGCAGCCGTTCCGTGGCGCTTACGTCCCTGGTGTGAGTGGGCCTTTAGAGTATTACAGTGCCACTCCATACCCGTTGTTGTCTCCGGTCCACACAGAAAACATTTTGTCAAGAGATGCAGAAATCTAACTGAGGCTTAGTTAGATTTCTGCATCTTTTGACAAAATGTTCCATGGGTTTATGGAACTGCCAATCTGCAATTAACAAAACCGATTTTATTACGGCTTACACCGTAATAAAAACCTTTCTCTAGAGTCTAGAGCTCCTTGCCCTCACTGAGACTTGGATCAAACCAGAGAACACAGCCACCCCAGCTGCACTCTCCACTAATTACACCCTCTCCCCCACCCTCCTTCTGGTTGAGGAGGAGGGACTGGCCTGCTAATAACAAATGGAAATTCACTCCACTGTTGCATTACACCAATTATGACACTTTTGATACAATGCCATTGCAGTAACGGTCCCTGTTAATAACTTTATGTCATTAATTTATTGCTTTGACCTCCAGGTGGTCCACAGTCCTTCTCACAAAGCTGGCAAAAACTTGACCTGATTCTCACCCTAAACTGTGCAACAGATGCACTGGTTGTCACGCCTCTCCACCTATTAGATCACTTTTTTAAATCCAGTTTAATGTCACTTTGTCAGAGCAACCCTCTGCTCCTCCATCGATGGTTACGTTCCGCTGCAACCTCCATAACTTCCATCTCCAATCTACTTCTCCTCTATTGTTACCTCTGCTCTACCACCATTCAGCACATTCTCCTCTCTGAAGGTTAATGATGCCATTGAGTCACTCTGCTCTACTCTAAACTCATGTCTGAACAAGCAGTGTTCTTTATCTACGAGGCCTGCTCGACCCAACCAATCTCACCCATGGTTGGATGATATCCTCCGATCACTACGCACCAAACTCAGAGCTGCCGAAAGAAAATGGCTCAAATCCAAACTAGCCGATGACCTCAAAGGCTACCAGACACTTTTATCTTTTTTCAACCTGCTGCAAAGACTGCTTTTTACAATGACAAAGTCAACAGTGTCACTGACACCCAGAAACTTTTTTCCACCTTCGAATCACTACTCAAACCTCCGCCTCCTCCTTCTACCAGCCTTACCACTGATACCTTTGCATCATTTTTTACAGGAAAATTGGCAGCAATCAGTAGCCAATTCTCTGACCAGCTCACTCCCAACCCGACTCCTAACACTGACATGTAGCAGTCCTACTACATGTCTCTCTCCAGCCCAGCTGGGCGGCACCAATTAAGCTGCTGCACTTTTGCATCATAGCACAGTTGCTTGCACTTCTTTTTGTGGCTTCACACCCCTCTCTGAGAGTAAGGTATCCAAACTGTTGACATGTAGCTGTCCTACAACATGCTCATTGGACCCTATACGATGAGAAAAATACATAACACCAGACTGCACTTAAGTGAAGGGTAACGTATTTTTTGCCATTAAATAATCTTTTACTCAGACAGGCTCCCAATGACCTGAAGTAGAGTAACAACACAAGCAGTTCCCTTATCCAGACATTTCTCTTTCCTACTGATGGTTCAGCAGATTCATTAACAGCACATGAAAAATAGCTTTGACAACTGCAGCTTCTTGGGGTAATGAGGAAAGTTTATGAAGTCATAGAAGAGGAGCATTCTCACATCTCATTGCCACAAATTGCGTCTGCATCAGAAACACTCACACAAACCCATTTATTGAGGAAGATAGTGGAATGCTGTCAACTGTCCAACTATATCCAGAATTAAATAGTGTCTGTGTGACATTTGCAAATTCTGTCAAGTGGAGAATCACATCCCTTGCCTACTGAACACCAATCATTTAGAAAGGTCTGACGATACATTCAAAGTGTCAAAGAAGATATTATTTCATTGTGCACCTATGTGTTTCTATATGAGTAAACAAATAAAGTGACATACAAGATTGGGTCCAAACATGAACTTGCAATGTCTTCAAATGGTGTCATGGTTAATGCAAAAAAACATGTATCTTCAAAGAAAAACAAATCTATCTGCCCCTAAAATTTTATATATTATCATTAAATTTTAGGTCTCCCATTATATAGTTGAATGCAGAGCATGTTGTCCACATTGAAACGTGATATGCTGAAAACATCAGTTTAATATACAACCCAGTTTTATGTTCCAATAGACATTAGATACAGCTGAGTGAGTTAGTTAAGATTAATCTTAGTTCAATTATCAAAATACATTCATCTGCTTTCTTTATGTGGCGGCACGGGGGGGTAATACTTTATTACTTTATTTTTATTACTTTATTAGTTGTTTAATACCGACAACGGCACCTTGGGTTAGGGCCCAAGGACCCGTACTAAGACTAAACTAGCACCAATTGAAGGACACACAGGTTCGTTAACTCAGGGAGAGCAGGAGACGGAGTTCAGAGTTCACTTACAAAAAATTTATTTCACTAAAATCAACAAGTGTTTGACATAAAACACAAGGGGATCACCACCACAGTCGGCCATCAGCTCTGAGGGACAAGGGGAAACAAATATTAAGAGGGCTCCAGGTAAAGAAACAAACCAAACAATGAACAAAAGCATGAGATTAAATCATTAGTCTGAACCAAATAAACAAAAACAAACCAAAAAGGTCTCTGGCCAGAGATATTAAACCAATACCCTTTGTTCAAAGCAGAGTCACAATAGAAAATAAACAATAAATTCCCCAAAACAAGATAGTAAATTGCCCCGGTATACCCAGAAACTTAAACGATTCAACAGATAAAAGTTAACTAATACGCTCGGTCTCACATGCACACGCACACACACACACACGATGTACAGGATCAGCTGCAGGAAACCAGTCGATCGGTCAGACGACAGAACCCAACACCAAGCCGGTGAGGTGGTAGAAGCCGCGGGGGAGCGGCCGCAAAATAGTAGCAGCGAAGCAGTAGCAGCGAAGCAGCGGTAGCCACAATTAATCAGTGCTCGTCTTACTCAGTTCAGCGTCCCACTAAAAGTCCGGTTCAGTCCGGCTACATAGCGTCCCGTCCAAAGAGGGAGAGGAGTAAAGAGTCGGCGTAGCGGGGGGAGACAGCCACCACACCGCAAAGCGATCAGCTGACTGTTAGAGGGAGAGGGACGAAAGGAAGACTTGGCCACCTGGCTAACAGCAAGTTAAAGGGTAAATGGTAAAAAGTTCATCGTAACTCACCGATGCGCTGATCGACGGCAGTTATCAATATATCACCCGGGCTGCGACGGAGATGCCGGCTCTATTAAAGATTTACATTTAAGTTCAGTGAAACGCTCCCGACCATACACAAGCAGCACATTAAGGTGCACCTACCTGTGCTCGGATGCAAGCAGCACACACAGCGACCCGGAGGTGGACGGGCTGAAGAGGCAGGAAGCGAAAGGTCAAGGAGAGGGGCATGACCTACTTTTATCTCCTCTGCTCGAAAAGCGATTGGCAAATAGGCCAGGGAGTGATGCATAAAAACCCTATGCTCGAGGTGGCAGCGATGCCTCATACCACTACATTTACGAGAGGATGACGAGAAGTTTCAGAGAGCTAATAATTCCTCTTAATAAACATGCATGAATTAAATCTTAGTTTGATGGGTTTGGGTTGGATAGTTTTGGTGTTATTTAAAACCAAATCACAATATAAGGAGGAGGTTGGAGGAAACTGCACTGTGTTGTGCAAATAATGAAATATTACTACACACAACTGAGAATGATGAATGTCTAATGCCAATCAGACAATATGATCATAATACAATGTTATAGTTTTCTGTTTGAACAACACTACACTGTGCATGAAGTGTTGGGCAGAGCTCAGAGTTCTTTAGCCTAGCCTAACTTAGCATGAAGAGTGGTAGCAGGGAAACACATCTTTACACACTTTAAAGGAACAATCTGGAATCTGTTCTAAACACTTTCTGGTGCAGCTCATTTCTGGTCTGAAAGCAAACCGACCAGACATGGGATTTTGTGAGACATATAACGTTTCACAGGATCTAAGGGTCTAAGGACAGAGGGTGTCACTCCCTGTACAGATTGTAAAGCCCTCCGAGGCAAATGTACTTTTTGACTTTGGGCTATACAAATTTGATTTGATTTGATTTGCAAATCATCTGGAAACCATGGTAACACATGCGTATGCCATCACTTTAGTGCAGGGCTTTACCTTGATAAGACAGTCAAAGCAGTTAAAACACTTATGCCTATAGCATACTTTGTTTAACTTTTACAAGAGAATTGGCTTCAAGGGTGAAGGCTAACCTTTAGGTCTTGGTTTAACCTTTGCAGTGGATCACACAGTGCAAGGCTATACGATGTGTATCTGTGCTCTCTTGCTATTGAGGTGCATTGAAAAGTATTCTGCATTGCACAGTACAGCCTATTATTCAGAACATGTTCTATCCAAGCCTCAAAGCCTGACTGAAATAATTTTCGTGCAAATGAAAAAAAGCTTGTTGTAAAGATGGTTTCTATATATATGTATAAATATACTCTACTACGTCAATATTTAATAATGCATCTCTGATGCATGTAGTAAACTAAATTAGAGAACAGCAGTTGAAATAATCATGCTTTTTGTGGCTCCTTTTTGCTATTCTGAGAGAATATCAGTCAAGACTATCCTCCATCATATGGTCCTCAGACTCTTTGATGGTAACCAGGGCTCTAAATTAACACCTGCCAACCCGCCAAATGCGGGTGAAAATACATTTTGGCGTGTATTAAAAAAAAACTCACTAGCCAGCTTGGCCGGTGATAAATGAGGCAGTTTAGCATCTATTTCGCGGGACACGTGATCGCGATTTCTATGGGAACCTGCACAGAGTGTGCTCTCACTGGTCAAACAGGCTTCCCAGCATGTTGCGTGAGCGTGGCGTGTTTGGACCAACCTGTACGCAACTTCAAACCCCAGTTTGAGTGTTTCAGAAGTGAGTGCTTAGCCCTCCAGACCAGTGGCGTATCCAGGACATTTTTACCAGGGTGGCCAGGATGGGACACAAAGCTAGTGGGGGGTGGCCATGGCATAGTGGAGTTTGATGCCATGTACGCAGCAGACCACAGTTCAAATCCAAGTCATTTTCTGCATGTCAAATACCCTCTGTCTCCCATAATTTCCTGTCTCATAAGTGTTAAATAAAGATGTCTATTCTGGTAAAAAAAAGAAAAAAAAGAAGTATTTTTTTAAATTCCATTTCCCATTATCACAGTCCTCAAGTATATCTGGTTATTTACTAAAATGTCTTGAGGATAGGGTACAAAGTGCCATTTCCTTGTAGTGGATTAAAGTCCTCATCTCTTCACAAATTAGATTAGATTAGAAAAACCTCAATTGCTCTTAACTCATCCTATAGAATAACGTTATTAGCCATCAGCTCATCATCTGTGTCACCTGTATTGTTACCTGTTTGCTTTACTAATTTGAATGACATCTTGTGGCTATTTTAAAACACAGCAATCCAGCAAACAGAATAAACCAAAACTTTTTTTAATTTGTTCTTTGCCAGATGTATTTTGAATTAATCACAAGATGTCATTTAAATTAGTACATGATGGTGACTGAATAATGGCATTCTATAGGATGCCTTGTTATCTTTGAAAATGTGCAGGACTGGGACAAAAAAATCGGCCCTGGCATTTTGGACCACAGCAGTTGTGCGTCTCATCGGTCACCCGACACTTGACCTGTCTGGCCATTGGCCAAACGTATGCTGAACAGAGATCAGCTGTCACAGCCTCAGTATGACCATTACTGTGATACTTCAAAATGTAAATCTGGCTCTAAATCAGTTGCTGTCATTATTGATTGCCAGCATTTCTCTTGTTTCTCCTGTTGACAAACTTGACCAACTACCTATCAGATCTGGGGTGGCTGCAGGGGTGGCCATTGAGATTTGAGGGGTGGCCAGGCCACCCCCCAAAATCACCACTGCTCCAGACTTTGTTTACTTGCTCAGATTTGGACATTTTCCCGATGTATGTTCTTCTAAACATGCTTCTACATGTGTAAATATGCTACTTAGGTAATTAGTTTCGCTTTATTTTATTGTTATGTACAAAAAATGGGTCATATTAGCCCCTGAATAGTATGTAAGGGTTAATGAGTAATGAAATGGCAGGATCATTTTTGTATGTACTTAAGTTCCCAACTTCATTGTAAGATTCATTTAAAGCTTTAGTTAATATAATGATCAAATTAATTCAGTTGCTCTCATAATCTGTCTTTTTTGCACGGGAAAAAATGTGGCTAGTGGAAATTCTGATTGGCTAGTAACTTTAGAAACTTATCAGCCACAATGGCTGGTGATCAAAAAAGTTAATTTAGAGCCCTGATGGTAAAAACATGAACTCAAGAAGAAAAGTAAAACATTCTACACTGTCTTAAAGTAAAATTGTATTATTTTTAACTCGACTTTAATATTTTTTACTTCTCTCCCATTTCACTAGAGTCATATATTCATTTGATCAGAGATAGCGCTTCAAGCACTGTAAATGAAGTTTGATTGCTGTGATGTGAACCGTCTTCACACTTACATTGCTGAATTTTAACATTTGGGAATGAATATGCTTGCATGAATTACAGCCCGTCACAAGCAGGGTGGAGACAGTACCTGTGGTTAGAGAGAGTTTCCAGAGATCCAAAGAGTGTGTGCTCAGGTTCAGAGGGAGTCTTCAGTTGGAGCAGGATAATATTGGAGGTACAGAACAACAAAGATTAGCCTAAAGTTAACAGTCATGAAGAGAGTCATAAAGACTGGACGAGACTGAGATGACTCTGATTTGGCATAATCTGTGGTGAGGGTTTTATCCTTAATCCTGGTACCTCATACGACCTTTAATCCATAAGGGAATGTGACTGAAATATTCCCTGTCACTGATATATTACCCTTATCTGATTAGTGTAAATCAGTGACATGTAATTCATTACTTTATTTCTGGCCTTACTGCTCATTTGTCTTCTTCATCACTCTGTGCACTGCCTACTAAATGAAACTAGAGGAGTGTGGCTGGTCAGAGTACAGAGAGGTTAGGAAGCGAACTAGAGCTGGCCTAATTGAACTATTAGAGAATGAGTTAATGGAATGTGCTTGCATCAGACTGCTTTTTGAAGACTATGCAATCTACAGCCTAGAACGGTGAAAACAGTAGCACCAATATCATTTGTCACGTCACCAGCATCATTACACAGCATACTATTTTTATACCTATTTTTGGAGGTTGTAGAGGACTGGCCAAAACAGACAGTCCTCAGTTCTCATGGACCTGTGTGAACTGTTCAATACATCAACCTCTAACAGCAGATCCAGCGTCCTTAATTATTGCTAAACTAGTTCTGTAGCTTTCCTGCTGTGGTTTAAAAAGCTGAAGTAGTTTAACTGTTTCCATCCTTTCTGGTCTCAAGCCTTTCAATGAGAGAGAAAGCTCTGAAAAGAATGGGCTATCTGATTTGAATAGAAAAGCTCAGTATAACTGATCTCAAAGCATCATTAGAAAAGCCAATGTCCTTTCTATCTGTCCTCCCAGCCATGACGCAGAACTGTATATCCTTTGTCTGCTGTGGATCACTGCTCTGTGGAGAACACAAACAAAAAAGACCTGGTGTGATTAAGACAGCTGAATAGACTATTTTCTTTATTTCATTTGAAAAGTGAACCGGAGCAGTGGGATAAGTGTGAGTACACACCACAGCATCATCACCACTAACTACATGCCATGACTCATGATGAGTCCAGCCAGTGTTTACCCTCTTTAGTGCAGCACTCAGGGTCCATCACATCCTGGTGCTGTGACCACTGAGCAAGGAGAAGGGCAGCTGCTGTTTAGTGCTGGGAGTCCTGCTTAATGGACACTAATGACCACGATGAGATGGCTAAACGAAGAATCTCAGACTCAGTCTCTGGACAATCTGGCAACTCTGGCAAAAGGACTACTGGGCCCCAAGGACACCAACAGCAATGTAAGGGAAAAACAATCTGACTTGTTGCCAGTGTCAATTGTCAATTTGTCAACTATACTGCAAGGCAGATCCAGTAAGTGGCACCAACTACTGTCAGAGGTCAAGTGAAGGATAATCAAATGAAATCAAGACAGAAATAGAGCTTGAATAGAAAATACAAAACTGAAACAGAAAAAAGGTGGAGAGAAAAATAAATGCAAAATGTCTTTCGTTAATATTTATTATCCAAATTATTTATTATCCAATAACAACATTACCAAGGCCAAAATTAACTGAAGACTAAGATAATATGCCTCATGGCACTTTCTCTCATAACACTGATCAGTGGTGAACAGTAACAAAGTAAATTTACTTGAGTACTGCACCTAGGTACAGTTTTTGAGTATCTGTACTTTACTTGAGTACTATTTTGGGTAGATACTATTACTTTCACTCCACTACATTTGAAAGACAAATATTGTACTTTTTACTCCACTACATTTCTATTGATGCTCTCGTTACTCGCTACTTTGGAGCTTACATCTGTTATAAAAATTAGGGTTACACTGTTAGTTGGATGTTTTAACTTATACAATGTTTGTTCTTACATCATATGTCCTTAGGGTACTTCCCTTTATTGATGTTTTACTTAGACTGACAGGGTAAGGTGAAGTTCAGATTAATGTATAAATAGAGGAATTTGAGAACCGAGTCAGGGAGATGACATCTAGATTGAGGACATACTGGCTACTCATTAGGTAATATGTTGAAGTAAGCTGTTTGAAGGCATTATATGCAAATTGACTGTTAACAATTCACAGGGGTTGAGACAGCCCATCTTCAGGAAAAGAACCAACTGTTAACGCTCCTCTCTGAGCCTTTTTCTCTCTAACCCCTTTAGTGTGTTGCACTGTGAAACGCTCCTCTTGTACAAGAACAATAAATTCAACTTAAACTTTGATGCTTTGAATCCGATCCTCCTTATTTAAAAAATAAAATTCCTGTAACGTCAGCTGATGCGAATTTTCTGAGAAAATAAGTTGTTACTGCTGATTCGCGTATAGTTTGTCCTAGAGTAAAATGCAACACAAACATCTTCACACTGCTCATACTTTATTTACTGGTTGAGTTGAAAGCCTTTCCCTTTGCTCACCACATTCTTCATACGTACTTCAATAAACAGTCTCAGTGAGAGTCAGCAGAGAATACACTAGTGCCTTTGTCACAGGAGTCTGCTTCCTGCCTCTGGTTTTCTGTGGAGTGCTGTGTTTTGAATAGGTGATATTGACTGTCCTTGTTCTCTCGGGAGCCAACAGTGCCTGTACACTGGAAAATTTTGTCAATATAGTGCTTTTTAAATCAGCTTCCATCTTCAACTCAAATCTGAGAGAAACATTTATACCATGATGTAGAAAATTCAACTGCAAAAGTTCATTTTTATTGGCTAACAATGGCAAGTGTAAAATTGTATATCAGGACATGCACCACCAAATTGCAAGTAAACAACACATTATCACTGTGAAGCAATGGTCTTACATAACACATGTAATATAACAACATACAGTAACATACAATTCATTAAAAAAAAAAAACTTACATCAAATGTCTATTTAGTAAAAAAATGGCAGATGGAGCTTTCATTGCACCTGAGCAGCAACAACTTATTTCACTACACTATGTGTAAATCCAGAGCTGTAAGATTGTATACAGACCCGCCGACTGAGCATTTCAGTGTTTGCTGGCAAACTCTGCTTTGTGTGTTTGCACATTCAGTGACAGGCCTGCAAGCCGGCACATGCATGTGTGAGTGTTTTTGCCTCTAACCGAATGCACAAATGTGCAAAATACAGTCAGCAGTCAGACACCAGAATTTTCAGCCTGCAGGCATGTATACAAGCTCTCAGCACAGAATTTACATTTCGAAACACAAAATGTACAGGTAAGGTATGAAGGTACCAAACCCTAATTAGTATTAGTATTAACATAATATCCAGTAGTATAAGCAATAAATCAGTAATTTACACAAACTAAAATGGAGGTAATGAAAATGTGGATTGAGCAATGAAGTGGTAAAAATGAACATTTATGGAAAATGGAGTGATAGATTATCAAGTGAATTTGATTATTTTCAAGCTGATTTGATTAAAACAGTTAACAAACAAACATCGATGTTTCATTACTTTCTCTCTCTTACATTTATCATTCACACCATAGAGTGACCATTTTTTTTACTTCCAAAATGTCAATCAAAAAACACAGCCACCCAGTTCAGCTGAAAGCAGGTCTACTTCTGTATGGCGAAAACCTCAACCTCAGCTAGAGTAACATGGAAAATAACAACACACATCACTGTGTGTAGCTCGTTTTTTCTTGCTGTTGGCTTGTTAGACAAACAGCCAGCGGCAGGTCTGACACAGCTGATTGTGAGCTGTAGTTTCCCCAGTAAACACACCAACTTCTTCAGCAGTCCGGTCTGCTGCTCCTCCTCATGGACAGTCAGGTGTGGTTGTGACATACACTGCTTGCTGTAAATGATCAATGTCATTTGTATGTTGAATGATGAATTGTACACATGCAGTCCCCTTGATTATCAGAGCAAGAGTTTCGAATAAAAAGTTTATTAGATCAACTGACACTTTACCTTTACCCAGGGATGGACTGGCAATCTGGCATACCGTGCATTTGCCCGGTGGGCCGACGTGCTATTTGAGCCGATAAATCCTGATTTACGCTACTCTGTACGCTTTGGTCCCGCCTACAGGCACAAAAAAAGGCTGTGCAAGACTTTGTTTCCTTACCAACGGCCCTTACACGCTGACTGACAGGGGACCAGCCCTATCACATCATGAAACACCTCCCCCCTTTGGCTTGATGCGCCGGTGTGCAGTTTATTGATGGGTGAAACGCTATCAGATAAAGATGGAGAGAAAACGCAAAGGTGGCGCAGAAAAACGCGATAAGAAGAAACTTGCTCTTCGGGCTACGCTGCTAAGTGTGTTAAAATCACAGACATGTTTGCCACAGCAGGGCCTCCATCAGCTCCCATTGCTGATGACAGTGGTGCCGGTGGCAGTGGCACTATGGCCAAGTTAGTTTAATGCAGGTGAAATGAGCATTAGTGTTATTTTGACTGTAACACATTGTAGGCTACACTGGCTAGATGAGAAAATAAGCCTAGCTCAGTAGCCTACTTTTATGTCTTTCATTCTAAATGAAATAGTCTTTAATGTGAGAAACTTGTTCACCATTCACCAACAATAACAATAGGTCTAATTTCTTATTAGATTATTATTGTCTGTGGGGTGAGTACTAGTCTGGCCTATTGGCTAAGTTACTTTTTTGTCCTGCAGAAAATCAATTTTCAAATCAAAATCAATTTTATTTGTATAGCCCAAAGTCACAAAGTACATTTGCCTCGGAGGGCTTTACAATCTGTACAGGAAGTGAGTATAGCAGGTCTTTATGTAGCCTAGATGGTAAGGACAATGTAGGCTACATAACTGATAGAAAATCTCACTTTTAAAAATTATATCATTTTGTCTATGTTATGTGAATGCAGCTGCAGGTATCTGTAGATTCCAGTAATTCTAGCCTAGGCATATTTAAAGCCACCACCACTCACCAAAAATGTGAGTGAAAACTGAAGAGTCAGCACTCTCATTTTCTTTGTTCATCTAGTAGTCCTCGGGTGAACTCCTATTTAGGCCTGGAAAAAAATGGGCTGTTTTATGTAGCTAGGTGGCTAAAGACAATGTAAGTTAGCCTACAAAGAAAGAAAATAGCACTTTTTAAAATGACATAATTTTGTTCTTTGCTAGTGTTATGTCAATGCAGTTGTGTGTTTGTTTATATAAATATTTTATAAACAGGCTGTATTTATGTCGTGTTGAGCTAGGTTGTTTTAAAGACTTGCACAGTTGCACTGAAAAAACTGAAAAGGTGTGTTATCAAATGTTGTGGGCTGGTCTGGTCCAAAATGCCAGGGCCGATTTTTTTGTCCCAGTCCGCCCCTGCTCATGTCACATCTACATTTCAGGATCTGGTTATTATAGACACTGATTAAATGTTAAATATAAATATTTCAATATTTATCATCACAGTAACAGTGTTACACACATTTGAAGCTGTAAACACTCAGCATTAGAAAAATACATACGTTGGTTTGATACTTACATAAGGAGTAAACTTATATTATATAATCATCACTTTAAAAGTTACATATGTTGTTTTATGGAAAATAATGATTAGGTAACTACTCCCACCTTACATTTATTGGGGGAATTCATAAAGATTAGATCTGTTCAGCAGGTGTTTTCTAAATTGAATTTGCTGAATATTAATGTATGCAAATTAGAGTTCCAGTTCCAGTTCTCTTTAGAATAAAGTTCTGTGTTCTGAAGATTTTTGCATATAAAAGAAAGAAAGAGAGATCAGGACTCATTCCCGGATGACTTTTGAAGAGGAAGGACTGCCCTGGAGCTGGTTTAACAAGTCGTTTCTTCAGTCTACTTTTTCTGAACGGCATCGTCTTGGAGAAGGACCTCGACTTTCAAATCAAATCAAATCAATTTTATTTGTATAGCCCAAAGTCACAAAGTACATTTGCCTCAGAGGGCTTTACAATCTGTACAGGGAGTGACACCCTCTGTCCTTAGACCCTCATTTCGAGTGAGGAAAAACTTGCCAACAAAAACCCTTTTAACAGGGAAAAAATGTGGAAGAAACCTCAGGAAGAGCCACAGAGGATGGATCCCTCTCCCAGGATGAACAGACGTGCAATGGATGTCTCGTGTACAGGACAAATCAACACAAACATATTGTACAATTACAATAACTGACAAAATGACAATGAATCACAATGAATGATAAAAATGATTACAGTAACAGATATGGTAGTAATTATGACAGTAATAATATATGTAGTGGGCGTCGTGCAGGATCACAGCAGCAGCCACGATCCACGAGAACCTGCTGGACGACAGAGCACAGAAACTCCGGGGAAGTTTGGTTAGTAACATGCATTAATGAGACATGTCCACAGATGGAGAGATGGAGAGATAGGGAGAGATAGAGAGAGAGATGGGGAGAGAGAGAGAGTGTGTGTGTGAGAGAGAGAGAGAGAGAGAGAGAGAGAGAGAGAGAGAGAGAGAGAGAGAGAGAGAGAGAGAGAGAGAGAGAGAGAGAGAGAGAGAGAGAGAGATTTTGATTTTTAAATGATTCTTTATTGGTCTACAAAACCACAGCAATTCATACAATTCACATTTTGTGCAGAAAAAACTTTATGTTAAAGAAAGAAAAAAAAGAAAAGGGAAAAAGAAAAAAAAACACTACAGGAGGCGGCTAGTGCAAGTTGCCATCAATAACAGTACAAAGTGCCTGCCTGCAGCACCACACAGCTTCAAAAGTTTCTAGATTCTGCATGAGTTTATAAAACTGGAAATCAATCAAGATTCTTGCTTTAACAAGAGCAGGAACCAGAACTAATGCATCCTCTCCAGGTTGATTCTCAATTTTGTTTTTTCTGCTGACATAAATAGACATTTTTGCTTCACCCAAAATAAAATTCAACAGTTTACATTCATTTAGTCTTTTTTTCTGATATCTAAAACCAAGAATAAAAGTTTCTGAGGAGAATTCCTCATTAAAACAATCAAACAAGTGACGCAGTGTTGTAAACAAAGGCAAAAGCTTTGCACAGTGCAAAAAAGCATGAAACACATTTTCCCTCTGGAGACAGAAGGGACAACCTTGACAAACAGCTGGATTTAGGACAGAAACAAATGCATTAACAGCTATCGCCCCATGAAGGAGCCTCCACTGCCAGGCGCGCAGATAGGTTTGAGAAACTGGGGGGGACGAAGCTATGTGATGATAGAGCTGTTTCCCTGTAACAACACTCAATCCGACTGTGACTATGTCTGATAAAAGCAGGCTAGCACCCCCATCCAACATGGGTGAAAGCTCCAGCCCAGGGAAGTCGTCAAATACGTCTGGACGCGCCGCTCCAGTACAATAGGCTCCGAGCAGCATGGACTCATCCATGGTACAGGTGGTGCGCCACTTATCCAAGAGCTGTGTGGCCACACGGAGAGACCTTAGCCCCATGGAGACAGCAAAACTCCTCGCATCCGGGAAGTCAGGACCTGCCAGGTCCACTACATCTTTCAAAGTCACGACTTTGGATTCAAGAAGCCTCCTCTGGAGCGAAGGGAAGTTTGAGAAAATGTCCATTCTCGCCCCACCCACAACAGGTTCTTGTAAAAGCCATTGTAAGGAGGTCTGTGTCCCCTGTCTTTGTACATGAAACATGCTCCAGATTTTAAAAAGAGAACGATAAAATGGAGGTAGCTTTGAGCTATCAATCCCACCCGGTGCTGTTAAAAAAAGTGATTTGTCAAGCCCAAGCCCCCCACAAGTTCTTAAAATTGCGCAACTCAGAAGTTTCCATGCTACAACTGTATGCCCAGTAAGCAGCCTTTTCACAAACTGCACCCTGAAAGCAGCAGTTCTGCTGTGGAAGTGTATAAGGCCATGCCCATCCTCATCCTTAGGCAAGAACAGAACAGGCTGTGGTACCCAATGTAACTTATCCCAGAAAAAGTTCCCGATAACAGATTGTAGTTTATTTAAAAGCCCTGGCGGGGGATCTAGACAAGCAAGGCGATGCCAAAAGGATGAGGCCACTAGATTATTTATAATGAGCACATGCCCCCTGTATGACATTTTTGGGAGTAGCCACCTCCACCTTTCAAGCCGCCCATTGACACTCTTCACTGCACCTTCCCAGTTTTTCTGCAGGACTGTATCATCCCCCAGGTAAACCCCCAAATACTTGAAACCATCTTTTTTCCACCCCAGACCACCAGGGAGCCTTGGCGCTCCTTCCTCCCACTGGCCAAGCAAAAGAGCCTCACTTTTAGGCCAGTTAACTCTGGCTGAGGAAATTAACCCACAACTAGTCAGTATATTAACAGTTATCTCGATGTCCCTACCCCCAGTAACTATCAGGACTATGTCGTCAGCGTAAGCTGATAGACGAACCGGGAAATAAAAACCAGGTATAGATAAACCACTTAGGGACCCTCTTAACCTATGTAAAAGAGGCTCTATTGCTAGAGAGTACAACATTCCAGACAGAGAGCAGCCCTGTCTTACACCCCTACCAACTTTAAAGGGAGCACTTAAACCACCATTGACTTTGACAATGCTCTCCACATCACTGTACAGAACCCTGATCTTTTTAACAAAGCCTTCGCTGAAACCAAAGGCAAGTAGAACGTCCCATAGGTACCTATGCTCCACCCTATCAAAGGCTTTTTCTTGATCCAGTGATACCAACCCCACATTAATTCCAAGAAGTTTAGAAACATGAATAACATCTCGAATCAGAGATACATTATCAAAGATGGATCTACTGGGAACACAATATGTTTGGTCCGGATGGATGACCTGATCCATTACCTTAGACAGCCTATTGGCCAACACTTTAGACAGTATTTTATAGTCGCTGCACAGGAGCGAAACGGGTCTCCAGTGCCTAATATCAGTGAGGTCGCCTTTTTTAGGGAGAAGGGTGAGGACCGCCCTACGACAGCTCACCGGCAGGTGTCCCCCAGCAAGACTATCGTTGAGCACGCCAAGCAAGTCATCACCTATCTCCGACCAGAAACACCTATAAAATTCCACAGGGATGCCATCTAGACCTGGGGCTTTGCCGCTTTCCATACCCTGAAGGGCTCTCTCCAGTTCCTCCAGCGTTAGGGCAGCATCAAGCTCAGCATACGATTCAATAGGAATTTGAGGCAGATCACTCAGAAAAGAATCGTCAGACCCTCCATCTTTACGTTCGCTCCTGTATAGGTCCTGATAAAAGAGAGCGGCTCTGTTCCGAATCTCCCAATCACTGGTCAATAGTGTTCCAGACTCAGATTTCAAAGAGTGAATCAACCTTTTCTGGCCATTTTTCTTCTCTAGGTTAAAAAAGAACTTTGAAGGAACATCCATCTGCTCCACACTACGAAAACGTGAACGGACCAAAGCACCCTTAGCATTAATTCCTTTCAACTCAGCTAATGCGCCCCTTTTTTCTGCCAGATTTTCAATTTCAGTGTGACTCCCAGTAGAGTAAGCCAGATTTTGAATTTCCTTTAACTCCTCTTCCAAAACCTCAATAGACCGGGTTCTGTCCCTTGTGATGTTTTGAGTGTACTGCCTACACAGTTGCTGGATTTGTATTTTACCAAAGTCCCACCATTGTTGCAATGAGGTAAAACTCTCCTTGCTTCCCTTGAACCCCGCCCAGAAAGTCTTAAAAACATCATTGAAGTATTTGTCATGAGTGAGAGATACATTGAAGTGCCAGTAGGCACTTTTTGGCTTCACAGAATTCAAAATGACCTCACAGAGAACTAACCCATGATCTGAGAAAGCCACAGGGGAAATATCACAATTCCTACAAATGTTTAAATGGTGTTTGAAGGAATAAAACCTATCAAGTCTAGCCATAGAGATCATGCCATCATAAACGTGAGTCCACGTATACTGCCTGTGCTCCTTATGAAAAGTCCTCCACACATCACTTAAATCATGCATGTGTATACACTGACTAAGTGTTGTACGTGTAAGCATGTGTGGCTCCATATGGTTTCTGTCTATATCGTGCTCTGTGCAATTAAAGTCACCCCCCCTACAAACAGATACTCATCATTACTACACCTAGCTATGGTAGTAGATAACTCGTCCAGGAAAGACTCTGCAGCTCTTGTGGGCGCATATATACGAATAAAAACAAAAACATAATTTTCAAACAGTGCCCTGACTTTAAAAAGTCTGCCTTGTACAACCTCCACAACCTCATGGGAAAGTGGAGTGAAATTCTTTGCAAATAAAATTGCAAACGCCACCACTAACAGAAGTATTGTGACTTAAGAAAGACAGCCCATCCCACTCTAAAGCCCAATCAGCTGCGTTCGCACTATCGCTATGAGTCTCCTGCAAGAGAACGACATCTAAGCGCTTTACGCTGAGCAGTTCATAAAGCTCCGCCCTCTTCAAGGGATCTCTCGCCCCGTTTATGTTTAGGGAAGCAATGCGAACCACACTCATTAATAAAAGCAAAAAGGGAAGAAAAACGCTAGACATTAAAAAATTGCGAAAGAAAAGCTTATTTCCCGTTTCATCATCAGTGTTACCCAACAGAACGTTTAACTTTGTTACAAACTTTTTCAGTCGGAAACCCTCTTGCCTAGTCACTAGACCTTCTGAAATGAACAATTTTGCTTTCGTTATAAATTGCTCCACGTCAGGGAAATACGTGTCAATCTGTAGCTTCTTAACATGCTTGGTTTGTTTTAGAAAATTCTTAATGTCTTGCACAGTATATGACTGGGCGACAACACCACTTAAGCGCAAACTGCAGCTGACACTGCAGTCTGAGTCAAACTCATTTTCTGATTCACTCATCATTTTAGGTCTATTTTGAGGTTTACCATGAAACCTCGCAGTTTTAACTTCGTTTAAATCATATGCCTGACTAAGTCTGGATCGAGGAACTTTAAAAGTTGGGCCTGCTTCATCTGCCTCCATTAGAGAGCTTTCATCTTCAGCATCGTTACCATCAGTCTGGTCAATATCGCTAATTAGGGCGGCATCAGCGCTGGGTGCGACAATGGGCTCAGTTTGAACATCTACCAAGGGTGGGCTACTATAGGGCGAGGTGGTCCCTGACACCGCTCCCTCTCACTCTGCCTGATCCCCTACTGCAACCTCCCCCACGTTAGTAGTAGAGTTATTGCGATCCATTGATTGTATCTCTACACTGCTCTTTGAGTAGTTTCTTTGAGTACCTCGTCCTTAATGAACGGAGGAACATTGGAAAGAATTACTTTCTTGGAAGGCGATGATAACGGGAAAACTGTGGTGAAAGTCCCACCAATCACAACACCACTTTCAACAATGGTGTTTACCAAATCTACAGAATTCAAAAACACGATAACTGCACTATTCATTCGTGCAGCAGAAACAATCCTCTTATGTCCAACAACTTCACCTACAGCTAAGCTACATTCCTCGACGCTGGCACTAGATGTTATTTTAATGCCATGCCGCCGAGTTAAGGATTCAAACCTCTCTGTACCTGAGGCTGCCATGCTTCCAGCACAGCAGTGCCTCGGTAAGAGAGAGAACAAAAAAAATAAACAATAAACCAATGACCAATCAAAACATAAAGAGAAAAGATAAAGAAAGAAAGAAAGAAAGAAAGAAAGAAAGAAAGAAAGAAAGAAAGAAAGAAAGAAAGAAAGAAAGAAAGAAAGAAAGAAAGAAAGAAAGAAAGAAAGAAAGAAAGAAAGAAAGAAAGAAAGAAAGAAAGGATCAGAGACGCCGGTACAGCGACCGCACTCAGCACTCACTCACACGCTCAGCACCCACTCAACCGGCATGCGCACAGAGAGGGTTTTTGGTAAGGTAGATGTGTGCATCTTCAACCAATACCGTGTCTGGCTAGGCATAACCCTGGGTGGGGGGTGGAGTCCCTCCGCAGTCTAATCCTATGGCAGCATAACTAAGGGATGGCCTGAGCCAGCCCTAACTATAGGCTTTATCAAAAAGGAAAGTCTTAAGTCTACTCTTAAAGGTGTTGACCGTGTCTGCTTCCCGAACTCAGAAAGGTAGTTTGTTCCACAGAAGAGGAGCCTGATAGCTGAAAGCTCTGGCTCCCAATCTACTTTTGAAAACTCTAGGAACCACAAGGAACCCAGCGTCCTGAGAGCGCAGTGTTCTAGAGGGGTAATAAGGTATTATGAGCTCTTTTAGATACGATGGTGCCTGACCATGAAGAGCTTTGTAAGTAAGGAGAAGAATTCTATTCTAAATTTAATAGGTAGCCAATGCAAGGAAGCCAAAATGGGAGAGATGTGATCTCTGATCTTGGTTCCTGTCAGAACACGTGCAGCAGCGTTCTGAATTAACTGCAAAGTCCTAAGAGACTTATTAGAGCACCCTGATAACAAAGAGTTACAATAGTCCAGCCTTGAAGTAACAAATGCGTGGACTAGTTTTTCTGCATCCGCCTGAGAGACAATGCCTCTGATTTTAGCGATGTTACATAAGTGGAAGAATGCAGTCCTCGAAATTTGTTTTATATGGACGTTAAAGGACAAATCCTGATCAAAAACAACTCCAAGATTCTTTGCAGTGGAGCTAGAGGCCAGGATGATCCTATCTAAAGTAAATAATTCTCTAGAAAGAGAGTTTCTGAGGTGTTTGGGTCCAATTACAAGAACTTCAGTTTTGTCTATATTATCATCAAAAAATAGTAGGTCATCCAACTTTTTATATCCTTAAGGCATGCTTGGAGTTTAGTTAACTGATTGGTTGCATCAGGCTTGATCGATAAATATAATTGGGTGTCGTCAGCATAACAATGAAAACTGATAAGAGTGATTTCTAATAATGTTCCCTAAAGGGAGCATATATAAACTGAATAGAAGTGGTCTAAATACAGAACCTTGTGGGACTCCATGACAAACTTTGGTCAGTATGGAGGATTCATCATTGACGTGAACAAACTGAGATCGATCTAAAAAATACGATTTAAACCAGCTTAGGGCGGTTCCTTTGATGCCAATTCGATGTTCCAGTCTCTGTAAAAGAAAAGCTAAGTAACTTTCACGAATTACATTAAGAAGTTGAGGTTGCAACTGCAAAATGGTGTCTTTTAAACTTTGCCTCACTCACTCCATGTGCAAAATGTACTGTATTCAACATCTTTCTGTACAGAGGTCCGTTTCACAAAGCAGGTTTATTAAAAACTCAGAGTCTGTTAACCCTGGAATCACGGAAACTCAGAGTTTTCCGTTTCACAAAGGAGGGTCAGTCAAACCCGAGAGAGAGGGTTAACTCTAACCTGTTTCACAAAGTGAGGTAACTTAACCTCAAGCTCAGTTGCCATAGTAACAGACTCCGTGAATCTAACCTGGTTGGGACCAGGTTTTCCTGAAGAAACCCTGAGCTTCTCTCTGTCTCCGCCCACTTTCAGAGCCACATACTTAATTTGATTTCCTCATTCCTGCGCTGTCAGAACGTCCTCTAGTTCCAGAAGGCAACGTTTGGTGTCAACTTTCTGAACATGGCGTGTCCTTTTGATCACGATCCTGTGGACGAAGGTGCAGCAATCCTGCGCAGGGAATTACATATCTGTCGGAAGAGAGTACTCAGACCACGCATAGATATTCCAGCCCTCCCGGACAATTTTCTTTTTGAGCGGTACCGTTTTACTTCAGTCTATAATTTACATACACAACCTCATCCGTTCGCACATTTCAAACATCACATCACATCGCAGCAGATTTTGTGTGTGGCGCTGCGTTTTTTTACCAATGGCAGTTTTTTGTATAACATCGGAGATGCTGAGCACTTGAGTAAGGCAACTGTATGCAGGGCCATCAGAAAAGTCTGCCTCGCCCTGAAAAGACTTTGTTGTCTTCCCTGGACACAAACCTGTCAGGGCCATTAAGGAAGAGTTTCACAGGATCGCAGGTGAAGGATGTAGAGATCTGTTGAATTGGTAACATAAAGACTCTACCTCAATAGGCCTTCCGTTAGAGGTGGGGCTGCTGGGCCACCACCTGTTTTTCGGGCATCTGCCCTCTTTCTGTTGGCTGAATAAAAATCTGGGTTAGTTTATTAGGCTTCATTGTTTATTACAATATAAAGAAGACATTTTTGAGTGTTAAAAGAGCATTATGTAAGGAATCAAAGAAGTTCAGAGTCAAGTCATGCAGATGTCTGACCTGTTTGAACAATGTTTTTATATTTCATCTTAAGTTGCTGCCAAGTGCACTTCTCCCCCGCCGGATTGCATCTACATGAAATAAATTAATAGGCTCCATTCATGCAATTTGCCCTTCAATAGTTATTGTGATTGCAAAATACAGTATTACATTTAAACTTACGCATTGACCCGAGCAGCAATGCTCTCCCATGCCCTCTCCCTCTCTTTAGCAGCCGCTGCGGTGTTGTACTTCTTTCTAAAGACATGCTCATATTCTCCATATGCAGTCATTAATATTTCCAATTCTATTGGGGTGAAAAATGCTGCCCTCTTTCTGTCAGTTTCCATGTTCAATCATCTGGGCTCCATTGATGCTGGCTTTATATGTCTGTGGAGCTCATGTTTAACTCCAGGTTAAACTACTCTGAGTTGATTAAACTAACTCAAATCAGCTGTTGTGAAACCGAAAACTCAGAGTTTCCTATCTCAGAGTAGATCAACTCAGAGTTCAGGATTTGACTCAGAGTTTGTTGAACCTGCTTTGTGAAACAGACCCCAGGACAGGTGCTTTCATGTGAGGTAAAAGCTTTGCAGTCATTACTCTGTGTTTTCTCAGCTCTTTCAAAGAAACAGTGAGAAGTAAAGATTATTTCACATTAACTTGCTAAATATTGTTATGGAATTTTCTCTTTTTGGGTTACACGAGGTCACGTGTGAAGCCTTGTGAGTCACAGCAGTATTAACTGTTTGTCTTTGTCTGGGTGCCACCATATCTCAACACTGTGGTGTTCAGGGTCGAAGAGACCTGTTGCTGCATTCCTAGACATAATAGATAGCTAATTGTTGACGTTCCATTAGCATAAACAGACAACAGTGTCTCCAGACTAGAATATGTTGAAGGTGAACACGAACATGGGTAAATGCATTCCTTTTGACTATTTTGGGCGTAAAGAATTTGTGGCGTCATCTATGAGGGTTTTAAAGTGTAACCACCAGCATGAGTTCGTCAGAATGTGAGACCGACTCAAGCACATCAGATGTACTTTGAGAGTGTCTCTAATTCTCCTTGGCCAAGTGTCAATAAATAATAAAGCATAAGACATCAGAGGCTCCTGAACACTTTCTTCCTTCCTGACATCACCATTGACCTTTGACTTCAGCGATTTCTCCACAACAAATATGACTGAAGCTTAGCACTTATTCTGTACTGTATCGTGCTGTATTAGCTAAATAATTAACAGGTTACATTTCCAATAAGCAGGAGGTAGATTTTTTGAGTTGCAACTGTGCTCATGTTGCAGGTACCGAACAGCACCAGGTAGACAGCTTATTTGCGCTCTCTGGAAATACGAGAAATAAATTAGACAGGGAAAACTCTACGTCTGTTTTCTATCTCGCTCAACAGAGAGAGGAGAAAGGATTTATTCAAACATATATGAGTTAAATCCTACTCTGTCATGTACATTCAATGTTCACTATGGCCTCAACACAACAACATAACTTCTAAATAACATACGTCTTCCCATCTTTCAGCAAATACTGAGTGAGTGAAAGTTTGTATGATCAAATAGATCCAAATGACAATAACCAGTGTTACTGCAACCAAAATGCATGAGCTGACAGATTTTTAACTTGTTTTTAACCACTTTTTACCATATATGAAATTAGTTTTTAACTTTAGCTTTTAACAGTTTACACAATATTATACATCATACATTTCAAAACCATAAAAGCTTAACTACAGAAATGTTCCAGGAGTTAAAAATAAAACTGTTCCTTCTGACATTTATATAAAACATTAATTATAAAAAAACACACAGAAACTACCACAGATGTGATCACATTTAGTGGGCATCACACCCACGCAATGATACCCAAACCAAGGAGTGACACACCTGCACCGTGCACAACCCAGGTAATGAGGAGAAAGAAAAGGACATGGAAGAGACAACGAAGATGGTCGTGTCCATTGTCCAGAACTACAAAGAGAAGGCAGGAGTGGGCCAGGATGAAGGAAGAACAGCAACGAATGAGGAATGAAGAGAACATGATGAAGATGAAGAATTACCGGTCTGTTGCACAGGAGTGGACCAGCAGAAAGTAGCTATTCTTCCTGCTACTATCTGCTGGTCCACCCCTGTACGATAGACTGGTAAGGGAAGGTGGATGATCAGGAGGAGAAACAGTCTGCTGTCCAGGCGTGAAACAAGAGTCAAGTGGAGAGAGGAGAAAGGCAGAAGAGAGACGCAAGGGGCAAACAAGTCAGACAGCTACCTAGGGAGGAGAAGAATGAACGAGAGAAACAGGACTTAAAGAGAAAGAGGGGAAAGGGGAGCGTAAGGACAGAGCAAACCAGGAAAAAGAAGCTCCAAATGTCGGCTGGCTTTCAAAGCTCAACACTTAGTGGAGCAGGAGTTTCTGTAAGTGAGGATGAGGTCAGAGGTACAGAGGGACAGATGTAGGCTGCAACTTATCCAATGTTGTGCTGTGAATATTCTGTATAACCTTTGCCAACCTTGTGTAAAATGACCGGACTGATTGACTGATTTAAAATAACTTAAATCATGTAAAAGAAAACAGAGAACAACATCACCGTGCAGTAACACAGCACATGTTGTGACAGGAGATACAAAGACAGAGAAACAAATAGATGTTAACTGAAAAAAACAAAAGAAGTAAGATCCCCCTGAAAACTTTGGGACAACCTAAGGCAGGGACAGTCACGATTACTTGACCTTGTCGACACTGTGAGCAGGCACAGTGTGCGACAACTCTGTCACTGTACAGTAACACGAGGCATATCACTCAATTTCGTTTTTCATCAGTTCGGTCATTTTACTGTACATGAGGACATTGGATAAGTTGCAGTCTACCTCTGTGCCTCTGACCTCATCCTCACTGAATGGCTTCACTTACAGAAACTCCTGCTCCACCATGTGTTGAGCTTTGAAAGCCAGCCAACATTTGGAGCTTCTTTTTCCTGCTTTGCTCTGTCCTTCCTCTCCCCATTCCCCTCTTTCCTTTAAGTCCTCTGTTTCTCTCGTTCATTCTTCTCCTCCCTCTGCTAGCTGTCTGACTCGTTTGCCCTTTGCTTCTCTTTTCTGCCTTTCTCCTCTCTCCACTTGACTCTTGTTTTACGCCTGGACAGCAGTTTCTCCTCCTGATCATCCACCTTCCCTTACCAGTCTATCGTACAGGGGTGGACCAGCAGTTGCTGTTCTTCCTTCATCCTGGCCCACTCCTGCCTTCTCTTTGTAGTTCTGGACAATGGACACGACCATCTTCGTTGTCTCTTCTAGATCCTTTTCTTCCTCCTCATTACCTGGGTTGTGCACGGTGCAGGTGTGTCAGTCCTTGGTTTGGGTATCATTGTTACATCCACGTCTGTGCTGCCCTGTTGTCTCCTCCCCTCATTGTGTTTCCCCCTCCCTCCTAGAGGCGGATTCCTGACACAGGCAGCTGCTGCAGCACACACCTGATGCTCATCTTTAATTAACCTCCTGATGAAATACACCGGTTCTCCATTCACTCTTCGCCAGATCTTTACAGTTTCCCCCATGGTAACTTATCAGGCTCCCCTTCGATTTGACTTGTACTTCCAGTGTTTTTGATACTCCTTGTGCTTTCCTGGTCTTCATGTGTTTTTCCCTCCCTGTGTTCCTGGCTTGTTTTTTGACCCTGAGCTCCCTGTGCTACAGGTCACCTAACCCTGTCAGCAGCTGCCAACACGGACCCACTCCTCTTCTGGACCCGCTCCTCTCCCGGATCCGCTCCTCTCCCGGACCCGCTCCTCTTCCGGACCCGCTCCTCTTCTGGACCCGCTCCTCTTCCGGACCCGCTCTTCTCCCGGACCCTTACCCCACCGTCATCCTCTCCCCCCTTTTTTGTGTCTCCCTGAATAAACACATCACCACTTGTGAACTCAGCATCCGCCTCTTTTAACCAATGAAAGTCAGACATTGCTTTTCAAGCAAGCAAATGTGATTGATCAAATGTAATTCATCTGCTTAGTTTAAACTGAGCTCTCCTGTGTACAAATATAACTAAATCCATCCATAAATCAGATATTTATAGAGTGTATCTACTGGAAAATGATGAAATGGTGAAGATTTGTAGCTCTGGTAGACCCAACAAAATTGTCGCTACATGGTACAGACTCTGAATCATCATGACAGTGAACAGCTACATCAGTTACTCTCCAGTTAACTGCCTTTCTCTCTCTCCATTATAATCAACACTTAGCGTTTCACAGTAAATGATAATGCCTTATTTATACTTTGGTTTATGTTACTGGTTCAGAACATGTTCTGTCATCCTTTAAAGTTTACAAAAGAAATGTAAATTCATTATTTCTTTGTGTTCTTGAAATGTCATTACCGCATCCCATGATGCACTGAGCTCTTCTCTTGCTGGTCGACTATCATTATTACTACTATTGGCCCATAAAATGTATACGTATAGCTATAATTACTGTATTATTATTTCCTTTGTGCATCTGTGTCTCTCTCTATTTAACTATCCTCCACACTCCCCTCTCCGTCTCTCTCTTTAATTCAACCGGTCATGGTAGATGGCCGCCCACCAGTGATCTTGGTTCTGCTCGAGGTTTTTGCCTGTTAAAAGAGAGTTTTTCCTTACAACCAATGCCAAGTGCTTGCTCATGGTGGGAATTTTGAGTCTATGTAAATAATATAAAGCATATGATCTGAACCTGCTATATATGGAAAGTGTCATGCAATAAATTCTTTAAGAGATATATGTATTTAACGAGTAGATCACACACCCCAAACACACTCTTGGGCTTAGCTATGGGCAATGTGGGGGGTTGTGGGCTGCTCTGGTCCAAAATGCCAGGGCCGATTTTTTGTCCCAGTCCGCCCATGCCTTTACCCTATCTTTTGGTTCACAAACAGTACATTTCATCACTGCCATTATTCATTTGTAAGCATTTTCATCACATTCACAGTTTTCAATTATCTTCCCATCCTCAAGGCCACTTTGCAACATGCATTTTCATCATCTCTACTTTTATCAGTTCATTTTTCATCAAATGTAGAAAGAGAAAATTCAGTAACATAAAACAACATAACACATCACAGAGAGGAGCAACATATCATGACACACATTACAACATGTAATGGTTGCTATTGATGTGTCTCATGTTGTAGAGTGTACTGTATATGTGCTATAACTGCTGAGGTGTTTTTGTCCTGCTTTCAGAGTGTACTCCCGTTAAGGAGCACAGGCTGGGGGTTGTTCTTTTTTTCTCCTCCCCTCTCCCCATGTTGTATCCCTTTTTTCTTCTTTCCCTTGACTACCAGACCCTGTCCTGTCTACCTCCCCACAAATTGTCATATATGTATGGACAGACTGGTGTTGCAATTTCGTTGTACTGTACTTGTGCTGTTACAATGACAAATAAAGCTTCATTCATTCCCCATAATGTAATCGAACATATAGTGACTCTGCAGGACTATGCAAGCAAGCATTAGCTGTGTTTCATTGGTCCAGATGTGACAGGGGGAAAAAAGGCGACTTTATGATTCTACTTGTTAAGGTGAAGAACATTTAGGGCCAATCCCATTTCTATTTTCTACCCCTACGCCTACCCCTTAGCCCTACCCCTTGCCCCGTCAATAGGAGGGGCGAGGGGTAGGGCTGAAAAGCAATCCCTACAAAATGGGACACCCCTCCAACACTCGCATACGTCAGCAGTTCGTGCCTCTACTTATGACGTAACCAAAAGGCGACAATTACCAGAAGCAAACATACATCGTTAGCTTGCTGCTACACGCTAATCTAGCGATTCCCCCACCTACGTTTTATGGAGAATCTCACCACTACACATTGTGACAATGTCAAACTTTATACAACACTTTACAACCGAATTTAATGGCGGCGACATCTCCCAACGGACATAAATGTATTGTTTTACGTAAATAACTATTTATAACTGTTGATACATTTATGTCTGTTGGGAGATGTCGCCGCCATTAAATTCGGTTGTGTTGTTGTTGACAATGCCGCGTTGTGTTATGGGAAATGTTTCGTAGCCCTCCTTTCGGAGTCAGCCTGCCTCAACCGCTCACTTTGGAGGGGTTGTAAGCCAATCCCCTACCCCTACGCCTTCGTGTTAAGGAGAATTGGGATAGCCCTACCCCTTCACGGGAACGCGCAAAAGGGAGGGGTAGGGGTAAGGGGTAAGGCGAAGGGGTGAAATGGGATTGGCCCTTAGCAGCCCAAAAGTGAAAATACAGTCCAACAGTACACCCAAATTAAGTTTATTATAACAGGGTGAACGTGCAGTGGCAGGTGGGGATATTGCTGATGGGGAATCTGAGAGTTGCTGTAGAGCTATGGTAGACTGGGCTGCATGTGGTTGGGTGATAGTAGGGAATATCATGAAGCACAAGTAGATCCAAGTTAGCAAGGCACAAAGAACAAGCTACAAAAAGAGGCATAAAGTTAGCTGTAGTGTTTGTTACCACCAACCTCTATTGGTGGTGGTAACCTATTTCACAGCAGAAATAAACATGTTTACAGCCTGCTACAAAAAAACAGTTTTGGTTTTTATAGCTAGATTCCCTGTTCATGACAACTGTACTGAGGGTGAATTTATATACAACTCACCTGTTCAGATGATGTTAAAGTTATGCAGAAGTATGCATATTTAACAGCATGGCACTTTAACAGGTAGATGTCATTACAGGTGGCTTGTTTAAGCAACCAGGATTCATTCAGCCATGTTTGGATTAGCTGGGAGGCGTCTGAGACAGGATTGCCAGGTGATAAACAGTTAAAATAATTGATTCTTTGTAAAAGGACTGGATCTTATTCACCCATTTATTTTCATTCACTGACGGCATTGGCTGCCATGCAAGGTGCCAACTGCTCATCAGTTTGAGGAGCTAACCATTTACACACATTTATGGCACAGCCTTCAGGAGCAATGTGGTGAGCGATTAGTGGACGACCTGCTCTACCTCCAGAGATGTATAGTAAGGAAGTGGAACTACTTAAGTACTGTACTTAAGTACTAAAATGCAGTATCTGTACTTTTTTGGAGTATTATTTTTTTCCCCAACTTCTACTTTTACTGCACTACATATTTTTGATGGATTTAATACTTTTACTCGGATACATGTTTCATGTGCTGAATCGTTACTATTGTAGCGTCCAGTCGGACACGTGATGAATGACGAGGCGATATTGAACAAACTGCATTTATTGCTGAAAAATTTGGTTCCAGGACTCGGTGACTGTCGGCCGGAACCACGCCAAAAAACCAACAGAACAGTCCCGGTCTCACATCAACCTCGCTCGTGCGCCGTACGTCATACACCAGACTCACCCAGGTGCGCTCACTCACCTGCTGCCCCGCCCCCTCGCTCTCGCATTTATTCAGACGCATTCACAGATCATGGGAAATCATAGAACTCTACCATGGACATTGTAACACTGTAACATTAGAAGTTGTTCCTTAACAAATATTTGAAATTATATAAACAACAGTACTTGTACTTTTACTGGTACTTTTACTTTCAGTACTTGAGTAGCAATTTTTTACATACTTCTACTTGCAATACTTAAGTACAAAACATTTTGAATACTTCAGTACTTTTACTTAAGTATGGTGTTTAATGAACACTTCAAGTTCTACTCAAGTCAGTTTTTTGATATAGCACTTGTACTTTTACTCCACTCCTTTACTCCAGTACTTTATACATCTCTGTCTACCTCCGAGCCACAGCCGCCCTATCTGACACAAATTGTGCGTTTCTGGTCTCCATAGTGTGTCACAGTACGGAACAGGAGACCCAAATGCGTGTGCGAACAAGTTGAGTTTTATTGAGTTCAGGGGAAAAGGTAGGGGGAGAAAGTCTCTGAGGTGGTGAACGGGCCGGAGGGTTGGGGGGGAGACTGTACTGTCTGGGGGTCCGCAGGGAGTGGACAGGAGCAGGTGGTGTGGCAGGAGTGGGTAGACGGGCTGGAGGGTCGAGGGCTGACTGGCGTCTGGAGGTCTGTAGGGAGTGGACTGGAGTCTCAGAATCCACAGAGCGCCGGCACAGAGACAGGTGGAGATACAGGATACCGGCGTCGGGAGCCGCAGGAAATGAGTGGTCAGGTTCAATGCAGGTTCAGGGTCTGGGGATCGGTCTTCAGCCAACGAACAGGAATCACTCTTTCTTCGAAGACGAACTGACACTGACTGTGGAGAGACCTGGGCTTAAATGCACAGGGAGAGCAGAGGATAACGAGGGACAGGTGTGGAAAACAGGTGTGCTGAGTGAGTGTGATTAGTGGCAATTAACAGGCCTATCTAGTGAGTCCATGACATAGTGAACTGCTGTGTTCATGTTCAGGAGCACAGAGCGATTAAAGCTGGTTTGACAGATGGCACTTCATCCCATGTCTCTGCTCCTTAATATATAAAACATTTAACAGCACACAAGCACTAACAATACATTAGGCTTATGTTATTCAGAACCCATACATATTTCAACAGGATATTTATATCCGCTGCAGCTATTTAAGGATGCTGTGTGTCTCTGCTGCTAAGTATAGTGTCTGTAGAGCCACACTGCTGTTTCCACATGCCTGCATAGCGCAGGCAAGTGGCCACTTTACCACGGCCATTCTATCAATAGAATGTACTATAGTGTGCATGTGTGTGTGAGTGTATGTGTGTATGTATGGGGTGTCAGAACCATTTTCAACTGGAGCTGAAAATATTTTCATCTCTTTTCTAAAGGATTCCATATCTGAGTTGTTTTCATGGTTAGAATTCAAATAAAAACTGATACATACATGGTCAGTCTCTTTAATGATTTTACATCTTATAGGTGAGCATTGAGCATTAATCTGCTGCTAAAACAATGTCCACTCTTCTGGTCTCAGTCTGTGCACCAAATTTTGAAACCTGGCTGCAGGGATTTGCTCCCATTTAGCCACAAGAGCATTAGTGAGTCCAGCACTGATGTTGGGTTACAAAGCCTGGCTCACAGTCAGTGTCAGTGTTCCAGTTCACCCCAAAGGTGTTGGACGGGGTTGATAGATGCAGGCCAAGATTCGCAGCCAGTTCTTCACAGCAAACTGGGAAAACCATTTAATTATGGAGCTGGCTGTGTGTGTGCGGGAACATCGTCATGTCACAGGAAAGGAAGAAACAGAAACTGGTAAAGTTGGGTCAGGGTTGCTTCACTAATGACATTTTTTTTGCAATAGTCTTTTTCCTTTTTTAATTCAGTTCATTGCGGGACCATTTCTGTAGTTCAATCCGGAGTGGAATATATTATATTATATATTATTATTATTATTATTATTATATATTATTATGTTATGACACACTAAGTGGCTGTCAGGAGAAGATAATACGGAAATGTCTTCATTTAGGGTCTAAGGACAGAGGGTATAGCCGCTCCCAACTTTTCTTTACTGGTGGATAAAGGTGCAACGATCCGACTGATGGTTCAAACGTTTATTACAGGGATTTTCTGCTTAAAACACCCAAGACCACCGTGAACACTGCAATGAAATACACAGTGGCAAACATACATCAGCGAAACAGCCATGTTTCTATGAATTTCTTAACTTAAACTTATTACATACATATTAAAGCGAAAACACATCTTGCACAAAAACAAAGAATTACAATCAAATGTCCATACAGTGTGCCCTTTCAACCAGAAGGTTAGGAGTTGCTAAAGGTCCATTTCTTCATCATTTTGTCCTTTGCGCTTTGCATGTAACGCTTGCACATGCACACGCTGACTGCTCTTCACCAAAAGCACGAGACCATGTGATGACCTCACTAATGACGTGGTCAAGTGACATTAATTGAACAATTTTCCATTATCTACCAACTATGCAGAAAATAACCAAAATATTTCCAAAAAATATGAAATCAATATTACATGTAAAATAAATGAATACACAAAAAAGTATGCTTATGCTTCAGCGTTCGCTACACTGCCACCAAAATTACAAAAGGTTTACTTTCACCATATTCAAAGAAATAAAACTTGTAATTTTCCAATAACTTGAAATTCAATTTTTACCCATAAATTCTACTGAATAGATTAGGACACTGATTTTTCTCATTCTTCTTTAAATGATAAGCTACTTTGACCTATTTTCAACTAATATAACTAATTTCTGGACTGGGCGCTCAAGAAATGAGAGGGGTGATAAGCGCTCTTAGGTCCTAACTTACTTTGACCTACTTGTATTTTCACCTTTCGCACAAGACCATCATCATCTTCTTGTGCCTCAACAACCTTAGCTAGTGGCCACTCATTTCTAGGAGTGTTTTCATCCCTAACAATGACTACATCTCCAACCTGCACATTTCGTCTGGTTGTATGCCACTGCTGTCGAAGGCTGATGTTGGCTAAGTATTCTCGGCGCCACCTGCCCCAGAACAGTTCTGAAAGATACTGCACTTTGCGCCATCTTTTTCTTGCATACAGATCTTCTTGAAGAAACTTTCCTGGAGGTGGAAGAGGTACCGTAGGTTTCAAGGTAAGCAAGTGATTGGGTGTCAAGGGTTCAGCACTTTTGGGATCAGAAAGGGTGTTAGTTGTCAGTGGGCGACTGTAGACTATGGACATAGCCTCATAAAAGAAAGTTCTTAATGAGGAGTCATCCAGTCGTCCTTTTGCCTGAGCAAGGACCGAGCTCATCACACTCCTGGTTGTGCGTATCTGACGCTCCCATATGCCTCCCATATGACTGGCTTCGGGAACATTCATTAGGAAGTCACATTCCTTTCTTGCGAGATACGTCGCGATCCTTTCCTTGTCAAGTTCTGACAAGTACTTTCCCATCTCATTCTTTGCTCCTAAGAAATTCGTACCTTGGTCCGATCTGATTTGTCTGACTGTTCCTCGTATTGCTATGAAGCATCTTAATGCATTTAGAAATGCATCGGTTGTCAGGTCCTCGAGCATCTCGATATGAATGGCCCGTGAGCTTAAGCATGTTAATAACAGCCCATACATTTTGTACTCCTTTCTACCTTGTTTTGTGTAGAAAGGGCCAAAACAGTCAATACCTGTATACGTGAAAGGAGGAGACGGCTCTAGTCGATCAACAGGCAAGTCAGCCATGCGCTGTTCCTCAGTTCGGCCCTGCACCCTCCTACATGTCACACAACTCTTGATGTGCCTGGCCACAACTTTACTGGCACCCATTATCCAGTAGCCACTGGCTCTGAGTTCGTTCAGTGTTTGTCCTCGGCCTTGGTGTTGTGTTCTTTTATGGCAATGGTCAAGTATTAGTTGTGTTACGATGCCTTCTTTCGGGAGTATAAAGGGATGTTTGAACTCCAGAGAAGCTGATGACTTTCTTAACCTGCCACCAACTCTGAGCACTCCGTCCTCATGAAAAGGGTCAAGCTCATACATTTTATGAGTTTTCCTGAGTTTTTGTGATTGGCTCAGCAGTTTGAGTTCTTCTCCAAATGCTTCCCTTTGTGCGGCTTTGATTAGCACGAGAGTCGCTTTCTTTCGCTCTTCTACAGTAACAGGCCCAGATATGTCCCTATGAGCCAGCCTCTGGATGCGAGCAATGACATTAAGGCATGTGACCCAGTCTGAAAATCTTGCCAACCTTTCCAAGAGGTCATCTTCCTTCATAGCATCAGTTTTCAAGACTTTGACCTCTGGGTCACCTATAAGAAGCTCTGGGGATGTTGGATTGGTCACAATTTCCTGTTCCCACAAGAACTTGGGTCCTTTCAGCCAATCTGATGCCATTAGATCTGCCACCGTGAGTCCTCTAGATGCATGATCTGCCGGGTTTTGACTTGTCTCAATGTAAAACCATCGATTGGGGTCCGTAGCGTCTCTGATTTTTTGGATTCGATTCGCTACGAAAACATGAAAACGACGGGCATCATTCTTGATGTAACCCAATACAACTTGCGAATCCGTCCAAAAGTACTCCTCATCTATCTTGAGGTCAAGCTCTTCTCGCGGAATCTTGCTTACAGCTGCAGAGATTGTGGCAGCGGTGAGCTCCAGACGTGGGATGCTCACAATCTTCATGGGTGCTACCCTTGCCTTAGCCATAACTAAAGTGCAATGCACTTGTTCCTTAGCTACGATCCTGATATATGAGCACTGCCCATAGCCATCATTACTGGCATCAGAAAAGTGATGCAGCTCAATCTTCTGGATCATGCCAATATTGCTGGGAACAAAGCACCTTGGTATTTGGATGGTTTGAAGATTAGAAAGATCATTGAGCCATGTCTCCCACCACAGGAACCTCATGAAATCCCGATCTTCTGGAGTAACATGAAAGCGATGGAACATTTTCTCAACATCACAGTTGATTGCAATTGGATATTGTCGAAACCGACATAGCACTCCAGTCAAGGCATTGGTTAAATCAGGTCCAGTGAGGAGGTGGTCATTCAATGAAGTGCCTTCGTATTTGGCAGAACAGTCGAAGACAACTCTTATCTTCTCTGGTTTTCTCGGGTGGTACACACCATGGTGTGGAATATACCAGGTATTCCCGACTTCAGGTGTTGCATGGACTTCCTCTGCATCACCATCAATGAAAACCTTGACCATGAACTGTATATAGTCCGACTTGTATTTGGGATTTTTATCCATCTTCCTTTTCAGATGTTTCAGCCTAACTGTGGCTAGATGTTTGTTGCTAGGCAGCTGAGGCCGCTCTCTAAAGGGTAGAGGCATCTCTAGATGACCATAGTCATTGTAATGAATTCCCTCATTCAGTATTTGCAAGAACTGAATATCTTCTTGAGAGATTGTTCCATCTAAGGGTCGACCGATATATCGGCCGGCCGATATATCGGGCCGATATTAGCGTTGTTTAGGTGTATCAGCATCGGCCGATACACATGGCCGATACGGCCGATACGCATCCAGCGTCATTTACAGACAGGCGTTCAAGGGCAGCTCTGTGAAGACCCGCTATGCACGCTGCTGCAGCCCCCGCAGCATAGTATGCACATGGCATTGCACTGCATACAGTAGCATGCGTGTGCCTGAAAGTCATTAAGTGAGTCGAAAAAAACGGGAATGCTGTTTAAGTGCGTCGCATTTAAACTGCCAACCTAAACTAGGGAGCTGTAACACTAAGAGTAGGCTATGATGCAATCACCCGCAGTTTAAAGTTCAAATGAAGTCGGTGTTGTTATCAGTCACTGTCAATTCGGCGTTTGCAGGAGTTAAACCGGCGAACACCGGTGAAGCAGCCCAGTGTGTGTGTGTGTGTGTGTGTGTGTGTGTGAGTGAGTGTGCACGCACGTGAGGGAGAGACAGATGGAGCGAGAAAAAGTGATCAGCGCGGAGCGGAACAGTTGCTGTAATCAGATAACTGCACAACGAACCCAACAGTCCAGGACCTAATGAAACGTTTTGGGGTTTCGAGAAGAGGCTTGCTAAGCCATAGACTACTTTAGCTTACGTACGGGAATATTTTTCAACACATGGGGTAGCGCCGTGTCAGTGCATGTCGACACCGCGGGAGCAATAATGGCATGCGAGTGATTATCACTGAATAAACTTCTAAATCCCTCCTAAACGTAACTCGCCACGCATATTGTGTGCAATATAAGGGTACACTTCGTTAGAGTTAGAGGTGGCGTGGGATTTGATATTAACTAAGACAATGTCGAAATGGATAAAGTTTGATGCGTCAAACCTAAAGGGAGATTGTTGTGATTTGTCCCGCCCCTCTCCCCTCTTCCTGAAACAAAGCAGGGGGCAAGCAGCGAGGTTTTGTTTCTCCACAACTAAAACAAATTATGGTGTGCCCATTTTTTATTTTTTTAAAAAGTGACAAATCTACAATTCATTCACTCACTTTGCAATGCGGATGATGATCAAGTCAGGCTATTTACTGTCACTGCCTGCTTCAAAGGCAATGGTATATCAAGTACAATATAGGCCTACAGTTGTAAAATAGGCCTAAACATTTACTCTAAATAATCTTTGTGTCATCCCCAACATTTCTCAAATGTGCAGTCAAGCTCTGTTGCCACTGTCAAGCCACAGTCCTTTGAATGTGTCAAGCCAAACTAATATATATTTTTTAAATGAATAAAAGCACCGAAGTATGTGGGCTATTCCTTTTTAAGTGGATATAATACTGTATAAGCATTAAGCAGACACTTAAAAAAAATGCTCAATGGGCTTCAGACATGATTGTCATTTTCCTGTTATTCATGTTATTATAAATAAATGGCTATTTATTTTTAACTTGAGACCTGGAATATTTGTCATTTTTTAAACTTTTTTTAACCCATATCGGTATCGGAAATCGGGTATCGGAAATCGGGTATCGGCCATGGGCCATGGGGAAAAAATCGGTATCGCATCGGCCATCAAAAAACCCGTATCGGTCGATCCCTAGTTCCATCTGTGGGATTTGTGTCCTGAAAATCTCTCTCAAGTGCCTTAATCGCACATGCAGGTGTAATAGGCGGAATTTCTTTCACAGAGATGCGATAGCAGAATCCAGCATTTGTTAGTGCACCAGTAGCAGGCGTTCTAGCACCAATCACACTCCACCCGAGGTGTGTTTTCACTGCATATGGCTCATGTTCAGCTCCTGACACAACTTCCTTTGGCTTTAGAGCTCTGACACAGTCGTAGCCTATTAGCAGTCCAGCAGGACAGCCTAGTAAGTCTGGCATTTCGTCAGCTACGCTAAGCAAGTGTGTCCATGCTTTGGCTGTTTCCTTAGTTGGAATGCTGGTCTTCTCCAACGGGATATCTTCTCAAGTGTATACTGGTGGTAATTCAATGCATTCTTTGGAACTGTATCCTCTGACCTTTAACCCACTGGCTCTGTGACAATTCACTATTGACCTGCCAGTCATTGTTGACAGCCTGAGTTTAACAGGTTCAGTGTGTGCCTCAAGTTGTCCACACACATCTTTAGAAATGAATGTGTTGCTACTTTGTGTGTCTAGCAAAGCATATACCAAGATTTCCTGGCTATTTTTGACATCACTAGACAACCACACTGGGACTATCATTGATGTGCGGTCAGAAGTGGTCATATTCACACTACACAAAGTAGTAGAATAACTGTCTTGCTGTTGACCTGCTTCAAGCTTTTCTTCTGGAGCCGGTTTGTCATGCAACAGAGTTGGATGGCTCTTTCTACAAACATTACAAGTAGCCCTTTTACGACAATCCTTTGCAACATGTCCAACCCTCAAGCAGGCGAAGCACATATTGTTGGTTTTGATGAACGCTTTCTTGTCATCAAGTGTCAGAGCAGCAAACCTCTCACATTTGTAAATGAAGTGGTTCTTCTGACAGCATATGCATTTTATTTGCCTCTTAGTTTGAGGTGCAGATGGATCAACTGTCAAGCCTGCTGATTCACCTGAATCCTTAGCTGAGTGACCTTTCCCTTCAGCAACCTTTGTTGTTGTTACTAGGGTTCTGGCTTTGATGCGTTTCACTTCTGTGCCTGCTTTCTCCTCTATCCCTTTCAAAGCGTGAAGTGAGGACACCGGGTTGCAGGCAATGCGTGCCTCCTCGGCTAAGAAGTTTGAGAACCGTTCAAAGGTTGGATATGGCTTGCCATCATCCAGTTCCTTGGTGACAATTCGATTCCATCGAGCTGTTGCCCAATCGGGAAGTTTCTGGAGCAGTCTTTGATTCTCCTCACAATCATCCAGCACTTTCAGACCTGATATGTGAGGCATTGCATTTTTGCACGACACAAGGAAATCACTGAAGTCTCTTAACTTTAGTGGCTCTTTTGGTCCTATCTTGGGCCAGCTACTAAGTTTACCTCTAAAAGCTCTTTGCACTATGAATGGGTGGCCATAGCGCTTGTTCAGTGCATCCCATGCTTGTGTATATGCTTCATCATCACTTCTGTAAAAAGTTCCTTCTAGCACAGACAGTGCATCTCCGCTTATGTATTTTCTGAGATAAAACAGTCTATGTGCTGAGTTTGTACAGGAAGTCTCAATCAACGCTTTAAAACTGGTCTGCCATTCAGTGAATTTGAGAGGATCACCAGTAAACACGGACGGCTCAGGTGCCGGAAGTCTTGTTATTGTCAGAGAGTCCTTGAAGGCTTGCACTAGTAACGGTTCACTCAATTTTTGCTCTGATTGTTTTTCAGAATGAGGAGTGCCTGCCGTGCCCTGGGGAATTTGAGCCATGTTTGGAAATTATTTGGAGGCAGAGTTACTTCTTTCTTTTCTCCTTGTGGCTGACTTGGAGGCAGAGTTATTTCTTTCTTCTCCCCTATTTCAGCATTCATTTTCATTTCCTCTCCTGCATAAACATCGAATTCAGCTTGCATAGCTTCCAGATCCCTTTGATTTTCCAGCATTTTCAATTTTTCTTGCTGTTCAAACACTTCCTTTCTTTGTGCAGCTATTTCACACTCTCTGTTTATTTCTGCACGTTTTGATGCTAAGCGTGCTGCTGCTTCTGCTCTCTTTATTGAAACCTGACTTTCTGCTATGCTATCTGCACCCACCCTTGATACAGTGGATCCATATATCGATCTTGCTTCATCTCTCTGAAGTAGTTTAGAGAGTGATTGTTTTACTGCAACTGCATCAAACTCTTTGCCTACTTCTGAGCAGCGCATTTTCAGTAGAGCAACTACTTCTTTAGTCACTGAAGTGCAGCTATCCATTCGCCGTCTTATGTCTTGACTTGGCGTTGTCAACGAACGTAAGCTTTCATACACCTGCTTTAAGTGTGACTCATATTCTTCCAAAGTAGTGTTCATACCTTCAAGTTCCTCTTTGTTGCATTCTTCTTTAAGTTTGCTCCTGGTGTACTGAACCTCACCTTTAAAGCTTACATAAGTTAACATGAACTTTCTTTCCTTTTTTGCACTCTCATCTTTAGCATAGGCCAGCCACCTTTCAGTTGGTTTTCGATCTCTTTCTGATCGCCTAGATTGCTCAGGTTGAGTATTTAGTTCTTCAGGTTTAAAAGTTGGTTCCTGGCTCACTACACTTTGAGTTTGCAGACTACTATCAATTTCAGTCAGGCGTTTTGTTATTTCTTCTCTTAATTCAGCATCTGTTTCAGTGTCTAACTTGGTTTGTAATTCTATTTTTTCTTCTTCAAGAGCCTGTATTACTCCCTCAAGTACAAGAGCATTTTTCTTTACCTGCTTCCATTTTCTGAACTATTGTAATACGCTATGAAGTAGTAATTAAATCTTAAACCATTTTGTAGAACTTATACTACAAATACTCCTCACATTTAAATGCAAATACCAAACACACACATGTTAAATCAAACATAAAAGCAGAGGAGTTATGTAAAATTAACTATTAATGCAGGCCTGAAACATTCACACAAAATATGCATACAATGGCCTTTCACAATTATTTCAGTATGTACAAGTTATAATGTTCGTTTCTTATTGACTGGGGAAAACCTGAAAGCCAAGGGCTTGCTGAATCCACTCACAACCACGGTGCGCTGTTGCCCTCTTGTGGTGACTTATGGAAACGGCACTGTCTCAATCCTTGTCCTCGTGGCAGAGCCGACGCCGTATTTTGCAAGTCGCTGCAGTTGGGTCCGCGTAGCTTTCGGAGGTCGAAAGACGAGCTGAATTTTCTTGAAGCTTTCTACGACTTGAAGGCTTCCTCGTGCCGACGAGCTGTCATCTTCAGGCTGCGACGGTCTTTCCTTCCCCTCTCTCTGGCCTCGGGCTAAGTTGCACACGCCCGGTCTACGTGTTCACTATAGCCGCTCCCAACTTTTCTTTACTGGTGGATAAAGGTGCAACGATCCGACTGATGGTTCAAACGTTTATTACAGGGATTTTCTGCTTAAAACACCCAAGACCACCGTGAACACTGCAATGAAATACACAGTGGCAAACATACATCAGCGAAACAGCCATGTTTCTATAAATTTCTTAACTTAAACTTATTACATACATATTAAAGCGAAAACACATCTTGCACAAAAACAAAGAATTACAATCAAATGTCCATACCGTGTGCCCTTTCAACCAGAAGGTTAGGAGTTGCTAAAGGTCCATTTCTTCATCATTTTGTCCTTTGCGCTTTGCATGTAACGCTTGCACATGCACACGCTGACTGCTCTTCACCAAAAGCACGAGACCATGTGATGACCTCACTAATGACGTGGTCAAGTGACATTAATTGAACAATTTTCCATTATCTACCAACTATGCAGAAAATAACCAAAATATTTCCAAAAAATATGAAATCAATATTACATGTAAAATAAATGAATACACAAAAAAGTATGCTTATGCTTCAGCGTTCGCTACAGAGGGTGTCACTCCCTGTACAGATTGTGAAGCCCTCTGAGGCAAATGTACTTTGTGACTTTGGGCTATACAAATATAATTTGTTTTGATTTGATTTATATAAAAGAAAACAAAATTATTCAGATAACATATTTCAGGTAACATATTGGAATATAAAGCAATCAGAGTCAGATGTGTTAGAAATTAAGACTGATTAAAGCAAAACTAAATCTGTAGGCCCCAAAGTTACACATGAAACACTTCTTCACTGACTGAGAAGGAAAAGTTGGTGCATTGATAAGGCAAAATGCAGGACAATGTAAACATGCAGCAGATCTGTGTGGAGTAATGATACTGCAGCATTCATCAAATGGATACCTGAAACAAACAGAAATGCCATATGTCATCTTGTCATGTCCTCTTCTTTTGCAATGGCATATTTATACCCGATTGGAGAATGAGTAGATGCTGCTTTTTTGAGTTTTTATTGGGCCAATGAACATGCTCTAAAAATGAATGTGGACATGTGGTTTCTCACTCAAAGACTTCACATTAAAGCAATGTTCTCAGATCTTAGAATTGACTTTGGTGAGTATAGTGTTATCATTACTATAAAACTAAAACTATGAAAGTAAGGCCCAAGCTGTAATAAAAAACATAATTACAGGTTGATTTTGAATTTGGGATCAACAGCTGACTGAAGAATACAAAAACTGTCTTAAATTTACAGGAAATGCAGAAAATCGCAGGATGTTACTTTGATTGAGGATGATGTTTATCTGAAGTGAAATAGTATGAGGCAGGAACGGCCTTGGTACCTGTTAAACATGTATGAGCTAAGCTGCTTTTGTTGAATGAACACATAATGGTAATGTCAATGGACTGATAGAGTCTTCATCGTTGATTATTGACTAACTAACTCACGGATAACTAAATAATCTATAAGACTAAATCCTCAATAAATCAAGCACATGCACATAATGTAATATAAACCATCATTAAATACAACTACATGTTTATTATTATTAACCCACAGATAACAGATAACAATCTCTCAAGGAGAACTGGCCAAGAAAGCAGCATAAAGAGGTTAGAGACAACATCAGTAATGACAAGAAAACATATAAGAACGTGTTGAAATAATTCAAATATAGTACAATACAATATAGTACAATTACCTGTACTAACTGATTCATTCATCACTGCACTAATAAGACATTAAAATCAGGAAAAGAGTCTTTTTGAAGGCTGTTCCGACTGAGCAGAGCACTCCTGTAGACTGGGAACAAAGGTCACCATTTTGCAGTTATAAAGGAAGTTTATCCAGAACAGCTTCATAAACAAAGACATTCTATTGACCCACAAAGGTCAGAGACCAGCCCTGGAGTAAAGCATACAATGATAAGTGAGAGCATTCCAGCGCTGTATAGCATCAGTGATATATTTTTTATGTTAGGACAATGACGGGTTAGGGTTATGATGATGTTTAATTGAATGAATTCGACATGTGGCCTGTTCTTATATGCTACACCTTGACTGCTTTTTAACTATATAAAACAGCCTTGATGATTCAGCAGATGTCCACCACTGCAGCAGCAGCCAGAATCAAAGTCATCATATCACCGTATTACTGAGGGACAAATGATGTATCAGCAGCAGCTCTGCAGAGGCCACTCGTCCATTAACAGTGACACTCACTGCAGCTCAAGTGGAAGCTCAGCCCCACACATTTCCATATCAGAGGAGGAGTCTTTGAATTTTAATCATGCTCCTCCTATCATACCATCATGATGAAATGGAAATTTACTACCTTTGCTGTAGTAAATTACTTGTGACTAGTACATATCCCTGGTTTTTGTTCAATTTAAACCATAGAGTAAATGACAGTGATGCAAAGGAGTGCCGTCAGAGAGAAAAGATACATATTCAGTGTGAGTTTGAGACTTTTTGTAGCAGTACGAGCGTTTTTGTCTTTTTGCCCTCGCTCTTTCTGTTGACTGTTGCTATAGTTTCCCTTCCCCACCTCCGCCAGTCATTGAGGTGAGCCGGTATAAAACGGTGGTCGGCCCACCGGGTCTGCTTCACTTCGCTCGTCGTTTTGTCTGTTCTTATATTTAAGGTATTTTATTGTTGTTGTAGGTTTGTTTGCTGCTCCGTGCGCCCTGTGTGTGCTATCGTGACCGTTGGCCGGGGGTAAGTGTTGTTCGTCTCGGCGTTGTGCTTGGTGCTGCTAGGTGGCTAATGTTGGTCTGGTCACAGGTGAATGCTGGCGGCTGCCTGGAGTCCAATCCTTCCTCCTCGTGAGTGTGTGTTCTGAGAAGGTATGTACATTGTTACAGATGTAGCAACCTAAAAGTTCCCGTGTTTCCGTGACAGGACCGTGACAGGGCTTGTGACTGGTGCTTCGCAGGTCCTTCACAGGTCCTTCCCTGGACCGTGACCGAAATGTAACCCCCCGCGATGTTGTAGTCAATGAGGCCCTGACTGGAAACGCCCCTAAGCAGCCTGTGTGAAAACCAGCTGCAATGCCTCATTTGTCCACGGGGAGGAGCAGTGATGTTCCGCTCTCACCGTAGACTGTCTAAACTAAGACACATCTAAACAGATATGCTGGTAAGCCAATCAGCTGATCAGCGGATCAATTGATAGGAAAAAAAAAAGTTGTAATAAGATAACACCGCAGTGCTGCAGCCGCTCGTATCTGCAACTCTATGTCACGCACAACAACAACATGCCAACATAAACGTTTTATTAAAGAAAACTCCGCTCGTAACGTCAGTTTTTAAGTATAATTTTGGGCCATTTATGGATATGACAGCTGAAGAGAGACAGGAAGGAGGGGGCAGAGAGACGGGGAATGACACGCAGTAAAGGGCCATACAGACGTTTTGGCAAACAAGAGTCACCGTGGACTTTTGCAAGACTTATCTCTGAACTTTCAAAAGCTGTGCGGTGTATTATTATAATGGAGGAGGGCATAGTGGAAAATAAACAGTGGTGTCCATGTAGAATAAAAACATAACATATATACTGCAAAATTTATTAAAACCAAACATACTTGACTTATTCCATACATATTCTTTCCATTTACGCTTTACACCATTTAGCCTATAGAATGGACAAAAATGAAAAGGAGTCATTCATGTTCATAATGTGGCGAGACGTGGTAAGAGAGGGGGGGGATTTGTCCGACAACGCCACCTGGGGAATTGCACCCCAGGAAATTCACTCAACCCTGTAAGGGGAATACTATGAGGTCACACAGACTCGTTACACCTATATAGAGAGGACAAGAGACGGACTTCCAAAAATATAAATTATTTTATTTAACAATGATTTACTATGGGTAAAATGAACATATTCGTCACAACCTGCGTGTCTGCTATACCACCATTCGTTTAGGGGGGAAAATGAACAAAAATAGGAGCAGGGACAGCTCAGTGAGGCGGACAGACTAAAGAAACTTAAAAACACACAAAAACAATATTACCAAACCAAACCACCACGTGCCACAGCAAACTTAAGGGAGGTGAGATGGGACCACCACCAGGGAGTCTGCCACGCACTACACCAGCTCCTGTCCAGAAAGGAAACACACAAAATTAGGTGGAGCGACACTCAAAGGTCGAACTATATGAATTATTAAAATGTCCTATTCTAAAAACACTCGCACACAACATTCACACCCACATGCACACCAACAGAAAGAATACACATTAATCGTTTTAACCTATATAGAAATGCTTAAAGAAAATTTACTTATATAAGAATAAACAAAATCAGAAATGTAACTAAATTAGAGCTAAACAAAATAACCATCTGTAATTCAAAATAAAGAAACCAAAGAGCTTGCAAATTAACTGATTACCCAAAACAAGTACATAAACGAGAAATAAATAAACCAAACAAACAAAGAAACACTAATAAGTCAGTGGCAGTGGGGCTTGAGTCTGGTGCTGCGTGAGAGCCACAACAGGAACTCAGGACATTAAGAAAAAGAAACTACGGTGTGGAAGACAGCGTGAAAACGGAGCGGCTGCACCAAGGCTGGAGGCAGCGGATGTTATGCGTAGGTGGCTGCGGTGGTCATCAATAGGCTGTGCCGTGGATCCACAGAGCGCAGGAGGAGAGACAGAACCGCTGCAAATTCAGCAGCTACAGCAGGACAGAGCAGAGGGCAACAGCTGTTAGCAAAGGGCTACTATAGTTCACCATGATTAACAACGAGCATGCTTACCGATGGAGAGAGCTTTACGCACTAAAAAAAACCCAGTCCTCAACAACAGCAGAACGCGGACACCACTTCCTCCAGCTGCAACCCAACCAGTACGGCCAAAACTGAAAACAAAATCACGGCGGTTGTCGCACCATACTGTGCAATAAAGATGCAGTTAAAGCACACACGCTTACCTGGCGAAATCACACCGAACACCAACCAAACTGGAGCACGCCGACCCAGAGCCTTTCCAGGTGAATGCCAGGGAGAGAATGCGCCCCGGAGGAGCGCAGTAGTTAACCAGGTGCTGCCAATGCGCAATCAAGCACCGGTGATACTGATTAAGTGGGAGGGGGTGGAGCAGAGCAACACCCGACCTGCCACATTCCACCCCCGCTTTCTGCGTCGTCGCCCCGACGGCGAATTACACTTTGAAATATGCCAAACTAGGACCAAGGCCTAAACAGAACTGACTGCGAATTTACCACTGGCTGTGAAGGTTCAGGCACTACATTACCCCTAGTGCCAACAGACTGGGGAAGACGATGGACATTAGAGTGTTGACCGGCGGTGGAACGGCCGGTTCGACGCAAAACTGACTGAGGAGGAATGGACTGATCGCTAGAAGGAGGGGACACAGAGTGAAGATGTTCCGGTTCTGCAGTTGAGCCTGGACTAGGCTCAATACTGGCTGGTGTCCTCGCAGCCAGCCCTGTATAACCGGGTTGAGCTGGTGCCTCAGTAGCAGAGGGTGGAACAGTGTCAGGGACCAACAACCATAGCTCACCACCTTCAGGTGAACCTGGGGGAGCTGCAGGCGCTGCCAAAGCTGATGGAAGCGGCGCCCTAGGGGGATGGGTACCAGACACGACCTGGGGCTTCAGCATGTCTCGGTGCACCTGCCGAGCCCTATGCAACTCTTCCACAGGAGCAATGGTGTAAACTGCCCCATTTCCGGGTGGGGCTTTCAGCACCTGGTAGAGAATGGAGCTCCATTTGTCGTGAAGCTTGTGTCGACCCCTAACACCAAGATCTCTGAGGTAGACGTGCTGGCCCACCTGCAAAGGAGCCTCTCGAACATGCTCGTCGTGTCGCTTTTTTCGTCGACCTGCAGCAGCCAAAAGCCTACCACGAGCATTCTCAAACGCCACCTTAAGCCTTGCCTGATGTTCAGTCATCCAGTCCTGTACTTCCCCTGGCTCAGCGTCCCGGACTCGGCCCAAAAGGAAGTCCACAGGGAGCCTTGGTTCCCGACCGAACATCAAAAAGAAGGGAGACTCTCCTGTACTTTGATGTGGCGTAGTGTTATAACAAAACAACACTTGTGGGAGACAAGAAACCCAATCCCGCTTCCGGGAGACTGGCAGAGTCCGCAAGAGGTCATGGAGAGTTCTATTAAAACGTTCACACTGCCCGTTGCCGGCCGGATGGTAAGGAGTGGTTCGTGATTTAGCTACCTCATACAAGCGGCACAGTTGTTGGATCAGAGAACTCTCGAAGCTCCGACCCTGGTCAGAATGAATGCGATTTGGAACACCAAACCGAAAAAACCATTCGGTCAGCAAGACACGAGCCACAGTTGCTGCCTGCTGATCTCGTGTTGGGACTGCTACCGTGTTATTTACTGAACACATCGGTCATTACCAAGACATTCTCCAACCCGTTCCGTGAAGGTTCCAACAATGTGAAGTCAATGGCGACAATCTCGTTTGGCTGAGACGCCAGAACGTGGCCCATAAAACTATGGGGCACCGGCCCTGAATCTTTGGCCACTTGGCAACGCTCGCATGTCTGAACCCACTGCTTGATGTCAGCGGACATCCCTGGCCAGTAACAGCGTTGCCGCACCAATTCCATGGTGCGCTCAATACCCTGATGACCATGGTCTTGGTGCAACTGGGTCAGGATCTCTTTAAGAACAGCAGGTAAGACAAGCTGGAAACACTCTTCTCCTCCATCCGACCGAAAAGTCCGGCGGTACAGTACGCCCTCCTGTTCGATCAGGCGGTCCCACTGTTTCAAGAGTGTCAAAGCAGCAGCAGGAAGTTGCTTCTTTTCTTCGAAAGTAGGCTTAGCCCACCTCTTCCAAAAGGGCAGAAAATCACACAAAAGAGGGTCCACCTCTTGCAAGGAACGAAGGTCCGCTGGAGAATGACTCCGGAAGACAGACACCATCGCCTGGGCAGCAGGTACCACTGTGGCGGAGACTGCAGCTGGCTGAGCAAATGATGGAACTGAAGTGCCAGGTAAGACATGTTCAGCTAAGCTAGACCCCGATAGATACTGGCGGGAGAGCGCATCAGCATTCCTGTTGATGCGTCCGGAGCGATACCTGATCTTAAAATCAAAGACAGCTAGTTGGGAGGCCCACCTCTGCTCTATGGCTCCCAACTTAGCTGAATTGAGGTAGCTCAACGGATTGTTGTCTGTAAAAACCACGCATTTGTGCCCCAACAAATACTCCCGGAACTTTTCTCCCATTGCCCACTTAAGCGCAAGGAACTCCAGCTTCATCGAACTGTAATTTTCCATGTTGCGTTCTGTGGGTCGAAGCCCTCTGCTCGCATATGCGACGGGTCGAATACCATTCTCAGTCTCCTGTGAAAGGACGGCCCCCAGGCCACTGTAAGAGGCATCAGTTTCCAAAATGAATGGACGTGAAAAATCGGCATAGGCCAACACTGGGGCTGAAACCAACTTCGCCTTTAAGGCTTCAAAACTTTGCTCGCACTGGGGTGTCCATGCAGAGCTCAGATCCTGCCCAGATCCTCGCTTGGACTTGGTACCTGCGAGTTTTGCCACCAACTGATGCAAAGGGGTCGCCAGCTTAGCGAACCCCTCCACAAACCGCCTGTAATAGCTGGCAAACCCCAAGAATGAGCGCAGCTCTGACACATGACGGGGCCGCTGCCATTTCGCCACTGCCTCAATCTTGGCAGGGTCTGTGGAAACTCCCTGATTGGAGATAATGTGCCCCAAATAACGAACCTTTTTTTGGAAAAAGGCACACTTTTCAAGTTTCACCTTCAAACCTTCTCTCTGCAGCCGACTGAGAACCACTTCGAGTCGCTGCAAGTGTTGTGAAATGGAAGAAGAAAAGACAACAATGTCGTCCAAGTACAAGAGCAAGGACTGGCACTGTTGATCCCCGAACATCCTTTGCATGAGTCTTTGAAAGGTGCTTGGCGCATTGCACAAGCCAAATGGCATCCGGTTCCATTCAAAGAGCCCGAAAGGTGTACAAAAGGCCGTCTTCGGCTTGTCCTGCTCTGCAACAGGGACCTGATTATAGCCACTTGCCAAGTCGAGAGTAGTAAACCAGCAAGCTCCGGCAAGTGAATCCAGACTCTCCTCAATACGAGGTAGAGGGAATGCGTCCTTCCGTGTTTTACTATTGAGTAGGCGGTAGTCGACACACATGCGGAGACTGCGATCCTTTTTACGGACAAGGACGATAGGGGAAGCAAAAGGGCTATTGCTTTCCCGGATCACCTTGGCTTCAAGCAACTGATCAATGTGAGCTTTCACTGTCACAACCTGGCTCTTTGGGCCATGACAAGAAACCGAAGTTGCACCATTTCAGAAGGTCAACAATGTTTATTTAACATAAAGCAACAAAAATAACACAACAAAATGTTTCAGATGGGATGTGGATGTCAGTACCATCAGTGGTGTAGGATGTGCATGAGTGTAAAGTGTAGTGAATGTATGTTGTAAAGTGCATCTCACTGGAAAAGAAAGAAAAACTGTTAACCGGCGGCTACGGCGGCGGCAGCAGCAGCAGCAGCGACGACTGCCACTCCGCTCCACGGACGTCTGCTGGGGAGGAGAGAGAGAGAGAGACTGAATGAGTTGACGGCTGATGTAAACTCAGGACACCGGGCCCAGGTGCCCCAATTACCAAGCCCAACCCACAGACCAAGAGCCTGTCACCACCGGCTTCACTGTGTTAACAGCAGGGGTCGCCACACCCCCCCCCCTTAAGACGGGGTCCCGCCAGGGATCACCGTAAATCCCCCAAAAACAAAACAAAACAAAACCACTACCTTAAGACCACCCCACACCCTCCCCCAATGAAACTCTGTCCCACCTCTGCAACTAGGTACCTAAGGAAGAAGCAGAAGAGCAAGACAGAATCCAAGGAAAGGATGACAGGAGAGGCAACATAATTACAATATTAATCGTCACGTGTATTCAGACTATTTAGTCCACAGGTGCACGAGAAAACACGTCAGCCACTACGTTGTCCTTGCCCTTAATGTGTCTGATCTCTAAACTTTGGCTTTGTAAGAACAAAGCCCACCGCATCAGACGCTGGTTTGGGCAGTGTAATGAACTCAAAAAGGTCAGTGGGTTATGATCGGTATAAACAACTACTGGTTTCTCCCCAGTTCCGACATAAACCTCAAAATGTTGCAGCGCCCAAATAAGAGCCAGCGCTTCCTTCTCTATTGTGGAATAGTTCATTTGATATGAATTGAACTTTTTCGAGAAGTAACACACCGGTTTATCAATTCCCTCTTTCTCCTGCAACAACACTGCCCCCACGCCCACTTGACTGGCATCTGTCTGGATTTTAAACGGATCGTTCAAAGACGGCGCCGCCAGGACTGGAGCAGCGCACAGGAGGGATTTCACATTGTCAAACGCACTCTGACACAGAGAAGACCACACAAACTTCGCCTTGCCCTTTAACAGGTCGGTTAATGGCGCTACTACTGTTGAGAAGTTTTTACAAAAACTCCTGTAGTACCCGACCAAACCCAAAAAACGCATTAGCTCCTTTTTTGTCGTAGGGGCAGGAAACTGCACAACAGCCCTGATTTTAGAATCAACTGGACGTACATGCCCCTGTCCAACAACTCGCCCAAGATAGGTCACAGTCGCCCTGGCAAACTCACACTTCGCCAGATTGACCGTGAGTCGTGCCTCAGCTAAACGACCAAACAGGGCACGGATGCGTTGGACGTGAGCATCCCATGTGTTGCTGAAGATGACAACATCATCCAAATAAACAGCACAGCCTTCAAGACCTGCCACAACCATATTCATCAGACGCTGAAAGGTTGCAGGTGCATTACGTAACCCAAAGCTCATCACAGTGTACTCATACAATCCAGTGGGCGTTACGAACGCAGAAATCTCTCTAGCCCGAGCAGACAAAGGAACTTGCCAGTATCCTTTTAGCAAGTCAAACTTGCTTACGAACTTTGCTGCACCAACCTGATCTATACAGTCGTCCATACGAGGCAAAGGAAATGAGTCTGACTTTGTGATTGTATTTACTTTTCGGTAATCTGTACAAAATCTAGGAGATTTATCCGCTTTATCCACCAACAAACAAGGGGATGCCCAACTAGACGAAGAGGGGACTGCGATGTTATTATCTAGCATATACTTGATTTCAGACTCCATAACTTTCTGTTTGTATGGCGCACATCTATAGAAACGTTGTTTAATTGGTGTACTCTCCCCCACATCAATATCATGTTCTATGAGGTGTGTGCGTGATGGTGTATCTCCAAACAAAACTGGATACTCCCTGATCACATCCTCCAGCTCATTTCTTTGTACGTCGGACAAGTGAGCAAGCAAACTCCCCAGATTACAAAGCGTCTCAGAATTTTTAAGTCTACCGCAGACTATCGGGTCATCGGGTGTTCGAACATCCACCTCTATGTCCACCACACCTGGAGCCTGCACGGCCGAGGAGACAGAACCAGTGATAAGAACTGGACTGACCCCCGAACTCTGTGCACTGGACTCGGGCACCACAGCATCACGAGAATAATACGGTTTTAACAAGTTCACGTGACAGAGGCGAGAAGACTTCCTCCGCTTAGGAGTGGAAATGTAGTAATTTTGTTCCGACACTTGACGCTCCACAGTGTATGGGCCTGAGAACTTTGCCTGCCAAGGTGAACCAATCACTGGAGTGAGAGCCAAAACCTGGTCTCCAGGACTAAACTCACGACGCTCTGCTCGGCGGTCGTACAAGGTTTTCATTTTAGACTGAGCTCCTAACAGATTTTCACGGGTTTTTTGTGTAGCTGTATACAACCGATGGCGGAAACCGTTTACATAGTCAATCAAACTCTTAGGTGGATCAGCGTCAACGAAACCATCCCGCAGAACTGCCAAAGGACCACGCACTGTATGACCAAAAACAAGGTCATTGGGGCTGAAGCCGGTGCTCTCCTGCACCACTTCCCGAGCTGACAACATTAACCACGGCAGGCCTTCCTCCCAATCTCCCCTCATCTCTGTGCAGTACGCACGCAACAAGGACTTTAGAGTCTGGTGGAAACGCTCCAACGCTCCCTGACTCTGTGCATGATAAGCAGACGCATAACTATGCTTCACCTTTAGCTGCTTTAATACCTGACCAAACAAGTGCGATGTAAAGTTAGATCCTTGGTCGCTCTGAATCACACGCGGGATACCAAAAATGGAAATAAATTGTGTCAACGCCTTGACTATTGATCTCGCCGTAATTGAGCGTAAAGGATATGCCGCAGGATATCTTGTTGTTTGGCACATCACAGTGAGCAGATACGAACACCCCGATTTCGAGGTTGGTAAAGGCCCCACACAATCTATAATCAAATGTTCAAATGGTTGACTGATAGCTGGAATGGGACAGAGTGGTGCTGGTTTGATGGACTGACTTGGCTTCCCCGTGAGTTGACATGTATGACATGACTTTATATACTCGGAAACATCACGCTTCAACCTCGGCCAAAAAAAATTACGCAAGACCCGGTCATACGTTTTCCTCACACCCAAATGGCCTGACTCGTCATGCGCAATCTTCAATACCATGTTACGAAAGTTTTCAGGCACAACAATTTGAAACACTGGTTCGCCAACAAAGTCACCCGCACAAGGAACCCATTTCCTCACAAGCAACCCATCCTGGAGAAAATAACCACGAGCCGCACTTCCAACTTCACCCCCAGGCAAAACACTGCTCAACAAACCAGACAGCGACGGATCAACCTGCTGATTTTTAACCCAGTCCGCCCGAGGGAGGGATGGGAGAAGGTCCGGTAAGGGGATCACCACCTTCGTCTCCTTCTGCTCCCCAGAAACACCGTCTGAAGCAACCCTAGCACGCTGTGCACGAGTCACGGCACAGGCTGGAAACACACCTGGATATCTCTGGACACACTCATCCCGATCAGCACTCACCCTTAGCTCTGGAGTAACCACAGGAGACGGTGGCACACTAGCCCAGACCGCACCACCAGCCAGATCATTCCCCAAAATCATCTCCACCCCATCGACTGGAAATGCCGATCGCACACCCACTGCAACAACGCCTTTCACCAAGTCGCAATCAAGGACTATCTTGTGTCGCGCTACAGGTATCACTCCCATCTCCATACCCTGCATCAGAATAAAATCCCCAGTTTCCGTTGCAGGTGAAAAGGGCAACGCTGACTCCAAAATAAACGAGTGCTTAGCACCCGTGTCTCTCAAAACCTTTATGGGTACACGCTCATCGCTACCTATTAGAGAAACCACAGCATCAGCAATAAAAGACTCAAAATGATCACTTTCTGGACCGACACATTCATGACTTGGCCCCTGTACACTGGAACAGGACAAAGCTGGAGCAGGTGAATATGATTTACGTCTATTTTTATTACGTAGCACAGGACACTGATCTTTCCAATGGCCCGCACCCTGACAATAATGACATAAGCCACCTCTGCCACCATCATCCTTGGGCCGTGAGGCTTTAAATGCGTGGCCCGGCCCGGCTACTGAAGGCGGAGCCCTGTAACGAACACTACTGAGGCTGTTAACTCCACGTCTTCCATCACTGGCCGCACACGTCTCACCAAGACCATTTTTGTGCGTCAACACAAAATCATCTGCCAGCTCAGCCGCTCTCAACACAGTGGTCGCTTTCTGTTCGCTTATATACGTTGCTATCCGCTGAGGAATTGAGTTTTTAAATTGTTCTAAGACTATGAGTTCGCAAAGTCCATCAAAACTCTCGACATTTGCAGCAGAACACCATCGATTGAAATGACACAGTAAATCACGCGCAAACTCCACATTAGTCTGTTTATCGATCTTCTCCCAGTACCTGAATTTCTGGCGGTAAGCTTCAGGGACCAGCTCGTATGCTTTCAAGACAGCAGATTTCACCTTGGCGTAACTCACACACTCACTCGCACTCAGCGCGGAATATGCCTCCTGCGCCCTACCCGTAAGGACACACTGGAGCATTAAAGTCCGGTCAGCGTCGGGCCATTTTTTCATATCCGCAATGCGTTCAAACAAAGTAAAAAATGTATCCGGGTCCTTCTCATTAAACCTGGGCATTAAGCGCAAGTTAGCCCCAACATCAAAAGCAGCCTGCCCAGGCTCAGAGAAACTTTCCTCCGACACACTCTGCGAAAGCTTACCGTCACGGATCAAACTCAGTTTATACTGCTGCAAATCCAGTTTCATTTTTTCTGTCTGTTGCCGAACCTTTTCTATTTCAATTTGACGTTCCGTTTCTACCTTCATTCGGATTCGCTCTTGTTCAAACTGTAACAACAGCAGCTCCTTCTGCTGCGCAAAAGTCAGCCCCGACATCGGCGCAGACACCGATACTGGCATTGGCCCAGCTGCCGTCTCCAAAACTCCAGTCTCCACCAAAGCGGACAGAACAGTAGCCTTAATCTCAGCCTTACGTTTTGTCTCGGCCACATGGATACTATAATGTTCGGCTATCTGTATCAGCTGTTCCTTAGTACAACTATTAATAAATCCCTCAGAGGGCGCATCAAAAAACTCCAACAGGGAAGCCATAACGGACCAAAACACAGTATTACCACCCAAACGCACACAAGACGAGGCAATTTACCTCGTGGAGTATTCCCCCTAACTGCCTAGCTCAAATCTTCCTAATCTCACCCCTAGTCTTCATGCAGCTTGCGGTGGGTACTTACGCACTGGAAACCAGCGGGTCTGAGAAGTCACCTGCAAACAGCAGATCACCCCGCAAGATCCCACGGACGTGCTCCCGAGACAACCGTCCGTAGACAGCTGACACTAACCACGTCGCCACAGCACTACACAAAGAAAAAAAACGACGTGACCCAAAGGGGAAACGCCACTACAGCCTAACAGGGAAACTCCAAACACAGCGCATCGGGGTGGCAACACAATCTTCTCCCTGGATCAGTACAAACGATTACAGCAGAAACTCCAGACCTTCAAAATCCCTTTCACAGCAACTGTCTGACTGCCACAGCTTTCAAAATTTCAAGCGACACAGCTTCCAAAATTTCAAGCGAAAAAAACGGCGATCACCGCCGAAACAAAAAAAAAACCCCGCAGGCCCTCATCAGCTGATCACATGTAAACAAACACGCATCGCGATGACGAACGGACGAGCCCCCATTTGTCACAACCTGGCTCTTTGGGCCATGACAAGAAACCGAAGTTGCACCATTTCAGAAGGTCAACAATGTTTATTTAACATAAAGCAACAAAAATAACACAACAAAATGTTTCAGATGGGAGGTGGATGTCAGTACCATCAGTGGTGTAGGATGTGCATGAGTGTAAAGTGTAGTGAATGTATGTTGTAAAGTGCATCTCACTGGAAAAGAAAGAAAAACTGTTAACCGGCGGCTACGGCGGCGGCAGCAGCAGCAGCAGCGACGACTGCCACTCCGCTCCACGGACGTCTGCTGGGGAGGAGAGAGAGAGAGAGACTGAATGAGTTGACGGCTGATGTAAACTCAGGACACCGGGCCCAGGTGCCCCAATTACCAAGCCCAACCCACAGACCAAGAGCCTGTCACCACCGGCTTCACTGTGTTAACAGCAGGGGTCGCCACATCACCTCCTCATACTCGGAGGGGGGGATTCTTCGGTACCGCTGTCTCACTGGAGCCTCATCAAGCAAGGGGATTTCGTGCGAAAGGAGGTTGGTACAACCCAAGTCACCTTCATGGTTTGAGAAAACTGACTGATACCTCTGCAGCAAAGCATGTACATCCATCTGTTCTTGTTCTTTCAAAGCAGACAGGTCTATGGTTTGGACCCCATCAGGTGCCACACCAGAGGCTGTCTGAGATGAGATCGAGGCTGTCGGGAGCTTCACTTCAGTCACACCAGTGGGTAAGCTGACGACCTGGGCCCCACTTAAAGTACCAAGACCAGTGCGCGGGTAAAGGAGCACATCAGTCGTCCCCACATTGACCACGGGGACATGAGCTGTACCACGGCTGACCTGGACAAGGCAAGGAGACACCAATAACCCTGCAGGTAGGCTGAACTCTGTTGGTTCGAACAGCACAGCCTGACCAGCCAGCTGTTCTGGACAAGTGGCGGCCACAAGCCTCATTACCCCACCAGGTATGCGTACCGCCCATCTACCGCGGACCCTGGCGAAACCCGTAAGGTTCCTCGGGGGTTCTGTGGTGGCCTGATGGCACCGTTGTAAAGCTTCAAGGACAGCTACTGGAGCTTGAACCACTGAGGGAGCATCAAAAAGAGCAGGACCATACACCTCAAAGAGTTCCCGATAACATCGACGGATGACGTTGCTCCCCAAAATCCCAGGGGCAACAGATGCAGCACCGGGAGGGTCTTTTACCACTAGGACCCCACAACCAGGGACCACCTTCCCACACAAGGTGACATCCAGCTCCAAATAGCCGATGTAAGGAATACAAAGACCGTTTGCGGCCCGCAGTTGCAGCCAATTACAAGACCGAAGGCGCTCTTGGCCCCATGGTGCGAAATGTTCGGCAAAGAAACTTTCAGGGATCGTGGACACCATGGACCCGCTGTCCAACAAGCACGGAACAGTGATCCCACCCATCAGGACATTAATATGTGGACAGGGCGCCATTATCCGACTGATGAGGTCTTGTTGTGAGCCTCCAGCCTCCCCATCTGAGCTTTGGCTCCTCAGCTCAGTGGGCGTCAGTTTTCCGGCTGGGGTGCAAAGCGTGAAGACCCAGCCACATTAGAAGACCGACCAGTGGCAGAACCAGTACGGGGATGAGGGGTAACCCGCTCCCCATCACAATCGCTGGCATAGTGACCTGGCTGTTGACACCTTCGGCAGATCACAGGGCCGTTGCGAGGAGGCCGTGATGGAAAGGGACGAGCCTGAAAAGAAGCCATGGCCCGAGTCAACTGGTCAAGCTGTTCCTGCTGACGCTTCAAGAGTGCCTTCACTTCACTCAACTCTGAATCATGGGGTGAGACAAGTGGGGTGGGGCGAGAGCCACCCTGGACCCCATACTGGAGGCCATAGGCTGAGGGAAGAGAGTGGCTACGTTCCCTAGCACCCCTTGGAGACCCCTCCCTCTCCCATCTAATGGCCTCTCCACGTGTCTCGAGCAAAGAAGCAGTGGGATGGCGGCGAACATACTGCTTCAATTCCCTGCGAAGGGCACCATCGAGCACATGCTCTATGAACTGGTCACGAAGAAGAACATCAGCATTCGGCAAGGCACCTGGTGCAGACTGTTTAACACGTTCCATCAGGGCCATCAGGGCCAAAGAGAACTCTAACAGCGTCTCCCCTTCCTGCTGCTTTCGAGAGAAGAAAGATTGTTGCAGTGTTACATATGACTGAACACAGCCATAAAGCTCAGTCATGATAGCCAAAACCTTGTCTGGGTCTTCCCTCTCCACACAGGGGCGATATTTAATCTCCTCTCTGGCTTCACCTTCTAGATGGTCAAAAATGAAAAAGGCCTGATCACGAACAGACAAGTGGCGTGCCCGCATACAGGCCTGCACTTCCTCTTTCCACTCCACTATGCCTATACCTGTTCTGCCATTAAACATGGTGCATCTGCGATCTCTAGGCATAACAACCAACCGTTCAGTGACTGTGGCGCTAGTACTTACAGCCGGAGGATTAGCACCTGAAGTGACAGAAGCGGGGTCCGCTCTGCTGGAACCGGCCTGAGAAGCATCCCTCACTCGAGACAGCTGCTCATTATCTGCTTTAAGCTGTGCCACCAGCTCTCTGAGCTGCTGCAGTTCCTCCTCCATGGCAAACCGCAGAGGCCACACCCACCGCTTTCAAAATGGAAACCTGCACCACTGGCAAGAACAAAAAGAGGAAGAAGAAAAAAAAAAGAAGATGCTGCCGCTCCGTCTTCACTGCTGCCCTAACACACCAACGTAACAACAAATTCACACTAACAGAAAAAAAAAAATGGAAGTCACGCCTCTGTCCTCTAACAGTGCATCCTGCCGACAACGCCAATTTGTGGCGAGACGTGGTAAGAGAGGGGGGGGATTTGTCCGACAACGCCACCTGGGGAATTGCACCCCAGGAAATTCACTCAACCCTGTAAGGGGAATACTATGAGGTCACACAGACTCGTTACACCTATATAGAGAGGACAAGAGACGGACTTCCAAAAATATAAATTATTTTATTTAACAATGATTTACTATGGGTAAAATGAACATATTCGTCACAACCTGCGTGTCTGCTATACCACCATTCGTTTAGGGGGGAAAATGAACAAAAATAGGAGCAGGGACAGCTCAGTGAGGCGGACAGACTAAAGAAACTTAAAAACACACAAAAACAATATTACCAAACCAAACCACCACGTGCCACAGCAAACTTAAGGGAGGTGAGATGGGACCACCACCAGGGAGTCTGCCACGCACTACACCAGCTCCTGTCCAGAAAGGAAACACACAAAATTAGGTGGAGCGACACTCAAAGGTCGAACTATATGAATTATTAAAATGTCCTATTCTAAAAACACTCGCACACAACATTCACACCCACATGCACACCAACAGAAAGAATACACATTAATCGTTTTAACCTATATAGAAATGCTTAAAGAAAATTTACTTATATAAGAATAAACAAAATCAGAAATGTAACTAAATTAGAGCTAAACAAAATAACCATCTGTAATTCAAAATAAAGAAACCAAAGAGCTTGCAAATTAACTGATTACCCAAAACAAGTACATAAACGAGAAATAAATAAACCAAACAAACAAAGAAACACTAATAAGTCAGTGGCAGTGGGGCTTGAGTCTGGTGCTGCGTGAGAGCCACAACAGGAACTCAGGACATTAAGAAAAAGAAACTACGGTGTGGAAGACAGCGTGAAAACGGAGCGGCTGCACCAAGGCTGGAGGCAGCGGATGTTATGCGTAGGTGGCTGCGGTGGTCATCAATAGGCTGTGCCGTGGATCCACAGAGCGCAGGAGGAGAGACAGAACCGCTGCAAATTCAGCAGCTACAGCAGGACAGAGCAGAGGGCAACAGCTGTTAGCAAAGGGCTACTATAGTTCACCATGATTAACAACGAGCATGCTTACCGATGGAGAGAGCTTTACGCACTAAAAAAAACCCAGTCCTCAACAACAGCAGAACGCGGACACCACTTCCTCCAGCTGCAACCCAACCAGTACGGCCAAAACTGAAAACAAAATCACGGCGGTTGTCGCACCATACTGTGCAATAAAGATGCAGTTAAAGCACACACGCTTACCTGGCGAAATCACACCGAACACCAACCAAACTGGAGCACGCCGACCCAGAGCCTTTCCAGGTGAATGCCAGGGAGAGAATGCGCCCCGGAGGAGCGCAGTAGTTAACCAGGTGCTGCCAATGCGCAATCAAGCACCGGTGATACTGATTAAGTGGGAGGGGGTGGAGCAGAGCAACACCCGACCTGCCACAATAAGCACACTCAAATCACAAGGCTACTGTATACAGTACTCAAACCAGCTGCATTCTCCGCTCTGTGATCTGTGTGACACTGGGAGACCAAAAAGCCCATCAAGTGCAAACAATGATAATGCTAATGAGGGGTTTGTATTGTTTACCTGGCTTAAAGTGTGCACTACAGTAAATACCTGCATAACAAAGGGCTTCCAAAACGCTCGCTCTATGTCGTGCACAACAACAACGAGCCCTCCCCTCCAAATAAACTGTTAATTAAAAAAAAACGCTCGCTTGTATCTGCAGGTCGTCTGCGGGACGTCCGAACCGTTGTTGTAACTTTTTTAAGGGCTAGTTTGTTGTTTACATGCAGATGAGCGAGAGAGAGAGGGCGAGACGCTTCAGTAATTATGTAAAGACACGTGGTGGCCATAGATACTGTAGATACTGTAATTAATCGATCAGCTGTTCCCGGAGTAAACAAAGGCAGCTGTCCAGGTGGAAGCGGCATTTAAAAAACACGTGAAAAACTCAAACACTCTCTAAAAACAACATCGCTATAGAGATCAGGACTCCACAGAGTTAAAGCGAAGAAACAAAAACGAACAAAAGAGAAAAAAGTCAAAAGGTCAAAAAGTGACCTCAAAGGCTAGAACAGTTTTGAGAATAGATTAATGGTGATATTTTTTTTATCGCCCGATAAGAGTCTCACGTTAACTCAGCACGTCAGCCGATAACGGCTCACCACTAGTAAAGACAGAACAGCCTAGATGTTGTTGATTTGGTGAATGGTGACATGTTAGATATAAACACCTTCAATTTAATTTCAGTTCATGAACACGCTCAAATCATACGGCTACTGTATAGTGTGCAGTACTCAAACCAGCTGCATTTTCCACTCTGTGATCTGTGACACTGGGAGACCAAAAAGCCCATTACTGTAAGCACAAACGAAAGGTTGAGCAACGAGAATGCTAATGAGGTGTGTAAGCTACGTCATCTCCAGGTAGAACAACTTTAGAGAACTCTGTGAGAGAAGCGCCATCTCCTGGTTATACCCTGTAATCACATGAATGGGTGGAGTCACAGTAAAAAATAGACACGCCCAGGAGAAGGAGGGGGGTCACTCCGGTCTCGGTACTTAGCAGACAGCTGGCTGAAAGTCAGCTGGGACACGGCTGCCATTCAGCTGGCGTTCAGCTTGAACGGGAACTTTTAAGTTGCTACTACTGTACGTGCCACTGCATCAATTGTATTAGCATCTAGCACACGCTAATAGTGTTTTTCTTTTTGACTAGGTGTTGTAACCACCTCATTGGGCCGCTGCTGCTTTGTTTACTGCTCTGTTTGGTGCTATTTTATGCTGCTTTCACTACATTGTCTGACACTGCCCACGGCGCTCTCCTGCGGCCGCCAGCGGCTTCCAAGATATACGCTGTGTAGGACGATTGTTCGGCTATACACCACGGTCCGGGCATAAGCATTTTTTTACTCAGGACTTATGCTGAGTGAATGAGAGTGTGAACGTATGATTGTGATAGTGTGTCTAGGTTGAGTCTGGATTTTTGTTTATGTAATTCTATTTTTTTAATTAAGTTGTTTTGTAAATTGTTTTTGAGTTTTGTTGTCTTTAGTTCTTTGTTTTGGGCAGTTATTATTCTGTTTAAGCCTGTAATTTGCTCATTTACTTATAGTTTTGGGTATTTTTTTTGTGTGTGCCATCTCATTAATGTGTTTTTTTTTTTCCTCTTCAGTTGCTGTAGGCCAGTGGTGGTGGTGTTGGTGACCTGGTAGTGGGGTCCTCCCGTTGTACCTTGCTGTGTCCCTGGGAGTGGTTTTTCTTCACTGAGAGTGTCTGCCACGTGTGCCTGGTGATTTAGGTTATTTTTGCCTTTTTTTGGTGGATCCTGCACTAGCCCTTGCCCATCCACTTCGGTCTCGGCTCTGATTAGGTTTCTTTCATTTGTTGTGTGAATGGGTTTTATTGGGGATACTTTTTAACAAATGTTGAATAAAAATGTGTATATTTGAACCTTGAAACACGTCTCTTGCCCTCCAGTAACCTCGAACCTTTGTGCCTTGCGGTTGAGTAATTCCCTGGGTGAAATTCCCAAGGTGGCATGGTCGAGCTTTTTCCTTCCTTAATAGTCACATAACTTTTTACTTCACCCCTCGCCACATTTTCTTTAGTCTGTATATATCAGAATAAACTGAATGTCCTAAGTCAAACCTTTCTGTGTGGAGATTGCATTGCGTGGGTTCTCCCCAAAGCAGCCGTAAAAGTTCTCTCTCACTCCACCCACCCTGAGGGGGTATTCATTGTTGCTGAGGACTTTAACCAGGCAAACATGAAGAAAGTCCTGCCTCACTTTTACCAACATGTGGACTGGCTATAAGGGGAACCAACACACTGGACCATGTTTATACAAACATTTAACCATGTCAGCTCTGCAGGACTGTTTTGAATGCACTGACTGGTCTGTGTTCAGAGATTCTGCCACCAGAGACAATTCCACAGACATCGAGGAGTATGCTGATGTTGTATCAGCATACATTCACAAGTGTATGGATGATGTCTGTGTCACAAAAAACACCACGGTCCATGCAAACCAGAAGCCATGGATGACGACAGAGGTCAGGGCCCTGCGTAAAGCCCGGAACTCCGCCTTCAAATCAGGTGATGGAACTGTCCTCAGGTCTGCAAGAGCCGATCTGAACAAAGAAATCAGATCAGCTGGAGCAGAGAGTGTCCAGGGTGGGAGGTGTCGGCCACAATCTTCCTCACTCGCTGTTATGGAATTTTCTCTTTTTAGGTTACACGAGGCCACGTGTGAGCCTTGTGATCCACGACAGTATTAACTGTTTGTCTTATGACTAGGTGCCACCATATCTCACTGTGGTGGCCAGGGTCGAAGAGACCTGTTGCTGCCTTCCTAGTCATAATAGATAGCTTGTTGTTGCCGTTCCAATCTGCGTAAGCGGACATCTGTGTCTCCAGACTAGGATGTGTTGACAATAACACCTCCAAGAGTAAAGACATTCTCTTTTACTAATTCTGGGGCGTATAGTATTTGGGGTGTGATCTTTGGGTTTAAAGTATATGCACCATCACAAGTTCGTCAGAATGCGAGACCGACTCAAACACTTCAGATGTACTTTGAGAGTGTCTCTAGTTCTCCTTGGCCAAGCGTCAATAAATAATACAGCATAAGACATCAGAGGCTCCTGAACACTTTCTTCCCTCCTGACCTCACCATTGACCTTTGACTTCAGCAATTTCTCCACAACAATTGGCGTCACGAACAGGATTTCAACAGAACAAAGACGTGGTAAGTGCCAAGTTTTATTACTATGCCTTACCATGTCTGCGTTTGACGAAATCATAAAAAACTATGTGCTTATTTAATCTGCCTGGAATATAAAAACATCTAAGACCCACCAGGGGGTCAGGAGCTTCAGTGTCTTGGGGACAATGTCCTGGCTGAAACCTCTGGCGTTGTTTGGAACGTATGTGTCATACAAACATCCCAGTTAGATGTTCAATTCGGCATATTGATTTAACGTGAGAAATCAAGAAAGCTGACAATGGTGTAAAAAACGATTTTAAAAAAATAAATGGAGCTGTAACAATAATTGATTACAGAGCAGTGTACAGTGTGTGGATCTGAAGGGGGGCAGGTTGGGTTTATGACCCACTGCATTGCCACTACGTGGCTGTTTGTTTCCGGGGCAGTTTCGGGCTGCACTCGGCACAGAGAGACCCACCTGAGGTTTAAACTATAGAAAAGACATTTTCGGGGGAGTTTAAATACACCCTCGTTTGAATCAAGATCGGGGATCTGCTCTGTGTCCTTTGGGAAACGTTGGTTTTTAAATGTGTATACACTGGGAGAGAAAAAGAAGTACATTTTTCCTCCTTTCACCTCAGATCACCACTGCTGCAGTTAGAAAAGTGTGGAGACTGACCTTTAATGCTGCTGTATTGTGGTTTGAAATCTGTTTGTCTGTATGTGTAATGTCCTACTGCGCAAGCGAAAATGGGTAATGATCTGTCCAAAGCAGTAGACAAACCTGAAATCATGCAAACTGACTCAGCAAAAGCTAAATCAAAGACAAAACATCTTTCTGTAAAAGATCAAAGAACTAATGTGAAGTTAGATGGTCAACCTGTCATTGTTACGCAGCATGCCGGAGCAGGCACACACACATACACATCTGACCAGATATCACAATTTAAAGCAATGTTTTCGCCGCATGTGCCAGCTGGACTCATTGGTAGACTGAAAGGATGGGATTTTGTGTTTCCGTTCACTTCTCTTATGTGTGAATGTACGAATGGCATGTGGCCGTATGATGGAGCATTCGAGAGAGAGAAGCTGCAAATGGCTGAGATGAATGTTAACTCTAGTGTTGGAAATCCATCCTGGGACTTCAGATACATAAATGAGTGTATCCAAGTGTGGTTGACTGTGGCCCAAGAAAGATGTGGTGTGAGAGTGCATGACAAAAGCTGCGAGATTGGACCGGATGATTTAAGAAAGATGATTGATCTGACTTCTAAGTGTGTTACTGCCTCTCATATGCCTGTACTAGAAGCTAAGTTGCAAACTAGAGCTTTATAGATGGCTAAGATAAAGCAGCGACATGTTGATAATTTGGAAAATTGTGCAAAAGCTATGATGTATGGCTGGGCAAAGCCATATTTTAGCCGAGGTCGGGATAACACTGCCGGAACAACAAAACAATGAAAAAGCGATCTCTGTTTTTCCGCAACTTTCAAATACAAAGCCCTCTTGCAATGCTGAAATAGATGAACAACCAAGCACATCACAAACTAAAGCAGATGATGAGTTTATCCTAATGGCAGCTACAGTAGTGAATTAGAAAGAAAAGTCAAGATTATGCACAGACAGGAGAAGGAAGACAGCAGACAGTCTAATGAGTCAGATTTAGAAGGAGACGGAGCCAGACCCAGAGAGGAGGAGCCTTACACAGACTTTAGTGACGAGGAAGTGCAGATTGTAAAGCCAAAACAAAACAACATCTCTGCTCTCCCTCTTCAAGGATTATACTGTTAAAGTTTAGCTCTGTTCAACTTTATTTAAAAGTAACCTTTTTACTTAAATTGTCATAGGATTATTTCTACTGCAAAGAAAAAATGTTTTAAGTGTTTGAAGTTAAGTATTGTAACAATCATCGCATACTATTTTGGTGTGGCACAATCTTCTTTAAACTTAATTAACACATGTTTCAACCTGATAAATATGTTTCACACACTTTAAACCAACTCAGAATCAACTTCAACTCCAATCATGGTGCTCATTATGAATCGATAATTGTGCAGTTTGTGCTCAAATAATAATAAAAAAAATTGTATATGTCAAGCTAAAAAAAAATCAAACTGGCTCTACTTAAAAGCACACTGTTTACACTACTACATAAATGCCTAAGTCTGATGTTACACTCGATTAGGCAGACCAGAAACACAGAGGCACATAGGAAAACAACTTTGCCCCTGCCTCTGAAGTGTCACAGACATCTTTAATAAATGCTTGTAAAAATAATGATTGACAACACAGCAGTTTGAAAACCATGGACTTCTGAGTTCATGGAAGAATACCAGAAAAAAACACTTAATCCAGTTCACTTGTAGAACTGAGTGGATCTTGTGTTAAGATGAGTTTGTTTTCCCTGATTCATACAAACATGGGATATTAAAGCTGGAATAAAGCGAGATGAACATGAATGTCTCATGGTGCAAATTTTTGTGCAAAATCTAAGACCGAATGTTCAAGCCGCTTACAAACTATCAGTCCTTGACTCGAAGTCAACTATAAACAAAATAATGGCTATGCATAGGAACGATGTTTTCTTCGCTGGTAATAATGCTCCCAGCTCAAAACAAATGATGCAGTATGTACAACAGCAGGGTGTCACAAATGCGGTGCAGCGGGACATTGGGCTAAAGAGTGTAAGAGTGGTTGTCGTCGTCGGAATAAATCCAATAACCAGAACCAACAACAAGCCGCTACATCATTTCCGGCTCTACCCGCTCCACAAGCTACTACGTCATTTCCTGCTCTTCCAGCCCCACCCACACAAGCTGCTTACACGCCAACATATTACAATCAAGCATAGGGAGGCCATGGAGGGGTGGGATCAGAACAACCATTTCATATTCAAGCTGCAACTATTCAACTTTCTAGTAATCCCGCTGAAGACCCGATAATGCCCGTTCAAGTTAATGGAAATACCGTTTAAATTTTGGTAGATAGTGGAGCAACTATCTCTACTGTAAAAACTGCAGAGCATGTATGCACACCTACATCCAACTTCATCACCACTGTAGGCGTTTTCGGGGTTCCCATTGCGGAACCGTTATCTCAGAGGACTAAAATAACTGTTGAAGGCTCTGAAGTGATGCATTCTTTTCTGATATCTGATAAAAGCCCAATTAATCTCATGGGGAGGGATCTGCTTTGTACACTGCATGCTACTATTCAGTGCACCCCGGATGGATTGTTTTTGACCCTCCCTGATGAAAAAGCTGCTCTAGCATTTCAGTTTTTGCAGAGTACGGAAGACACTTTGTATTGCTGGGAATTGATAGGTTTTAATATGCTTCCCAGTTTCACTGTTTCAGATATTTAGAAAATCGCCAAAATATCTCCAGCATGTGCAACATTGATGTCTACAATGAGGCCTCTTTTGCATTGTCATTGTACTGCAGCATTTAACCCTTCTGAGCAGTATAAACAATTGGTTTCCAGGTTTTTAAATAAATAAGAGGGGTAGTGAACAGCAGAGGTTGTTTAATGTTGAAAAGTCATATCCACATATCGTGGTGGCCGTCACACCTGGCTGTGAGCTGAAACACCTTGGACACATGGTGGCTCAGCGCCAGGCATTGAGAGAAGCTGTACCAGCTTCTCAACACCAAACAGTAACATTTAGGGGAGGAACTGTATATGTTGTCTTTAGATGAACATATGCAATTACCGATGTCTACATTTGTTACTCATCAGCCGCCTCTTCCCGCTCAGTATGGACCTCCTTCTGAATTGTCTGAGGTTCCACCTATTTTGTGGGCTAAACATAAAAATCATGTGGGTTTTGTAAATTCGGCTCCGCCACATAAAGTCACACTTAAGCCTAATGCTAAGCTACCTATGATTAGACAATACAATTTGCCTCACAGAGCTGTAGTAGGAATTGAAAGTGTCATTCAGTCTCTATTGGATCAAGATGTGCTAGTTCAAACCACTAGCCCATGTGACACTCCCATATTAACAATCCCCAAAGCAAATCGCCCTGATGAATGGCGGTTCGTGCAGGACCTGCAAGCTATTAATAATATAGTGGTACCTGCAGCTCCAATTGTGCCACCAATTCGATTTTAGCTTCTTTACCACCTAACTCCACGCACTACACAGTCGTTGATCTGAGTTCTGCATTTTCCTCGATACCGTTGCATCCAGATAGCCAGTATCTGTTTGCATTTACATTCAAGGGTAAACAATACACTTGGCAACGGTTGCCGCAGGGTTTTGTCGAGAGTCCCACCGTGTATGCAGCGGCGGTAAAAAGAGATCTAGATGGGCTCCACCTGCCAGGTGGCTCCACTCTCTTGCAGTACGCTGATGACCTCCTAATAGCTTCTTCATCAAAAGAAGCTTGCCACACAGACTCAATCTTGCTGCTACAGAGACTGGCCGAGTGTGGTCACAGAGCGTCGCTGGCAAAGTTGCAATTCTGTCAACCGGAGGTGACATATTTGGGTCATGTTCTGAAGGATGGACAACACCTTTTGTCACCGGAGAGGGTGAAACTGCTAGTAAGCATGCCTCCCCCCACAACCAAAAAAACAGATGCTCTCTTTTCTGGGGATGGCTAATTATTGCAGACACTGGATTTTTGAATATGCAACTATGGACTCTGTTTTTCGAGCCGCCGCACTGCAATCAGCTCCACCCATGGTACAGTGGACTGAGGAAATGCACAAAGCCTTTCAAGATCTGAAAAATGCTCTCACAATGGCTCCAGTGTTGGGTTTGTCTGACTATCATCAGCCGTTCCATCTACATGTGCATGAGAGAGATGGCTTCGCCACTGGCATTCTGGTACAGAAACATGGTTCTCATTATCGTCCCGTTGCGTACTACTCCTCTCGACTGACCCCTGTAGTACTCGGTATGCCAGGTTGTCTAAGAGCAGTGGCCGCTGTTGCCATTTTGATCGACAAATCCCATTGTAACTGGCTCATGACTGTGTCGTGCACGTTCCACATGCAGTATTACACATTTTGAACACATCTGTAACACAACACATGACAGCAGCACTTCGCTCAGGTTACGAGGCAATAATTCTATCAAGTCCCCACATAACTTTAAAGCGCTCACCTCCAATAAATCCAGCTACTCTGCTATCATTGATTGATACAGATGATGAGCATGACTGTATCGCCCTTAGTGAAATGTGCACATCTCCGAGACCAGATCTGCTGCAAACAGTGATACCAAATTCTGATATGGTTCTTTATACTGATGGTTCGGCCAGCAGACCATCTGACAACATACATTTGGCTGGTTATGCAGTAGTAAATGATTCTGAAGTCATTGAGGCAGGATCCCTGCCTCATGGAACTTCAGCCCAAGCAGCTGAGCTGTATGCTCTTAGTAGAGCCTGCATACTTGCTTCTGGTAAAGTTGCCACTATCTACACTGACTTGCGATACGCATTCGGCACTGCGCATGACTTTGGACAATTATGGAAAATGAGAGGTTTTGTCTCATCCTCTGGTAAGCCATTACAGCATCACGCGTTGGTAAATGATCTATTAGAGGCTATTTTGCGCCCGTCACAGCTTGCGATTGTAGAATGTGCAGCCCACACTAAAGGAAATGATCCTGTTTCACGAGGAAATGCAATGGCTGATACTGCAGCCAAACAAGCTGCACTTTCCTCCTCCTCCATGGTCCATCAATATACCTCCACACAACCCGTCAATCCAATTCCAGTACCTTCCTCTAATGATGTTGTGAAAATGCAAAATCACGCTGATGACAGGGAGAGAAGTCTTTGGTTGCGTAAAGGTTGTGCAGTTGATTCGGAGTCTGGCTTGTGGCTCCACCCGGATGGGCGACCAGTTTGCCCAAGAGCTCTCCTACATGTCTTGGCACGTGTGGCACATGGACCAACACATGTAGGAAGAGGGGTAATAAATGACGTTATTCGTTCACAATGGTTTGCAGCAGGCATTACACAAGTCTCACAAACACTTGTAGACAGTTGTATGACGTGTCAACAGACCAGAAAGAAGAATAGCACAGTGAAGCATGACCATCTGGAACCTCCAACAGGTCCCTTTGTAAATTTGCAAATAGACTTATATGCCAAGTTGTTAAGGCTACAAATATTTGTTAGTTGTGACAGATCGATTCTCAAAATGGGTTGAGGCTTTCGCGACAAGGAAAGAAGACGCTCGAACAGTTGTTAAGTGTCTGCTAAAAGAGGTGATCCCTAGGTTTGGAGTGCCACAGGGAATAGATAGTGACAGAGGTCCGGCTTTTGTATCAAGAATAACGCAGGGTCTGTCAGATATCTTAGGGTTCAAGTTACATGTTCCATATCACCCACAAAGTTCTGATCAAGTTGAGAGAATGAACGCAACTATCAAAGATCGGTTGACCAAAACAGTGCTGACAACAGGCCTAAAATGGCCTGATGCACTGCCTATTGTGTTGTATTCCATCCGAAGCGCACCGAGCGCAACAACAGGACTAAGTCCTCATGAGGTGTTAATGGGGAGACCAATGTCCACAAGTCCCCCTTTGACACCACACAAAACTTCTCTGCTTTGGACGGATGAGTTTATGAATATGTAAAAGATTAACTGACGTTTTGAATTTTATCATTACAGGTGTCTGAACGGCTCACAAAACCATTGGAGGAACCAATTTATCCTTTTAATGACGGAAATTTTGTATTAATCAAATATTTAAAAAAAAAAAGTTTTTGTCTTCCAGGTGGAACCAGGTGTTGTTGACAATGAGGACTTGTATTTCCTGCACTTTAACCAAACTGCCTATTAACAAAACTAACCAAACTGTTAACCCTGTTATGTTTGACTGTCCAATTGACAGATGTGATGACTGTTATATTGTTTACCCCCTGACTTGCTCTCAAGGTAAATGGTCGTGGACAACACATGACCGATTAAGACAGTGCTGAGTGCACCCAGGTAATGAAGGTAACATTCACAGCTGCTGTACCTTTGACTGAACCTCTGGAGCTGTGGTGTTTCACTAAACAACCATTAAAAAGTTATCCCGATTATAAACTGTGGGCTGTTAATTACTGAGATGTTCCAGGGGAGGTGCAGAGTGGTAAGATCTGTACTATGGTGAAACTGATAAGGGTGATAGTTTTCTATATATTGGTCAATTTCTTCTATAAATACACTTGAGGTAGCCAAACCTAAATCAACAAGGAGTAATGGAGGTACAGGTGAAGTTTCTCAAATTTTAGTGCAAGAAACAAATTCGGCCCTCAGTCTAATGGTTGATTATGCTCACAATCGTAATCTCAGTAACTGTTGGCTGTGTCAAAATATGCCTTCGTCCATACACTCACCAATGTCTCATCCAATTCCATTCACTAGAACGGATTATGAGATGTTCAATTGGAATAATTTGGCCATGAGATTTGAAGATGAAGCAGATGGGTGCTATACTCCTGCCTACCCTATAGATTCGGCAAAGTATTCACATAATGCTGAAATTGCCTTATACGTTGCTAAAACAGTTAATGAACAGTACCTGCCAAGCGGTTTCAATTATACTACCTTTTTTCGCATTATTCATATACAGATGTATGTGAAATTAGGTTTTGAATATAGAGTTCAAATAGTTTTGGCCCAAACAAACTGTTCAAAACCTCTTGGAAATCAGGTGTGTGTTCCCCAACCATATATTGCATCTTTAATGGTGGAGACCCTAGTTTCTGTGCAGCCGTAGTCCGGTGTTAGGTCCATGGAGTCACTTCAGATACAGAAACGTAACTGCTCAGTGCCACAACAGATGGAGCGAACTCCTCAACTTATGTGCCTCCGGTGTTCACCCATGAACGGCAAAATGTTTCCTTGTGTTTTCAGGGAGTAGGACACGGACCTGATAATTTAGGACAAAGCAGCTGTAAAACAGTAGTAAATGTCACTCTGAGACAGTGGTCGTTACCTGAGAGAGTGTATCTAAATGGTAAATGGACTGTACTTATATAGCGCCTTTCTAGTCCTCCGACCACTCAAAGCACTCTACACTACATATCTCATTCACCCCATTCACACACATTCATACACTGATGGCCTTGGCTACCATGCAAGGTGCCAACTGCTCATCAGTTTGAGGACCTAGCCATTCATACACATTCACACACCGATGGCACAGCCTTCAGGAGCAATTTTGGGGTTCAGTGTCTTGCCCAAGGACACTTCGACATGCAGACCGGAGGAGCCGGGGATCGAACCGCCGGTCTTGAATCTCTGTCTAAAGTCCTGGAGAATCATCTCAATGCCTCCAGTAGAGCCATGTTAGCTGAACATAGGGAGCTGCAGGAAGTTAAAACTGTAGCTTTACAGAATTGTATGGCGCTTGGTCTCCTGTTGGCAGCACAGGGAGGAACTTGTAAAGTTATAGGTACTGAATGTTGCTTCTACATCTCCGACGCGACTGCTGAGGTCATAGATATGGCGCATGACACAGCTCAAGGTATCAAAGAGTTACATGATAAACATGGGTTCAACTTTGGGGATTTTTCTGGTACCTTGGGGTCATGGGGATCAGGGTTAGTTAAATTTTTGACTACTCTTCTTCTTACCCCCCACTGTCCCCCCCGAGTCCTTCGATCCTCTGCCATACTTTCACTCACTCAACCGTCCTCTAAACTGAAGGGTTACGGCGACAGGGCCTTCTCACGTGCCGCACCCCGTCTTTGGAACTCCCTCCCCCCCTCTGTCCGTGACTCACCCTCACTCTCAATCTATAAAACCAGACTGAAAACTTTTCTCTTTTCCCAAGCCTTCAATCGCCCTCACCCCAGCCCCTGACTCCCCTTCACCACCCCATGCTATTTTCATGTTTATTTATTCATTTATTTATTTTTCCTTACTGTGTACAGCGTCTTGGAGTTTTTGAAAAGCGCTATATAAATCCAATGTATTATTATTATTATTATTACTCAATTTGTCGGTGGACTCTTTATTCTTTTCCTCTGCACTTGTATGATCTCATTGATTAAACTAATCGTGAAGAAGACAACAAGGTCAGTGGTTCAAGCACCCCAGGTGTGTATACGTCCAGAGGTTGCCAATCCAGTGGGTAAGAGGTATTATCATTTTGAAGGTTTTGGGGAAAGGATTCGAAGCTTTGACCTTGATGATCTTTCTCTTGGTGAAAATGACGAAGAGGAGACTTATGGTCTGTAAATGGAGGGTGTCTATTTCTTCTGTTACCTCTGTGTTTCATTTTAGGTTAACTTTAGGTGATGATTCTGGTTTTACTGGTTGTTTAGTATTCTAGGAGATGTTATTTTTAATCATTTAGAAATTGCCATATTATGAATCACTTTTAAAATCTATTTTCAATGATGGTTTTCACAGTAATGTAATACATGCTTATAAGTTCAAAGTTAAAATTTTGTTATGATGATATGCAACTGATGGATAACGACTGTTCATGGAAAGTTCTACGAAGATGGATTCCATGCCACCATGCATCGTATGTGCTAGTAACCTCTCCATGGTGGTGACCCTCTACTGTACATAATGTACATGGGTCGAAGATTTTGCAATGTCTTGATTTCAACGATGATTGTTGTGATTGATTTCAAAGAGAGAAGAAATTTGCTCTAGAAATGTTAAATCAATTGTTTTATGGAACCCCTTCTAATTGCTAGGGTTTTATCTACTAGGTGAAATAATAAATTTGATCTTTCTCCTCTCCCAGTGGCATATTTGCACATGATCTGTGACCTCCCTGATGACCTTCTTTAACACCTTTGTGTTGTAGGGGATCTTCGCTAGCTTAAAGGCCCTTGTTGACCTGAAAGTGTAACTCACACATCATGGGAATGGGATGATGGGGTACATAAGAGGGGTTCTTAAGGGTTTTCACTAATTGTATGAATTAATCTAAACCGACTGCTTTGTTTGAAAGAATGATTTTTATGAATGGCCTTTTGAATAATTCTGTGTGATTGGAATGTTTTATATTGTTTGTGTCAATCTCATTCTGACTGTACTCCCTGGTGGTCTCTAAATTTGGTAGATATTATTATTTGGTAGTTAGTATTGATCTTATGATCAATAAGAGGGGATTGTTATGGAATTTTCTCTTTTTAGGTTACACGAGGCCACGTGTGAGCCTTGTGATCCACGACAGTATTAACTGTTTGTCTTATGACTAGGTGCCACCATATCTCACTGTGGTGGCCAGGGTCGAAGAGACCTGTTGCTGCCTTCCTAGTCATAATAGATAGCTTGTTGTTGCCGTTCCAATCTGCGTAAGCGGACATCTGTGTCTCCAGACTAGGATGTGTTGACAATAACACCTCCAAGAGTAAAGACATTCTCTTTTACTAATTCTGGGGCGTATAGTATTTGGGGTGTGATCTTTGGGTTTAAAGTATATGCACCATCACAAGTTCGTCAGAATGCGAGACCGACTCAAACACTTCAGATGTACTTTGAGAGTGTCTCTAGTTCTCCTTGGCCAAGCGTCAATAAATAATACAGCATAAGACATCAGAGGCTCCTGAACACTTTCTTCCCTCCTGACCTCACCATTGACCTTTGACTTCAGCAATTTCTCCACAACACTCGCCTCCAGACCTTGAGGTGTGCAGGTCCTCGAGGGGGGGCCGGTTGCAGCCTATCTCCTTCTCAGGAGCTCGGATGATACGCTGTAGTCTGCACTTGTCCTTGGCAGTAGCAAGCAGCAAACTAGATGGTGATGGAGGAGGTGAGGATGGACTCAATGATGGCAATGTAGAATTGCTCCATCATTGTCTTTGGCAGGTTGAATTTTTTCAGCAGCCACAGGAAGCACATACTCTGCTGTGCCTTCTTAATGAGTGAGCTGATGTTCAGCTCCCACTTGAGGTCCTGGGAGAGGATGGTGCCCAGGAAGCGGAAGGACTCCACCCTGTTGACCTGGGAGTCACACAGCGTGATGGGGTGGAGTGGGGCTGGATCTTTCCTGAAGTCAACAACCATCTCCACTGTCTTTAGAGCGTTTAGCTCCAGGTTGTTCTGGCCAGTCAGACTCATTCCCACCAGAGAGGAGCCCAATAAGGGTGGTGTCGTCTGCAAACTTCAGGAGTTTGACAGATGGGTGACTGGAGGTGCAGCTGTTGGTGTATAGGGAGAAGTGCATAGGGGAAAGGACGCAGCCTTGAGGTGATCCGGTGCTGATGGTTGTTCATCTCACCTCTAGGTGTGTGTAGCAAGCAATGAGACTCACAGCTGTAATGATATTACTCTCCAGCTGAAGTTGGTCTGGTGAAGTTGTGTCAGCACTCAGAATGTGGCCTTACACAAGTAGTCGAAAGCCTCTTTTGCAAACTACATGGCCAACTTCAGCCTGAAGTCATGGTCTGAAGATGGGTCAACAAGGCTCTCATGGAGTCGCTCTGATGCTGGGGCAATAATGTTGGGCATTAAAAGCTTGTGTATTCACTCATATTTAACACTCATCCTCCAAGTTTGGAAAGAAACATTAGAAAATGTGGCCAGTTGCATTTTCACAGTTATCAATTTGTGCTTGTTAGGATGACCATTTTTCTAATGCTGAGTGTTTATAGCTACTAATGTGTGTAACACTGTTACTGTGATGATAAATATTGAAATATTTATATTTAACATTTAAATCTGTGTCTATAATAACCAGATCCTGAAATGTAGATGTGACATGAGGGTTTTCTAAATAAAGAGCACTAACGTGCACATTACACGTGAACATGTATGTATGTGTGTGTGTATACTATATGTATGTATATATGTTCACGTGTACATACATACATAGTACACACACACACACATACACATATATATATATACATGTGCTGTATATATGCTTACATAAGGAGTAAACATTTACAATCATCACTTTAAAAGTTACATACGTTGTTTTTGGTGCCTGTTTGTTTCCCAGATATATTAGTGTGTGTGTAAATGGGTGTATACGAGACATTAACTTAAAGAACTTTGTAGATAGGCGCTTTATGAAGTTCAGTTCATTTCCTTGTGTTAGTTTACGGGCAGATCTGCCTTTTCCAATATGGCGGCGTTTACATTTTACGGGGTCAGCTATGTTTACACTGTTGGGGGTCCTATCGGAGTTAGCGTGGCAGACAGGTGTAAGTTTGCTCCTCACAGGGCCTGCGCCAGAGATCGAGGTGAAAGCGTTGGCGCTCAGCAGCTGTAGTCACTCAGCCTACAGACTGAGTCTGTTCGTATGGCGGACCAGCCGCACGGAGCTTGCGCTTCCCCCTCACCTCGTCTTTCATCGCAAGTAACAGCCAACAAAGTGAGCAGGTGGAACATGGCGATGCATAGCAGAGACTTGCCCAGCCAACTAACAGGCTATATGAGTATCCCATCAGCCCCCTCAGAGCGGAGCTATCAAAGCAGCCAGGGTTCCCCAGTCTTTCAGTCACCAGTCAATCTCAATATCAGCATCCTATCATACCAGTCACCTTGGTCAGCCTCTCAAGTAGTCCACAACCCCTTCTGCCAAAGCCATCCAACCTTCAGTTTGGACCAGCTAGACTGTTTTAATGTGAGTCTACACTACCATATATCCCCTCTGCAGCATTAAAGCTTCAAGCAGCAGCGACTCCGGTGCCAGGTAGTAGGCAGGAGAGTTACACACTTGACTTAGTCTCTGCCATCAACTGTGACATCTGTACGGGCACTGCCTCCTCCCACTACAATGAATGTGGCCATGCTACAGCCTAGTCCTCAAGCATTACAAACAGTGGGTTACACAAGTCCAGAGACACCAGCTACATCTGGCTACCAGTCTAACCAGTCCTCCACACTGATGGTTAGTAATGTACATGACCAAGTGCCACCAGCTGCACAGCTCCAATACCTGCCCATGCAGACGACACCGGTAAATCCAGCACCAGTGCAGCAACACATGCCACTCATGTCTGCACAGCCCACGTATCAACCACCCCAGATAGCAACAGCTCCGTATCCTGCATCACAGCTACCTATTAGAGCGGCCACTCAGAGTTATCAATCCACCGCCCTACAGCCTGGCCATGTCCCTTGGGACAGTCTATCAGCCTCCATCGACCATCTGTACACAGCCAATACACCAGTCGCCACTGCCACAACAGAATCAACAGCTGCAATTCTACCAGCCTCTGTCTGCCCCCTCAACTTAGCCAGCCTATCAACTGGTGCCTGTCCCACCTGGTCTCACCCTACAACAGCCTGCATCAGCTCTACCGGTTCAGTACAGCCAGTCCCGGTATACACCACTACAGGTACCATACACCGTCCAGTCCCCCAGACAGCCAGTTCCAGTACCTGAACTGCCTAAGTTGATACATGACAGTGAGAGAGAGTTTCCTGACTTAAAAATGGCTCTGGATTATCTGCTCAATCCACACAGTGAACTTTCTGAGCACTACAAATACCGTGTTCTTATGGAACACCTGGTCCTGGACGAAGCCAAGCTAATAGCTGTCATGCAGACATTATGCACAACCTTACACTGCTGCCATGCAAGCTTTGCAGAGACAGTACGGGCAGCCGCATCAGTTAGCACAAAGTGAGATTGCAGCCATCCTGAACTCTCCTGATCTCAAATCAGAAAACCCCAAAGCCTTCCAGAGCTTCGCCCTCAACGTTGATCTGCTAGTGGGAATGCTAACTTCACTGTAAGGGCCAAATGGGATGGAAGTGATGTCTACTGGCCACATTGACCGGCTCCTTAGCAAACTCCCTAGGCACATGAGAGACAACTTTGTGGAGCATCTTCAGGTACAGGGCCGCCTCAGCACCAGCAGTCTCAACCCATACAACCTCAGAGACTTAAGGCTTAAGGTGAAGGCAGAAGCTCAGAGACTGTCCGACAAAATGGCACAGCGCCATCGAGCTGAAGGAGCACAGCCTGCCCAGAGAGACAGACCTGTCCCTACTCCCCGGCCTCGGACTCAGCCTGTCTCTGTGTATCATGGCGTAGAGCAGTCCAAATCAGCTGAGACACCTCGGCCAGCAGCTAAGCAGCAAAGGTTTAAAAGGATGTGTCTCTTCTGTAAGAGTACAGAGCACTATCTGTCACAGTGCCCAGACATTACTCAATGTTTAACACAAGAAATTGAGAAGTGAATAGCAGATGGCAAGCGCTGTCAGAACTGAGGCTGTTCGAACCACGACCAAGAGAACTGTACCTTAAAGAAACCATGCAGTAAATGTCAGGAAATCCACCTGAGAGTGTTGCATAATGTCGCCAAGCCAGGCCCACGTGTCTACCTCATCACACCCAGAGACTGCATCTCAGCTGCTACCTCTATGCAAGGAGGCAAAGTATATCTCAAGGTGGTGCCAATCATTGTTTGCCATGGGACAAAATCACTGCAGACCTATGCGATCCTCGATGATGGGGCTGAACGCACCATAATACTGCCAGCTGCGGTTCGACACCTGGGGCTCAGAGGCAGAGCTAAATCCCTGCGGACTTTTCGTCAGAATGTTGTTCACCTTGCTGGAGCATCAGTTGACTTCCATGTAGCCTCTCCAGCAATACCATCAAAACAGCACCTGGTTGAGAGAGCCTACACAGCAGATCGACTTACCCTGACAGAGCAGTTCTACCCAATAGTAGCTCTCCAGAGACGCTACCACCACCTGAGAGGGTTACAACTGCAGAGCTTTAACAATGTGCAACCCCTGCTGCTTATTGGTGCAGATTATACTCACCTGATCACGACCACAGAACCTGTGAGGTTTGGCCCAAAGGGAGGACCTGTAGCCATCCATACAGCACTTGGCTGGGCACTCCAGGGTTCAGATGGTTCCCAGGTTCACGTTCCCTAATGCGACTACACCGCCTTCAGGCCAACGCTAGATGACATCTATCAACACGTCGAACGCCTCTGGCAGCTTGATGTGCTTCCATTCCGTAGTGAGCGGCTAGCAGTGCAGTCCCACCTGACTCTTCTTCGCCTCTGTGTGACCTTCGAGATGCAGAAGTCCACCTGCTAAAGACCAGCCAAGCAGATTGCTTCCCCGAGGAAGTCAGATGTCTCAGAGCTGGCAAGCCTGTGCCCCCCAGCAGTAAACTGAGTGTGCTTGCTCCGGAACTAGATTCTGAAATGGGTCTTATATGTGCTGGATGACGCCTGTGCTGCTTAGACAGCTCGAGCCCCACTAACATTTACCCGATACTGCTAGATCCACATCATGCAGTTACCAAGCTCCTCATTAAGGACATGGATACTCAACTACACCACCCTGGGCCTGACAGGGTGTTCGCAGAGCTGAAGCGTTGTTACTGGATTCTGTGGGGAAGGCAGGATATTAGGAAGTATCAGAGAACTTGTGCAGGCTGTATGAAGTGGAGAGGGAAGCCAGTAGTGCCGAGGATGTCAGATCTGCCCTCTGCCCGTCTGTGGCTGCTCAAGCCTCCATTCTTCTCAACAGGCGTGGACTGCTGACATGGTCAAGGCTGGAAGGCGAAGTGAAAGGCGCTGAATTATAGAACTTTTGTGTTCTATAATTTCTGCATTTTACACAATGTGCAAAAACAAAACTTCTAATTTAATGACTTGAATATGAGGCACCCCTTCCTGGAGCTGCCACCTTACCGCGGTGGAGGGGTTTGCGTGTTCCAATAATGCTAGGAGCTATGTTGTCGGTACCGGCTAGATATAGTCGGGCTCGCCTCAAAGCACAGCGTGGGCTCCGGAACCAGTTTCCTTGAGAGGGGTTGGACGCTCTACCACTCTGGAGTTGCCCCCGGTGAGAGGCGCAGAGCGGGGGTGGGAATGCTTGTTTCCCCCCGGCTCAGTGCCTGTACATTAGGGTTCACCCTGGTGGACGAGATTGTAGCCTCCCTTCGCCTTCGGGTGGGGGGACGGGTCCTGACTGTTGTCTGTGCCTATGCACCGAATGGCAGTTCAGAGTACCCACCCTTTTTGGAGTCTTTTTGGAGTCCCTTGTCCTCCTGGGGGACTTCAATGCTTACGTGGGCAGCGACAGTGAGAACTGGAGGGGCGTGATTGGGAGGAATGCCCCCCCTGACGGGTATCGACGTGCTAAGCGGAGTGCGGCCTCGGCGGTTGCGGAGGCCCGGGCGTGGGAGGAGGCCATGGAGAACGACTTTCGAACAGCTTCAAAGAGATTCTGGACCACTATCCGGCGGCTCAGGCGGGGGGAAGCAGTGCACTGTCAACACTGTGTTCAGTGGGGACGGGGTGCTGCTGACCTCGACTGGGGCCATCTTGGGTCGGTGGAGGGAATACTTCAAAGACCTCCTCGATCCCACCAGTCTTCCTTCGAGGCTGGGGCTAAGGTCCCTGAGGTAGTCAAAAAGCTCCTTGGGTGCAAGGTCCCGGGGGTGGACAAGGTCCGTCCAGAGTTCCTCAAGGCTCTGGATGTTGTGGGGCTGTCTTGTCTGACATGTCTCTGCAACATTGTGTGGACATCAGGGGCAGCGGGGTGGTGGTTCCCCTCTTCAAAAAGGGGGACTGGAGGGTGTGCTCCACTATAGGGGGATCACACTCCTCAGCCTCCCCGGGAAAGGTCTTTTCGGGGGTCCTGGAGAGGAGGGTCCGCAAGATTGTCGAACCTCGGATCCTAGGAGGAGCAGTGTGGTTTTCGTCCTGCTTGTGGAACTGTGGAAAAGCTCTATACCCTTAGCGTGGTCCTGGAGGGTGCAGGGGAGTTCGCCCAACCAGTCTACATGTGCTTTGTGGACCTGGAGAAGGTGTTCGACCGTGTCCCTTGGGGAGTCCTGTGGGGGGTGCCCTGGGAGTATGGGGTTCCGGACCCATTAATACGGGCTATCCGGTCCCTGTACTCTTGGTGCCAGAGCTTGGTCCACATTGCCGGCAGTAAGTCGGACCTGTTTCCCGTGGGAGTTGGACTCCACCAGGGCTGCCCTTTGTCACCGGTTCTGTTCATAACCTTTATGGTCAGAATTTCTAGGCGCAGCCAGGGCGTTGAGGGGCTGCGGTTCGGTGGCCTCAGGATTGAGTCGTTGCTTTTTGCGGATGATCTGGTCCTGTTGGCTTTATCAGAGCGTGACCTTCAGCTCTCTCTGGAGCAGTTTGCAGCCGAGTGTAAGCGGCTGGGATGAGAATCAGCACCTCCAAATGCGAGGCCATGGTACTCAGCCGGAAAAGGGTGGAGTGCAGCTTCCGAGGATGAGATCCTGCCTCAAGTGAGGAGTTCAAGTATCTCTAGTGAGGGAAGGATGGAACAACAACCACACTCATAGAGGGCTCATAGACATGCAAATATGGAGAGGTGGGCAGCCACACAGAGCAGTGCCCTGCGAGCAGTAAGGGGTTTAGTACCTTGTACCTTGCTCAAGTGCACCTCACCAGGAGGTGAACTGGCACCTCTCCAGCTACCAGCGCACCTTCCATACTTTGGTCCACGGTGGATTTGAACCTGCCACCCTCCAGTTCCCAAGCCAAATCCCTTCAGACCTCTGCCTCATCTCTTTTTTTGTTTTTTTAAAGATTTTTTTTTTTTTGGGAGAGAGAGATAGGGAATGACATGCAGGAAAGAGCCACAGGTCGGATTTGAACCCTGGGCTGCTGCAGCAAGGACTGAGCCTTTGTACATAAAACTGATGATAAAAACTATAAGCTTAATCCATCCTGAGTCAGGGAATCCACTCCGCTGCTCACTGCTAGTTATGTATCTTTACTGGAACCACTTTATTCACCGCTCTAAAAAACAAATATGGCCTCAGGCAAGGACAGGCTTCCACCTCCGTTCAGATCCTGAGAGAGAAGTTTAAAAAGTAGCCTTTTAACATTTGAGCTAAATTATTCACAGATAATATATTCCATTTGAAAACACTGACATGATGAATAATATAAAACTGAACCATAATATGCTTTATATGAAAAATGAATACAGTACATTAAGCACACAAAACCTTGACATGTGCAGGGAGCAAGGACCTGTTCATTGCTGTTGTAAACCTTTATACTTATTTACTCTGTGTAGAAGTGCTCAATCTTGGCTCTGGTCACCTCATTTGTTAAAAGGCCTATCAGAGCCACTTCATCTGCATATTATATCACTACAATTGTACTGAACTACAATGTGGACAGCAATGGCAATAAGACACAGGCTTGTAGTACCTCCGTGAATGTCAATATGCTGTTACCTCTAAGTGAATAAGTCTTTATTTTCCGGACTATAAGCCGCACCCACTAAGTGAAAAAAAAAAAAAAAACATATATAAGCTGCCGATATCCAGGTTGAGAAAGGAGATATTTACCGGTCACACAGAAAGCTTTTGTACCATAAATGTTATATGGTTATATTCATATACCTGAACTGATTGTTGCCGCTGCCGTCTCCAACGTCTCACCATGGATTTATTAACACCAAGCTTACATGCAGCAGCTTTATTTCCTTCCTGGATAGCCATATTGATGGCCTTCAACTTAAAAGCTACATCATATGAACTTCTTCGTGTGCTTTCCATGATGAGAGGTTGAGGGGGTGAAAATAATTCGTTCTGCATGTTGTGTTGCATGTGCTAAATAAAAACTAGCGTGTTCTTCTTTGCACTAACTTCCCCTGTGTGTCTCGTTTTTGCACTTCCTGCTAGAGCGCCCCGTGGCGGCTGAAGAAAAATCAGTTGAAAAGCTGCATCTTTGTATAAACCACATGGTTCAAAGTGTGGAAAAAAGTAGTGGCTTATAGTGCGGAAAATACGGTATATATCCCTCCATATCAGCTTCAATGCCGATGTTTTCTACTCAGTATTGACAGTATTGAAGGCAGAGGAGAAATCAGTATGTACATGAGTTTCCAGGTCTTTGTAAACTTTATTCGGAAGTGTTGCCATTGTGTCCTCTACACCTCTCTTTGCTTAGTATGCAATGATATGCAAATCATTTATTTTAAATCTATATTTGAGTATACAAGATATTTAACATTCAAACAGTTTAAGCTTTTTGTGTAACTATACACCGGACTGTCTGACTAAATAATGAGCCACACATTTACAATGAGAGGCAGGAGCACCCACACTCTAACGATGAAGCCACACTGTTGTAACACATTCAAAATGTGCCTTGGTTTTGTCTTTCTTAAATAAGCAGAGACGTTTCTGTCATGTCTGGATACAACATGTGCTCTACATGTGTAGAACCTGTGCAGTTTTCTGTACAATGGCGCCTTCAGACAGTGAACTACTTGTAACATCATAGTAGTTGTGAGGATGCAAAAGTTTTAACGGTGTGGGCTTGATTTACATGTCACAAATATTATTACTTTAGACTTGACAAAATCAAACAAAAGACTCTACTTGAACACAAGTTAATAGTATTTAATTCTCCAGATCCACTCAGTTTGAACTAATCAAGAAGCATGATATCTTATTGTGTGGCTGGAAAAAATGAGACCTGAATATAATTTTCTGGTTTGGTTGGTTCTGTTGTTAAAATGGCATTACATTAGGTGACACTTGTGACTTGCAGAATAATGACTCGTTCCACTTCTGTGTTATTGTTTAAAATGACATTAGTGCGAGCTGCATGAGCAATACAGTCTGACCAAAAGTTAACAGAACGTCTTTAGCAAAGAATGTTAGAAGAATTGTCTTCCTTCTCACCTTGGTGAGGCAGAAGGATGACAAACGGATTTAATCACTGTTTTTGTTTCTGATTATCCGCCAACTGAGGTCATATTCATCATGCCATGTTTTGATGGATGAGTGAATTTTCAGCCCATTTCCCCAGATCCCTGCAGTGGTGCAAACACCAAATGTGATAAGAATTAACCATGTCAAACACAGTAGAGAACAGCTTCAATCTTCCCACCAAAAATGTAATCATACTCAACTCAAACTCAACGATGGATTCATAAAATATGTTAAGAGCCACCAGTGCCTTGGATGATTAAAACAGTTTGATTCTGTCGCCTCTTCTGAAGCCTTGTGGGTAGGAGGGACAACAGGGGCAAAAAGGTTGTAAACTAGAAGGCCCTGTCAGCAGCAGGATTACACACATTACATGTGCTCATCAGTGGAGGTCAGCCTCGTTTGAAGCCTGCTGTAATTAAGGACCACTGATGACTTTCTTCCTTTTCCACTCCACATCCATCCAACTCTCCTCATCCTCCCTGCTGCAGGGAATGCTGCATTATTTCCTATCTGTGGAATTTTTATTGTCTCCAAGGTCAAGGGTTTTGTTGTTCGGAAACATGGAGAATGCCATTTCTGCACAACCTGTGGTACTTTAGAGGTCAAATAAAGAATTAGTAATAGAATTTACAGCAGGTTTGAAGGTGAACAGGTACGTCCACAGTGCCGGTCCTGGCCACATATGCGCCCTGGGCAAAATGGTGAATAAGCTTTTAATTGGGCACCTATTTAGAAATGTTGGTACACTTTTCAAAACATGCAAATCAGATCAAAGATAAGTCTAAATTGTGTTGTGTAAAACATAGGCTTTAAAAATACAAAGTAAATTTCATAGGCTGACTCTTTTGACGTTTGGAAGGATAAAGTTTAGTGAACATCAGTTTAATCCTCCTGTTGGACAGGAGAAATGAAATTACCACCTAGTCAGACCCTTAACAGCAACTGCTGTCATATTACTTCATGACTGTGGTATTTTTTTACTCTGGTTTGTGTTCTCACTGCCTTGATTCTACCCAGATCTCGATCTGTAAACTGTCCCAACGTAACACTGCTGTAGAGCTCAGTTTTAGCTTTTTGGCTGACAACTTGAGAGGCAGAAAGACGCAGCTCTTGACTTTTACTGTCAGCTGTGTACTGTAGATATAGTTTACACCTGACTGAGATTTAATCACATGTGAGACAGATGTGCTACAGTCAATCTGATAGCATTCTGATTGCAATGTGTTCTGATTATGCTTTAATGTTTGTTATGATTCATGATCAGGACTGAGCTCCATAATTCTGAATCATAAGTAAACATTTGTGGCAGTTAAGTTAAAATAAATTAAATAAATAAATAAAAAAGACAAAATGAAAGGATTAGTTTAGTCATGAGTGTCTTGTCATGTTTGAGAGTACAACCCTGGCAAAAATTATGGAATCACCAGTCTTGGTGGATGTTCATTCAGTTGTTTAATTTTGTAGAAAAAAAGCAGATCACAGACATGATACAAAACTAAAGTCATTTTAAATGGCAACTTTCTGGCTTTAATGTTTAAAGGTTTATCAATTAATGAAGAAAGGTTATTTTAAATTAGGTTACAAGTTCTTAAGATAAATCGGGGGGAGAGCACACTGACGGTGACCAAGAGAAAGGACATAAAACCATGGATGGGTGCAATCTTACGTTACAATAGTAAGATACAATATGAAAGAGGGACAGATAATTAAAACCTTGTTTTCTTTAAGAGCACACCAGTCCAGTTAAAAAAGTCTATAAACGAGCGGGGAATAAAAGCCTATCGTGGTAGCAGACCGGGTATAATGGCGGTTCAGTCTTGACTGCTCCCCTCCATCAATGTCCTTCTGGGCATCATGGTGCTCAGGGTAGGGGGGAGTCTGCCGTCACATCAAGTGTTGCAGGTGCCTCGACTGCTCCCCTCTGGTAGCGTCTCGGAAGTCTCTAAACACCAAACGCACGGCCAATCGGGTGTCCACACAACGCACAGACTACAGTGCAACGCACCAACATCCTGCCACTGTGAGTATGTCGCATTGTAACACTCTGGATCTCTCTTGATTCGGCCAATGCTCAAGCTGTCTCGCTTTGTCTGTTTGGCATCTCTCTCGTGTGTCCATCCCCACTTCCTTCTCCTGAGACCCTTGTCAATGTGCCGTGAAGCCACCTTTACTTCCTGGCCAGGACCTCTTTCTTCCTGCTGATTGGTTGCGCTGACATCTGTTGAGGAAACGGGCGGAACCTCCCACGTGTGGTGACTCAACATTAAAATGGTGTGTTTACGGCAGTAGGAATGAAAACCACAAGCATGCCAATTAAAAATCCAACACAAGTTAAAACATGCAAATTAAAAGCACAACACAAATAAAAGGATGCAAATATAAAACTCGGAATGGTAAAAAATAACAAAAGTACAACCATGCTAAAAACAGTCGTACTGCCTGTAACATTAAGAAACACTAAAAGAAATCAAGAAAAACAATTGTCACTAACAGTTACTTTTTTAGACTAAGCAGAGGGAAAAAATGATGGAATCACCCAAATCCAAGGAAAAAAATATGGAATCAACTGTAAATTTTCTTTCCCAAAACTAACTCATGCATCAGATTGACATGAATCATAGCTCCAACATGAGAGAGGAATATCAAACTCCTTAAAGAGGGTAAATCATCACGCAATGCTGCAAAAGATGTTGGTTGTTCACAGTCAGCTGTGTCTAAAATCTGGACTAAGTACAAACAACATGGGAAGGTTGTTAAAAGAAAGCATACTGGTAGACCAAGGAAGACATCAAAGCATCAAGAAAGAAAACTTAAGGCAATATGTCTTGAAAACAGAAAATGCACAGCAAAACAAATGAGGAACAAAGGGGAGGAACTGGAGTCAACGTCTGTGAATGAACTGTAAGAAATCACCTAAAGGAAATGTGACTTTTTACAGAAAAGCTAAACGAAAGCCATCATTAACACCTAAATAGAAAACAACAAGGGTACAATGGGCTAAGGAAAAGCAATCGTACACTGTGGATGTCTGGATGAAAGTCATATTCAGTGATGAATCGCGAATCTGCATTGGGCAAGGTGATGATGCTGGAACTTTTGTTTGGTGCCGTTCCATTAAGATTTATGAAGACGACTGCCTGAAGAAAACATGCATGTTTCCACAGTCATTGATGATATGGGGCTGCATGTCAGGTAAAGGCACTGGGGAGATGGCTATCATTACATCTTCAATAAATGCACAAGTTTACGTTGACATTTTGGACACTTTTCTGATCGATGATGAAATCATTTTTCAAGATGATAATGCATCATAGAGCAAACACTGTGAAAACATTCCTTGAAGAAAGACACATAGGGACCATGACAAGGCTCCAACCTGCAAAGCTGATCTAGCAGCAGTAATCAGAGAAAGTTGGAGCCAGATTGATGAAGAGTACTGTTTGTCACTTCTTAAGTCCATGCCTCAGAGACTGCAAGCTGTTATAAAAGCCAGAGGTGGTGCAACAAAGTACTAGTGGTGTTGAAGTGTTCTTTTGTTTGCTTGTTCTTCATGATTCTATAATTTTTTCCTCGGCTTTAAGTGATTCCATTTTTTTTTCCTCTGCTTGGTCTCACAAAGTAACTAGTACTGACTACCACAAATGTTTTTCTTGATTTCTTTTAGTGTTTCTTAAAGCCAGAAAGTTGCCATTTGAAATGACTTTAGTTTTGTTTCATGTCTGTGATCTGCTTTTTTTCTGCAAAATTAAACAACCGAATGAACATCCTCCAAGACTGGTGATTCTATCATTTTTGCCAGGGGTTGTATAACACTGATGAGGTGTCATGAATTCCCTCAACATGATAAGAGTAAAAACCTGGAATCCCATCAGACATCAGGACAGGTCTTATTCAAAATCAGGTTGTTTTTCAGATTAATCTCATCTCTATTATACATGAACAATTCTCACTGAGTGTCTCTTGGTCCTCTGATTAAGAATCTCTGCATCAGGGCAGCCCAGCGTGCCAGACACATCATCAGCATCTGTGAATGAGTTTCCACTTTCTCTAGGGAGAATGAATTGACCATAAGGACTCTTAGTCCCTCTCATCTGCTCCCATTTGGCCCTTTGCCACGGTTGGTACTGTGTCGTGGGAGTGTGCAGCCTGCACTCTGTATTAAAAATCAATGATTTTTCCACTGAAGTAAAGTAAGCCAATCTGTTACTGCTGTCCATTTTGGAGCCTGAATATCCAAAATGGACAGAGCTTATCTTCTGAGGTCCATGATGTGCTTCATAAATTTAAACAGGAGGGAATGATTTACAGACATTTGTGTACATTTTAGTTTGTACTTTCATTGGAGCATTACATTCCATTAACATAGATATGTCTTATAATGAATTATAACTTCAATTGTCTTGTGGATGCTCTTGACTAGTTATAAACTAGAGGTTGACTGATGGGGCTTATAACACATTATCTATACTCACCTGTACACACACCTTAACAATCCATGGTAAGAACTCAGTGTCAGTTTTTTTAAATGTCATCTCTGAAAGTTATCCCACTTTTTAAAATGTAAATAGAAACAAAATGTGATGTGAAACTCCATATTTAATTGAAGATGGCACATTTACAAGTTTTGAAACATGTTGGGTCAGGGTCATGTTTACCACTCTGTTCATCAGTTCTTCTATTAACAACACTCTGTGTTAACCAACTGAGGAGTATGGATGGTCCCTCTCTTCTTTAACCAGCAGGATGCACCATTCAGAATTTTGATTTTTGACTTTTCTAGTTGAGACGGGCGGACATTTTGGCAGCGTGTCAGCTGTGTGTTGGTTCTGGGCAGAGCCGTTCTCCCGTTTGGAGAACGCGACCTTTAAGACCTAGTTTAAATGTTTCTTTTGGTGGTGTCTATAGGTTATGTTTTCCTTTTGTAAATAAACCATCCTGTTTCCTGCCCACTCCTGTGTTGCGTTGTGTAATCGGTGGTCTGGCTGTATATTACTCTACTCTTCCCCTAGCCTTTCGGGGGACGTAACAATCTGTCATTTGTGGATGTAGTGATGAACTGTGTTCACAGACAATGGTTTTTGGAAGTGTTCCTCAGTCCATGCAGTGATGTGATCACAGACGGAAGGATGTCTATTTTTGAAACAGTGCTGAAGATCATGGCCAACAACTATATTGGTTTTAGGTCTTGTGTACAGAGATTTCTTCTGATTCTCTGAATATTTTGTTGATATTATGAACTGTAGGGTATAGAAATCCACAGATTTTAATTTTACACTGAGAAACATTATTCTTGAATTGTTGCACTGTTTCCAGCACATTCTTTCAGAGTGCTGAACCCACCTTATCTTTTCATTACAACATCTCTGGATGTTCTTTTTCTACTCAGTTATGTTAAACTTTACATTACAACTTTTTTTTTGTTTTTTGTTGCCACTGTCAAACTTTTTAAAACATGTTACTGGCATCAAATTCAAAATGGGTATATCAATTTTTAAAAGCTCCATGTGCAGAATCTTGGTCATGAATACAGATAAAATGTAGCCTACTTACATATGATAGAAAAACATAAACCAACCACCATAATGACCAAATGTGAGCAAGTTTATCAAATCTGGTGTGCAAAACACTAATGGCCACAAAACAGCTTTGTGGCTATGACATTACAGAGGCATGTCTGGTGGAATTAATTTATAAGGTTTCATTCCTAAAGCAGATTTCACTAGGAAGTATCTGCATTTTGACATCTTACATGTAACAAGTCTTGCAGTATTACCTTTTAAAGACTTTCAATGAAAATGTTTAATGTTGTCTGACTATTCTGCCCTGGACAAAGAAACAGACCTACAGACCAACATCACCATCCATTACTAGGCCCAGCACACCTTTAAAGACCAAGAAGAGTATAACAAAACTAGAAAATTTCTAAAGAAATTTTGAGTGTGCCTGACTCTGGCCCTGTCGCCCCCATGCATTATTACTGACACTGCTCAGCAAATTCAGTACTAGAAAAGAAATTTTGGAAGTGACGAGTGGGCTGTTGCCGGGGTTCTGTGTTTAAAAAGCACACCTCAAATAGTCATTTTTAACATGTATATTTAGACACATTTATAACAGAGACAGCTTCAACAGTGTTATCAGTGGGTGTGTGTGTGTCTGTGTTGCTGTGTGTGTGTGTGTGTGTGTAACCCTTCTGAAGCAGAAAAGTATTAGTAATGATAATAATAACTTTAACTAATGGCCAGAATAAGAAACAGAAGATTTAAATTCGACTACGGAGCCCAGGTGTAACCAACTGATGCACAAGAACGACACGACACTGTGGCTCTTTTTGTTAATGAGAACAATGCTCCCCTATTTTAATATGAAGCTGGGGAGAATAATAAAACACATGAAATACATACAACAGCCTTACCCGGGTAGGTATAGAGAATAACAAACAAAATAAAGGTTTTCGCAGCTGCGTGTGGTTTTTCTTATTGTTCTGTTCACTTCACTATATGTGCACCCTTTAGGTGTCAGTCCAGCCACACGGTTGTGTGGGTGTGTGTGTATGTGTAAAAGTGAGCAAAAGGATTCAATTCACGGTGTACGTCTAAGATCCTCCAGGGTCCGGCTCGCCATCAACGTCTCTCTCTGGCTCCGTCCTCCAGACAGGCTCTATCCAAATCCAAGGGTTCCTCAAAAACCTGACCTAAAATAAGTAGGATCAGAACATATTTCTTCAATTTCTCAGATCTTAAATTATGAATTATTGTACATAAATCACTTTAAATTGTCTCTATATTATGTAGAGGATAAGTGCTTTAACTAACTTGTATTGCAAAATAAGATCACAATTTCTCAGTAGCAAAAGGTGAATAATTCAAAGTATATTATGATACCAAATGATTATTTTTCGAACAGTACCATCACATATATATATGCTATTAACATAGCAATTAACATATTAATTATCACAAATAACCAAAATGTAAACTCTTGTAATGTTCACAGTAAGAAACCATAACTTAATGTGCTTAAAATAAACAAATATGTTCACAGTCACACACATGGCACACCATAACTCAAGTAAAAGCTAGACAAAATTGTTACATCAGAGCTTGGTGTGACTGGCAGTGCTGATTAGCCCCGGAGCTAGCGCTTCGATATTAGCATTGAGCTAGTACTTAGCTCACGGAGTTAGCCGTTTAGCTTGTAGAATTAGCGTTTAAACACTTAGCATTAGCACAGCAGGACGATCTCTCACCGCTGCGATTCTCCACCCGAGCGAATCCTCCAACTGCACTCCTGCAGATCGTGGTCGTCCGGGGAGATTCCTCCTTTGGTTTTGTCCGAGTTTTTAATCACTTTTTTCCAGTTTATCCACTTTTATGTTTTCTCCGTCCTGACATTAAGACCGTGTCCAGAACATGCTTCCTCTTGCTCCTTCTAGAGGCTACGGCGAAATGTGAACCTGCGTCAGGTGGGATTACAGACTGCGTCTGCTCCTCCGACTGTATGACAGATCGGGACCACAACTCATCCCTTTCAAATTAAAGTTCCCCTAGTTTTTCTACAAGAATAACCACAAATAGTCTTTTCTTCATGAATTTGACAGTCTTTTAACTCACATATTCTCTCTCTCTTTTAGATATAAAATATACCTTTTTAATACACATGTTTTTTATCTGGGTTACATGTGTGTCTATGTTACTGTGTGTGTGTGTGTGTGTGTGTGTGTGTCTGTGTTACTGTGTGTGTGTGTGTGTGTGTGTGTGTGTGTGTGTGTGTTACGGTGTGTGTGTGTGTTACTGTCTGTGTGTGTGTGTTACTGTGTGTGTGTGTGTGTGTTACTGTCTTTGTGTGTGCGTGTGTGTGTGTGTGCGCACATTTTACACAGACAAGTTCAAATGAAGTGCCAAGAACTACAAAAATGGCTGTCGCTCGGCTTGTCTGCTGACCCCCCCCCTCAAGCAGGGTGAGGTTGCCAAGCAACCTGGGTGAGCTGCAGGTCTCATTAATTAGACACAGGTGCTCCATGCAGCATGTATGTCTCACTGAAATGCACAGTATATGTCTGAATGATCCCCCTGGAAGAGGGTCAAAAAAACCCTCAAGGTATGCCTCGAAACCAAAATCTAAATGACCAGAAGAATGCTCATCGTGTGTATAATGTCTGTGCCAAGTTTCAGGTGAAAATTGTATAAACTTTGGCCTCGAGAGTCAGAGCAAGCACAGGTGCGCCCTGCTCCTTCCGGTAAATTCTCTGCTTCAAAAACCATGGGAGTGAATGAGGCTGTGGATGGGAGTAGTCGATCAATCAACGTGTAGGGACCCAAAACTATACGAGCGACAGCTACAACAGTGGTATCAGTGCGATTACCTCGAATTTTCCTACATTTATATGTATAAATCGCGTCTGTAGTGGGGCATTTGAGCCCACGGTAGTGAAATACGTTTTATTTTTTCACAGATTTTTCTCCCTGCTCCTCACTCTAGCTGATGATGTCATCCACTCTAGCAAAAACATTCCGCCACATACACACCCATTATAAACCCAGAAATTTGACTAGAAACCTGCTCAACTTTGAGCCTTGATAGTTTAAAAACGGTAAAAGCTGTCGATGAGTGTAGTGAATCCATGAAGAGAAGGCAAGCATACCTCCGTTTTAAATTTTAAATGAAGTCTCTCGGTGAAAGTATGCCAGAGCAGTTCATTGTTGAAAATGTCTGTTGAAATTTATTTTTCTTCGGGCCTCCCCATTCATTCTTTATGGGAAATTTTTCTCAGTTTTTCGCGAATAAATTCGCGAAAAACACGCAAATCTCTTAGAAAAGACATAGCACACATGTCCAGGCCAAGCCAGTCGTTTTGATACCCGTTTTGTGTGTGTGTGACAAAAACTCTGGGTGTGTGCGTGTGTGTGTGTGCGTGTGTCTGTCTGTGTGTGTGTGTGTGTGCGTGTGTCTGTCTGTCTGTCTGTCTGTGTGTGTGTGTGTGCGTGTGTCTGTCTGTCTGTGTGTGTGTGTGTGTGTGCGTGTGTCTGTCTGTCTGTCTGTGTCTTTGTGTGTGTGTGTGTGCGTCTGTCTGTCTGTGTGTGCGTGTGTGTGTGTGTGCGTCTGTCTGTCTGTGTGTGTGTGTGTGTGTGTGTGTGTGCATGCTTGTGTCTGTAGAAATGTTCTAAATGAGTTGAATCTCAAAAAAAAGAATAAAAGTGTAATAGTACAAGATCCTGTTAATCCTGCACCAGCGCATGTTAGCATTACCAAGTTAGCAATTATAATGTGATTCATTCTTAGTGGCAAACAATAATGGTGGCGCCACTAACAGGCAGAACTAACAGGCATATATTAATGGCTAACAGTAATGACGCGACGCATGAGGGTTTTCTGAATAAAGAGCACTAACATGTACATACATACATATATATATACATATATGTGTGTGTGTGTGTGTGTGTGTGTGTGTGTGTGTGTGTGTGAGGGTGTGTGTGTGTGTGTGTTACTGTCTGTGTGTGTGTTACTGTCTGTGTGTGTGTGTGTGTGTGTGTGTGTGTGTGTGTGTCTGTGTGCGCACATTTAACACAGACAAGTTCAAACTGTCGCGCGGCTTGTCTGCTGACCCCTCCCCCCCTCCTCCTCAAGCAGGGTGCGGTTGCCAAGCAACCTGGGTGAGCTGCAGGTCTCATTAATTAGACACAGGTGTTCATGCAGCATGTCTGTCTCACTGAAATGCACAGTATATGTCTGAATGATCCCCGTCAAAGAGGGCCAAAAAAACCCTATATGGTATGCCTCAAACCAAAATCTGAAATGACCAGAAGAATGCTCATCGTGTGTATAATGTCTGTGCCAAGTTTCAGGCGAAAATTGTATAAACTTTGGCCTCGAGAGTCAGAGCAAGCACAGGTGCGCCCTGCTCCTTCCGGTAAATTCTCTGCTTCAAAAACCATGGGAGTGAATGAGGCTGTGGATGGGAGTAGTCGATCAATCAACGTGTAGGGACCCAAAACTATACGAGCGACAGCTACAACAGTGGTATCAGTGCGATTACCTCGAATTTTCCTACATTTATATGTATAAATCGCGTCTGTAGTGGGGCATTTGAGCCCACGGTAGTGAAATACGTTTTATTTTTTCACAGATTTTTCTCCCTGCTCCTCACTCTAGCTGATGATGTCATCCACTCTAGCAAAAACATTCCGCCACATACACACCCATTATAAACCCAGAAATTTGACTAGAAACCTGCTCAACTTTGAGCCTTGATAGTTTAAAAACGGTAAAAGCTGTCGATGAGTGTAGTGAATCCATGAAGAGAAGGCAAGCATACCTCCGTTTTTAGTTTTTAAATGAAGTCTCTCGGTGAAAGTATGCCAGAGCAGTTCATTGTTGAAAATGTCTGTTGAAATTTATTTTTCTTCGGGCCTCCCCATTCATTCTTTATGGGAAATTATTCTCAGTTTTTCGCGAATAAATTCGCGGAAAACACGCGAATCTCTTAGAAAAGACATAGCACACGATTCCCGGCCGAGCCGGTCGTTTTGATACCCGTTTTGTGTGTGTGTGACAAAAACTCTGGGAGGAGAAGCGATGCAAAAAAAGGGCGTAAGAATAATAATAATAACTAGAAAATTTCTAAAGAAATTTTGAGTGTGCCTGACTCTGGCCCTGTCGCCCCCATGCATTATTACTGACACTGCTCAGCAAATTCAGTACTAGAAAAGAAATTTTGGAAGTGACGAGTGGGCTGTTGCCGGGGTTCTGTGTTTAAAAAGCACACCTCAAATAGTCATTGTTAACATGTATATTTAGACACATTTATAACAGAGACAGCTTCAACAGTGTTATCAGTGGGTGTGTGTGTGTCTGTGTTGCTGTGTGTGTGTGTGTGTGTGTGTGTGTGTGTGTGTGTGTGTGTGTGTGTGTGTGTGTAACCCTTCTGAAGCAGAAAAGTATTAGTAATGATAATAATAACTTTAACTAATGGCCAGAATAAGAAACAGAAGATTTAAATTCGACTACGGAGCCCAGGTGTAACCAACTGATGCACAAGAACGACACGACACTGTGGCTCTTTTTGTTAATGAGAACAATGCTCCCCTATTTTAATATGAAGCTGGGGAGAATAATAAAACACATGAAATACATACAACAGCCTTACCCGGGTAGGTATAGAGAATAACAAACAAAATAAAGGTTTTCGCAGCTGCGTGTGGTTTTTCTTATTGTTCTGTTCACTTCAATATATGTGCACCCTTTAGGTGTCAGTCCAGCCACACGGTTGTGTGGGTGTGTGTGTATGTGTAAAAGTGAGCAAAAGGATTCAATTCACGGTGTACGTCTATGATCCTCCAGGGTCCGGCTCGCCATCAACGTCTCTCTCTGGCTCCGTCCTCCAGACAGGCTCTATCCAAATCCAAGGGTTCCTCAAAAACCTGACCTACAATAAGTAGGATCAGAACATATTTCTTCAATTTCTCAGATCTTAAATTATGAATTATTGTACATAAATCACTTTAAATTGTCTCTATATTATGTAGAGGATAAGTGCTTTAACTAACTTGTATTGCAAAATAAGATCACAATTTCTCAGTAGCAAAAGGTGAATAATTCAAAGTATATTATGATACCAAATGATTATTTTTCGAACAGTACCATCACATATATATATATATATATATGCTATTTACATAGCAATTAACATATTAATTATCACAAATAACCAAAATGTAAACTCTTGTAATGTTCACAGTAAGAAACCATAACTTAATGTGCTTAAAATAAACAAATATGTTCACAGTCACACACATGGCACACCATAACTCAAGTAAAAGCTAGACAAAATTGTTACATCAGAGCTTGGTGTGACTGGCAGTGCTGATTAGCCCCGGAGCTAGCGCTCCGGTATTAGCATTGAGCTAGTACTTAGCTCACGGAGTTAGCCGTTTAGCTTGTAGAATTAGCGTTTTAGCACTTAGCATTAGCACAGCAGGACGATCTCTCACCGCTGCGATTCTCCACCCGAGCGAATCCTCCAACTGCACTCCTGCAGATCGTGGTCGTCCGGGGAGTTTATCCACTTTTATGTTTTCTCCGTCCTGACATTAAGACCGTGTCCAGAACATGCTTCCTCTTGCTCCTTCTAGAGGCTACGGCGAAATGTGAACCTGCGTCAGGTGGGATTACAGACCGCGTCTGCTCCTCCGACTGTATGACAGATCGGGACCACAACTCATCCCTTTCAAATTAAAGTTCCCCTAGTTTTTCTACAAGAATAACCACAAATAGTCTTTTCTTCATGAATTTGACAGTCTTTTAACTCACATATTCTCTCTCTCTTTTAGATATAAAATATACCTTTTAATACACATGTTTTTTTTTCTGGGTTACATGTGTGTCTATGTTACTGTGTGTGTGTGTGTGTGTGCGTGTGTGTGCGCCCTCCCCCCCTCCTCCTCAAGCAGGGTGAGCTGCAGGTCTCATTAATTAGACACAGGTGTTCATGCAGCATGTCTGTCTCACTGAAATGCACAGTATATGTCTGAATGATCCCCGTCAAAGAGGGCCAAAAAAAACCCTATATGGTATGCGTCAAACCAAAATCTGAAATGACCAGAAGAATGCTCATCGTGTGTATAATGTCTGTGCCAAGTTTCAGGCGAAAATTGTATAAACTTTGGCCTCGAGAGTCAGAGCAAGCACAGGTGCGCCCTGCTCCTTCCGGTAAATTCTCTGCTTCAAAAACCATGGGAGTGAATGAGGCTGTGGATAGGAGTAGTCGATCAATTAACGTGTAGGGACCCAAAACTATACGAGCGACAGCTACAACAGTGGTATCAGTGCGATTACCTCGAATTTTCCTACGTTTTATGTATACTTGGTGTCTGTAGTGGGGCATTTGAGCCCACGGTAGTGAAATACGTTTTATTTTTTCACAGATTTTTCTCCCTGCTCCTCACTCTAGCTGATGATGTCATCCACTCTAGCAAAAACATTCCGCCACATACACACCCATTATAAACCCAGAAATTTGACTAAAAACCTGCTCAACTTTGAGCCTTGATAGTTTAAAAACGGTAAAAGCTGTCGATGAGTGTAGTGAATCCATGAAGAGAAGGCAAGCATACCTCCGTTTTTAGTTTTTAAATGAAGTCTCTCGGTGAAAGTATGCCAGAGCAGTTCATTGTTGAAAATGTCTGTTGAAATTTATTTTTCTTCGGGCCTCCCCATTCATTCTTTATGGGAAATTATTCTCAGTTTTTCGCGAATAAATTCGCGAAAAACACGTGAATCTCTTAGAAAAGACATAGCACACGATTCCCGGCCGAGCCGGTCGTTTTGATACCCGTTTTGTGTGTGTGTGACAAAAACTCTGGGAGGAGAAGCGAGCCAAAAAAAGGGCGTAAGAATAATAATAATAATAAGAAGAATAAGCGCGGTGGATAACATATAGTGTGCACTTTCAGGCACACTCAACTAGAAAATTTCTAAAGAAATTTTGAGTGTGCCTGACTCTGGCCCTGTCGCCCCCATGCATTATTACTGACACTGCTCAGCAAATTCAGTACTAGAAAAGAAATTTTGAGAGTGACGAGTGGGCTGTTGCTGGGGTTCTGTTAGCATTAGCATGTTAGCATTAACATGTTAACATTAGCATGTTAACACTGATGCGCTAGCAGTTAGCATTAGCATGTTAGCATGTTAGCATTAGCATGTTAGCATTAGCATGTTAACATTAGCATGTTAACATTAGCATGTTAGCATGCACATGTTAACACAGATGCGCTAGCAGTTAACATTAGCATGTTAGCATTAGCATGTTAGCATTAGCATGTTAACATGCGCATGTTAACATTGATGCGCTAGCAGTTAACATTAGCATGTTAGCATTAGCATGTTAGCATTAGCATGTTAACACTGATGCGCTAGCAGTTAGCATTAGCATCTTAGCATTAGCATGTTAGCATGCACATGTTAACACTGATGGGCTAGCAGTTAGCTTTAGCATGTTAGCAGTAGCATGTTAGCATTAACATTTCAGCATTAGCATGTTAACATTAGCATGTTAGCATGCACATGTTAACACTGATGCGCTAGCAGTTAACATTAGCATGTTAGCATTAGCATGTTAACATTAGCATGTTAGCATTAACATGTTAGCATGCACATGTTAACACTGATGCGCTAGCAGTTAACATTAACATGTAAGCATTAGCATGTTAGCATTAGCATGTTAGCATTAACATGTTAGCATTAGCATGTTATCAACATCAATCAACATGTATTTAATTCCTAGTGGCTAATGTTAATTAGCACTAATTTTAGCATTGGTCGCTAATGTTTGCAAATAGCATGTCTTTACAGCCTAAAAGTGTGTCTGTGTGTATATCTGTCTGTGTGTGTGTTACTGTCTGTGTGTGTGTGTGTGTGTGTGCGTGTGTGTGTGTGTGCGTGTGTCTGTGTGTGTGTGTGTGCGTGTGTCTGTCTGTCTGTCTGTCTGTGTGTGTGTGTGCGTGTGTCTGTCTGTGTGTGTTACTGTCTGTGTGTGTGTGCGTGTGTGTGTGTGTGCGTGTGTCTGTGTGTGTGTGTGTGCGTGTGTCTGTCTGTCTGTCTGTCTGTCTGTCTGTCTGTCTGTGTGTGTGTGTGTGCGTGTGTCTGTCTGTGTGTGTGTGCGTGTGTCTGTCTGTGTCTGTGTGTGTGTGCGTGTGTGTGTGTGCGCGTCTGTCTGTCTGTCTGTCTGTGTGTGTGTGTGTGTGTGTGTGTGTGTGTGTGTGTGTGTGTGTGTGTGCATGCTTGTGTCTGTAGAAATGTTCTAAATGAGTTGAATCTCAAAAAAAAAAAAAAATTGTAATAGTACAAGATCCTGTTAATCCTGCACCAGCGCATGTTAGCATTACCAAGTTAGCAATTATAATGTATTTCATTCTTAGTGGCAAACAATAATGGTGGCGCCACTAACAGGCAGAACTAACAGGCATATATTAGTGGCTAACAGTAATGACGCGACGCATGAGGGTTTTCTGAATAAAGAGCACTAACATGTACATACATACATATATATATACATATATGTGTGTGTGTGTGTGTTACTGTCTGTGTGTGTGTTACTGTCTGTGTCTGTGTGTGTGTGTGTGTGTGTGTGTGTGTGTGTCTGTCTGTCTGTCTGTCTGTGTGCGCACATTTAACACAGACAAGTTCAAGCTGTCGCTCGGCTTGTCTGCTGACCCCTCCCCCCCTCCTCCTCAAGCAGTTGCCAAGCAACCTGGGTGAGCTGCAGGTCTCATTAATTAGACACAGGTGTTCATGCAGCAGTATGTCTCACTGAAATGCACAGTATATGTCTGAATGATCCCCCTGGAAAAGGGGCCAAAAAACCCTCAAGGTATGCCTGGAAACCAAAATCTAAATGACCAGAAGAATGCTCATTGTGTGTATAATGTCTGTGCCAAGTTTCAGGTGAAAATTGTATAAACTTTGGCCTCGAGAGTCAGAGCAAGCACAGGTGCGCCCTGCTCCTTCCGGTAAATTCTCTGCTTCAAAAACCATGGGAGTGAATGAGGCTGTGGATGGGAGTAGTCGATCAATTAGCGTGTACACAGCCAAAACTATACGAGCGACAGCTACAACAGTGGTATCAGTGCGATTACCTCGAATTTTCCTACGTTTTATGTATACATCGTGTCTGTAGTGGGGCATTTGAGCCCACGGTAGTGAAATACGTTTTATTTTTTCACAGATTTTTCTCCCTGCTCCTCACTCTAGCTGATGATGTCATCCACTCTAGCAAAAACATTCCGCCACATACACACCCATTATAAACCCAGAAATTTGACTAAAAACCTGCTGAACTTTGAGCCTTGATAGTTTAAAAACGGTAAAAGCTGTCGATGAGTGTAGTGAATCCATGAAGAGAAGGCAAGCATACCTCCGTTTTTAGTTTTTAAATGAAGTCTCTCGGTGAAAGTATGCCAGAGCAGTTCATTGTTGAAAATGTCTGTTGAAATTTATTTTTCTTCGGGCCTCCCCATTCATTCTTTATGGGAAATTATTCTCAGTTTTTCGCGTATAAATTCGCGAAAAACACGCGAATCTCTTAGAAAAGACATAGCACACGATTCCCGGCCGAGCCGGTCGTTTTGATACCCGTTTTGTGTGTGTGTGACAAAAACTCTGGGAGGAGAAGCGATGCAAAAAAAGGGCGTAAGAATAATAATAATAAGAAGAATAAGCGCGGTGGATAACATATAGTGTGCACTTTCAGGCACACTCAATAAGAAGAATAAGCGCGGTGGATAACATATAGTGTGCACTTTCAGGCACACTCAATAATAAGAAGAACTAGAAAATTTCTAAAGAAATTTTGAGTGTGCCTGACTCTGGCCCTGTCGCCCCCATGCATTATTACTGACACTGCTCAGCAAATTCAGTACTAGAAAAGAAATTTTGAGAGTGACGAGTGGGCTGTTGCTGGGGTTCTGTTAGCATTAGCATGTTAACACTGATGCGCTAGCAGTTAGCATTAGCATGTTAACATTAGCATGTTAACAATAACATGTTATCATTCGCATGTTAACACTGATGCAATAGCAGTTAGCATTACCATGTTAGCATTAGCATGTTCACATTAGCATGTCAGCATTAGCATGTTAACACTGATGAGCTAGCAGGTAGCATTAGCATGTTAACATTAACATGTTAACAATGACGGCTAGCAGTTAACATTAGCATGTTAACACTGATGCGCTAGCAGTTAACATTAGCACGTTAGCATTAGCATGTTAACATTAACATGTTAGTACTAGCATGTTAGCATTAGCATGTTAACACTGATGCGCTAGCAGTTAGCATTAGCATCTTAGCATTAGCATGTTAGCATGCACATGTTAACACTGATGGGCTAGCAGTTAGCTTTAGCATGTTAGCAGTAGCATGTTAGCATTAACATTTCAGCATTAGCATGTTAACATTAGCATGTTAGCATGCACATGTTAACACTGATGCGCTAGCAGTTAACATTAGCATGTTAGCATTAGCATGTTAACATTAGCATGTTAGCATTAACATGTTAGCATGCACATGTTAACACTGATGCAATAGCAGTTAGCATTACCATGTTAGCATTAGCATGTTCACATTAGCATGTCAGCATTAGCATGTTAACACTGATGAGCTAGCAGGTAGCATTAGCATGTTAACATTAGCATGTTAACACTGACGGCTAGCAGTTAACATTAGCATGTTAACACTGATGCGCTAGCAGTTAACATTAGCACGTTAGCATTAGCATGTTAACATTAACATGTTGATACTAGCATGTTAGCATTAGAATGTTAACACTGATGCGCTAGCAGTTAGCATTAGCATCTTAGCATTAGCATGTTAGCATGCACATGTTAACACTGATGGGCTAGCAGTTAGCTTTAGCATGTTAGCAGTAGCATGTTAGCATTAACATTTCAGCATTAGCATGTTAACATTAGCATGTTAGCATGCACATGTTAACACTGATGCGCTAGCAGTTAACATTAGCATGTTAGCATTAGCATGTTAACATTAGCATGTTAGCATGCACATGTTAACACTGATGCGCTAGCAGTTAACATTAACATGTTAGCATTAGCATGTTAGCATTAGCATGTTAGCATTAACATGTTAGCATTAGCATGTTATCAACATCAATCAACATGTATTTAATTCCTAGTGGCTAATGTTAATTAGCACTAATTTTAGCATTGGTCGCTAATGTTTGCAAATAGCATGTCTTTACAGCCTAAAAGTGTGTCTGTGTGTATATCTGTCTGTGTGTGTGTTACTGTCTGTGTGTGTGTGTGTGTGTGCGTGTGTCTGTGTGTGTGTGTGTGCGTGTGTGTGTAACCCTTCTGAAGCAGAAAAGTATTAGTAATGATAATAATAACTTTAACTAATGGCCAGAATAAGAAACAGAAGATTTAAATTCGACTACGGAGCCCAGGTGTAACCAACTGATGCACAAGAACGACACGACACTGTGGCTCTTTTTGTTAATGAGAACAATGCTCCCCTATTTTAATATGAAGCTGGGGAGAATAATAAAACACATGAAATACATACAACAGCCTTACCCGGGTAGGTATAGAGAATAACAAACAAAATAAAGGTTTTCGCAGCTGCGTGTGGTTTTTCTTATTGTTCTGTTCACTTCAATATATGTGCACCCTTTAGGTGTCAGTCCAGCCACACGGTTGTGTGGGTGTGTGTGTATGTGTAAAAGTGAGCAAAAGGATTCAATTCACGGTGTACGTCTAAGATCCTCCAGGGTCTGGCTCGCCATCAACGTCTCTCTCTGGCTCCGTCCTCCAGACAGGCTCTATCCAAATCCAAGGGTTCCTCAAAAACCTGACCTACAATAAGTAGGATCAGAACATATTTCTTCAATTTCTCAGATCTTAAATTATGAATTATTGTACATAAATCACTTTAAATTGTCTCTATATTATGTAGAGGATAAGTGCTTTAACTAACTTGTATTGCAAAATAAGATCACAATTTCTCAGTAGCAAAAGGTGAATAATTCAAAGTATATTATGATACCAAATGATTATTTTTCGAACAGTACCATCACATATATATATATGCTATTAACATAGCAATTAACATATTAATTATCACAAATAACCAAAATGTAAACTCTTGTAATGTTCACAGTAAGAAACCATAACTTAATGTGCTTAAAATAAACAAATATGTTCACAGTCACACACATGGCACACCATAACTCAAGTAAAAGCTAGACAAAATTGTTACATCAGAGCTTGGTGTGACTGGCAGTGCTGATTAGCCCCGGAGCTAGCGCTCCGATATTAGCATTGAGCTAGTACTTAGCTCACGGAGTTAGCCGTTTAGCTTGTAGAATTAGCGTTTTAGCACTTAGCATTAGCACAGCAGGACGATCTCTCACCGCTGCGGTTCTCCACCCGAGCGAATCCTCCAACTGCACTCCTGCAGATCGTGGTCGTCCGGGGAGATTCCTCCTTTGGTTTTGTCCGAGTTTTTAATCACTTTTTTCCAGTTTATCCACTTTTATGTTTTCTCCGTCCTGACATTAAGACCGTGTCCAGAACATGCTTCCTCTTGCTCCTTCTAGAGGCTACGGCGAAATGTGAACCTGCGTCAGGTGGGATTACAGACTGCGTCTGCTCCTCCGACTGTATGACAGACCAGGACCACAACTCATCCCTTTCAAATTAAAGTTCCCCTAGTTTTTCTACAAGAATAACCACAAATAGTCTTTTCTTCATGAATTTGACAGTCTTTTAACTCACATATTCTCTCTCTCTTTCAGATATAAAATATACCTTTTTAATACACATGTTTTTTTATCTGGGTTACATGTGTGTCTATGTTACTGTGTGTGTGTGTGTGTGTGTGTGTGTGTGTGTGTGTGTGTCTGTCTGTCTGTCTGTCTGTCTGTCTGTCTGTGTGTGCGTGCGTGCGTGCGTCTGTCTGTCTGTCTGTCTGTGTGTGTGTGCGTGTGTCTGTCTGTGTGTGTGTGTGTGTCTGTCTGTCTGTCTGTGTCTGTGTGTGTGTGTGTGCGTCTGTCTGTCTGTCTGTCTGTGTGTGCGTGTGTGTGCGTGTGTGTGCGCCCTCCCCCCCTCCTCCTCAAGCAGGGTGAGGTTGCCAAGCAACCTGGGTGAGCTGCAGGTCTCATTAATTAGACACAGGTGTTCCATGCATGTCTCACTGAAATGCACAGTATATGTCTGAATGATCCCCCTGGAAGAGAGTCCAAAAAACCCTCAAGGTATGCCTCGAAAGCAAAATCTAAATGACCAGAAGAATGCTCATTGTGTGTATAATGTCTGTGCCAAGTTTCAGGTGAAAATTGTATAAACTTTGGCCTCGAGAGTCAGAGCAAGCACAGGTGCGCCCTGCTCCTTCCGGTAAATTCTCTGCTTCAAAAACCATGGGAGTGAATGAGGCTGTGGATGGGAGTAGTCGATCAATTAACGTGTAGGGACCCAAAACTATACGAGCGACAGCTACAACAGTGGTATCAGTGCGATTACCTCGAATTTTCCTACGTTTTATGTATACATCGTGTCTGTAGTGGGGCATTTGAGCCCACGGTAGTGAAATACGTTTTATTTTTTCACAGATTTTTCTCCCTGCTCCTCACTCTAGCTGATGATGTCATCCACTCTAGCAAAAACATTCCGCCACATACACACCCATTATAAACCCAGAAATTTGACTAAAAACCTGCTCAACTTTGAGCCTTGATAGTTTAAAAACGGTAAAAGCTGTCGATGAGTGTAGTGAATCCATGAAGAGAAGGCAAGCATACCTCCGTTTTTAGTTTTTAAATGAAGTCTCTCGGTGAAAGTATGCCAGAGCAGTTCATTGTTGAAAATGTCTGTTGAAATTTATTTTTCTTCGGGCCTCCCCATTCATTCTTTATGGGAAATTATTCTCAGTTTTTCGCGAATAAATTCGCGAAAAACACGTGAATCTCTTAGAAAAGACATAGCACACGATTCCCGGCCGAGCCGGTCGTTTTGATACCCGTTTTGTGTGTGTGTGACAAAAACTCTGGGAGGAGAAGCGATGCAAAAAAAGGGCGTAAGAATAACTAGAAAATTTCTAAAGAAATTTTGAGTGTGCCTGACTCTGGCCCTGTCGCCCCCATGCATTATTACTGACACTGCTCAGCAAATTCAGTACTAGAAAAGAAATTTTGAGAGTGACGAGTGGGCTGTTGCTGGGGTTCTGTTAGCATTTGCATGTTAGCATTAACATGTTAACATTAGCATGTTAACACTGATGCGCTAGCAGTTAGCATGAGCATGTTAACATTAGCATGTTAGCATTAGCATGTTAACATTAGCATGTGAACATTAGCATGTTAGCATGCACATGTTAACACAGATGCGCTAGCAGTTAGCATTAGCATGTTAGCATTAGCATGTTAGCATTAGCATGTTAGCATTAGCATGTTAGCATTGATGCGCTAGCAGTTAACATTAGCATCTTAGCATTAGCATGTTAACATTAACATGTTAGCATTAGCATGTTAGCATTAGCATGTTAGCATTAACATGTAACAGTAGCATGTTAACACTGATGCGCTAGCAGTTAGCATGAGCATGTTAACATTAGCATGTTAGCATTAGCATGTTAACATTAGCATGTTAACATTAGCATGTTAGCATGCACATGTTAACACAGATGCGCTAGCAGTTAACATTAGCATTTTAGCATTAGCATGTTAGCATTAGCATGTTAGCATTAGCATGTTAACATTGATGCGCTAGCAGTTAACATTAGCATCTTAGCATTAGCATGTTAACATTAACATGTTAGCATTAGCATGTTAGCATTAGCATGTTAACATTAGCATGTTAACACAGATGCGCTAGCAGTTAACATTAGCATGTTAGCATTAGCATGTTAGCATTAACATGTTAACATGCGCATGTTAACATTGATGCACTAGCAGTTAACATTAGCATGTTAGCATTAGCATGTTAGCATTAGCATGTTAACACTGATGCGCTAGCAGTTAACACTAGCATGTTAGCATTACCATGTTAATAATCAACATGTATTTAATTCCTAGTGGCTAATGTTAATTAGCACTAATTTTAGCATTGGTCGCTAATGTTTGCAAATAGCATGTCTTTACAGCCTAAAAGTGTGTCTGTGTGTGTGTGTGTGTGTGTGTGTGTGTGTGTGTGTGTGTGCGCGCACATTTTACACAGACAAGTTCAAATGAAGTGCCAAAAACTACAAAAATGGCTGCCACTCGGCTTGTCTGCTGGCCCCTCCCCCCTCTCCTCCTCAAGCAGGCTGAGGTTGCCAAGTAGAAGGGAGAAGTTTAAAGTGTAAAAGGATTGTAGAGACTGTCCTGAGACTGTCCTGAGACTCACCTGTCCAGGTGTGCAGTTCCGCCTGTTTTATTGTTTCAACACGATGATGTCGATCTGTTTACTGAGCGTCTGTTCAGTGTGTCTGTGTGTGTGTGTGTGTGTGTGTTTGTGTGTGCGTGTCTGTGTGTGTGCGTGTCTGTCTCTCTATCTATGTGTTTGTGAGAGACAAGGATAAAATGGCCGACATTAAAAATGTAGTCTTGATAGTCTGATATTAGGGGTGTAACAATATATCGTGTCACGAAATTTCGCGATACAAAAACGTCACGATACGTGTCGTGGAGGTAGCAAACTGTAGCGCGATATTGGGACAAATTTATCCAGTCAATACAAGCAGATGCTGATTTCTTTTTCAATGTAGTGATTTTGTTTTAACACAAGAGGGCGCTCTGAGTTGGTGGGTGACTAATCTGCCCCCCCCCTCCTTCTCTTTCCTATGCCTGTTGTTTGAGTGGGTGTGTGCGTTAGGATTTGCAGTCAGAATGGAAAACGACGTAGCTATAGAAGACGCCCCCGCCACATTTAAGTCACCGGTCTGGCGGCATTTTGGATTCCCAATTGTGGAAATAAACGGCGGCCGAGTGGCTGACAAGACGCAAACAATCTGCAAACATTGTAAGAGAACCCTACCGTACACCGCAGCTAACACTAGCAACATGCAAAGTCACGTGCAGCGCCATCACAGCGAATTACAGTTAGCGGTGCCTGGGAAGAGAGTAACGTTACTTAAAGGTCAGGCAACATTGACAAGTGCCTTTGGTCCTAAACTGTTACCATCGAGCGCAAGAGCCACTGCAATTACGAGGGATATTGGCATTTTCATGGCAGTGGATATGAGACCATTTTCTGTCGTGGAAAATGAGGGATTTAGGCGACTACTCCATACGCTGGAGCCAAAATACACAATCCCGTCACGCGTCCATTTTAGTCGGACAGTGCTCCCTAAACTGTACGAAGAGTCAAAGGCCACTGTTTTACAGACCCTAAAAGAGGCAAAAACGATCGCCATCACCACAGATGGTTGGAGTTCAAGGAATACCCAGAGCTACATCACAGTAACGGCACACGTAATCAACAATGACTGGGAAATGAAAAGTGTTGTTCTCCAAACGCGTCCACTTTTCGAGTCCCACACAGGCTTAAACATAGCCGAAGTTCTTACTGCAGCTGTCACTGAATGGGAGCTTCAAAGGGCAAACCATGGCATCGCTATTGTCACTGACAATGCTCACAATATGGATGTGGCTGTACGTGAGGCAGGCTTGGAGCTTCACATCAAGTGCTTTGCACATACGATAAATCTGGCTACTCAGGCTGGCCTTCGTGTTGTGCGCATCAGCCGTTTGCTCGGAAGAGTGAGGCGCGTGGCTGCTTTTTTCCATCGGAGTACCACAGCTGCTGCAGTGTTCACCTCCAAGCAGAAGCAGTTACAGCTGCCGCCACACAAGCTCTTAATGGATGTTATAACTCGGTGGAACAGCAGCTTGGACATGCTCGAGCGTTATCTGGAGCAACGAGAAGCCATCGCAGCATCTCTCGCTAGCCCGCAGATCAAACACAATGCCAGAGACATTGATACTCTTGACATCAGCTATATCAGAGATGCAGAAGACCTGGTGAAACTCCTCAAACCCTTAAAAACTGCCACCACAGTCTTGTGTGACGAGAAGACTCCCACCGTGTCTCTCATTGTGCCACTGAAGAGCATGATCCAACAGGTAGGCCTCTTTATAAAGTATAATATCAGTGCTTTGTTTATTATTTGTTTCCCCTTTTGTTATTGCACCTTGTTGTGTTGTCTATATTTTGTGTTCTACTCTACACTCTATTGTAGGAGACTTTGGGTTATTAAAAAGTGCTATATAAATAAAATTGATTATTATTTTTAACAGAGCATGGCACCAAACAAAGATGATTCCACTACCATAGCCAACACAAAGAGCGCAATCCTCAATAATATCTCAGGCAGATACAGTGAAGATGTGTACCACTGTCTGCTGGAGTGCACAGCGCTGGACCCCAGGTTTCGGGCTCTCCCCCAGCTAGACCATGGCCAGCGTGAGGCTGTCTTCCTCAGGGTGCAGGACAAGGCAAAACAGTTGGAGCAAAATCAGGTACGCCCATATGACTTTCTTCCTTTCATCTTCCACATAATAATTGAAACAATTCCTGTGTGTGTGTGTGTGTGTGTGCACGCGTGTGCCTGTGTGTGTTTTAGAAATGGCATCAGAATGAGTGCGTGTTGAGAAGGGGGGCTTTGTTGCTTATTTAAAGGGTCATTCCACTTTATGCTGTTAGATCACAGATGAGGAGACTGGTGCCAGGGGAGCAGCAGATGAAGATCCCACAGATAAAGAACAGGGGGCTGCGAGAGCTGAGCTGCAAGTGGAAGAGCCTTCTTCCAAGAGGACAGCACTTGAAGATCTACTTGGGGACTCATTTTCTGCTGAGACAGCAGATCAGTCCATACAGGGAGTAGAGAGAGAGATTAATATGTACAAAAGAGAGGCCTCTATCCCACTCACTAGTTGCCCTCTGAAGTGGTGGAGAGACAACCGTTCTCAGTATCCTTTGCTGTCTCAACTTGCCAAAGCATACCTCTCCATCCCCGCTACCTCAGTTCCAAGTGAACGTGTGTTTTCAACAGCAGGGGACATAGTTACTGCCCAAAGATCCCAACTGCTGCCAGAAAATGTGGATATGCTTATATTCTTGAAGAAGAATATGTCCATCTCTTAGGCTGGGAGCATGTGGCTGAAGCTCTGAGCTCTGTGATAAGCTAAATTACTCTCATGTTTGCATTTTGAGTTTGGGACTTTTCATACTTGATTATTTACTTTTATTTATTTATTTAATTTGAGTTTAGTTGTAAAATTTCTTGAAAAGAAAGAAAAGTCAAGTTATACATGAGAGAAACTATTCAGTTTGTGTTAAAATATTTTTACTGTTTTGCATTTTGTGTCTTTTAAATAAAAGACAATTTTTTTCCAGTCATATGTTCCTCATTCAAGGCTGTTAAGAAATACCGTTATAATATCGTATCGTATCGTTATCGTGACCTCAATATCGTGTATCGTACCGTATCGTGAGATTAGTGTATCGTTACACCCCTATCTGATATCATACACAGATTTCAATAAAGTTAGTCAAAGGCATGCTTGAGGTTGTCAAGCAACAAGGCTGAGCTCACCTGTCCAGGTGTGCAGCTCAGCCTGTATTGATCGTAGATCAGCAGATTTTTATTGTTTGAACACAATGATGTCGATCTGTTTACTGAGAGTCTGTTCAGTGTCTGTGTGTGCGTGTGTCTGTGTGTGTGTCTGTCTGTGTGTGTGTGTGTGCATGCTTGTGTCTGTGGAAATGTTCTAAATGAGTTGAATCTAAAAAAAAAAGAATAAAAGTGTAATAGTACAAGATCCTGTTAATCCTGCACCAGCGCATGTTAGCATTACCAAGTTAGCAATTATAATGTATTTCATTCTTAGTGGCTAACAATAATGGTGGCTCCACTAACAGGCAGAACTAACAGGCATATATTAGTGGCTAACAGTAATGACGCGACGCATGAGGGTTTTCTGAATAAAGAGCACTAACATGTACATACATACATATATATATACATATATGTGTGTGTGTGTGTGTGTTACTGTCTGTGTGTGTGTTACTGTCTGTGTCTGTGTGTGTGTGTGTGTGTGTCTGTCTGTCTGTGTGCGCACATTTAACACAGACAAGTTCAAGCTGTCGCTCGGCTTGTCTGCTGACCCCTCCCCCCCTCCTCCTCAAGCAGGGTGAGCTGCAGGTCTCATTAATTAGACACAGGTGTTCATGCAGCATGTCTGTCTCACTGAAATGCACAGTATATGTCTGAATGATCCCCCTGGAAAAGGGGCCAAAAAACCCTCAAGGTATGCCTGGAAACCAAAATCTAAATGACCAGAAGAATGCTCATTGTGTGTATAATGTCTGTGCCAAGTTTCAGGTGAAAATTGTATAAACTTTGGCCTCGAGAGTCAGAGCAAGCACAGGTGCGCCCTGCTCCTTCCGGTAAATTCTCTGCTTCAAAAACCATGGGAGTGAATGAGGCTGTGGATGGGAGTAGTCGATCAATTAACGTGTAGGGACCCAAAACTATACGAGCGACAGCTACAACAGTGGTATCAGTGCGATTACCTCGAATTTTCCTACGTTTTATGTATACTTGGTGTCTGTAGTGGAGCATTTGAGCCCACGGTAGTGAAATACGTTTTATTTTTTCACAGATTTTTCTCCCTGCTCCTCACTCTAGCTGATGATGTCATCCACTCTAGCAAAAACATTCCGCCACATACACACCCATTATAAACCCAGAAATTTGACTAAAAACCTGCTCAACTTTGAGCCTTGATAGTTTAAAAACGGTAAAAGCTGTCGATGAGTGTAGTGAATCCATGAAGAGAAGGCAAGCATACCTCCGTTTTTAGTTTTTAAATGAAGTCTCTCGGTGAAAGTATGCCAGAGCAGTTCATTGTTGAAAATGTCTGTTGAAATTTATTTTTCTTCGGGCCTCCCCATTCATTCTTTATGGGAAATTATTCTCAGTTTTTCGCGAATAAATTCGCGAAAAACACGCGAATCTCTTAGAAAAGACATAGCACACGATTCCCGGCCGAGCCGGTCGTTTTGATACCCGTTTTGTGTGTGTGTGACAAAAACTCTGGGAGGAGAAGCGATGCAAAAAAAGGGCGTAAGAATAATAATAATAAGAAGAATAAGCGCGGTGGATAACATATAGTGTGCACTTTCAGGCACACTCAATAATAATAAGAAGAATAAGCGCGGTGGATAACATATAGTGTGCACTTTCAGGCACACTCAATAAGCGCGGTGGATAACATATAGTGTGCACTTTCAGGCACACTCAATAACTAGAAAACTGCATTTCCTGCGGAAAGTGCGGTGTGGGTGCCCTCTGCGGCCGCCGGCCCCAGCGGCGCACCTGCTGCCCTTTTTCTTCATGTCTTTTCCCTGTCTCTTACACTCTCTCTCCCCCTCACATTCCTGTTACTCTTCAGCTGTCTCTATACTATAAAGTTTAAAAAGGCCATAAGAGATATATCTTAAAACTGTTGAAATTGGTTGAAAAGAGTAGAATAGTATGAAGTGATACAATGCTGTGCAACACTGTAGAAATTTAGATGAAAAGGTAGAATTGTAGAGAGTAATAGTTATAGTACAAGATCTTGGTGAACTGTGTAGTTTGACTGAACTCTGTAGTAGAAGAAGAGGTAGTTTAAATTGTAGGTCTGTATAAAGATTTGGAGTTTGTATAATGGATTTGAAATGGAAAATATTTGTAGAAAAAGTTGAATAATTTGTAGAATATTAATAGTAGAATTTAGTAAAATATTAGTGTGTGTGTGTGCATGCTTGTGACAGCTGTGCATGCTCAGTCCCTCTCCCTCTGACCCTCTGACACAAAAGTTTCAAATGAAGTCCCTCGAAGAGAAAATCCTGTATTAATACAACAAGCTGTGTCATCATTGCCTTCTTACTGGGCTCTTATTTTTAAGGTACTCTTATTTTGAAAAACTGTGTGTGTGCTTGTTCTGTTTGTGTGTGTGTTTGCATCTGCCTGTCTGTCTGCCTGTGTGTGGTGTGTCTGTCTCTCTATCTATGTGTTTGTGTTTGTGAGAGACAAGGATAAAATGGCCGACATTAAAAATGTAGTCTTGATAGTCTGATATCATACACAGACTTCAATAAAGTTAGTCAAAGGCATGCTTGAGGTTACCAAGCAACCAGGGTGAGCTCACCTGTCAAGGTGTGCAGCTCAGCCTGTATTTTTGTAGATCAGCAGATTTTTATTGTTTGAACACAATGATGTCGATCTGTTTACTGAGCGTCTGTTCAGTGTCTTTGTGTGTGTGTGCGTGTGTGCATGCTTGTGTCTGTAGAAATGTTCTAAATGAGTTGAATCTAAAAAAAATAAGATTAAAAGTGTAATAGTACAAGATCCTGTTAAAATGTGTAGTTTGAATTAAGTCTGTAGTAAAGTAGAAGTCATTTAAATTGTAGGTCTGTATAAAGATTTGAAGTTTGTATGATGGATTTGAAATGGTAAAATATTTGTAGAAAAAGTTGAATAATTTGTAGAATATTAATAGTAGAATTGAGTAAAATAATAGTACAATATCTGTGTGTGTGTGTGTGTGTGTGTTACTGTGTGTGTGTGTGTGTGTGTGTGTGCGCACATTTTACACAGACAAGTTCAAATGAAGTGCCAAGAACTACAAAAATGGCTGTCGCTCGGCTTGTCTGCTGACCCCTCCCCCCTCCTCCTCAAGCAGGGTGAGGTTGCCAAGCAACCTGGGTGAGCTGCAGGTCTCATTAATTAGACACAGGTGTTCCATGCAGCATGTATGTCTCACTGAAATGCACAGTATATGTCTGAATGATCCCCCTCAAAGAGGGCCAAAAAAACCCTCAAGGTATGCCTCGAAACCAAAATCTAAATGACCAGAAGAATGCTCATCGTGTGTATAATGTCTGTGCCAAGTTTCAGGTGAAAATTGTATAAACTTTGGCCTCGAGAGTCAGAGCAAGCACAGGTGCGCCCTGCTCCTTCCGGTAAATTCTCTGCTTCAAAAACCATGGGAGTGAATGAGGCTGTGGATGGGAGTAGTCGATCAATCAACGTGTAGGGACCCAAAACTATACGAGCGACAGCTACAACAGTGGTATCAGTGCGATTACCTCGAATTTTCCTACGTTTTATGTATACTTGGTGTCTGTAGTGGAGCATTTGAGCCCACGGTAGTGAAATACGTTTTATTTTTTCACAGATTTTTCTCCCTGCTCCTCACTCTAGCTGATGATGTCATCACTCTAGGAAACCACATACACACCCATTATAAACCCAGAAATTTGACTAAAACCTGCTGAACTTTGAGCCTTGATAGTTTAAAAACGGTAAAAGATTTTGAAAAAAGTTAAATACGAGTTTAATAGTTGAAGAGTTTGTGTAGAATTTGAAATTTGAATGAAGTCTGTAGTAGTAGTACAAGTTGTTGAAATTGTAGAATGTTTGTAGAAGTTTTGTAGAATGATTTGAAGTTTGTGTAATGCATTTTAAATAGGAAATTATTTGCAGAAAAAGTTGAATAATTTGTAGAATATTTATAGTAGAATGTAGAAAAGTAATAGCAGCTGTGGCATGAATGAGCTGAATCTAGTGGTATAATTTTTATTTTTGTAGGACAAAATTTGTAGGAGTAGTTAGAGGCCAAAAAACGTACGGAAGAAGAAAAATAATAATAAAGATGTAGGATAACAATAGTGTGGGAGCCCTTCAGGCACCCACACCAATAAGAAGAATAAGCGCGGTGGATAACATATAGTGTGCACTTTCAGGCACACTCAATAATAAGAAGAATAGGCGCGGTGGATAACATATAGTGTGCACTTTCAGGCACACTCAATGATGGTCAGATTAGTGCACAGTCAAAATAATCCAGTCAATTGATTTCTTTCTTTCTCTGTGTTTCTAATGTGCCCATTACTTATCACTCCAAATGACTAAGCCATTTTATATCCTTAATTACATGGCTCAATCAATATTTAGTCTCATCTTGTGTTTTCTTTGATTTGGTCTTTTATGGTACAGTCTGTCTTGGACATGATGAAAAACGACTCCTTCTAAAGGATTACAGGCCATCTAATATCTGCACAGGGATGGTTTGTAATGTATGGTATCTTTAAGTGTATTTTAATAGCTTCTGAAAATGTGGCTTGTAATTGTAAAAATCCATATATGAAGCATCTACAAAAATGACTGAATATCAGAAAACCCAGATCAATAGTAAATGGACTGTACTTAAATAGCGCCTTTCTAGTCTTCCGACCACTCAAAGTGCTTTTCCACCCTAAAATATATTACATTGTTAGAAAATGTCACTGGTTCTGTGCATATTTTTTATGCACAACTCAGCTGTGCAGTTTTCTCTTATTTTTGTGACACATTTCTAAACCATACATTTCACAACCTGGTTCAAAGACTGAGACAAGAGGGGAGACAACACGAGGTGGAACTGAAGAAAAAATGATGATACAAAAATGTAAATCAGGAAAACGTGTAGCCATCAGTACGTCATTAACGTGAAGCATGTACAATTGTGTGACTGAGAGTACGAAGAGAGAGAAGTCATAACCTGAACCAGAGAACCAAAACCAGAGTCTTCAAGAACCAGAGCACAGCAGAGCAGGGTAGCAGCTGAGAGCTTGCAGAATTAGGGAGGCCTTTATGGGGAGCTGCATACCAGCCAGGGCGCAGCTCATCTAGCTAATGACCCCTCCATTCAGCACCTGCAAGATCACCACAAGGAGAGCAATAGGGACACCTAGTGGACAGGTGCAGGGTCATCACAGTCAAATAATTGGGAGTGGTAAAGATACCTCAGAATTGGGAATTGGATTGGCAGGATGCGTTCAGTTACCTGAAGGTAATTGGCTAAGGGAGTGACCAGCCTATAAACTACTGCTGGTTAGAGAATCTGACTGCACCACAGCACCATGCTTTTGATTTTTCACATGATTCAGCGGCAAGCAGCGAGGCAAGAATTTTGTTAAAACACGACAGCACGAGTGAAGAAAGTGAAGGCGTGAGGAAAATGGAGGAGGACGAAACCCGAAGTGCAAGTGAAGAGAGCGAGGCAAGTGGTTCAGTAGTACAGTTTGTTCCGAAGAGAGGCTCCCATTCTGTAGTGTGGCAATATTTTGGGTTTAAACCATGCGACGACGACCAGTGCGACGTACACTGCTGCATATGCTCTGCCCCAGTTGCAGCGAAGAAGGGCAATACGACCAACCTCTTCAATCATCTCAAACGGCACCACAAGGTGCAATATGAACAATCAGTGCAAAACAAGACCCCTGAAAATTCCTGTTCAAAAAAAACAAACATCTATAACGGACACTATACACAACACGACACCATACCCGCCCAGCTTCAGGAGGCAAAATGAAATAACTACCGCTATCGCTTACCACCTTGCTAAAGATATGGCGCCCATCAACACGGTAGAGCATGCTGGGTTTAAACAATTGATTAAAACTTTGGATAAACGATATTCCATGCCTTCACGGAACTATTTTTCGAATGTTGCTTTACCTGCCATGTACGGCGAGAAGCGGGCAGCTGTCGAGACCGAATTGGGAGAAGTAGACTACTACTCAGTAACATCGGATCTGTGGTCCAGTCGGACCATGGAACCGTATTTGAGTCTAACAGTTCATTTTATAGCGACTGACTTCACCATGAAAAACAGATGCTTGCAGACAGCCTTCTTCCCTGAGGACTACACTGGTCAGGCTATAGCGGACGGATTAAAGGAGGCTCTCGCATCGGGGGGTTTGGAAGAGGAAAAACTGGCGTGCATTACAACTGACAATGGACAAAACATCGTCAAAGCCATTTCCATCAACAATTGGACAAGGCTGCAATGTTTTGGCCATAGGCTGCATCTCGCAATTGGTAAGCATTTTGAAGTTACCATATAGCTTCACATTAACAATTATCAACTATAAGCTTTTGGCCTACACCTAGCCATCTTCAAGCCTACAACCAGTCCTAGTTATAGCAGTAGGCCTAATATCATAATGATATTATGTAATAACAACAACAACAACAACAACAACAACAACAACAACAACAACAATAATAATAATAATAATAATAATAACAATAAAACAAATATCATTTTGGCTATTAACTTAATGTATTTATTTGAATGTATGCATTTCTTTCCATTATAGAGAATGCCATGAAGGACTCAAAAGTTGACCGAGCAGTGGGTCTTTGCAAGAAGATTGTGGGTTCCTTCAGTCACAGCTGGAAGCGGAGCAGAGACCTTGCTGAGGCCCAAAAGGAGCTCAAACTGCCTATGCACAAACTGAAAACAGAGTGCTCAACTAGATGGGGATCAAGGCAAGCGATGGTGCAGCGGATACTTGAACAGCTTCCAGCTATCTCACATGTGCTCTCCCCTGATCGGAAGGCCAGGCATCTGGCAAGATGTTAAAGTCCTTGAGGCCATCAACAGTACCCTCACCCCACTAGTCGACTTCACAGATGCCCTTTCTGGAGAACAATATGTTAGCATCTCTTCTGTGAAGCCGGTTCTCCATCTGTTTGAAACCTCTGTATTGGCTGTGGGAAACGATGACACAGAGTTCACCAAATCCCTTAAATCAAAGATCTTGGGATACCTGCAGGAAAAGTACAGCGACTCAAAAACTCAGGATCTGCTCGACATGGCAACAACACTCGACCCCAGATTCAAAATGAGTTACATCAGAGAGGAGGTCAAACCCACTGTGAGAGCAAGACTGATGGATGAGATGACTGGCCTAAATCCAGCTAAGGTAAGATCATGTTGATTTTTTTCTACAACTAATTATTTACTTCAGTCCTGTTATATTACACAATTAAAGTATCAATATCATTTGTAAAAATCATTTGTCAAACAAACCAAGATTAACTTAAATTATGTCACACTTCTTGGTTGGCACACCTCCATCCAGTCAGGTTACATGGTTTTTGGCTGGTTTATTCCTGTTGAGCAAATAGACATGCAGCTCTTGAAAAACAAAACAAAACAAAAAACCCAAACAAAAACAAAACAAACACACACACACCATTCTGATGCTCTCCTAGTTTCTGCCTACTTGTACCTTAGCGTTTATCTATGCACAGTTTGCACACTACTGCTCTCATTATATATCAGTAAATGAAGCAAAGGAAAGACTAATCCTACAAAGCAAAGCAATAAAATAAACAAGTATCTACCACAGTAATATTTATAAAACACTATTAATACAATTTCAATGAGTAATGTCATCAAAAAACAATTTAGAACAAATTAACAAAAGTACTGTTATTCAAAGCAAAAGTATTTCTCCAACATTTATATAAATATCCTTCATTCTTTTCCAGCAATGTGCCCCTTCAAGTGCCCCGGAGCCCCCAAAGAAGGCCCGCAAGACCCTGGGTAGATTCTTCAAAGCAGCCAAAGACAGGGAGGAGTCAGACCCAGCAGTGACCCATGAACAAGCTGCCCTCTTAGAGCTGGAGTCGTATCTCCTAACACGACTCATCGACTCAGAAGATGACCCTCTAACCTGGTGGAGGGAACATGTGGGCATTTATCCACGGCTGTCTGTGCTGGCAAGGAAATATCTTGGCATTCCTGCCACAAGTTCACCGTCTGAGCGATTGTTTAGCACAGGGGGAAATATTGTCACTTGTCAACGTTCATCACTGAAACCACAGCATGTTGACCGACTGGTCTTCTTGGCGAAGAATCTATGAGACAATTATGCGAACGTTGTCCTGTACATTATGCGAACGTTGGCCTGGAGCTGCATTACACTGCATTCATGCATTAGATTTGAGTTTGTTTTTTGAAAATGCAAACGTTGCCCTGGAGCTGCATTACACTGCATTCATGCATTAGATTTCAGTTTTTTGTTTGTTTTTTGAAAATGTTGACTTGATTGAGCCGAGTGAACAGGTTCTAGTGCAAGATGGGGCTCTTGTCTTTCCCATGTTTTAATGTTCTTCAGAGTCCAAGATATTTAAGTTTGTATAGACTGATGGCACCATTTCCCAAAATCTCAGGCATTCAGCAGGCATTTTTTTGCATCAATGGGTTAAGCCCTTTGTGTTTTTTGTTTAAAATCGCACTTATTTTGCACTTATTGTGGTTTATCAATAGTTTAAATAAAACTTCAGTAGTTAAATATTTTTGTCACGCAAATTACTCACATGCAAATTTTGGATTTGAGTTGAATAAAGATTTAACTTTTGTTTGGAAAAAAAATCATGCAGAAAATCGTGATCTCAATTTTTATCAAGAAAATCGTGATTCACATTTTTTCCAGAATCGTGCAGCCCTACTGTATGGTTAGCTTGATATAGTTTTCAGTTGATTTAATGAAGGTAAAACACAGTGAATGGTCGTGCGTAATGGCACTGCTCTCTGACGCAACACTTCTCCGGGACTGGAGAAGCTGCTGCGGCTACAGGGATTTCATGAACTGAAAGAGAAGCTCTTCATATAATGTTTAGATACAATAAGCATCACCCACATTCATAGACCAATGCAGGGTGAATATTTAGTTTAGTATTGAACGTATTTTATGATCTGTGACACATTGTCAGCTTTGGGCATGTACTCACACAGCGGACTGCGTACAGACAGACAAATGCATAATGAGATTATAGCGAAACTGTATGCCTGTTGTAGGCCTGCCACGGTTAAAAATTGACAGAACTTTCGGCACGAATTCGCCAGTGTATTTATCATGTCCTCATTGCTTAATATCGCTGCAACTAGATTACGGGCGGCCTGGCTCATTGTCTTTCGCTTTTACAGACTGTTACACAAGATGGCTGCAGGCACTGCCGCAAAGTCTGACGTCAGTGAAGTTTCAATCAATATATTCAAGGTTTCATTCAATATATTCAGACTTCATTCAATATATTCAAGGTTTCATTCAATATATTCAAAGGTGTAATTTCCTGAACGGCATGCCATAATATATATATATATATATATATATATATATATATATATATATATATATATATATATATATATATATTGGTATCTATTGTTTCAAAGGCTCACTGTAAGATAACATAAACACGACAATTATTATTTAAGGTGATTTTACACAAATGAAAACAGTTATGAATGTCATATTCCAACCCGTTCTCATCTGATACCGACGTAAAAGGTACCCTTTCGTGTCTGTATGAAACGCTCAATTGACTCCAGTATAATCCGTTTGCGCTGGTAAGAGACGCTCAGAGCAGAGCTCCAGCCGTCCATTCACTCCAATAATAACCCGACTACAGCGATACATGATGCTGCAAGCTAAAATCTGATTGGACAACCGAGAACCCTCTGCCCGGAACTCTTTTTCTCACTATGTTAAAGATTTCTTTTATTGATATCAACGTTTCTCAGCACAAACACGCCAAAGTGTCACTGATAATTCAACAATAAGATAGCTTCATGTTGTGGCCCTCAGTATGTTATTTTTTCTCCTTCTAGCCTGAGAAATAAACTTTTATTCCTTTGTTTTAGATAGCAGAAAGGCCTACACTACCCAGAATGCTCGACCACCGACGATTTGCGAGCTACAATGTGATTGGACAACCCAGAACCGTCTTCCTGGAAGTGTTTTTCTAACTATGTTAAAGATTTGTTTTAATAATATCATCAACGTTTCTCAGCACAAACATGCCAAAGTGTCACTGATAATTCAGCAATAAGATAGCTTCATGCTGTGGCCCTAAGTATGTTTTTTTTCTCCTTCTGGCGTGCAAAATAAACTTTTATTCGTATGTTTTGGATAGCGGAAAGGTCTACACTACCAATAAGGCTCGACCACCGACGATTTATGACGCCCCTTCACCTCTGATACGCAATACGTAATGCATCTTCGGAGTCGTAGTAAACGTATGTTTCAAGTCAGGGTCCATCGACGAGAATTTCTCATCGTGACACGAGCCAGATCCCAGCCAAGTAAGTTGTGATAAACTCTGCGGGTAATTTGCATGTTAACAGAACTATTAATCAGTTCTAAAATATTTTCAGAGAGCAGTCTGTGTACCAAGAGAACTATCTCTGCAACAGTTAATTTTTTTTCTTTTGTAATGTATTCGCATGTGAAAGATACTAGCTAACATTAGTACTAGTTTATATTAGCATTGTAGTTTTAAAGCAGTCTTTAAATAATGTTATATATTCTGTACTATACTAACAAATGTAACTGTAATAATTTTCTCGAACACCATACCTGATAATTCTCTCCAAGACTTTCTAGTATAACAAATACATATGTAAACATGTTATCAATATGAACACCAAGATTCTCATAAGAGCATACCTGATTACCTCCCTGAAGTGGTTAGCATCACCCTTGTGCAAAACTATATGTCACAGTACTAGGTTGATGTGTCTTATGCTATGCGCTACAAAGTCAGAGAAGCAGTGTCATCAGAGGGTTTAGGTTATTAACTATCTGGAATTATAGTCACACTAATTAATGTACAATGTAAAAAAAAGCACTTAATCTCACACTACTTGTACTTATTGATTTGGGTCAGTGAGGCTGTCAGATGATTTATTTTATCCCAATATTTACAAGTTGTAACTTTGGTTTAAAAAAAATCTTAAGACATGCAAAAAATTTATATATGCAACTTGTATGTCTTTCTTTTGTTTATATCATGTATTTCAGGGAAACGAAGATGTTAAAGTGAAGTGGAAGCCCTGCTCAACATGGTAGATAGTAACCACTGTGTTGGACTGGAAACAGACGTTTATATTGTTGAAAATAGTTATCACATCATTTTGAATTCTCTCTCTCTCTCTCTCTCTCTCTCTCTCTCTCTCTCTCTCTCTCTCTCTCTCTCTCTCTCTCTCACCATCTATACACATACATGTCTCATTAATGCATGTCACTAACTAAACTTCTGTGCTAAAGTTTCTGTGCTCTCTCGTCCAGCAGGTTCTCATGGATCAGGGCTGCTGCTGTGGTCCTGCAGGACGTCCATTACACATATTACTACTGTCATTACTGCTACCATATCTCCATTACAGTTTATAGTTAGTTGATGATTTGCTGCTGCTGTGCATCTGTGTTTCTCTATCTCTTATCACAGGTTCCACTGCTACTGTAATCATTTTATCATTCATTGTATTTAAATGTCATTTTATCAGTCATTGCAATTGTACAATATGTTTGTGTTAATTTGTTCTGTACACGTGACATCTATTGCACGTCTGTCCGTCCTGGGAGAGGGATCCCTTCTCTGTGGCTCTTCATGAGGTTTCTTCCATATTTTTTCCCTGTTAAAGTTTTTTTTGTGGGAGGTTTTTCCTCACTGGAACCGAGGGTCGAAGGACAGAGGGTGTCACTCCCTGTACAGATTGTAAAGCCCTCTGAGGCAAAATGTGTTTTGTGAATTTGGGCTATACAAATAAAATTTTAATTGATTTGACTAATTTGAATTAAAATGAAATTGTATAAAGCATGACATGAATATAGAAGATATTTCAACCTAGATATTCTTATATGTCACAACCTAACTTATCCTTTTAACCTATATTGTGTGTGTGTGTTGTTGTTGTTGTTATTGTTGTTGTTGTTTTCTTTTCCTGACAGTGGCAAAGTGTGGGATGACACATGGGAACCTGCACAAGCTTATCTGTAAAACAGCCCACCACAGGTTGCAGAGTTGGCACCACAAGTTCCCAGTTCAAAGTTCAATAAAGTTAAAGTTCATCATAAAAGTTCAGAATAAAATATTGAATACACATTTCAGTCAGTGTCAGTCTCTGTTTCATTCTATAACTGGCTTAAGTACATAAAACATCTATAAATCCAATAGATCAATAATATCTCACGTAATGTGATCACAGCTCTCGATATCTTACATTTGTGGTCTACTTTTCATTACACACATACACATACACACGGAAAAAAAAATAGAATCAAAATAGGACAATTAAATATTTGGCTATGTAAGTACATAGTATAAGTAGGGTAGTAAAATATCAGTTTAGGAAGTCTATTGATCAAATGTTGATCTTAAATTTTTTTTAGAGGAACATAGAGATAACATCATCTAAATATTTTAATATCTTGTGTGCTGATGAAGGCTTGAATGGATCGTTTATTTAACTTGATCAATAGTTTCATATCTATGACAATAATTTGATAGGTTAAACAAGGTTGGTTTAGGCCTGGCAATACAGCATGCCTCCTGATACGTATACTCGCTACTCGTAATTGTGATGAGTTAAAGCCTTAACTAGTAGGCCTCATTGAGTACAGAACGGCTGACCTCTGACCCTTCCCAAGGGGCCACAGGTGCGAAACTCTGCACACTCGATTGTGGCCCATGTCCTGATACGCATACTCAAATTTCAACCCCCTGCCTCAAAGCTTCGATGAGTTATCAGGAGATAGTGACTGGAAAAGAAGAGGGTCAGATTTGGGGGACTCACTAAAAAAACGTGACTTTTTGGCCGCCGCACGGCAGCCTTTGACCCCGGGGGGCCCAGATTTGAAACAGAGGATCCCCCGCGGGCCCTGAATAATGAACCGGTGAAAAAAAACCCACAAGTCCAGTAGAATTTTTTTTGCCCTGTCTGGATTCCTGAGCATTGGGGTCCTGTCAGAATCATGCAGTCTTATACCCTCTGACCTGCGTGGAGGTTTTGGAGGACATGTGTTTCTACAAGTCGCATGGGTCTGAAATTTTAGTATGTTGTTCAGGGGCATGAGACGAGCGGATAGACGTTGGTCCGGTCCACGTCGGCCCAGTACTTTTCGATAGGCGGGGCCGAGAAAGGACACCGTTACACGAATCTGCTCCCTCGCTGCCACCACAAAAATGCACCGAACTGCATGAAACTCACTGTGCTATTCTAAATGGAGGTCTGGGTCAGGCTCCCAAAGTCCCAACTCTGTAGGCCTTCTAGAAAGCTAACTAGCTCTACAGTGATGGGATTGTGACGGGACCAAATCCCAGCAGAAGGCTCCACAGTGTAGGACATAGTCAAATTTTAGCCTTCTACCTCAAAGCATTGTCAAGTTATTCCCAAAAAGGTGTCCAGAACGGGTGACCTTTCCAAAGGGGATACGGGGGTGAAAATGGGGGCTGTGATCAGACCCTGCGCCCTGATACACATACTCAGATTTCAGCCTCCTGCCTCAAAGCGCTGATGAGTTATTTACAAACCAAACAGGTGTTTTAAAGCCTGAACTACTAGGCCTCGTTAAGTACAGAACGACTGACCTGTGACCCTCCGGAAGGGCGCACGGGTCTGAAACTCGACACCGTGGTCGACCCTGCTGTCCCAATGCGCGGGTGCGGATTGTAGGCCCCTACCTCAAAGCGTTGATGAGTTATCAGGGGATATGGCCTTGACCTTGGGGTCAGCTTAAGGGTGGCTCAGATATGTTCTGTGACTGACTGACAGCATGCTTTTTAATAAAACACTCTAGCAAATATGTCAATTCGACTTTGATGATTTCTTCGACAAAACACTGAAAAAAACTCACATGGTGAGTGTGCTGCATGGTGCTTTTGTGATCCTTTGAGCAGGCCAGAAAGCTTTCCATGAATAAAATTGTTACTGTATATGAATATATACACAGTACAGCTCCAGCGTAAACTGCACATAGAAAATTCCATTTTTCCTTCTCAAAAGGTCTGTTGATAAAAAGCTCTGTCTAAAAACAGACATTATAAAAAGCACATTAGACAGAGAAGTGATTAACTTTTTATTTTATCAGTCATAATATCAATGCTGAAGTCACTCTCAGCTGCATCCTCTGAATTTTCCTCCTCCTCCTTGTCTGTTTCCAGGAGTGGTTGGTGGCTGAGGATTCTCTGGTAATCCTTGACTTTTAGCATTCCAACTTTCAGTTCAGTTTGTTTTCTTTAGGAGCAGGCAATTGAGTCCCCTCTTTGCATCCTCCGACATGCCAACAATAGAGGCTGTAAAAAGAATAAAACCAATTGTAGGAGCCAATATGAGTTTTTGTTGATTATTTAGTTAAAACCAGCCACCAAAAGAAGTCAAATGGCGACTACATAAGTCAAGAACCTGCCTTGGATGGATGAAGAGGAATAAAAGGGACCTTGGATGGAAAAGGATGATGGAACAAAGAGGAACATGCAGGTACCACTCTGTTATTGGAAGGCCCAGAGTGAATCTAAGTCAAATCTGACCAATCAGTATGTTTATTCTGACATTTTGAGTGGAGTCCTGTTAAATGTTTCAGGACTAAATTGACTTGAAGAATATTGAGTTGTATTTCTTTGAAAGAAAAGCAGCAAAAGTTTGTAAAGCTAAACAAAGGGCTTTAGTTTCCAATATGGAGGCCAGTGCCACTGATTTGTCTGTTTCGTTACCTGTTGACACTGAAAGGAAAGAGGAAAGGTTTAAGTTAGAAAAGAAGAAAAAGGAAGCAAGAAATGCCAGAAGGAATAAGATTGCTTCTATGACTCGCAAAATGAATAAAATAACTGAACTTATGTCTGATACAGCAAATCTGGAGGTTGTAAAGGAAAATTTACAGAAATATACAGAAATGGAAGAGGAGTTTAAAGGACTGCACAAACAATATCAAGAGCTTTTGACAGAGGATGAACGTGCAGAGGACACAGAACAGTGGTATGAGCCTAAGAGAATTATTATTGATGAGTTTAAGACTAAATCTCATGAGTGGAGTCAATCCTGTACTGTTCCACCTCTACCTGAGAGAGAAGATGAAATAGGCCCTAAAGACAGCGTTTCCTCAGTAAGTCAGAGATCTAAAGGCTCAGTGGCAAGCTCAGATTCAGCTTGTTTGGTGGCACAGGCCGAGAAGGCAGCACTTTTAGCCAAAGCTGCTTTTATAAAAGAAAGACATGGTCTAGAAGAGAAGGAGGGGCGTCTAGCTAAGGAAAAAGAAGAAATAAGAAGACAGAAAGAGACTTTAGACTTTGAAGCTGAGTTGTCAGCTGTGAATGCCAAACTCGCAGTGTTGACTGGTGAGAAGCAGGTGGCTTCTACCCCAGCTGATGGCATGGAAGCATATTTTGAGGAGGGAAGATTGGAGATCGCAGACATGGATACGCTGCAGCCATTGGCTCACTTACCTGAGGAAAGAGTTGTCCGTCCCAAGGGCATGGCGCACCACATATCTATACCTCTGTTTCAGGTACCCAGGAGCCATGGAGGTCTGCAGAGTGACCACAAAGGTCATCGGCTGCTTCCAGAAGTTCAAGAGGAAGCACAAAGAGCACAGCCTACACAGTCTCTGCCGGCTCAGCATGCAGTACTGGGAGGTAAAGCTGTGGTAAAACCTGGTCTTGAGAAACCTTTGGGGCATTCAGACAGAACTGAGCTCAGTACAGAATACAGACAGTTAGCACCCAGCAATGTCTTTGCAGATTCACGAGCAGCAACGGTAGATTCTATGTTGTCAGAGCAGGAACAAGAGCAGCACAGGTTATTGCAGGGACATGTAGCTTCTAATAATCTACTTGCAATTTTGAATAGACAAAATGAAATTACATCTATGCTTCTTAAACAGCAACAATTATCTACATTGCCACCTAAAGGTGTCACTATCTTTGACGGTGACCTTTTACAGTTTAGATCCTTTATAGCTTCATTTGAACACAATATCGAGATGAAGACAGACAATGGACAGGACAGATTGTTTTACCTTGAACAATATACAAAGGGCCAAGCCAGAGACCTAGTAAGAAGCTGCCAGCATATGGATGGAGAGCTGGGCTACCTTAGAGCCAAGCGCTTGTTGCATGAACATTATGGCAATGAGTATAAACTCTCCACTGCTTACATTGAAAAGGCTCTTAGCTGGCCTGCTATAAAGCCTGAAGATTCAAAGGCCTTGAACGAGTATGTCCTGTTTCTGAAAGGATGTTGTAATGCCATGTCAAAGATGGACTACATGAACGAACTGAATGTCGCCTCAACCTTAAAAGCCATTGTCATGAAATTACCCTTTAAGTTGCGGGACAAATGGTGGGCTAAAGCTCAGGAGATACTGGAGGGCAACAGCAAGATAACATTTGCAGATCTTGTACAGTTCATTGAGAGACAGGCAAAGATATGGTTTAACCCAATATTTGGTGATATACAGGAGATGGTTGCAAGTAGAAATAAGCGGCCCAATACAAGCAAGTCCATTTAGGCCCAAGCTTAATTGTGCAACTAATGTGTCAACACTAGGTACCCCAGTGACTTTCAACTTGAACAGTGACGTCAATTCCCCATTTCTCAACTGTGAAGGTGCCCACGGCCTCAATCAGTGCTGTGACTTCCAGAGAAAATCACACAGAGATAAGTTGAACCTTTTAAAGGAAAAGGGTCTCTGCTTCGGTTGTTTATGTAAAGGACACATAAGCAAAGACTGCAAAGGACGGCTGTCATGCAAAATCTGCAACCGAACGCATCCCAGTGTGCTTCACATCAACTTTCAAGTTAAAAATAAAGAATCCGAGTTGGCAGGGTCACCACGCATCAAGGAGGTATCATCCAATGTTTGTGGGCATAATGGGGCCGGTAACTCTAACTGTGCATTGTCAATTTTACCTATTCAAGTGAAGTCCGTTAAGGGCAGCAAAGTCATTGATACTTATGCTCTTCTCGATCCAGGCAGTTCAGCAACATTCTGCACGGAAAGGCTGGCTCATAGGTTGGGCTTAGCCGGAAAACCAACAAATGTGTTGCTGAGAACAATGTCACAGGAAAGACCTATCAGGAGTACATTGTTAACAGGGCTAGAGGTGAGTGAACTTAAAGGTAACAACTTCATTCCCTTACCTGAAGTCTACACTCAAAGGTCCATGCCGGTAACAAAGGACAACATCCCCACAAAGGAGGACTTAAAAGAATGGTCCTACCTCAGTGACCTTCAGTTACCACAGATAGACTCTGATATTGACCTGCTCATTGGCATGAATGCAGCAAATGTGATGGAACCCTGGCAGGTAATTAACTCACAAGGAAGGGGGCCCTACGCTATAAGAACCCTGATAGGATGGGTGATTAATGGCCCACTAGGAAGAAGCAGCGGTAAAGGTGTGGACAAGGCCACAGTGACTGCCAATAGGATCTCTTTGGTTGACCTGCAAGAACTTCTGGGAAGTCAGTACAACACTGATTTCAATGAGAAGGTCTATGATGAAAAAAATGAGATGTCAGTGGAGGACAAAAGGTTCCTGAACATTGCTAATAAATTTGTTATGGTCAAGGCCGGTCATTATTGCATAAATTTACCCTTTAAAATGGACAACATCATAATGCCTAACAATCATGTGATTGCAGAGCAACGCCTTTTGAGTCTGAAAAGAAAGTTCAAAAGAAATCCAAACTATCAAAGGGAGTACACAGAGTTCCTTGGCGACGTCATTCACAAAGGTTACGCTGAAATTGTTCCCCCAGCACAAGTGAACAGAACTGATGGCAAAGTTTGGTATATACCTCATCATGGGGTGTATCACCCAAAAAAGAAAACAATTAGGGTCGTTTTTGATTGTGGCGCATCATTTCAGGGAACATCCCTTAACTCTGAACTACTCCAAGGCCCCAGTCTGACGAACACACTGATAGGAGTGCTGACACGCTTTTGACAGGAACCAGTAGCAATGATGTCAGATATACAGGCCATGTTCCATCAGGTCAAGGTAATGGAAAGTGATACAGACTTCCTGCGATTTTTATGGTGGCCACAGGGAAACATTGATAATGCACCTGAGGAATTTCGGGTGACTGTTCACTTATTTGGAGCTGTCTCCTCACCCAGCATTGCTAACTTTGCACTCAGAAAGACCGCACAAGACAACGCGAACAGCTTTCCTCCTGAGGTAACAAGTACAATCATGGAAAACTTTTACGTTGATGACTGTTTAAAATCTGTGCCCACAGAACAGGAAGCAGTGAAGTTGATCTCAAACCTAACCACAGTCTGCCATAAAGGAGGATTCCATTTGTCAAAGTGGATAAGCAACAGCAGAGCTGTCCTTGCTGCTGTCCCACCAGAAGACAGAGCTAAGGAGGTAAAGGAGTTGGACTTAAGCAAAGATCAATTGCCCATGGAACGAGCCCTAGGACTTCAGTGGTGTGTACAACGTGACGCTTTCAAGTTCAACATCACCATTAGCGACCATGCACATACCAGAAGGGGCATCCTATCTGTGGTAAGCTCTATATATGATCCTATAGGCTATCTATGTCCACTTATCTTGCCTGCCAAACTGTTGTTGCAGGAACTGTGCCGACAGAACTTTGGATGGGATGGAACCATTCCTCACTTGCTAGTAGAGCAGTGGACAAAGTGGACCGGTAGTCTATCACAGCTTGCAGACTTTGAAGTTCCCCGCTGTTTTAAGCCGAAAGATTTTGGTGAGTTAGTGCACAGCCAGATACACCACTTCTCTGATGCTAGTGAGCTAGGCTATGGAACAGCCAGCTACCTCAGAATGACAAATAAAGAAGGAAAGGTCCATGTAGCATTCCTGATAGGCAAGGCAAGAGTAGCTCCATTAAAGCGGCAGACCATCCCAAGACTGGAGTTAGCTGCAGCAGCTTTATCAGTCAAAGTAGACAGAATGCTCAAAGCCGAAATTCCACCACCAACAGACAAATCTGTGTTTTGGTCTGACAGTACCTCCGTCATAAAATATATCGCAAATGACCACTCTCGCTTCCACACCTATGTTGCTAATAGGACCTCTAGAATTAGAGAAGCCACACAAGTGTCCCAGTGGAGACATGTGGGCACAAAGCTAAACCCCGCGGATGACTGCTCTAGAGGTTTGAGTGCAGAAAGGTTCATGAAAAATCCCAGATGGATCAGTGGACCAGAGTTTCTCTGGTCATCAGAAGAAGACTGGCCAAATGAACCAGTAAGCAGTGTTCAACTTTGTGCCGACCCAGAGGTCAGAAAGTCCATAACAGTGAACTCAATTATGCAGACCTGTGAGGAAAGGCCCACAGACAGGTTACTCAATCACTTTTCAGACTGGCTGAGGTTAAGAGTGGCTGTGGCATGGATCCTGAACGTGAAGGATGCATTAAAACATAAGGTAAAAGATGGAAAGCACTCAAGAACGGCAATGTCAGAGAAAAGGAAACACCCTGCCATTCTGTCCAAAGACCACCACGTGTCCACTCTGATACTGCGCCACATCCATATTGAAACTGGACATGGAGGAAGGAATCATATGTTATCCCAGGTACGAAAATCATACTGGATTACTAATTGTAACTCTGCTGCACGAAAGGTTCTCTCTCACTGTGTGACCTGCAGGAAGAACAGCTAGGCCCGGTGAACAAAAGATGGCTGACCTGCCGAGTGAAAGACTTGCTGCAGATTTACCACCATTCTCAAACGTTGGTCTTGACTACTTCGGCCCTTTTGAGGTGTGGCGGGGAAGAACCACACTAAAAAGGTATGGTGTCATCTTTACCTGCATGACCAGCCGAGCGGTGCATCTGGAAATGGCCTGTTCTTTAACCACAGAATCATGCATCAATGCCATAAGAAGATTTCTTTGTCGAAGAGGTCAGGCACAGCACATAAGATCCGACAACGGCACTAACCTTGTAGGTGCAGAAAGAGAATTGAGAGAAGCGCTCAGAACTTTAGACCAAAGAAAGATCCACCAAACTCTGATGAAAGAAGGAGTTCAGTGGAGCTTCAATCCTCCCACTGCCTCTCACCATGGTGGGTTCTGGGAACGCCTCATCAGAATGGTAAGGCATGTCTTACTTGCAGTCTTAAAGCAGCAAACATTAGACGAAGAAGGCCTGACCACTGTTTTCTGTGAAGTTGAGGCAGTTCTGAACAGCCGGCCTATTACAAAGGTATCTGATGATCCTCAAGATCTAGAGGCCCTTACTCCAAATCATATACTTCTGCTCAGAACTAAACCACTTTTGCCCCCTGGAGGCTTTTCAAAAACTGATCTGTACCACAGAAAACGCTGGAGACAGGTCCAGTACATAGCGGAGTTATTTTGGAAAAGGTGGCTGCTCGAATATCTCCCTCTCCCGCAAGAGCGGCAGAAATGGACACGGACCAAAAGAAACTTTGTTCCCAGGGACATCGTCCTTGTGGCAGACCACACTGCCCCTCGTTGCTCCTGGCTACTGGGTCGAATCATAGAGGCCAGTTCTGATGCCAAGGACCATGTCCGTGTGGTAAAAGTGCGTACAAAAACAAGTGTCCTGGAGAGGCCTGTGACCAAGGTCTGTCTGATTTTGGAGGGTGAAGATTCTGCCGTGAAGGACACTTAAAGAACAAAAGATAAGTGTACTATTAGGTTTGATAGAAGAATCAAATGATTTAATTATGTTAACTTGTATATAGAAATGGCTCCTTACCTTTTGATTTAAGTAATTGTTTTGCCTCTACAAGAACAATTAGGGACCGGTATGTAGAAGCCAATATCAGTTTTTGTTAAGTTTTTCCCTATCGTTTGTATGTGAGTGAATGTATGTGGTGATTGACTGGGTGTGTCTAGCCCCATCTGGTGGGCACCTGGAAGGAGGGTGGAGCCAGAGAGGCAGAGAAGGCCATAAGACCCAGCAGTACTGCAGCCAGCGAGGGTTGGCTGGAAAGAGGCAACAGGTTCTTGACCGTGCTGGACCTGCAGTGCCTGTTGTTTTGTGATACGATCAAAAATCATTTGCATGCAATAAATGGTCAGAAGGGACCGACCAGAACTCTGTTATCTTCTCATCATTCAAACTGCACGTGTCAAACCTAAGTTAAAACCAGCCACCAAAAGAAGTCAAATGGCGACTACACCAATATCCACAGTTCGTGCTTTAAGCTCTGTCCTGGGCTGGCCCTGCAAAGGATCATCTCCTCCTCTTTAAGGCGCCTCACAGCCATCACCTTCTCAACGGCCTCTCTTATTGTCTTAGGGTCTGCAGCAGCTACAGTTTATCAACATCAGAAGGGAAAACATAGATTATGATTCAAGATCAGAACTTCCAACTACTGCTCAGATACCGGGTATTTGGTTAAACAGGATACATTTGAAATGTTTTAAAATGAAGAGCTTACGTTCACTTGTGTTCTGCCAGGGCCATACGTTGGTCTCAATGAGGGCATCACTGGGCATAATTTGCTTTGACGGTTCAGCCAGCTTGTTGTAATCATCGACAGCAGCCACCAAGCGTTTTTTTCTCATCCAAGATGACCTTGCGAATTCTATGTCACCTCTTGTTGCTATCTTTTCAAAATCATAAAAAAAGGGCACACTTGTCATATAAAGTATGTTTAGACTAAAATCAACACTGTTCAATTTGTTTGCAAAAACATGCATCACACCTAGCTTAAAAACAAACAAGGATCTGATTTTATTCGGTTTACAAAGCTGCTGTACATGTACCATATACATTTCCAAACTGTAAAGGTATCAAACTGTTTATTTCAAGGAAACTGACGTACCAGTTTGTCTGTAAAGATTTTGTTTTCGCACTCTGATGGCGACGACAAGCTTCTCTATTCGTGCCTGCAGTGCTCCAAGGCTGCCATCAGTTTGATCTATTTCTATGTGAGAGTAACATTAGGGGTACAGTATTAGTATAGTACATAAAACTTATCACTCACTTACATTCAGCAATCAATCTTTTAAGCAGAATTTCAAGGGATATAGTAAGTTATATTAAACAGTAAATATTAAACAGTAAATATTAAACAGTAATCAAATGTTAATGGAGCCAATTTCACAGAAAAAAAGTAAGATATTCAGTAATACAAATTAGGTTTGCGCTCTGTTAAACAATAGCAATTAACGTTAGCATTATGAGTTTGTACAGAGCTAGCAGAAGTAGAAAACATTACACACCATGCGATGCTATTTGCGCCAGGGCATACAATATTAGCAATGTGCAACTCCTTTAATGTTTGTATTAGATTAAATCCATCATCGGTGGATTCAAGAGCTAATGCTACAGTAGCCACATACAGTCGTAAGCTTACTCTACCGAGCACACTGACGGTAGCCATTTTTAAATGCCTTAAACTTTGAGAGACTAGTGAATCAAGTTAATCTCTTTCTAAAACACACACTTTCACTTTCTCAAAGTACTCCTTTTTTACATACCTGTGTTAGAATCAATTTCTTCTTCACCATCTCCATCTTCATCTTCATCTTCACCTTCTGCTCGTGCTCCTCGGTTGTCCAATCAGATTGTAGCTCGCAAATCGTCGGTGGTCGAGCATTCTGGGTAGTGTAGGCCTTTCCGCTATCCAAAACATAGGAATAAAAGTTTATTTCTCAGGCTAGAAGGAGAAAAAAAACATACTGAGGGCCACAACATGAAGCTATCTTATTGTTGAATTATCAGTGACACTTTGGCGTGTTTGTGCTGACAAACGTTGATGATATCAATAAAAGTCTTTAACATAGTGAGAAAAACAGTTCCGGGCAGAGGGTCCTCGGTTGTCCAATCAGATTGCAGCTTCAGCGTCATGTGTCGCTGTGGTCGGGTTATTATTCGAGTGAGACGGCTGGAGCTTTGCTCTGAGCGTCTCTTACCAGCGCAAACGGATTATACTGGAGTCAATGCACAACCCAGAGCGTTTCATTCAGACCCAGATGGCTACCTTTTACGTCGGTATCAGACGTCAAGGGGCGTGACAAATCGTCGGTATTTTACGCGTTGGGAATGAGAACGGGTTGAGAATCAGGGAGGGTGAGGATGAGGCTCCTTTGTTCTTCATTAAAAACAAAAGGCCTCACACTGGTGAGCTGGCTGCCTAAATAGACTTGAAGGCTCCGCCCTCCCTTGATGGGAGGTGAAAGGAGGCGGGGATTTTCTACACATGCTATTATATTACACCCTGGGTGTGCAAATCTTTAACAACAACAACCTATGTGTAACCAACCACGCCCTTAATGTGCCAACAATTATTATGTGAGTGAGTGCATCATAACACTCATGTTCCGTAATATAACAACACTCATTGTTTTCTGATATAATGCAGCACTTGTATTACTGGTGAAATATTTAACACTAACAGGGTCTTTTTTTAATCCGCTGCTAATTGTGGTCTTGATGACGCTGAGAATGTTTTGATCATGCCCCGCCAGTTTAGACTCTCCAGTATTATAATTTGCATGCTCCATCGCCAGCAAAAAGCAGTAGTAGTTAGGTGGTAGGAATCACATGTCTGCTGTGTTATCATGCAACAGAAGTTTCATATTTTAGTCACATGACAACAACTAAGCAAGTTCCACTATGAGCAATGAGCTCAAATAAAATACAGTAAGCAATGTTTACAGGGTCATGTTGTGCAAATGTTACATCCTGTATGTATTTGTTTCACATACACACTAATACTGTTGTGTATGAAAATATAATCTTCAGTGTTATTTTTAGGAGAACAGAAAGATTTACACTGAACTAACGAAAACAAAAGATCACATGTACAGCACTTGTTTCAAAATGATAAAAAGATGGGATAAGTTCAGCTAGTTGTTGGAAGTACAAAGTGGAAAGTTGTGCAGTGTCAAGAAGCTGCTTTGATGTAAGAAAATGGGCCAGTGTTCATGCAACGTTTTCATAGCTACAGCAGTCTGATGAGCTGTCGCAGGGAGATAGGCAGATGAATATACATGACTCAGCACCAATTAGCTGAGGAACACCCATATGAATATTCATGTGATGCTGGTGACACACTGCCAGCCACATCATGTTCCTGCATATTTTCAAAGCCAGTTGCATATTGTCACATTTCCACACCTGTCTCACCTCTCCCTGTTCTTCCCACAATTATGCATGAATGTTATTTGTTGCTTCAAACACAGCAAAAGAAAAACACAACATGAGTTTTGACAGAGACAAACGCTTTGACAGAGACAAACGCCAACATAAAGCACAGCTGTTGCTCTCATGAAAAAAAGCTAAATGTATGAATAACTTGAAGGCTGGTAGCTGTTTGTGGCAGTGGAGCTACAGCCGTGTAAACATATCGCTTTAACTTCTATTTAGATTCACCATAGCTGAGCAATATATTCTACAGGAAGTAGTGTTACATTTGAGAAATAAAAAGATGAGCCTAGGACCGCAGTCTGCCAAGTTTTAATAGGGTGTTAATTAAACCCACAGTAATAACTGAGATCATGCTCATCACATAATGGCATCAGCAGATGCTGCCGTCAGGTCTCTGGTTTGGTTTTTCATAATGTTTTATAACAGTTACATAATGCTTCAATTTGGTTTGGTTAATCTATTGCAGTGTTGTGCTGTCTTGATTATTATAGTGGCTCCCTCTCTAAACATTATTTCACACTTTTCTCTGCTTGTGCACTACAAACTGCAACCATTTCAAAAGCTGCATCTTAAAGACTCTTTCTGTTATGTTGAATAATGGTAAACCCGAAGTCAGAAAACAAGAACGGTTTAAACTTTTTAGTGAACCAAAGGTAATGGTGCAGGGCATTTTGAAATCATGCAGTGAGGCGGTAGATGACAGATATCCTGAGGCGCATGGAGAGGTTGGCTGGAATCTCAAAGTTTTCAAAAAAATACACTAAGGGCGCTTTCACACTTGTTTGGTCTGCTTTAAACGGACCAGAGTTCGTTTCCTCGGATAGAAAGCTCATCTAAACGCTGGCGCGGACCAAACAAGGAAACTCTGGTCCGCCTGAAAATGTGGGTCTCACTTGCAAGTGAACCCCCCAAACAGACTATCCAGCGAACCAACGATCAGAAAGCCAATCGATGAGCAAATGAAGGTGTGAAATTTTGGGGAATTCCACGCCTAATCGAACCAAGCCCCCTGGACTATCCTGGTGTGAAAGCATATAAGTTGGCCGTAGAGTCAGGAGAGCGTAGAGTAAAGGGGACTGAATGATCTGGTGAAGTTTGGGAGGTTAAACAGGACTTTTGTACTACATGGGTTGACTGGAGGAGCAGGTGGTGATCAGGCAGGTGAGAGTAAAAACCAGAGGCCATGCCTAGCAACATGCACATCAGAGGGAGAGACAGATAAGACATGAACATAAGGAGAGGGGGAAACACTATACATTAAGAGAAAAATTGCTTTCTAACATCTTAGTGTATTATTTTTGGTTTCTCAGCATCTTATCAAGCTTGCTTCCAGATGTAGCAGGCAGCTGTTGTCAGTGAAAAGGTCTGATAGCCCCAATGTACACAACAATCAGACAAAGAAAGCAGCTGGAGGATTTAGCAATTCAAGAGACATTTTCCAAACAGTGAGGGTGCTGCAGCTAAGGTGTATTTCTAATATTTTTTTATGATTGCTGTTGCGTTATCACCCACAGTGTCTTTACAGTAAAGTACTGCAAGCAGCACAAGCTTTTCAGATGATTTGTGTTTTGTTTAGTGTCTTAGTGTTTTGTCATGTTGTGGCAAGCTTTGGGCCAGATTCAGACAGCCTCTCTAACAAGAACAAAATTCAGTTTTCCACCAACAGTGGCACATGAAAAGTGTGCTTTTGTCAGTGTGGAGAGTGCAGACTCTGTGCCCGTATGTTGATGACTAAAGTACTTTTCTTATCTGTGCTGTCCTCATGCTGTTGTGATGTTTCACTGACATATGCTGCTGTCAAGATGTTGTTTACATTGTAGCATGAATTCTGAAAGTGTTTGGCTCAAAAATGTAACTAACTGTGACTGTAATCTTGTGGTTTCATTCATGGATGAACAGGATTAAAATCACAGACTGGATCATCACCTTTCTTGTGTCAGCTGTGACACAATAAATGCCTTTGTGGCCATAACAGCAAAACAGAGTTTTATCCTGCCTTCCTGTGGCCACTCTAAAACCAAATGACTATTTACTAAACTAATCCATGCTACAGCAGCAGAGTTAGCATCTGGAGCATTTTGGAACTTGTTGAATTTGTCTCCAATGATCACAGCGTTCACTAGGCTAAACTCACTTTGTCTGCCTCTATGTTCCTTGTCTTTATCAAATAAAGCAACATTTCATAGAAATTGGTATTTTTGATATTTAGCACGCCCTGAGTGTAATGTCACTGTGGTAAATATGGACAGCTGTGTTTTGATAACATTACTGATGTTTAAAATCTAATGAGCCCAGCTCCTGTTTTAGAACAACACTGGCTCCGCCCCCATCAGCCCTGGTCGCCCAAAATGCCTGTGGTACAAACACGACTGGGCTCTGAGCTCACAGTCCGGGTAGCTAAGCTGGTCTGGTCTAATCTGGTGAGAAGATCCATACTGACTATTCATGGAGGCTGCATATCCACATGAATTGCCATTGATTCACTCTATTGTGGTGATGGCTCTTGTTAAATGTCCATTCCTTTTTTTGTTACATCCACTATTATGTTCAATATATGGCTGTCTGGCCTTTTATGACAAGGAGGCGTGAAAGAATATCTCCCCTTGGAGAGGAGAGAGGAGCAACATTACTGTTCCTACTCTACCAGCCTGTGCAGTGCTTATAGTTCCTGTCCCTCAGTGTTCCACTTGTGCATGTCACAGATTTCTCTATGAGAGCAGCTGCGAGTCAGTCCAGCGTTTTGTTGACTACCAATCCACAAGCCCCAATCTCCCAGTAAGCAGGCTCCACTGATTCATTTGCAGTGAGTAATGTAGCCTACTGCATGCATGTAATCCATGGTTAGAACTAACTGAGGGGAACACATTGGGTGCTGCTATGCGGAATTATGGCTCATGAGCACTGAGCAGGAAACTCCTCGGCTCCAGTCTTCGGCTGCTTATTCTGTTCATACTGAACACTGATACATGGAGGAGATTTGATGTAAAATTAGCCATAAAATCCTACAGACCTTTGGTAATTTAGTGAATGCTGTTTCAAATGTAATTTTCATTTTATTTTACTCATTTTACTTTCCAGTCTGCAAGTTGAAGTGTCCTTGGGCAAGATGCTGAACCCTAAAGGCTGTGCCATCAGCTGCACCATTAGTGTGTGAATGTGTATGAATGGTTAACTCCTCAAACTGATGAGCAGTGTAGGAGCCATATATTGTTTTGTTTTTCAGTATTCTTGGTTTGATTTATTTGGTCTGGTTGCCACGGTGATGTGTGTGGTTTGGGTCACATGGGTGCCAGCAGATGATCAACATAGGTTATATTAGGGGCTGAATCACCTGCACTAGGGGAGGAGAGAGGCAGGTTAGGTAGCCGTAATTTTTGTTGACCGCTTTTCGTTTAGCTTGAATGCATTATAATACATACCAACAGTGTACGGCAAACCACATTATGTCATCTTATTAAATACCTTTGAAACGTACCTGGACTCATCGTGCTTCACTGAACATCAGCGCGTTATACCAAACATACAGGACCTAACCTCAGCCTCTCTAGCGACTTTAAAGGATTTGGAAAGCCGCAATAAGCAGCGTGAATGAGATATGTACTGTAAAGCGCTTTGAGTGGTCGGAAGACTAGAAAGGTGTTATATGAGTCCAGTCCATTTACCATCAGCTGTTAGTGTCTGCGTTTTTATTTCTTTTAAAGCAGATCAGATAATCTCTTCAGTATACTCTGGAAAAACATACATTCAGCTTCAGGCAGTGTTGGGCTGCGGTCTGAGACATCCACAAATTGTGGAATTGCCTCTGGGTCGGACAACTTTGCACGAACAACTTTGCACTTAGCCCTGCAGCAAAGTCACATTTTCTCAACAGAGACAGGAACATTCACTATTTCAGTTGAAAGGAAACGTCTTGCTGGTGACATGCCTGTAGCACTGTCCACCATTATTGAACAGTTGATAAGGATTGTTCCAACATGCTGTAAACATGAGGATTTAGGAAAGCATCACCATTGCAGTGGCGTTTCTTTCCCCAGCCTGAGAGGCAATCAGTAGTTTAGTTGAATCACAGGGCCCAGGGGCAGGACGCCTCAGCACTGGGCTGTATGCCGGTCAGCCCACCAAACTACTCTGCCACTCCAGCAGACGATGTGTGCATGCTGCTGAACAGGACTATGGGCAGACTGAGCCAGTAACCCCCAGGGCGTGTGTATGTCATATATATATATATATATATATATATATATATATATATATATATATATATATATATATATATATATATATATATATTATGGCATGCCGTTCAGGAAATTAAACCTTTGAATATATTGAATGAAGTCTGAATATATTGAATGAAACCTTGAATATATTGAACGAAGTCTGAATATATTGAATGAAACCTTGAATATATTGAACGAACTCTGAATATATTGAATGAAACCTTGAATATATTGAACGAACTCTGAATATATTGAATGAAACCTTGAATATATTGAACGAACTCTGAATATATTGAATGAAACCTTGAATATATTGAACGAACTCTGAATATATTGAATGAAACCTTGAATATATTGAACGAACTCTGAATATATTGAACGAACTCTGAATATATGGAATGAAACTCTGAATATATTGAATGAAACCTTGAATATATTGAACGAACTCTGAATATATTGAACGAACTCTGAATATATGGAATGAAACTCTGAATATATTGAATGAAACCTTGAATATATTGAACGAAGTCTGAATATATTGAATGAAACTCTGAATATATTGAATGAAACTCTGAATATATTGAATGAAACTCTGAATATATTGAATGAAACTTCACTGACGTCAGACCTAGCGGCAGTGCCTGCAGCCATCTTGTGTAACAGTCTGTAAAAGCGAAAGACAATGAGTCAGGCCGCCCGCAATCTAGTTGCAGCGATATTAAGCAATGAGGACATAATAAATACACTGGCGAATGTGTGTTGAAATCCTCCTGAAACAGTTCGCTCAGTTTTTAACTGTTTTGTTTAAAGTTTCGCCATAATCTCATTATGCATCTGTCTGCCTGTCTGCAGTCCGCTGTGTGAGTAACGTGCCCAAAGCTGACAATGTGTCGCGAATCATAAAATACGTTCAATACTAAACTAAATATTCACCCTGCATTGGTCTATATATGCGGGCGATGCTTGTTGTATCTAAACAATATATGAAGAGCTTCTCAGTTCATGAAATCCCTGTAGCCGCAGCAGCTTCTCCAGTCCCGGAGAAGTGCCGCGTCAGAGAGCATTGCCATTGCACACGGCCATTCACTGTTTTACCTTCATTAAATCACCTGTTTTATGTCTGCCACGATTAAAAGGGAGGAAAACTGTATTGATCAGGGGTATCGGGGGGATTTTGGCCCGTACACGCAGTGTTAATGATGTCCTCATAGTTTAATATTGCTGCAACGAGATTGTGAGCGGACTGACTCGTTGTCATTCACTTTTAGCTATAGCATCCACGCGTTACACAAGAAGCCGTGAAGTCTATATATATTAGTATTGAACGTATTTTATGATTCGCGACACATTGTCAGCTTTGGGCACGTTACTCACACAGCGGACTGCGGACAGACAGACAGATGCATAATGAGATTATGGCGAAACTTTAAACAAAACAGTTAAAAACTGAGCGAACTTTTTCGGGAGGATTTCAACACACATTCGCCAGTGTATTTATTATGTCCTCATTGCTTAATATCGCTGCAACTAGATTGCGGGCGGCCTGACTCACTGTCTTTCGCTTTTACAGACTGTTACACAAGATGGCTGCCGCTAGGTCTGACGTCAGCGAAGTTTCAATCAATATATTCAGAGTTTCATTCAATATATTCAGACTTCGTTCAATATATTCAAGGTTTCATTCAATATATTCAGACTTCGTTCAATATATTCAAGGTTTCATTCAATATATTCAGAGTTTCATTCAATATATTCAGACTTCGTTCAATATATTCAAGGTTTCATTCAATATATTCAGAGTTTCATTCCATATATTCAGACTTCGTTCAATATATTCAAGGTTTCATTCAATATATTCAGAGTTTCATTCCATATATTCAGACTTCGTTCAATATATTCAAGGTTTCATTCAATATATTCAGAGTTTCATTCAATATATTCAGACTTCGTTCAATATATTCAAGGTTTCATTCAATATATTCAGAGTTTCATTCAATATATTCAGACTTCGTTCAATATATTCAAGGTTTCATTCAATATATTCAGAGTTTCATTCCATATATTCAGAGTTCGATCAATATATTCAAGGTTTCATTCAATATATTCAGAGTTTCATTCCATATATTCAGAGTTCGTTCAATATATTCAGAGTTCGTTCAATATATTCAAGGTTTCATTCAATATATTCAGAGTTTCATTCCATATATTCAGAGTTCGTTCAATATATTCAGAGTTCGTTCAATATATTCAAGGTTTCATTCAATATATTCAGAGTTCGTTCAATATATTCAAGGTTTCATTCAATATATTCAGAGTTTCATTCCATATATTCAGACTTCATTCAATATATTCAAAGGTTTAATTTCCTGAACGGCATGCCATTATATATATATATATATATATATATATATATATATATATATATATATATATATATATATATATATATATATATATATATATATATGCAACGGATGGTTGTGCAAAAGTGATGGGGAAAAATGTCTGGCTTTTGAAGAAGATGCAGTATAAAGTTACTGAAATGAACTCTGAACAGAAATTGCTATTTTTTCACTGTTTTATACATCAGGAGGTGCTAAAAATGAACCATGTTAAACTAGTTATTTGACTTATTCCACATTAACATATATATATATATATATATATATATATATATATATATATATATATATATATATATATATATATATATATCTCCCCATCTCTCTCTCTATCTCTCCCTATCTTTCCATCTCTCCATCTGTGGACATGTCTCATTAATGTATGTTACTAACCAAACTTCCCCGGAGTTTCTGTGCTCTATCGTCCAGCAGGTTCTCGTGGATCGTGGCTGCTGCTGTGATCCTGCACAACACCCACTACATATATTATTACTGTCATAATTACTACCATATCTGTTACTGTAATCATTTTTATCATTCATTGTGATTCATTGTCATTTTGTCAGTTATTGTAATTGTACAATATGTTTGTGTTGATTTGTCCTGTACACGTGACATTCATTGCACGTCTGTCCGTCCTGGGAGAGGGATCCCTCCTCTGTGGCTCTTCCTGAGGTTTCTTCCACATTTTTTCCCTGTTAAAAGGGTTTTTGTGGGCAAGTTTTTCCTCACTCGAACCGAGGGGCTAAGGACAGAGGGTGTCACTCCCTGTACAGATTGTAAAGCCCTCTGAGGCAAATGTACTTTGTGACTTTGGGCTATACAAATAAAATCGATTTGATTTGATATGATAACACAGAAGTGGAGCCGGACCAAATCTAAAAATGTGTGTGAATCTGTGACATTATTCACTGTTGCTGCTTGCAATGAGTAAGTTCTAGAGGGCCACACTAATGCAGTATTACAGCAACATCACACTCAACGTCGTGATGTTCTGAATATCAACAGTAGCTGATCAATAGCTGATTCAGTTGTATGCATGAAGCCGCAGGCTGTGTGCCCAAAGTTAATCACAGCTGTGCTGATAATCAGCACAACAGCATGACCTTGAGTGTAGTATTTCTTTTCAATTTCAACAGTTTGTTAGTTAACAGTGTGACAGGCTTGCTGCCACTGTGGGTTCTTTAGCACAGACAGTCAGACCAAAGCCCGTTTGTAAGGGATTTTTTTATTTAGACACAAATCAGTCTCACACTGCAACCGTTCTCAGGCGTCTCGCTGCCGTCTGCCGTGTGTCTTTGTCCGTCCCGCTTCCTCATCTGGTCCAGCACGCTACTGTGTTGGAAAAGAGGGCGAGAGTGATTAGACAGTTGGGTACCGGTGTGCCAATCACTCTCACCTGGCGCTGTTCTCCTGAGCCCTCCCCACACCTCTCTCCTGCAGCTGATGCACCACGCCCCTCTCCACAAACAGTAATAACAAATTGTGATTTCTCTGATTAGTTAATCATTTATTTGGCTGCAGCAGCACAAATCATTCCACAGCTGGACTGAAGTCGCTTGGTAGGAACTCACTTTTGTGTAATCAAAAAAAAATAAACCCAGATGTTAAAATTAAACAGAAGGCTCCTTTTAAATCTGACGTTCTCTAAAATACTAAAGTACTGAAAATAGGGACTGTTGCTAAGCAACACATTAACATTTCCTGAACAATAGCTTGTTATCTGCTTTGTATCATGTATGAAGCAGTGAAATAAGAGTGTGTTGACAGCTGGACAGGTGGAAATATGAGTCTGTTTCTTGTCTTAACATTCTGATAAGACTGAAATAATACTGATAGTGACTTCTTGAGTTGTCGAAGTGACAAAACACCGAAACAGTCTGTGTCAATCTTTAAGTATTATATTGATGCTGAATTGACAGTCAGACTGTGGCCATATGACGTCCTTTATCTCGTGTTTCTAGAGTGATGTGTTTTTATGGACACTGGAAGGTAAGGAACTGTTCAAATGTCATATTTCTTAAAGGAAGTTTGGTGTCATGGTTTTTTCGTACAGCACAGGGAGTTTTAGTTTATTTCAAACTGCCAATATGTATATATTATAAATGAGTTTTGAATGTTTTGTCAACACTACAGAAACAGAGGGTAACTAATACTATGACAAGGGTGTCTGATATTGACTGCTGTTAGTTATTGCTTTGATTAATGGTTGTGTATTGATTACTAACGGTGGCTGATCAGGTCTATAATGATAAATGACTCAGACTACTACTCTATCTGTACTAGACTCTTTACACAGATACCCAGTCTGTGTAAAAGTCTGAAAAAGAGTTGTGCTAGACTGACTCCTGTCAGTATCATGTAGAGTGGTTTTGAGAGCTCAACACACTGCAACTTACGTAAAACACATGCAAACACACACACAAATTAATACATGACAGAAATGTGACAGTCAGGTACACCTCACCGGAGTTTGCAGAAGCACAATTCTGTCTGTGGTGACCTGTAGTCTGCATTCTAATCATCTAGGCATTGAAGTAAAGTTCAATATTGGTCATAAATCTCAGCAGGAACATTGAAATGAAATGAAATGAAATGACATTTATTCTCAGTGAGGTCGTGCTCTATTCTGCAGTCACTTTCTGTGAATGTGCATAGTACAACAGGAGTAGAAGTCAGTCCACACATTAACAGATGTTACACGGACTACTTCAACTTCATGAGTCACAAACCACAATGTAATGTGTTGTGTTGTGTGTAGTTGCAGCACATCTCTGCAATGTATTGTGTTGTGTGTAATGTGCTGCAGTGCATTATTGATGTTTTAACTGCTTCATGGATCTATTTTATGGAAGGATGGCTCTGAGCATGCAAGGTGCAAAATATCTACTGACTTGAGCATGGCTGGGGTACCTGCTTTGAGCAAGATCTGATTTTGATCGGATTTTGTGCTACTTACACAGCACAATTAGGTTTTCATAAAACTATAAAACAACCTCACTGTATCTATTCCTTCTAACTCTGCTCTGCTGGCACAAATGTGTAACCAGATCCAATGTACCTCTTGTTTTATAAGAATTTAAAGCTTTTAATAATATTTCTGATATGACCTAGCATTAACACCTGCAATATAAGTGTAGAGCAGTTGCTACTGTACACAGTCAGACAGCCATTAAACCAAAGTGTCTTTTCACTTCAAGTCTCAGAGACTTACTGCGACTGGAAGAGTGGTGTGTAATTAGTTGTCGGGTCGGCATGCAGTGGGATGTTGAACTGGCCTGACAGGCCTGTAGCACACACCTCTGCGTGTGTAGCTGTGGTTTGGGGAAGAGGTAAGTTTTAGTTCTTCTTCCTTATTGGTTTTAACGGTACTTAGCAACCAGAATATTAGGTGGTGCATTACCACTACCTTCTGCTTCAACTGTAGACTGTAGACAACTGTGGACGTAGCAGCTCATTAATCCTGTTTCTTCCAAATGATTAATGGATAAGACTAATTCTCCTGCCTGGTCTACCTGACAGGCTCATTGATGTTTTCATATTAAGGAGATTCACTGACACATTTCGTCTGTCTTTGTTTCTATTTTTTACAAATCATAACTCTATGCACTACAGAACCCTCCGCCTGAAAATGCTCATATAAAGCAGTTTTATCATTAAGTGTGCTCAAAAAGGTCACTGTCATCCCTCTGGTGTTTTCAATTTCTATGTTTAAAAAAAAAAACATGCACATCTCTCAATTCATTACTTTTCCAAAAACAGATCTATTAATTATTTGGTGAATTATGGAATGTGTGGGGTTGTTTAAGGGGGGCACTCATAGAAACTGCTATGGTGTTGACACAAACCAGTGTTCTGGTACTCTGCTGCTTCACACCACATTCCCTTGACCTGATTTGCTTTATGGGATTGTCTCTGTGAGAATCTGTCCTTCTCCTCATTTCTCTTCAGACCTGCATGTGCAGGAATCCATTTATGTTTTATACTTACCTTTCATTTATTTATTCATTTTAATGTTTGTGATGTCCTGGTTCTGCACAACAAATTGCTCCTCAGGGATAATAAAAGTACTTTGGCCTTTACTGAATATGTCTGGAATGTATTGTAACACTTCATATCTTCACAGCTGGAACTGGAGGATCTCATGCTCACGGTGGAGTAATCTGTGTGGAATACATCCATTTGCTAGACTCCCACATAAATAGTTTTTTTTTCCAACAACGTTACCATGTGGAACTGAAAAAAACAGCCCCAGTTCTTTGAATTTCTGAATCTTACACAAACTGTTAAAGGTTTTAACAGATTGACTATTCTGCTCTCTTTAGCAAGTACGTGTTTGTCATTGGTTTTAATTTTGTCCACAGCTTAGAGCAATGTTGTAGTCAACACCACCAAACCACGATCCAAGAGCAGACTACGGTGGCCGGGACCCGCCATTGCTGCCAATTTAAAAAAACGCTGCAAACAAAACAACAATGAGAATAAAAAAGGCCACATGAGAAGTAAATTACCGGGGACTATTATTGCTGGTGCACAGGTGTTTTTTTATGTGAGAGAAGAAGAAGAAGAAGACAGACAGAGAGAGAGAGAGAAAGAGAGAGAGACAGAGACAGAGACAGAGACAGAGAGAGAGAGAGAGAGAGAGAGAGCAATAAGAAGAAAAACTAATGAACAGGTTGGTGGTTACTGTGGTTACTACATCACTGCACTTGTACTTCTCTTGCTCGAAGCTAACAATACACAGCATCCTCCAGTTCAGCTTCATATCATATCTATAACACATTGACAAGTAGAGTTCATTCGTTTTTCTTATTTTTTCATGTCTTCTTCTTCTTCTTCTTCTCCTCTCTCTCTCTCTCTGACCATTTCTTTCACATAAAAAACACTGGTGCACTGGCAACAAGAGTGCCCGGTAATTCACTTCCATTGTGGCTTTTTTTATTTGCATCATTGTTGTTGTTTTATTTGCAGCAGTGTTTCTTTTTGTTTGCAGCAGTGTTTCCTTTTGTTTGCAGCAGTGTTTCTTTTTGTTTGCAGTGGCATTCCTTTTGTTTGCAGCATTTCTTTTTGTTTGCAGTGTTTCTTTTTGTTTGCAGCATTCCTTTTTTTTGCAGCAATGGCGGGTCCCGGCCACCTGCCAGACACATTGCTAGCAAAATATCTTTGAGTGACAGGAGGAAGGATCTCTGAGGGGTTCTGATACCTAGGCAAATTCTTGACATTCGTTCAATCATGACACACAAGTGAATGAAGTAAAGAATGTTTGTTGTGAAAGTCTTTGACGTACTCTTCTGGGAGCAGAGCTGAATTAAGATATGGAGCCCAGAGACTGGTGGTGGTGGAGGCTGATGAGCACTGAGTGATCAACCCACCACCATGACACGACACCACCATGCAGTGCAGCTCAGATGAGTAGCTCTCCTAATTGTGCTATAAAACTGTGCCTAATTGCTCTCTTTGCCTGTCTTATTGTTCTCACCACTGCCCAGACCCTCTTATATGCAACTCAATTTACATAATTGTGTGTTCTAAATTCAGACTAAAGTCTCTATCACTTACAGCCGTACTACACAAGTCTGTCCACAAAGGAGCTGTTTCCTCTTCATCTTCCCTCTACAGACCACACCTCATTTTAAGACCAACGTGCCCATGGGCACATATGGGCTGTTACGTCCACTAGGACTAACCTAGTCAGACAACAACACGACAATCGTAAAAATCAAAGTCTCAGTGGTAGTGAAGAAAAAAAAGGTTTATTTATAACAAACAAAAGATACTTAGGTGGGGTAGGATGGGACAAAGTGATTGTGCCAATGAAAGTGAAATTAATATAACAAAAGTAGGACTGTCTGTCTTCCCTAGAGCTACAGAAAAGGAACACAAACAAAAAGCCTAACTCACTAGCTAACAAAAGACTTCTCAAAACAATACAGGGGTGGCACAACCAATAAACCTAGTGACTTAACACAATACAACACCTACGTGTGGAAATGTACAGGGTACCCCAACTTACCTAGTCCCATGCAAAACAAACTACCTCTAACAACTCTATAGTTGATAAGATTAACGGGCTCAGTACAAATGGTAATCAGGGAGCAGAAAAGAAGAGAGAGAGAGAAGGCCGGTGACATCCTCCATTTGTAGAAGCCTTCTTCTTCATCATTGGCCAGCTGGCAATGTGGGGAGCCAATAGCAGCAGTGGCAGCCTGCCTTCACAGGTAATAAGTGTTTCTGCAATCATCTAGTAAAAAAACACAGGGAAGGGGGAGGTGAAACACAAAAACACACCTCTTGTGGCCAGGCACGTAACACCCCCACCCATATAAGTCTAAACATAATGTTTGGAACCAAGCTTATAGCACCTGGTACTTCCAGGCAGTCTCCCATCCAAATTCTACCCAGCCCTAGCCCACTTAGCTTCCAAGATCAGACAAGATCAGGCATGGTCACCACCATGCCACTACAACACCATACCACTACAATGCACGTGACAAGGCATCAGCCAGGACATTCTCAGATCCCTTCTTATGACAGATAGTGAGGTTGTAGTTCTGAGCGATTAAGGACCAACGCATCAAACGTTGGTTATGGTTTTGCATCCTGGAGAGAAATACGAGAGGATTATGATCTGTGAAAACCTGAATGGGCTTCACATTGGACCCAAGATATACTTCAAAATGTTGCAGAGCAAGTAGCAGTGCAGCTTCTTTCTCGATTGTAGAATAGTTCAGTTGATGTTTGTTGAACTTTCGTGAAAAGTAACTCACAGGATGAGCAATACCCTGGTAGTCCTCTTGCAGCAGAACAGCCCCAGCACCAATTGCACTGGCATCCACTTCAAGCTGGAAGGGCAAAGAGAAATCCGGCGCAGACAGAACAGGAGTGCAACATAGTAGACTTTTCAGATTTTCAAAAGACTGTTGACACTCACTGGACCAACTGAATGGTTTTGACGGACTGGTTAAGGCAGTCAGCGGAGCAGCTACAGAGGAGAAGTTTCTGCAAAACCTGCGGTAGTATCCAGCCATCCCAAGGAAACGGCGCAACTCTCTCCTGGTGGTAGGTAAGGGAAACGCTGTAATGGCAGAGACCTTTGCATCCACAGGGCGCACCTGTCCTTGGCCAACCTGCTGACCAAGATAAAGCACAGTGCCTTTTCCAAATTCACATTTGGCGAGGTTAAGTGTAAGAGAGGCACCGGACAGGCGGGTGAAAACTTCCCTCAATGTAGTTATGTGACTTAGCCAGTCATCTGAATATACAATGATGTCGTCAAGGTACGCTCTGCAGTGTGAAACACCTCCCAGTACCTTACTTACAAGCCTCTGAAAAGTAGCAGGTGCGTTGCACAGACCGAAGGGCATCACAGTGTACTGGAGGAAACTGTCAGGGGTCACAAAAGCTGAAATCTCAGATGCACGTTCAGTTAAAGGAACCTGCCAGTATCCCTTTAACATGTCGAGTTTACTGACAAACTGTGCTGGACCGATCTCATCAATGCAGTCATCAATGAGAGGTAATGGATGTGCATCAGGAACAGTTACAGCATTTACCTTGCGGAAGTCAGTACAGAATCTCGGACTCCCATCAGACTTTGTATCTAGAAGACAAGGGGAACTCCCATCAGACTTTGTATCTAGAAGACAAGGGGAACTCCATGGACTGGAACTTTGTACTACAAATCCATTCTGCAAAAGATAGTCAACCTCTTTCTTCATAATTTCTCTCTTCTGGGGATTAACCCGGTAGGCATGCTGTTTTATCGGGACTGGGTTTGTCAGAACAATGTCATGAGCGATAACAGAGGTTTGAGAGGGAATGTCATGGAACAAGACAGGGAAATCACAGATGAGTTTCTCAACATCACAACGCTGGGTATCAGAGAGATGTGACAAGTAGTGGGACAAGTTAGACAGTACCTCAATATTACTGAGCCTTGCCACCTGTGGTGTAGCAGGATGCATCACCAACTCATCTTCATCAAGAGTGCTCACCTTTGAGATGAAAGCCATAGGTGAGACAGCAGTCTGCACATCTTGATCTGAGGGTGGCCTCTCTGGAGTCTCTCTGGAGCAGTACCGCTTCATCATGTTGACATGACACCTTCTGGACCGCCGCCTGCGGTCAGGAGTTTTGATGACATAGTTTGTGTCACTGAGTTTTTTCTCTACGACATAAGGACCAGAAAACTTATTTGAGAAAGTAGAGCCAGTAACAGGCAAGAGGATCAGAACTTTGTCACCTGGCTGAAATGAGTGGGGCCTCGCTCTTTGATCAAAATGTAACTCCTTTCTCTGGTGTGACCAGCTGCTCTTTAAGGACCTTTAAAGGACCTCTGACCTCATGTCCGAACACTAGCTCAGCAGGACTGAAACCTAGTGACTCCTGTACAGCCTCACGGGCAGCGAACAAAACAAATGGGACACCCTCATCCCAATCCTTCTGAGACTCATGGCAGTGCTTGCGCAACATGGATTTCATGGTCTGGTGAAACCTCTCAAGTGCCCCCTGGCTTTCAGGATGGTAAGGACTAGATGTCACATGTTGGATGCCTAGAGTTTTAAGCACATGAGCAAACACCTTGGATTTGAAATTGGTGCCCTGATCGGATTGAACAACTTTAGGCAGACCAAACACTGTGAAAAATTTTACCAAAGCCTTGGTGACAACTGGAGCTGTTATTTTCCGGAGTGGGATGGCCTCTGGGAACCTGGTGGAAGAACACATCACTGTTAGGAGAAACTGATTTCCGGCTTTAGTCTTGGGCAATGGTCCAACACAGTCGATAATTACCTTTTCAAATGGCTGCCCCATTACTGGAATGGGACAAAGAGGTGCGGGGGGAATAACTTGATTTGGTTTTCCAGTAACCTGACACAGATGACAAGTACGACAATGATGAACAACATCAGACTTGAGTCCTGGCCAAAAGAAATGTTTAAGGACTCTGTTATAGGTTTTGGTCACCCCCATGTGTCCTGACCACGGGTGGTCATGAGCTAAGGACAGCACCTGCGAACGATAAGCCATGGGCACAACGACCTGGTATGTTGCACCCCAGTTTTCATTCTCTTCTGAAGCACCGCTAACCCAGCGACGCATCAACAGGCCCTCATCATAAAGATAAGCCGCTTTCGTCTTCTTTGTTTCGACATGGCTAAGAACGGAAGAATGACATTTGGAAAGTGTGCTGTCACCTTGCTGTGCTGCAAGGAATTCCTCTCTGGTGGTTGGAAGATTCATAACCTCGGGACGGGGAGGTGAAGTCGCAGCATCAGCAGGTTCGACCTTTACCTGACTTTTGGACTTAGTTCAAGTTCAAGTGTTCTTTATTGTCAAAAATCTATGTAACAGAGTTAGCAAAGAAGTTTGAAATTGCGTTTGACCAGTCTCCAATGTGCAGTTTGACTAATACTGATACATTCACTCATAACACAAGCATACCCCCCCCCCCCCCCCCCCCCCCACACACACACACACACACACACACACACACACACACACACACACACACACACACACACACAAGCAGCATACAGTGGGTACAATCAGTGGTCGTATAGGTGTATAAGGTGCAAAGGTAAAGTGCAAGGCATGTTAAAATGGTTTAAGGGATGATAATGTTCATGGAATGTTTCCTTGGTGTATTTGAAATGTTCATGTGGTCTTCATCAGTGAGTCTGACAGCTTGAGGAAAAAAGCTGTTTCCTAGTCTGCTTGTGCGGCAGCGCATGCTGCGGTAGCGCTTCCCTGACTGTAGTAAGGTGAACAGTTTATGTGCTGGGTGGGTGGGGTCTTTGGTAATGTTCATCACTCTTTTGGAACAGTGTGAAGTGTATAGGTCCTGAATGGCTGGTAGAGGTGATCTGATGATCTTTTCTGCTGTTCTCACCACCCTCTGTAGCACCTTCTTGTCTGCAGCTAGACAGCTGCCGTGCCAGACAGAGATGCTGCTGGTCAGGATGCTCTCAATGGCACCCCTGTAGAAAGTGGTGAGTGCAGATGTGGGGAGGTCGGCTCTTCTCATCCTCCGCAGGAAGTGGAGTCGTGTCTGCGCCTTCTTGACCAGGGCAGTGGTGTTGGTAGTCCATGAGAGGTCATCTGTGATGTGCACTCCCACTTTGTGCTTTTCACAGACTCCACTTCACTGCCATTGATGATCAGTGGGGTGTGTGTAGGTTTGTTTTTTCTGAAGTCCACAGTAATTTCTTTTGTTTTGTTGACGTTGAGAAGCAGGTTGTTCTTCTCGCACCAGTTGATGAGCTGCTGTACCTCCTCTCTGTATGCTGAGTCATCGTTGTCTTTGATGAGGCCCACCACTGTTGTGTCATCCGCAAATTTGATGATGTGATTCGTTTCAAATCTGGCACAGCAGTCGTAGGTCATCAGCGTGAACAGCAGGGGGGACAACACACATCCTTGCGGCACCCCGGTGTTTATGATGGTGGTCGCTGAGGAGTTGTTTCCGACTCTGACTGTCTGCGGTCTGTTTGTTAAAAAGTCCAGCAGCCAGTTGCACAGTGAAGTGCTGATTCCTATTGTGCTCAGCTTGTTCACCAGATGTTGGGGGATGACCGTGTTGAATGCGGAGTATCACAGCGTCAGGATCCTGCTCAATAACCATAAAAGAGTCAGATAAGTCAAGGCCGTATTTCTTCTAATGGGCTCTGGTTATCACACAAGCAGGAAAGATATCCGATTTCTGGGTTGTGCTGTCAAACTCGAGGTTCAGATCAGGTCGGTCTACTACTTCTGGGGCCGGCACCACCTTGTCTCCAGCTATGTCGTTGCCAAGAATGAAATCAACACCGTTAATGGGCAAGGCAGGTAGAACAGCCACTTTAAATAATCCACTGACCAGAGAAGACTGAAGATGAAATTTGTGCAGGGGAGCCAGTACGAAACCCATTTCAACACCCCGAACAACTGCACTTGAGTGACACGACGTATCAGATGTAAAAGACAAGATACCCTCTAGAATCAGGGACTGGGCGCTTCCTGAATCTCTTAGGATGGTTACCGACTGTTGATCTTTTGGATCCCCATTTAGTGAAACAAAGCCCTCTGAAATAAAGGGTTTAAAACAGGGATCAGGTTCATCACCTTCAACATCGCCTTGTGACATTTCAGTGTCTGGAAGGGAAACAGTCTTAATCAGACCTATGCCTTTTGGCTGTGATGAGCTGGAGGGAAGCTGTTGTTTACGCCTTAGAGAAAGACAATCAGCAATAACATGACCCTTCTTATGACAGTAGAAGCATTCACGAGAGTCACGTGAGGGTGACTGTGGTCCTTTAGCCTTTTCAGGAGGACCGTGGCCAGATTCGGGCCTCATGGGGGGAGGCATTGAGAATCTGTCAGGGCGAGAAGAAGACATGAACACATTTTTATGTGTTAAAACAAACTCATCAGCCAAGACAGCTGCTTTAGACAGGGTAGTGACTTTTTGTTCATTCAAGAAAATCACCATCTTCTCAGGCAAATCCTTCTTAAAGTCTTCCAACAACATCAGCTCACGAAGGGATTCAAAACTCTTTTTGATATCATTAGCATTGCACCATTTATCAAAAAGAACCCCTTTTTCTCGTGCAAATTCAACAAAGGTTTGACTACTTAACTTTTTATGATTCCTGAATTTCTGCCTGTAAGCCTCTGGCACAAGCTCATAGGCACGCAAAATCGAACCCTTCAGCACATCATATTTTAAACTATTCTCTAGGGAAAGAGACGACACAACTTCTTGTGCTTTACCGACCAGTTTACATTGAAGAAGGATAGGCCACATGTCCTTCGGCCATTCTAGTGCAGTTGCTATTCTCTCAAATGCACTGAAATAAGAGTCAACCTCTGCTTCTCGAAATGTTGGCACCAAAGCAATATTTTTACTCACATCAAAGCTTTGTTTGTGGAAAACTGTTTGTGAAAGAGGAAATCTCTCAGATGAGTGTGCCATCATCTGCGCGGAGGAAAGTCTCATGGCCTCCACCTCAAGCTGTCGTAACTTTACCTCCTTATCAGCCTCTATCTCTAACCGGCGAACCTGTAATTTAAGGTCATAATCTGCTTTGCGCACGCTCTCCTTTTCCTGTGCCTCTAGCTGAAGACGGGCTAAACGAACCCTCAACTTGGCATCGCCACTAAACCCATGACTCCCTGGGGAAAAAGGCTCAAAACGAGGCAATGTTGCAGGAGGACGCTCATGAACAGTCTTATCAACCCGAGGTGTGGCCTGTGCAACCTGCTGTCCCCCTTCATCATCTAGAAAAGAGGAAGCACTCGGTCTAGCCACAGAAACTCCCTCGGGAAGAACCTCAGCCCCCGACTGAACTAAGTCAACAGGGTCCATAAAGACCTGTAACTCTATTAGTTTTTCTCTGATTTTACTTTTGATGTCCTTTTTAACACCATACTTTTGTACAGGAACATCAAAGTGTGCTGCAATAGACAACAAATCATCCTTGCGACATGAATCAAGTTTTTCAGAACTGGGATCATCAATAAAGTCCTGCAAACTAAAGCTCATGCTCACTCTCAATCACACAACCACAGCGACTCATCAATTTTGATTGTCTTAGCTCAGGAAAAAGTATCCCGGACGAGCCCCCAATTGTGTTACGTCCACTAGGACTAACCTAGTCAGACAACAACACGACAATCGTAAAAATCAAAGTCTCAGTGGTAGTGAAGAAAAAAACGGTTTATTTATAACAAACAAAAGATACTTAGGTGGGGTAGGATGGGACAAAGTGATTGTGCCAAAGAAAGTGAAATTAATATAACAAAAGTAGGACTGTCTGTCTTCCATAGAGCTACAGAAAAGGAACACAAACAAAAAGCCTAACTCACTAGCTAACAAAAGACTTCTCAAAACAATACAGGGGTGGCACAACCAATAAACCTAGTGACTTAACACAATACAACACCTACGTGTGGAAATGTACAGGGTACCCCAACTTACCTAGTCCCATGCAAAACAAACCACCTCTAACAACTCTATAGTTGATAAGATTAACGAGCTCAGTACAAATGGTAATCAGGGAGCAGAAAAGAAGAGAGAGAGAAAAGGCCGGTGACATCCTCCATTTGTAGAAGCCTTCTTCTTCATCATTGGCCAGCTGGCAATGTGGGGAGCCAATAGCAGCAGTGGCAGCCTGCCTTCACAGGTGATAAGTGTTTCTGAAATCATCTAGTAAAAAAACACAGGGAAGGGGGAGGAGAAACACAAAAACACACCTCTTGTGGCCAGGCATGTAACAGGGCACATATACACATACATTTGCTACTTACACAACATGGGTGCAGGGCATGAAAATGACAACTCTGTCACCTGAATGAACTTAATAATGAGAAGTATGTGGCTTCTGTGCATTAACTTAAAGTTATTTGGCCTGAAATGCCTTCCTCCAACCCCAAAACTCCCCCGGTTTGGTCGAGATGATGAAAGCAGGATGATCTTTAGAACTTTAAAGTAGTTATTCTGCTACACCTGGACATGAACCTTGTCTCTGAAGTGCACTGATGCTCACCAGACTGACAGGACTGTATGTCTTCTATCCTCAGCCAGGACAAAACATTTAACATTTAAGACAGATAGGACACTATCGACTCTGCCAAATCAAATGCTATCCCTTGATTGACTAATTGAGCTGTTTCCCTGAGGTCACCACAATGAAGAAAAGGATCAGTTTCCTGTTGATTGCACTGCTGCTGCTGCATTACACCTCACCACATCCTGTTAAGTGAATCACTCACACACAGCAGAATCATCCTCTATCCCTCCAGAATCCAGGCTCCAGGCTGGCTGTAGTCAAAACATTTTCATGTGTCTTGCTGTGAGAGTGGGCCACTGGCAAAGCCACACCATCCATCACTGACGGGCAGATACGTCTGAGTCATATGGTAAAGGCCAACTCACACAGGACGCAGAACGGAAGCGGCACGGTACACCCGGTACACACACACACACCGGTCACCGTAGCAAATAAAAGCCAGTCTAGTCAATGAGAGCACTCACACAGGGCGCGGCTCAGAAGCGTCCCAGAAGTGGCTCACCGTGCCACAGCGCAAGCTTTTCGTTTCATTCCTATTTTTAACGCGAGCCGCGGCTGAACCTCGTAAATTTCAACAGAGCACTGCGCACCAGACAGGAAACCCGACACAGAATCAACATAATAAACTTCCGCCAAATTTCAAAATAAAACACAATACGCAGTTCATGTAGATTTTTACAACTTCACATCAACGTTACGTCATGACTGGTGGCACCAGGTGATCAAAGATCGATCAAAGGGTCTCAACATGGACGACGAGAGACTAATTGTTGAAGTGGAACGACACACAATCATTTATGACACAACAGATTCTTTTTATAATCTCCTCCACGTCGGAGAAGCAAAGTCAGCTGTTTGTTGTCGTTTTCTTTATACACTGTTTGTCGCGGGGTCTCACTTGGATTCTCGCGTGATCTCGCGTGAAAACGGCCGGCTCGCTCCGCTGCCGTTCCGCAGCTGAAAAGCGTCTGATGTGAGTTGACGCCGGGCAAAGTACCGCGGCACTACCGTTCCACTGCCGTTCCGCCTCTTGTGAGTCCCGTGTAAATGCATGAGACAGCAGCTTATGAAAAGGTCTGTAAATCACTTTTTATTTGTATAGCCCAAATTCACAAAACACATTTTGCCTCTAAGGGCTTTACAATCTGTACAGGAAGTGGTGAGGTGTAGGTGTTTTCTTTAGTGTTATGCTGTTGGTGCATGGCACAGCAGTGCATGGAAACAACAATGTTTGACATTTACGGTGAGGTGGTGTTTAAATAAATCACTGTGACAGCATGTTGGCCAGGAAGATAAAGGCCTATTGGGTTTCCCACAGGGTTTCAGGTGAGTAAACTTCACTACGTAACGTTAATGTGTATAGGAACCCAGAGTGGGTGGTGGGTATTGTAGTCAGTAGTGGAGTGTCTCAAATAGTTTGTGTCCGAGGTGGGAGGGGTCAGCAAAAATCTTACACGGGACTCACACAGGAGGCGGAACGGTAGTGCCGCGGTCCTTTGCCCGGCGTCAACTCACACCGGACACTTTTCAGCCACGGAACGGCAGCAGAGCGAGCCGGCCGTTTTCACGCGAGATCACGTGAGAATACTGGACAAAAGCGAGACCCCTTGACAAACAGTGTACAGTATAAAGAAAACAACAACAACAAACAGCTGACTTTGCTTCTCTAACATGGAGGAGATTATAAAAAGCATAATAACAAATATGTAACCGCTTGTGTGAAGTAATAAAACTAGCTGGAGGTTGTAGGGCCCCAGAACTCAGCATGGCGTGGTGGTGTGCAGATTGCGGGGTCTGTAAGAACAGAGAGCTGTGTTCTCCCCTCGGCCGAGGTGAAATAGAATACTTGTCTTTGTCTCCTTCATTTAAATCATCTCTTTCTCTACATCAGGTCTACAGAATTCGGGGTGGTTTGAATCACCACAACAGTTGGCCTTTACCTGCATGCTTGTTCAGGGTCCTGGAGTCTTCCACCTGTAGGCGGACTCAGAGCTGGGCCCAGTAGTGGCCCAGTGATTGCACTAACTTGCTTGAAGAACCACTCTGCTACACAAAGCAGATAGAAACGGCCAGGACGCAAATGTGGCCAGGACCGGCAAAGCAAGTAAATGTGCTTTGTTAATGCCCACCACTGACACCTGGACAAAAAACAAAAACAAATGTTTTTGGTATAGTGTAAAAAACAATATATTTTTGCACCACACTCCTGTCTTGTCCTCACTCCTCTCTGTCCTTCAGCGTGTCTCCCTCCTCTTGTCTCTTGTCATGTAACGTGTTACAAAGTAATGCGTTAGAGTACTCGAATTACTTTTCTCGTCTAACATGTAACGTAACGTGTTACTTTGTGCGTTAAATAATCAGTAACTTTGTTATTTTTTTAAAAAAAGTAATCCGTTGCTTTAAGAATTTCTCCGGATAAGGAAAGAAAAATTCTTACTGGACTGTGGCCTGATTTTTGTCAGACAATACTGTGCCACCTGCGGATGTGTCAGTGGAGGCACAGCGCTGTGATGATGTGTCTGTGCCCTGTGTGTGTGTGAGTGAGTGTTTTCATAGGGAAGATGGCAGAGAGGACAGCTTTTGAATCGTGGAAGTCCGTACACTATTTTGAATTCGCTAGCGAAAAGGACAAGAACATTACAGTAAAATCACACTCTGAAAAGCTTCTGTCGACCGCAAAACATTCCACTTAGAATTAAAAAAACATCCTGTATCCAAACAGCACTCTGTCACCCTGGTAGCAAAGGCTGCAAACTTTCAGAGTTACCTCTGTTCTGACTGATGAAAAAATAATGAATTAATAAAACGCTATGTGGCATATTGCTGACTGTCTTTCCTGTTATTGTTGTCCTGCAGAGTTAGTTTGGTGGATGACTGATGTTATTCATTGTCAGGACGTCTCAGTGCATTTAAAGGAGGCTGTGTGTCTGTGTCAGTTCAGTTGCAGCATGTGCGAGGCGCTGCAAACAGCTTTTTTATTTGTGGTAACGCATGAGTACTCTAACACGTTACTTTTATTCATAGGTAATGCTGTAATGTAACGAATTACGTTTAATTATAATGGTAACGTTGTAACCTAATTAACTACTTTCCAAAGTAACTATACCCAACACTGGTCCTGGGAGGAGACAGTGCTGATAATCTAGGAGTCTGAGTCATGTTTTACAAGCTTCACATGCTGCTTCCTGTTAGATAGGAAGTTCGTGATGCAGGCGAACTCAGCTGGAGAGATTCAGAGCTTGGATGATGGGGTTGAAGTCCACAAACAAAATCCTTGCGTGGATTGCTGAGGTGTCCAGGTGCTGGAGGAAGGCCATGTTAACTGCATCATCTACAACCCCGTTGGCTCTGTAGGCAAAACTGCAGGGGTGGTTTAGTGATGTCTATGAGGTGGTCCAGCATGAGGCTGAGCAACTTCAAAACCACAGAGGTCAGGGCGATGGGTCTGAATTCATTTAGTGCTGTGGTCCTTGTTTGTTTCTATCAGAACAGGGATGATGGGTAGAGGTTCTGAAGCAAGCTGGCATGTCTTCACTGAGGTGTTAAACATGTCAGTGAACACCTGGTATCGATCTACACAGTCACGTCTCCATGAATGATAAAACAGGAGAAGAAAAATCTCTGGGTGTAGTGCAATAGTCAGAATGTCTGTTGGCTACAAAATTCAGAAGATGGACTACAAAAAAGTAGCAACTTGGGGTTCAGTATCTTGCCCAAAGACTCTTTGACATGCAGACTGGAGGAACCAGCGATCAAAGCGCTGATCATCTGATTGGACATGGACGACCCGCTCTACCTCTGAACCACAGCTGCCCATGAATGCATATTGAAGAAGACATGTTCCTCTCTTCGGATGAATAAAGGTGAATGCACCTTTTACCTGAAATTACATTCATTCCATAGAAGACACAAAATGGTGGGAAATGAATCCACTGGAGTTTTGCATTAGGTGTTCATGAGCATTTCTCACAGCAAAAAACTGAATGTACAAATAACAAAAGTCAAAACAACCAACCAAGTGACAACCTCTGTGGCTGTGTAATAAAGCCCATGTAAAAGTGCCAAAATTGTAATTCCTCAAGTGGCTGCTTAAAACAGGCTGCAGAAGTGCCCATATTAAAATGCCCAACATGTTTACAGGCTGGTACAAAAAGAAGCGGAAGAAGCAGCACAGCCAACATGGTGGTGGCCAGCGCTGCATATTTTCTCTTAAAGGTGTCACTTCAGAAACCTTTGGGTGATATCACTCAGGATCTGTCATTTCCATCAACACACTGGGACAACTATGCGGGGCGACATTTTGTAACATATTATATACTATACATATCATATTCATAGTCTTGCATTTGCTTTTACACATAAAGGCTGGTTGAAATACTTTTGTAATGGCTAAAAAAAAGTGATGTATAAACTTACTTACTATGTTGCTTACTTTCTCACTTGTCTTACGCTGCAGTGTGGCTGTACAAACAGTGAAGGTGCAACCTGTTGCCTTTTATTGTGATTCACCCTATTAGTGTTGGGAAGTTCAAGTCTTTTTAGTGATTCAGATCACTGACTCTTGGACAGTAAATTGAACGTATCTTTTTTAAATTTATTTTGTTCATTTCGTTCATCGCGTGACAAATGAACGAAAGACCGTTCCATATGAACTGTTTGTACTTACTGCTCATCACACAGTCTGAACGGCCATGCGCCATGTGGCGAGGGAACGTACTGCCTGAAAATAAACGAATCACTGACTGAGATTATGCATTACTCCAAGTCATATAAAAGATTAGTTCAAATTGAATGATATATTTACAACCGACACACCAGAGGTGGATCTGTCTGAGTATTTTTCCCAATTCAGATGCTAGAAGGGATTTTTAGTGCAGTAGTGCAGTTGTGTTTGGCCGTTTCCCTGTGTGAATATCTAGCCTCCAAACATATTTCTACATACCTAAATGAATATGTTTAATAAAATTACCACATTGCAAATCTGGGAACAAGCCAGAATTCAGCACAGAAAGACTCTACACAGGCCCAGCAGCTCACTTGCCTCTGGGCCCCCCCAGGAGTTAAATCTGTCCATGAATATTTAGCAATCCAAAGGACACTCGGTGAAGTTTCTGCCTCAGCAGTCTACAAGAAAAATGGACTGTACAAACTCACTGAGTTACTGAACTCAGGCCTGGCAGACAGTGACAATGATGCACATTAAGATTCACAGTGAGAGCCTGCTGAGCTGCCAGCCTGCTCACCTCGACCTATTATCTCCCACATCCAGTGCACAGAAACAGACAGACAGGCGCTCAGCCTGCTCCTCCCTGTTGTTCAATGCAGCAACTACTCACTCAAATGTTCACTCCCTTGTCCTCAGTGCACTGACTGCTTCCCTCACTGCAGCTCGTTACGTTCTGACTCGTAGGGACACGGTGCACCGCTGAAACTTTGACATGCGAGAAGTTGTGTCAATGATGTCTGTGATCAGCTCTAACAGAGCAGCTGAACTGAATGTCATTGACAGTGCACAGGATAAATATATATATATATATATATATATATATATATATATATATATATATATATATATATATATATATATATATATATATATATATATATATATATATAAATAAAAGGTTTGTGAATTGTCATGCTCATTCAGCTGTGAGCTGCAGCAGTGTTGTTCCTGCTCTCCAGGCAGTACCACCTCATTGGGATAGTGTAGTGATGAAGAGAACAGTGTCCTGTTAACACGCACAGTGTGTACAACAAGTCACTGCTCAGTGCACAACCTGTTCTCATTCCCAACACGTAAAATACCGACGATTTGTCACACCCCTTGACGTCTGATACCAACGTAAACGGTACCCTTTCGCGTCTGTATGAAACACTCTGGGTTGTGCATTGACTTCAGTATAATCCGTTTGCGCTGGTAAGTGACGCTCAGAGCAGAGCTCCAGCCGTCCATTCACTCCAATAATAACCCAACCACAGCGATACATGACGCTGCAAGCTACAAATCTGATTGGACAGACATTATAAAAAGCACATTAAACAGAGAAGTGATTAACTTTTTATTTTATCAGTCATAATCACATAATTGATATGGCTTGTTAGAGTCATTTTTATGTTTTGTACATTTAGATTTAATACTATATTAAGATATTAACATTTGTTGAAGAATTTTGAGTTAATTTTTAGATCATAAGAATATTCATGTGCACATGCTATAATGTGATGCAATATGATTGGCTGTTGAGGTTAATATAAAAGCGTGAGGACACATGAAGGACCGTTAGAAGCCTTGAGCCATGGAAGCATCATAGTCTTTTGACCGTCACGGCACATCAGGATAATTTAGCTGTTAGGAATTCATCTTTTGTTTTGTATTGTTTTAAATTTCAGTAAAAAGTACAAACACAAAGAAAGGTTCAAGACCTTTATTTTGTGTACATGTCGCATGTGAAAGAACTTCGAGGTTCAAGGCTAGTGAGTCAGCACGCTGCACTCACATGGCTGTATTGAATACCTGAAATGTACGTCCCAGGCAATCATTTGTGACTCACAACACAAACTCTTAAGTTGACACGGAATATACACCTTTTAAAGCAACACTGTGTAAAAAATGGTATTTTTGTGATTCAGTGCCTCCAGTTTCAGAGTGTAGTCCCACTAGCGTTAATATTACTGACTAGTCCAACAGCAGTCAGCCCAGCTCAGCGTTTATTTCACCAAACTCTCACCAACCACTAAAAGTAGATGGACAAAGCTTGTGATATCTACTGAATCATTTTTAGCTGTTAGAATCAGTTTAAAGACTAAGAAAAAAAAATCATTGGCTGTTTTTTGTACTGCAGCCAGGCCAGATGCTGAGGGATTCTTTGATCCACCTTGGGCCAGACAGCAGCTGCAGATGGATGGTTAACAGGGAGAACGGATGATGATTACCCAATGAGTTCTACCTAAGCACATTCATCACATAACTCCATATAAACACACTTGAAGGCAGCTGCCACAGGGCAGAACACATGGCCACCCATAGTAAAGTAAAACCTGTTGGCACTGTTCCATGAAAGAGGTTTGTGTGCATTTACTGAACATGTGGAGTTTGCATCAGTTGGATCAACTGTTTATTTTTTGAAACAGTTTTGAGGATGTGATGACGAGGTGGGAGTATTTATGCAATCTTCATACACGCTGGATATAAGACAGGGACTATAACATGGACATCAGAAAACTGCATTCATGTTCTTAATTACAAAATATGGTTATGTAAATGACCCTGAACTCAAACAGTGCCAGGATACAGTATACTGTATGATATAGTCAACATAAACACCTCTGCATGTTGGTTTAGATAAAAGGTGAAAGCTTAAATGTAAATCATAGCATCTATAAAGTTATAAAAAGTTATAGTAAGTACGACATTACCCGACAATGGCATTCTTTAAAGATGTCCTCATTAAGTGACAGTGGCTGAAAATGAGTGGAATGTAAACAACATGCTTAGCCAACACGGATGCAACATATTCCTACATGTTGATAGTGTTGGGAAGTTCAAGTCTTTCTACTGAATCGTATCACTCACTGTTGGGCGGTAAATTGAACTAATCTTTTTTTGAGTCATTTCGTTCATTCACTAGTGTAGCGCTGTAGCCCTCTTGTGGACGATGTAAACATGACAAATGAAGGAAAGAACGATCCATATGAACAAACTGCTCCTCACACAGGCCTGTGGTTGAGCTGCATGTCACATGACAAATAAATGACTTGAGGACACATAGTTGAGTTGTGAACTAATCACTTCTGGTGCTCAGCCTCAACTCTCTGTGATTTACAGATTTTCTTGCTGGACAGTAAACTGCTGCCAAATGTAGCTGCTGTTAGCTGACATTAGCTCAGCTTGTTAGCTGGACCCCCAAACCGCAGGATTTGCTTACACTGCATGTCTAAATTTGGAAAGACTCCTTTTAGTTTTGCTGCTCCTGGAACAATGACGAGCTCCACAGTGTGATACCAATAGGACTTTTAAGGAACATGCTGTTGTTGCTTGTTGTTTAAACTGAGTAATGACTCTCACTTAAATATTTTGTTACTTTATTATTATAAAGTATTATTACTATTACTTATTTCAATTCTTTATCCATTACTGTATTTCACATTCTGTTTTCTATCATGTTTTTGCAGTTCTTCAGCAACACTTCACAGAATGCAGAAAGAATAGTGAATGTTTTAATATAGTTTGATCTTTTTCAGCACAGCAGGTCTGAAGACAGTGAGCGGCTCCCAACATCAGTGTCACACCGCGGTGAGGTCAAGCTGGGTTTTTATGTCTTGTCATTTCCTGTTTTATTTTGAAAGTTAACTCTCCTCTCGTTTCAGGTCACTTGCCCTTCCTCATGTGTCACCGGTCTGATTGTCTCCCCCGCCCTGATCGTTTCCACCTGTTCCCCATTACCCGGTGTATATATTGTCTGCGTCTCCCTTTGTCTTGTGCCAAAGTGTTTTCGTCTTCCATAGCGTACACCAAAGCCTTTTGTTCACAGTTCATAGCCACAGCTCCTTAGCGCAAGTATTCTTTGTTTTCTTCCTCATATGAGTGATTTTCTGTTGTACTTCATAGTCTAGCCTTTTGTTACTTTGTATCTAGTATAGTGTGTTTTCAGCCTCGTTTTTGAGCGCCTTAAGTTGTTGTTTCATAGTCCTTTTGTTTTTCCTCTTTATGATTGATTTTGATTTCGTTAATCTTTAATACCAGTAGCCTTAGCTTTATTGTTCCTCGTTGAGAGTGATTTTGTTAGTAAGAGTAGTTCAGTGTTTTTTCGTCCTTGGAGTGATTTTTTTGTTTTCTTTAGTTTAGGGCCTTTTCATAGCCTCACTCAGCCGAGGATTTTTGCCGTCCCGAATAAAACAGCTTACTGCCTAAACTCTGCATCTGAGTCCTCATTCGAGTCCCGGCCTGATTTCGGGCAGCTCTCGTGCTAGGTGAGAGAGTTGGTGCACCACCTCCGGCAGACCACCCAGCCACCTGCGGTGCCGGAGCCTCCAGCAGCTGCAGCGGCTCCGTTCCAGGGCGCAGGGGTGGGAATCAAGCTGGCGCCCCCGGAGCGTTTCTCTGGGGAACCAGGCCAATGCAAGGCTTTCCTCACTGATTGCCTCATCCACTTTGAACAGCTCCCTCTTGCTTTCGTCACAGATAGATCCAAGGTAGCGTTCATGGTTTCCCACCTGACAGGGGGGGCCAGAGCTTGGGCCACCGCCGAGTGGGCTCGTGACTCTCCACTTTGTTCCTCGCTCACGGACTTTAAGGCTGCCCTCATGATGACGTTCGACCCAGTGTCTACGGACCGAGAGAAGGCCAGGGAGCTGAGCAGTCTGACACAGGGCAGAGACTCGGTGTGTGACTACGCCATCTGCTTTCGCACCCTGGCGGCGGAGAGCGGCTGGAATAACGCCGCTCTGTACGACGTGTTCCTGAAAGGGCTGGCGACGTACATCCAGGAGCTACTGTTGCCGCTAGACCTGCCTGCGGACCTGGACCCACTCATCGCTCTCGCCATCCAGACAGACAACCAGGTTCGCGAGCTCCGGCAACCACGGAGTGGTTCGACACAGGAGAGGACCCCACGCTTTACAGCCCCGGACAGGCAGGCTCGCCGTTATTCACCGCCAGGGCACGGCTATCCCTCTTCCACCGCCAGGGAGGAGGACCCCATGCAGCTTGGCAGTGCGAGGCTGACGCTGGAGGAGCGACGACGACGCCAGCAGGAGGGCAGCTGCTTTTACTGCGGCTAAAGTAATCACCTCGTCGCCGCCTGTCCGGCCAGAAAGCCCCGGGAGGTGAGTCAACCTCCAGCCACGGCTCTCGTTCCACGCCGCCTGACACCAGTTAAGGTAATGCACCACGCCACAACCACCGCACTAGGAGCTCTCATAGACTCAGGGGCCGATGAAAGCTTGATGGACTGGGGGTTAGCGGAGAAGATAGGCCTCAGGGCTGAACTTTTGGCCAAGCCCGTCCATGCCAGAGCACTAAATGGACAGAAACTTTTCACCATCACACACATCACAGAGCCTCTCAAGCTCCGCATCGACAGAACACATAAGTTTTTTCTTATTCAGATCTCCTGCACATACTCTGATTCTGGGACATCCATGGCTCCTCAGTCACAACCCTCACATTGATTGGGGAACAGGATCCATTATGGGGTGGGGAAGGGATTGTATGACTCACGGCATAACCACACCGTCTCCGAGTGAGGACGGCGCGATGATTAATCTTGTGACTGTCAATCCCAAAGCAGACCCCGAATACCCAGACCTGAGTGCTGTGCCGCTCTGCTACCATCACCTCAAGGAGGTCTTCAGCAAGTCCAAAGCCATGTCTCTCCCTCCACATAGGCCTTACGACTGCGCTATCGACTTAATCCCCGGTTCAACCCTGCCCAAGAGCCACCTTTACTCCATTTTGGGGCCGGAAAGAGAAGCCATGAAGGAGTACATCCAGGTTAATGACATCACCATTAAGAACCGATACCCTCTACCACTCATGTCTTCGGTTTTTGACCAAATCCAGCAAGCCAAGGTGTTCACGAAATTAGACCTGCGCAACGCCTATCACCTGGTGAGGATCAGAGAAGGGGGTGAGTGGAAAACAGGTTTTAACACACCTACTGGCCACTATGAGTACCTGGTGATGCCATTTGGGCTCACTAATGCCCCAGCAGTGTTCCAGGCCATGATCAATGATGTCCTTAGGGACTTTTTAGACCATTTTGTGTATGTCTACCTTGACGACATCCTCATCTACTCTCCTGACCTAGACACGCACAAGGCCCACGTGGCAAAGGTTCTCAGGAGACTCTTAGACCACAAGTTGTTTGTCAAGGCAGAGAAGAGTAAATTTCATGCCGACACCATCTCCTTCCTGGGCTTCATTGTAGCCCCTGGAAGGGTGCAGATGGATCCGGCTAAAGTGAGCGCTGTGGCCGACTGGCCCACTCCTGATAGCCGCAAAAAGGTCCAGCAGTTCCTTGGTTTTGCTAACTTTTACAGGCGGTTTATCAGAAACTTCAGCGCAACAGCAGCTCCGCTTCATGCACTCACCTCCACCAAGGTGCACTTCCACTGGACTACAGAGACAGAGTCCGCCTTCCAGAATCTCAAGCGCCGCTCACCACGGCCCCCATCCTCACCATGCCCGATCCTCAGCGGCAGTTTGTGGTGGAGGTGGACGCCTCCAATGAGGGCATCGGAGCGGTGCTGTCCCAGAGAGCCGAGGGGGATGGTAAGATGCATCCCTGTGCCTTCCTGTCTCGACGGCTGTCCAAGGCAGAGAGGAATTATGATGTCGGCAACCGTGAGCTCCTGGCGGTGAAGGCGGCTCTGGAGGAGTGGCGGCACTGGTTGGAGGGGGCCACTCAGCCGTTTATTGTCTGGACCGACCACAAGAACTTGGAGTATATGAGAAAAGCCAAAAGACTCAATTATCGCCAGGCCAGGTGGGCGCTTTTTTTGACAGATTTTCTTTTTCCCTCTCCTACAGGCCGGGGTCCCGGAATGTCAAGCCTGATGCCCTGTCACGTCTCTTCGACCCCGAGCCTGTTGCCAAGGAGCCTGAGCCCATCCTTCCACTGTCCTGTGTGGTTGGAGCGGTTTCCTGGCAAATAGAAAAGGAGGTTAAGCAGGCTAATGTTGAGGCTCCGCCACCTAGTGGGTGCCCAGAGAATCGGTTGTTCTAGTCGAGTTGCGCCCACAGGTGATCCACTGGGCCCACACCTCGCTGCTTTCCTGCCATCCGGGAGTTCGGCGGACCATGTTCGCCATCTCCCGGAGGTTCTGGTGGCCGTCCATGGAACCGGAGGTTCGGGAGTACGTGGAGGCTTGCTCGGTCTGCGCCCGCAATAAGACGTCCACCGGTTCACGCATGGGACTTTTGCATCCGCTTCCCATCCCCTCCAGACCGTGGGCAGAAATCTCTTTGGACTTCGTCACGGGGCTCCCGACATCGCAAGGCAACACTACTGTCCTCACTGTGGTGGACAGCAGAGCTCTGCCCCTGGCCATACACACAAACACAACTGCTAACCAGACAGAAATGTCTGACTGGCTGATCAGGGACTCACTTTATGCACTCACTGCTGAGATCATTCAGGACTACAAACCTGTGTACTTGACTCGACCTGACTCGACTGGGATGCTTTGAGAATTTTGTCCATTTAATGTAAAAATAATACACCTGTAGCATTGAGTCAATTATCAAAATAGATAGCCTCTGACTTCATAATTTAAAAGCATAATAAAAGACACAATGCTTTATTTCCACTCAATACCCACACATACTGTTAGATATAAATATCTCAAATATATTTGAAAATTTGATGTCCGAGTTCAAGTTCTTTACTAAACAATGCAAGAACATACATACATGATCAACAACAGCAGTAAGCAGTAAGATCTGATACACAAAATGTAAAATAGTGCAGATATAAATATAGAAATAAAATTTATTGAAACATAACATACATCTATTACCTGTAACCACATATTCTCATTGGGGTCATGGTGGGGCTGCAGTCTATCCCAGCTGACTTTGGGTGAGAGGCGGGGTACACTCTGGACAAGTCACCTGTTTATCACAGGACACATAGAGACAAACAACCATTCACACAACCTGTTGAGGTTCATGTCTTTGGACTGTGGGAGGAAGTCGGCAGCGCCGGTCCTGGCCACATTTGCGCCCTGGGCGAAACCCCCCAGAAAATGTTCTCGTGCGCCCCTGGATGCGCTATGTCCTGGCTTCTGTGGATGGCACCTTCTCAGCAGCAAGCAAGGCAGGGTGCCTGCAGTTAGGGGGCGCCAATGTGCCGATTGCAGCGATATGATACAAAAGTGTTTTTTTTTTTTCTCCCCAAGCGCTCGTGGCACCCCGGGCGGCTGGCCTGTCCGCCCGTACCTAAAACCGCTACTGGAAGTCGGAGTACCCAGAGAGAACCAACTCCACACAGAAAGGCTCGAACCAGGAACCTTCTTACTGTGAGGCGACAGTGCTAACCACTGCACCACCATGCCGCCCAGAAATACAATATTAAACATATAATATGATTGTATGAAAGACCAGTGTACGCTTATTTAAATAAACTGTAGACAGATTGTGCAGTGATGGAGTACTGTATATGGTTTGATGTAAAGATGTGAGCAGCTAGTAATATAAGCAGAGTAGTATATGGGTAAAGTAACAGTCATGAGCTTAGAAGCTCAAGAGTTGGACAATCTTGAAATATATTGAATGTAAAAGTACAGTTTGAATGTGTCTATGAGACTCTCCAACATTGCAGTTGGACTAGAACATTAGTCAGCTGGGTTCTTGATCACACTGACTCAGAATTTCAGAATATCAGTCAGTTAGTGTAGGTGCCGTGAGCCTGTGTGAAGAATGAGCTCTGGAAACCCCTCTGAGTAGTTGCCATGCTAATGATGCCGATAGTTATAGTTTTCTGGGCTGATGAGTGCCAACTTCTAGGACTTCATGGTTCCCGAGGAGAATGCATTGGGTTTGCGAGCAGCTTTTACTGGCTCGTTCTGTGTTCCAGAGATGAATAAAGTGTCAGCTGTGATGAGGCTATCAGGAGGAAGACGGCTGACAGTGGAGCGGAGGTGTGCTGGAGGAAGCCCATCCTCTTACACAGCATCACTGTGGGGAATGACAGAGAGCTGCTAGCATCTGTCTGGCTCAGAGTGTGAAACCATATCCCTGCATCCGCTATGGAATTAACAAGATAGGGTGTCAAGCCTCAGCAACAAAGCACTTACCAATGAAAGCATGTTTAGTTCCCCATGGCAAAACTGTCGACATTAGTTACAGATGCTGTTCCCTCATAAATCTCACTACTAAACTGAAGATATTATCATCAAGGTGTCATTACTTTGCAGTGATCATATTGGAGATATTCAACCAAGACGAATGTAACATTTTCCTGGAAGAAGACAGCTGTGAAAGTCACCAATTAGTCCTCTAATTTAAGGAATTTAGACATCTAAGCCTGAATTGGACCGCTAGCATACTGTATGACTGCACAGAGGGTGGCCAGAGGCCATGCTCGAGAAACCCTTCAGATTAAATCTAATGAGCTAAAAAAGGAAGTTGACTCTCTTATCCGAGCCCGCAGGCCTGAATCTACAGCAGGAAACTCCACCTCCTCTTAATCTCTAATGTGTACAGAACATAAAGACTTTGCATTGCAGACAAGTCCAGGGGTGCCAGTATGGAATTGCTGTCTTGTCCACAGTGATAATGATTCACAGGTTGAACTGATCAGAATTCAGATGTTGTTGGTATGTGACAGCATGAAAGCTGATTGTGTCTTTTTTTTAAATCACAGGCAGACTGGATTTTTATGCAGTGGCTACTTCTGATGTAGGCACTTCTACTGCCAAGAAAGAAAGAAAGAAAGTAATGCACCAATCTGCCTTCATGAGAAACCACAGTCTGTTTCCATTTTGCACATGGCATGGTAAACAGCAGAAAGACACACAGAAAGTTGGTTACCATGTGCAGTCTGTGCTCTTATTGCCATCAAATCATAAACAATAAAAGAGATAAATAACAAATCTAATAGACTGTCAGACAGCGCTGGACCTTTACATCTGAATTTGAACAAAATCCAAATCAAGCTGGATTTTATTGCATTTCTAATAAAAAATTAAAATGTTCTTTTTTCATTGTCATATAATGGTAGCACTCCAAGCCTCTATAATTACATCTGTCTACATGAGCTGGACTGCTGCCGCTATGAGGAGTCTAAAATACAGAACACTGTGGACTGTCCACACACAGGCCAGGAACCTACGGTCTGTGTGATATATTTTCCTTTGCTTCTGCGGGCTTGTAAAACCTTTATCAAAGATTTATTTGATGTCTTTAATTTCCCTGCCTCCCCCTTCTCTCCTTAGTAAAAATGCGCCCTGGTGGCTTGTAGCAGACAGCTGTGTGTCAGCGCTTATGCCCTCTCAGCCACTGGCTGCTCCCCATCACTGCTCATTAGGCCAGAGTCAGTCTGTTTCCATTCAGCATTCAGCATTAACACAGTCCTTCATGTGCTATTTTCTTTAACAATATTTGAGCCACAGAGATCAAAGGATGGCTCTACACAACTTTTCTAAATCCATAATCCAACAAATTATGGATTCTTCGTATAAAAAAACAACATGCAGTATTTACAAAGAAGTAGCACTTTAGTAACATAAAGTCATCATTCTTGTTATTTTATTTAAAGGTTCAGTATTCTTTGACCTGTAAACATGCAACCAGAGCAGGAATCAGCTCTCTGTCTGCAAGGATCTTATCAAATTTCATCTTCTGGCAGAAATCCCATATTCATGCTGTCACACCGCGGTGAGGTCAAGCTAGGTTTTGGTTATGTCTTGTCATTTCCTGTTTTATTTTGAAAGATAACTCTCCTCTCATTTCAGGTCACTTGCCCTTCCTCGTGTGTCACCGGTCTGATTGTCTACCCCGCCCTGATTGTTTCCACCTGTTCCCCATTACCTTGTGTTTATATTGTCTGCGTCTCCCTTTGTCACGTGCCGAAGTGTCTTGTCTTTCGTAGCGTGCACCAAAGCCCTTTTTTTGTGTTTTTCCTCGTTGTGAGTGATTTTGATTTTGTTAATCTTTAATAAGAGTAGTTCAGTGTTTTTTCCTCCTTTGGAGTGATTTTTTGTTTCCTCTAGTTCAGGCCATTTTCATAGCCGCACTCAGTCGAGGATATTGTCGACCTAAATAAAACAACTGTCTGCCAAACTCTGCATCTGAGTCCTCATTGAGTCCCGGCCTGACACATGCTAAAATCTCATCAGCAGTGTCCCGGCTCAGTGCATGATATCCACCAGTTTCACGGAAATCCTTCATAAATGTATGTGATGGCTCTGACAGACATCCAGATAAACAAGCCAAATAATAGCAGAACTGCTCACTGTCATGGTGGAGGGCTGGGTAACAATCCAGCCTCCATTGTTGAGGTGACTTTCATCTGTGACAGTGATTTGTGTCCACATGCACTTGCTCAATGAACCGCCGTCTATGTATGCCAGTGCAGACTTGACTGTTTCAGCAGGTTGTCCGGTCATTAGGTCAGGGTTAGAGGTCACTCTTTCTCTCTACATTAAATCCCACTTATTTCAGAAAGGACACAAACCTGCCACCTTCACTTTACCTGTACCAGATGCACTGTCTTCAAAAAGACAAGAATGTCTTCAATTTTTTCTTAAAATTTTGAATATAGATTATATCGATAGTAACAATTCAGCAGTGACATTAGTAGGAACACATCTACACCTATATGTCTCATCATTGATTATCAAGGTTTAAGAATACTGATCATACCATCATCATATTGTGATGTAAAAATAAGTAATTAAAAAAAATCAGTTTTACAGTAAAAATGAATAATGAGAAGGTACTGGAAGCCAATGTGTTATTTATTTATGTCCACTGAAAAACTGTGCTTGTCAGACCTGGACTCAATCAGGACACAGACGCAGAGGAATATAAGTTCCAGTAGACTTTATTTAAATCACCTCCCAGACAGAGTTATAACCAAACCGGCTATGAGAAAGGCTCAGCTAGAATCCATGAAAGTTTAATCTAGGAAAAAAAATCACTCCAAAGGAGGCTAACAAGGGCTCTGAAAATTAACTGAACTAAAACGATACACTATGAAAATTACAAACGAGTGAACAAAAATCACTCGCAATGGAGAATATAAAGAATACAGACTTAAGTTAAGAAAAGACAAGGACAAAACGTGGACGAAGGCTGGGGTGCACGGCAAGGACGAGACACACAAGACAAATGGAGACGCAGACTATAAGACACATGAGGGTACACAATCAGGAATCAGGGAAGACACTCGGACCAGTGACACATGAGGAAGAGCAGGTGACCCCAAACGAGAAAAGAGTTTTTTTTAAATAAAACAGAAAGTAATCATTTTTCAAAATAAAACAAGACAAAAAGGCAGGCCAAGACAAAACCTCACTGCGGTGTGACAGAGCATAGATACACATGTCAATGTGTATCTAGAACAATCTTGTAAATTGATCCTAAAAGTTATTGACATTTTGAATCGTATCATGATCTGATAACTGAGAAAACTGAAATCTTTTTTTACTGTTAAAAAACAAATTAAGTCATTAGTTTGTATTTATTAGAAAGTAGAACATGATGGTTTCTGACAATGCATGGTAACAGTTTATGTTAAGCTACACAGATTCACCTTCAAACTTGCTATTTAGTATTGGCTCTTTCCTGGTCATTATAAGCATTTATTATGTCTTATTCTTCATCACCATATGCAGACAGTTTTCTCTCTACTCCTAATTACTGCTTATTGATCAAAAGAGTGAGTTTATTCTTTTTCATCAGAACATGTAAATGTCTAGTCTATCAGTACATTTTGTTGTCAACATGTTCTGTTAAATATTAACAACAGGACCTCCATGAAGACAAACAGGGACAACGTGTGTAAGGATACTAAACAACAAACAAACACAAACATCCTCATGTATTTGTGTGTGACATACTGTATGTCTGATATCTAATGTGAAGGGAAATAATACTAGTGGCTGTCAGCCCGGCTGTAGTGCTAAAGAGACCCAAGGGCTGCAGACAAGTGCAGATGCGGTCACATCTGCCGTGTCCCAGTGCATGGCTACAATCTGTGGTCATTGCAGACTAACTGCAGCTGTGGAATACATATCATACTCGCTTACTCTGCTTGCCTGAAAACAGGAGGGGGGTTCTGTGTTCTTGCAACATGGTAGTTGACACTGGCCAGTAGAGTGTTGGAGCAACTATCAAGCATGGACTAATGAGGTCTGAGACACCAACGGTCCATGGACACAAGAGAATCAACTGATGTTTGTAACACACTTTTTTTTTTTTTGTAAAGCAGACTAAACATCTTCAGGAGATAATTCAGAACAATTCCACACATCATAACAAGAAGAAGGCCCAGGGCCACAGAGGAATATGTGCAGACCCCATTCACTGTTGGGTCCTCTGTGCCCAGACAGTATGGTGACTAACTGCATGAGCCATTATTTTATTTCCAAACTCCCCCAATCACCTTTTTTCCATGTCACTGCTGCTGGACTCACTCCACTGCTCACAATAAGAGTGTACAGATGTTCAACTGAAAGACATCAGGGCTCATTAAAGACATTTGGAAGGGTACTAAAAACTATTTGATTGCTGCTAATAACTTTGCAGGAGAAGGAGTGAAGAACTTTCTCTTCATTTATCTTTAGTTTCTCTGTAAGATTGAAACAGGACACCTTAGAGTTTAAGAGTTTAAAAACATCTACCCAAACATAAAGCTGGAGACATACAGGATGTCTGAACATCAAGCCCTGCAGCTCCTTTCTTTAGCAGTTTGACAATTTCCCCATCTCTTCGTTGGAGGTCTTCCAGGTTAATACATTCAGTTAGGAACCGTCCTGATCAACACGCTTACTCAGTGAGGTCAGAAGCTGATGGAGCCCAGACGGATTTTTATTAATTTCCCTCCTTAACAATACATTTGCAGTCAATACAAATTGAAAGCAGAGTATATCTCAGCTAAAAAGCTTCTCTCTCCAACCTTTAGGCTCTCACTGAACTTTACTTCATTACCCTGCAGCACTTTAGCCTATCAGCTGACCCTCACACTGAACATCTCTACCAAATGTGAACATTTTCTATTATCCTAATGTAGTGGTATGAGGCATCGCTGCCACCTCGAGCATAGGGTTTTTATGCATTACGCCCTCCCTGGCCTATTTGCCAATCGCTTTTAGAGCAGAGGGGATAAAAGTAGGTCATGCCCCTCTCCTTGACCTCTCGCTTCCTGCCTCTTCAGCCCGTCCACCTCCGGGTCGCTGTGTGTGCTGCTTGCATCCGAGCACAGGTAGGTGCACCTTAGTGTGCTGCTTGTGTATGGTCGGGAGCATTTCACTGAACTTAAACGTAAATCTTAACTTGCTGTTAGCCAGGTGGCCAAGTCTTCCTTTCGCCCCTCTCCCTCTAATAGTCAGCTGATCGCTTTGCGGTGTGGTGGCTGTCTCCCCCCGCTATGCCGACTCTTCACTCCTCTCCCTCTTTGGACGGGACGCTATGTAGCCGGACTGAACCGGACTTTTAGTGGGACGCTGAACTGAGTAAGACGAGCACTGATTAATTGTGGCTACCGCTGCTTCGCTGCTGCGGCTCGCGGCTACTGCTTCGCTGCTACTGCTTCGCTGCTACGGCTCGCTGCTACTGCTTCGCTGCTACTGCTTCGCTGCTACTGCTCGCTGCTACTGCTTCGCTGCTACTATATTGCGGCCGCTCCCCCGCGGCTTCTACCGCCTCACCGGTTTGGTGTTGGGTTCTGTCGTCTGACCGATCGACTGGTTTCCTGCAGCTGATCCTGTACATCGCGTGTGTGTGTGCGTGTGCATGTGAGACCGAGCGTATTAGTTAACTTTTATCTGTTGAATGGATTAAGTTTCTGGGTATACCGGGGCAATTTACTATCTTGTTTTGGGGAATTTATTGTGTATTTTCTATTGTGACTCTGCTTTGAACGAAGAGTATTGGTTTAATATCTCTGGCCAGAGACCTTTTTGGTTTGTTTTTGTTTATTTGGTTCAGACTAATGATTTAATCTCATGCTTTTGTTCATTGTTTGGTTTGTTTCTTTACCTGGAGCCCTCTTAATATTTGTTTCCCCTTGTTCCCCAAAGCTGATGGCCGACTGTGGTGGTGGTCCTCCAGGGTGGTGGTGATCCCCTTGTGTGTGTGCGTGATCCCCGTTTGACATTTTCTTCGTGTGAACATCACGTTTTTGTTGTGTGGGGGGTGCTCTTCTTTCTTTGGACTTCACCTTATTCTTCTTTAAGACTCCCTTCCCCGATTGGTAAGCCTCAGCGGGTACTCCCCCCTTTTTCTGTTGTTGGGTCTCCTTGTTTTATGTCACTTGTTTTATGTCACTTGTTGATTTTAGTGAAATAAATTTTTTGTAAGTGAACACTGAACTCCGTCTCCTGCTCTCCCTGAGTTAACGAACCTGTGTGTCCTTCAATTGGTGCTAGTTTAGTCTTAGTACAGGTCCTTGGGCCCTAACCCAAGGTGGCGTTGTCGGTATTAAACAACTAATAAAGTAATAAAAATAAAGTAATAAAGTATTAACCCCCCCCCGTGCCGCCACAAACCTGGCGTTGTCGGCAGGATAATACTCAGGGAACTGGAGACGTGTGAGCTGTGTTTTTTTCCGTCTCTTTGTTTTCCAGCTTGCTTGTGTGTTTGCTTGCATAATTGTGTGAAGGAGCTGCAGCCTAAGGCGAACCAGCAGTGAGTCCATTGTCTTTTTTTTATATATAGCCGTGGCATTAGTGCTCATAGCTTAGTTGTGGTTCTAGGAAAATGGAAGGAGAGCTCCAAGAGTTGAGGGATTTGGTGGCACAGTTGAGGGCAGAGAATAACAGGTTGCAGCAGGAGCAGGCTGTGCCTGGTCCTAGCGCTGCACCCTCCATTCCTGCTCAAGCTCTCCCAGCAACATCCACTTCTACTGCTCCTGCAATAGAGCGACTAGTCCTCGTACCCTGCGATAGGAACTGCCCAGTGTTTAGGGGTCGAGTAGGCATGGGGCTAGAGGAGTGGATTGAGGAAGCCCAAGCTTGTATGAGAGCCCGCCACCTGTCCACCTTCGATCAAGCATTTTTTCTGTTTGACCATTTAGAGGGAGAGGCACGTGAAGAAATAAAATATCGCCCAACTGCAGATAGGAGCGATCCAGATAAAGTTATTGCAATTCTGCGAGAGCTGTACGGTTCTTCTGACTCATATGTTGCGCTACAGGAGGCGTTTTTCTCACGGCGGCAGCAAGATGGGGAGACCCTTTAAGAGTTCTCCCTCGCGTTAATGGGCTTAATGTCTGCAGTTGAACAGAATGCTCCTAACGGGATGCCAAATGCTGATGTCTTGTTGCGAGATCAGTTCATTGAAAATGTCATTGATGGTTCCCTTCGCCGTGAATTAAAACAACTCGCACGCAGGCAGCCGACTGTCTCTCTGCTGGACGCCCGGGCAGAGGCAATTAGGTGGGAGCGAAAGGGATTGCCAGGGGGTGTGCGTGGCCGAAGCCACTCTGTTCCATTGACAACGGGCTTGCAGTGTGGGGTCCAGACTGCTTTTCCTGTGGCTTGCTCACCGCAGGCCTCAGAGCTGCAGGACGTGAAATCGATGCTGAAGCTCCAACAGGAGCAGCTTAACCGTCTCACCGAAGCTCTTGCTCACCTGCAGGTCAATCAGTCACGTGACCATTCTCCTTACCGCGGCCCAGTTCTGTGCCGGCGGTGTCAGCAGCCTGGCCATTTTGCCAGGGAGTGCAGGGGGGGACGTGCTCCTACTCAACCTTCAGCTTCTTCTTTCCCGCAGCCAACTTCTCGGCGAGGGCCAGCTCGGCAATCGGAAAACTAGCGCCCGTCGAACCGAGGAGCCAAAGTTCGGGGGGAGCTACTACTGGCTCACCAGTTGTGTTAAGGGATGGGGGGGGGACTAGGTTGATCAGTTCTTGTCCACACCTCACTGTAGTTATGGGGGGAGTGACGGTGCCCTGTTTAGTGGATACTGGGTCCATGGTGTCCACTATCAGAGAGAGCTTCTTCCGGCAATACTTTGAGACTTGGGGACAAGAGAAACTTAGGTCATGCCACTGGCTCCAGCTTCAGGCGGCCAATGGTTTGCCCATCCCGTACCTCGGCTACTTGGAGCTTGAGGTTGAACTCTGTGGTAAGACTTTACCAGGGTGTGGGCTACTGGTTGTTAAGGATCCTCCAACTAATGCATCTCCTCCGGCCCTAGGCGTCTTGGGGATGAACATCTTACGAAGATGTTATGACGTTTTGTTTGGGCAACATGGCGCTGCTCTGTTCAACTTGCCCACCGTTACAGAAGCACCAAAGTCTGTGGTGCGGGCACTGCAGAGATGTCATCAAGCCTCTCTGACTCCTCCTGATGTCATTGGTAAGGTCAAGCTTCGAGGCAAGAAAGCGTGCCGTATCATTGGTGGCACTATGCAGTTTGTCCTAGCTACTTGTTCTGCCCAGTATTCTGGGGCTACTGTGCTTTTTGAGCCCTTGGATCAGGGCCTTCCTGCTGGACTTCTAGCATCTCCAGCACTTGTTCGAGTTGAAGGAGGTACTGCATATATACCTGTGGTAAATGTGGGCACCTCCGACGTGCTACTCTACCCTCGTACAGAGATTGGTGCTGTGCGTGAGGTGTCTGTGGTGAGCTTACCTTCTGGTGTTGAGGAGGTTCCATCCTATCTTGCCACTGTTGCATCTCAGGCTGCAGTTTCACCGCTGCAAGACCAAATAGATGCAGTCGACCTGTCCGCTCTGTCTGTGGAGGAACAGGATGGGGCCCGACATCTTCTGTGGAAATACGCTTCAGTGTTCTCCTCTCATGACGGTGATCTGGGCTGCACCAACCTTATAACACACGAAATCCTGCTTCTCGATGATACCTCCATCCGTCAACGCTACCGGCGCATTCCACCATCAGAATACGAAGTGGTCAAGGAGCATATAAATCAGTTACTTGGTGCACAGGTCACTCGGGAAAGCTGCAGTCCGTTTACTTCGCCGATCGTGCTGGTTAAGAAGAAAGACGGTAGTCTGCGCTTGTGCGTAGACTATCGGCAACTTAACAGCAGGACTCGAAAAGATGCATTTCCCCTTCCTCGGATTGAAGAGTCCCTGGACGCACTCACCGGAGCCCGCTGATTTTCCACTTTGGATTTAACCAGTGGGTACAATCAGGTCCCAGTGGCCGAGGCCGACCGACCCAAGACTGCATTTTGTACTCCTTTCGGACTCTTCGAATGGAACCGCATGCCTTTTGGGTTGTGTAATGCACCCAGTACATTCCAGCGGCCCATGCAACGGGTTTTTGGAGATCGGCAATGCCAATCACTGCTCCTATATCTCGATGACATTGTGGTTTTTTCATCCACCTTCCAACAACACCTTGAGAGACTGGAAGTGGTCTTGCAGCGGTTGCAATACGAAGGCCTGAAGGTGAAACTGTCAAAGTGTTCATTTTTCCAGCAAGAGGTGCGTTATTTGGGTCACATCATCTCGGCAGAGGGTGTTTCCACCGACCCAAGCAAGGTCGAAGTGGTAGCTAATTGGCAGCCCCCTACTACCATCTTGGAGCTTCGGTCCTTTCTTGGGTTCGCCAGTTACTATCGCCGCTTTGTAGAGGGCTTCGCCAAGTTGGCTGCTCCTTTACATCGTTTGGTCGCCGAGCTGGTGGGGTCCAAGTCCAGGCAGTCTGAACACCGGGTTTCTGAAAAGTGGGCTGCAGAACATCAGCAGAGTTTTGATGCTTTAAAATCCAAGCTTACTACTGCTCCAGTTTTTGCATATGCCGACTTTTCGCTCCCATTCATCTTGGAGGTTGACGCCAGTCATGGAGGCTTGGGTGCTGTGCTCTCTCAAGAGCAGGAAGGGAAAGTCCGACCCATAGCATTTGCTAGCCGAAGTCTCCGACTGAGCGAAAATCCAGCTAATTATTACGTCAAGAAGGAGACATGGTGTAGAGGTGTAGAGGAAGAAATGAACCAAAGCTTTACTTCATTTCACCAAGAAAGAAAAAGACAACAGAAAAACAGTGCAAGTTGTAATGTCTAATGTGTTAAAAATCGCAAGTGTTTTTACATAACATGGGCTTAAATTCCAAGAATGACATTTGTTTGACGATCAGTGCAGCAAAATGTCTGTTACCAAGGGTGAATATCTACCTTGAATAACTAAATGAAAACAAATATGTGCAAATATTGCCAGACTGTTGCTACAGCTGCTAGAACTCTACTAACCCTAACCCTGCAAGAGGTAGTGGGGTCTCTGTAGCTCAGGAGGTAGATCGTCCACCTCCAGTCTGCATGTCGAAGTGACCTTGGGCAAGATACTGAACCCCAAGTTGCTCCTGAAGGCTATGCCATCAGTGTATGAATGTGTATGAATGGGTGAATAAGATATGTAGTGTAAAAGAGCTTTGAGTGGTCGGAAGACTAGAAAGGTACAGTATAAGTACAGTCCATTTACCATTTACTTAAAGATAAAGAATCAGAGTGACAGGGAGAACGTGTGTTTTGCACAATGTGATGAGTATTTGCAGTAATAAAGAACATCATCAGGTGTGGCTTGTAAAGTGTTTTTAGGTTGTGGACATCAATGGAGCTCTGTCACAGAGTGTGTCAGTCTGCACATGGGAAAAGTAAAAAATTGAATATTGAGAGCCTTTTCCTTATCGAGCTGTTCCATGTGTAATAACATACAGTTCTCTCCAGAAGTATTGGAATAGTGAAGCCAATTCCTTTATTTTTGCTGTAGACTTAAAACATTTGGGTTTGATATCAAAAGATGAATATGAGACAAATGATCAACATTTTGGTTTTTATTTCCAGGTATTTACATCTTGATCTGACACACAATGTAGAAGATAGCACCTTTAGTTTGAAATACTATAATACTTTTGGAGGGGACTGTACTGTGTGCTTTGAATGCTCCTATTCTCTGGTTGAATAGAAATCACACAATCATCCATAAGTGCATATTCTACTGTTGCACATAATGCGGACAGCAGGGCAGAGATCATGCAATGACTGTATTCACACCCAAACATGACTGGCCTTTAGCCTGAGACTGAATGTGAATGCTGTGCATGTGCTGCTGTGTGCTTCACTGCCTACTGTTTGGTTGCTGCAGCTCATCAGCTCACTGCTACAGACCCCATCACCCCACACTCACAGCGGGATAGCCACACGGTCTCTCAGAGGTTTAGAGAGCGAAAAAACGCTGCAGTCTTTCTCCTGGCCATGCCGCTCCAGAATTGCTTAATGCATGGCTGTGGAGTAGCTTTTGTGGCTGAGCTGACGGGATAATAAGAGAGTAACAGCTACACTATTTGTCTGTCCGCAAAATGTTCAAATACACCTACCAACACCTCTAAAGAGCACTAGCTCAAACACTGTATATTATACATGTAATCTGACAACCAACATATGGGAATTAGAGAGGCACGATACATATCAGGGCTGAAAAAACCTGAAAACCCTTTTATAGACAGGACTTATGTCCTGTGTGTATGGATAAAATTTCAAGTTATGAAGTAAATACACATGTGAAATTACTGGTTATCAGTGGCCACAAGAAGCAGGTTTGTTATTATAATGGCTGAAAAAAATGGAATTACATGGGTGACCATTTTTTGGAGAGGTCTTGTCACCACCATGAGAAAAACCTCACCTCCTGCCTGACACATCTGAGTGTAGTATAAATCTTCTCATTGAATTTTTGGCAAGACAAAATATATTTTTAAACTGTCAAGCTATTGGTTGAAGTCATATACATACAGTATGTAGAAAATAGGATCAACATCACCTGAACATTGTTAAATATTAGTCCAGGATTGTGATTACTACTTCTTAACTAAAGACTCTGGATGTGCTGGTTCTGACAATGATAATTCTACTGATTCTATTCTGATATTTTTGGACCATTTTGGATAAAAGTGTTTTCAGCTTATAGGCTATAAAATATGTACTTTATGTATTTTGTTCTGTCCTATGCCATGCATGACCACCACCAACCTCAGCATTTTTTATGCTTTTTTAAGCTTAATTCACATGCTAAATATTAAACTGAAGCACGACAGAGGGAGGCATGTTTATAAGGTTTACAGTAGGATGAGAGGTGCTCAGCATGTGAAAAGGAGTTGCTCTCTTCTAAATCACCAGGCTGTGAAGTTCTGAGTGGATGCATTAAGCAGTGTGCATGCATTGCCATCTGCTGATAACATGGTGGAATATCTCCTCTGTGCACAATGGATTCAAACTCCAGACATGGTGGCTAGTAAATGTATTTTCCTGTGTGCGGTTGGAGACATCATCAATCTTCAGTTTCAAAGAGGCTTTGAATGGAGCTCAGGATCACATAGTGAATTATGTGTGTGTAGTTTCATTTGTTTTTACAATGTAATGCAACCATGACATGTAGAAGTAGAAGGAAATATGAACTGGAAAAAAAGGGGGATGCTGAAGTCCATCCTGGCACTTGATGATGATGTGACCGTGGCCAGGTCGACCACTGTGTACAAGGCTTAGTCTAAGTCTAACAAAAGCATGTTTGATGAATGAACACATGAATATTATGTTCCATCTCTGCCATATAGAGGCTCCTAAACGTAAGTGCTAGTTTCAGATACTAACTTACTTTAAGAGGGAGACAGAACAGTCACAGTGCTTTTCACGAGTGAAGAACACAATGATGGACAACTAAAAGGGAAACATAAAATTATTACAACAGGTCATTTATCAAGGGATGGGATTAAACTTTGGACTGAGCTGATTATTTAGAATATTAATTAAACCTTTAATTTTTTATAAATTCCATTTAGGACAGTTTTATGAATGAGGAGACAGCATACAGAAGTTTACAATATTATGAGGGGCCGTATATATATATATATATATATATATATATATATATACACACTCCTTTGTTACCACTAAACTTTAGCTGTCACATACATACATTCTCAACAGACATAAATATATTTATGTCTGTTGGAACAACCCTGTGTGTCCTACATACACATAAAAAACATAAAACCACAAACACCTCCATGTTTTAGTGTCTCTCCATGGAGATAGTTGCCATTGCATTTGTGTGTATAAAGTGCTAAATCATCGTTATGTTCTCTTTCAGACAACCCAAAGGTTGCTGCATCCTCTGACATGTGACAGGTGTGGAATGTTCAGTCGTGAAGATTAGAAGACCTTGGGGATGTCTCAGTGTCTTGAAATACGCTGCATGGAGACAGTGTTGGTAAAAACAGCCCTCCACTCTGCACCATGGTGTGACCTTGTTTTCTTCAGCATATCTCACTTATTGAATGTGCTTTGAAGAGGAAAACTGTGTACAGCCAGTGTTATGTAGAATAAATACAGTACAAAATAACAAAGGGCCGACTAGACAGACACTTCTTTATACATTCAAATATAGCCTGAGCTGAGGTGTCGATTAGCTCAGTTGGTAGAGCATCTTCCCCGTGTACGAAGGCTCTGCAGCGGCCCAGGGTTTAAATCTGACCTGCAGTCCTTTGCTGCATGTCTTTCCACAACCCCTCTCCACACATTCCTGTCACTCTTCAGCTGCCTCTGTCAAAAAAAGAGGCCAAAAGTATTATTTTATTCATCACTGTCTGATATGATTTCTGCTTCCGCCCTGTACAAACCAGGTCAACTAACTTTCATGTGGGTTTCACAGTATTGAATAAAGATGAAATGAACAGCAAAGTGTCCATGCTGATCATTTGAATAGTGGACAACGCGCTCAACCTCCTGAGCCACAGCTGCCGCATATAAAAAAATAATATATTCTGTATATAAATTTAAATCCCTATCGCTCGCCTACAAAGTAGTCTCCGGTTCTGCACCTGCCTTTTTAAATGCCCCTATACAGGCATATGTTACCCCACATCCATTGCGCTCTGAATGACACCTGGCTCTTGCTCAAGGCAGTCCAGACTAAATCTACTCCTCTAGAACTACAACTACAACTGTTCATCCGGCATGTTGTGTAGAACACAGAGTTGAGAGTAATGAACAGGAAATGAACAAGAAACATTTAGAACATGTTGGTACTGTATGACACTTTTTTTGATCAATTGAACATTTTTATAATGCCCAGTGGCAGAATGCATCAGATTGAATGTTGCTACTGTGGCGGCCAGGGGGGTGAAAAGTTATGTAACTATTAGAGGGAAAAAGCTCGACAACGCCACCCTGGGAATTTCACCCAGGGAATTACTCTACCATAAGGCACAAAGGTTCAAGGTTACTGGAGGGCAGGAGACGTGGTTCAAAGTTTAAATATACAAATTTTATTTAACATTTGTTTAAAAAGTATCCCAGATAAAACCCATTCACACAACAAATGAAAGAAACCTAATCAGAGCTGAGACCGAAGTGGATGGGCAAGGGCTAGGGCAGGATCCACCAAAAAAAGGCAAAAATAACCTAAATCACCAGGCACACGTGGCAGACACTCTCAGTGAAGAAAACCACTCCCAAGGACACAGCAAGACACGACGGAGGACCCCACCACCAGGTCACCAGCACCACCACCACTGGCCTACAGCAACTGAAAAGGGAAAAAGAACATTAATGAAATGGCACAAAAGAAAAAAAAATACCCAAAGCTTAACAAAACTTAAACAACGTAATAACTATCCAAAAGACAAGACAAAAAAAAAGACAACTCAAAAACAATTTACAAAACAACTCTAAATTAACAAAATAAAATTACATAAACAAAAATCCAGACTCAACCTAGACACACTATCACAACCGTACGTTCACACTCATTCACTCAGCATAAAAGGAATCAGTCCCCAGTAAAAAAAAATATGCTTATGCCCGGACCACGGTGTACGGCCGAACAATCGTCCTACACAGCGTATATCTTGGGAGCTGCTGGCGGCCCGCAGGAAAACGCTGTGGGCAGTGTCAGGCAACGTAGTGACAGTAGCATAAAATAGCACCGAACAATGCGGTAAACAAGCAGTAAACAAAGCAGCAGCGGCCCAATAAGGTGGTTACAACACCTAGTCAAAAAGGAAAAACACTAGTAGCGTGTGCTAGATGCAAATACGATTGATGCAGTGGCACGTAACAATGTACATACCTTCTCAGAACGCACACTCACTAAGGAAGGATTGGACTCCAGGCAGCCGCCAGCATGCACCTGTGACCAGACCAACATTAGCGACCTAGCAGCACCAAGCACAACGCTGAGACGAACAACACTTACCACCGGCCAACGATCACGATAGCGCACACACAGGGCGCACGGAGCAGCACACCCACAAACCTACAACAATTATATACACACCTTAAATATAAGAACAGACAAAACGACGAGCGAGGTGAAGCAGCGGGCAGCCATACCTGTCGGGCACACGACCTCTGACCCGGAAGTATCGCGGGTGACCATGGGAACGCAGAGGTGGACACGGTGGGCAAACCACCGTTTTATACCGGCTCACCTCAATGACTAGCGGAAGTAGGGAAGGGAAACCATAGCAACCGTCAACAGAAAGAGCGAGGGGAAAAGAGAAAAAAACGCACGTACTGCTACACTACCATCAGTGGCGTCACTAGGCCTATTTTAGGGGGGCTTCAGCCCCCCTAAAATATTCTCAAGCCCCCCTAAATAATTTGGTGGTGTTTTATTATTATTTTTATTTATTACATTTTTTTTACACAAAAAATGCCTATTTATGCAATACAAAGTGGCCAGAATATGAGTTTAAACCAATAATCATATAAACTGTCATTATTCACTTAAATATGATCATAAATCTCATTTCATCGGGTATGGTAGAGAGAGCCCCTTCAGTGCGGCATTATACAATCCATTCCACTTTTTCATATAGAGAACGCCCACATCACTGAAATTCCAGTCCATGTTTTCCATGCGACCCTGCTCACTGCCGCTTGCGTGTTTACCTCTGAAGTACACAGAGCCGAACCTCACAGCGGCAAGAGCAGAGCGCGAACGCATGGGTAATGGGTAAGTAATGTAAAGTGAAAAGGTATATTGCAAATAATGGGCAAGACATATGGCTGTTGAGACCAAGTTTTCATTCCTGGTTTAATGGCTCCACATTGGTGCAGATTTCTAGTTTTCTGGCAGGTGGAGGGGAAAATAGGATGGGTGAAAGAGGGGCAGGGGAGTTAACCATCGTGATTGTTTCATTATGTTCTGTATAACACTATACATAATGGACGGTTAAAGCAGTTCCTATGCTTACTTAAACTTTATTAAAGACTCGGTCTCACTTCACGTTAGTTTACATGCGTGCTGGTGATTCCTCTAACAGGTGCGTCTCCTAACTCTGTCCGTGTGGAACTCCTGTACATGTAATAAACAATCCTATTGTTACATCTTTCTTTTTCTTTTTTCCAGTTAAGGTTCTTTCATTAAACATAGGGCATTAGGTGCCACAACAAACTTGGAGCAAACATTTAAATGAGACATACACCTTACCAAACTAGATCCACTAGGTATCCTTGAACATAGGCCAAACAGTTATGGTTACACTCTGCTCAAACAGCCATAAAGAATTTTGCTTTACAATTTTCTTTTTTTTTTTTTTGTTCCACAACAACACATCAAACTAACATTGAACACAAACATTGCATTCATTTTTTTTTTTTCAGACAGTGCAGCCTTTAGGTAGTACGGTCTGACAATTTGTCGACCAGACCTGGTGACCGGCCCTTGTTCCATTGATGGGACCCCTGGTGGGGCCCCTGGTGGGATGGCCTCCTCCGTGGGCGGTTGGGTGGGTTGATCTTGTGTAGGAGTGTGCTCTGTGGGACAGCGTCTGAGGTGGCGACGATTTCGTCTCAGAACGCCTCCAGATTCCAACTCCACCTCATATGATCTGTGGCTCACCTGTTGAACCACCTTCGCGTGTCTCCAGTCCTTGTGTGTGTCACAGGGCTGTACTCTCACACTGTCCCCACTTGTGAGACTGTCCATGTCTTTTGCTGTGCGGTTGTAGTATTTTTCTTGTCTTTCTCTGTTGTCTTTCAGCCCCTTGTCATTGTGTGTTACCTCTGGTTCATGTAGTATGTCCCTTGTGGGAAGCAGGGTCCTGGTCCTCCTGCTCAGGAGCCTCTGAGCAGGGCTAGTGTTGAGACCCTGGCTTGGTGTATTCCGATGGTCCAGCATGGCTAAGTAGGGGTCCTGTCTCGCTGCTGCAGCCTTCAACATTAAGCGTTTGGCAGTCTTTACTGACGATTCTGCCTTCCCATTGCTTTGTGGGTAACCTGGTGACGACGTTCTGTGTTCAAAACCCCACTTCTGGCTGAAGCGCTGGAACTCTAGGGATGCATATTGGGGTCCATTATCAGAGATAACAGTGTCTGGTATCCCCTGTCGGGCAAAATGAGCCTTTAGTTTTCTGATCACAGTATTACTCTTAGTGTCAGGCAAGTAATCTACTTCCCAAAAGTTTGAATAGTAATCCACTGTTACTAGATAGTCTTTATTGTGAAAGGAGAAGAGATCTGTTCCTACCTTGGCCCATGGTCTGCTGGCCATGTCGTGTGGGTGTAGTGTCTCTTTCTGTTGTTTTGGGTCCACTGACCTACATATGTCGCATTTGGAGATGAAGGTCTTGATCTCCTCATTCATCCCCAGCCAATACAGACACTCTCTTGCTCTCCTCAAACACCCCTCCACTCCCAGGTGAGAGGAGTGAATTCTGTGAGTCATGTCCACCCTGAGAGCATCCGGTATCACTGCTCTGTCCCCTCGGAACACTATGCCATCCTGGAAGCTGAGTTCATCTTGGAAATTGTGGTAGTGCCTTATGTCGCTAGGTAAGTCCTTTTTTCTCTTAGGCCATCCCTGTAGTATTCTGTTCGCTACACTCTGCAGCTTTGTGTCCCCTTTGGTCGCGGCCCTGATGGCACTCAGCCTCTCTGCTGAAATAGGGAGGTAGCTGACCATGTTCACAGTCTCTATGTCTGTCTCACACTCTCCTTTGGTGCTCTCTGGTAAGTAGGCTCTACTGAAGGTGTCCGCAAGAAGCATATCCCTACCTGGCACGTATGTCACATTGATATCGTACTGCTGCAGCCTGAGTAGCATTCTTTGCAATCTTTTAGGTGCACTAAGTAGTGGTTTTCGGTGGATATTTTCAAGAGGTTTGTGGTCACTTTGTACTGTGACCTCCCTGCCGTAAGTATACTGATGGAATTTTTCCATGCCAAACACTATGGCTAAACATTCTTTTTCTATTTGGGCATAGCCCTTTTCAGTTGATGTGAGTGCCCTGCTGCCAAATGCAATTGGTTTACCTCTCTGAGTGAGGGCGGCCCCCAATCCTGTGTCTGACGCATCACATTGAAGTGTCAACTCCTCGTCCTTGTTGTAATATTGCAGGACTGGTGCTTTGGCGATTTTGTCTTTCAGTCTTTGAAACGCTCCTTCTTGGGTGTCTGTCCATTCCCACATGTTCTCCTTGCGCGTGAGTTGTCTGAGAATCTCACAGTCATCAGAGAGGTGATCATAGAATTTTGAAAGGTAATTGACCATCCCAACTAGTCTCTGTATACCCTTAACATCGGTCGGTCTTGGCATGTCTCTGATTGCTCGTGCCTTCTCTGGGTCCATCCTCAGTCCCTCGGCTGTGAGGAGATGACCTATGTAGGGTACCTCTTTTTGTCTGAGCTTGAATTTCTCAGAGTTCAGCTTAATGTCGCGCTCTCTGCACCTCTGTAGGAAACCTCTGACTTTCTCGTCGTGGTCCTTTTCCGCCTCCTCTTGTGTTGCTCCTTCACCCGTGATTAGCACGTCATCTGCTATGATGTAGACTCCTGGGAGGCCCTCCAGGGTCTGCATGAGCTTTCTTTGGAACACCTCCGGCGCTGGGCTTATTCCCATTGGCATCCTTAGCCACCTGAAGCGGCCAAAGGGAGTGGCGAATGTAGTAAGGTAGCTTGACTCTTCTTCTAATTTGACATGCCAGAAGCCTTCCTTTACATCACAGACTGTGAAAACTTTTGCTTTAGACATCTCTGGCAATACGTCTGTAATGGTTGGAAGAGGATAGTGACTTCTTTTTAGTGCACGATTTAGTGGTTTTGGGTCTATACAGATCCTCAGTTTCCCATTAGGCTTTTTTATAGAGACCATGGAACTGATCCAATCAGTGCTGCGTTCCACTGGTGCAATTATCCCTCTTCTCTCTAGGTCTTTGAGTTCTTCTTGAAGTGGTGTCATCATGGCTACAGGTACTCTGCGCTTCGGCAGTTTCACAGGTGGTACTTTGTCATCTATCTCTATTCTATATTCACCCTCCATACAGCCCACACCTGTGAATACATCCTCAAAGTTGTTCTTTATTTTGTCCATGGTCATGTGACCTCCTTTTGTCACTGTGTTTGACTCCATTTTTACTATGCTGTCAATAGCCAGAATGTTTTCGTATTGTACTTTTATTAATTTCATGGCCTCGCTAGCTTTTCTGCCTAGTAAGGGGGTTCTGCTGCTTTGCTCGACTACTTGAAACTCCAGTCTGTACAGCTTGTTGTTTCTGGGGTTTCTGACCTTCACCCTGCATGTGCCTAGAGGAGTCAGCTTGGTCTTGTTATACATCACTAGCACTTTCTCTGTGTGCTCTAGTGGTGTGTCTGGATTCAAAAGATCGATCGGAATGATATTGCAGGTGGCTCCACAGTCAATCTGGAAATTAACTAATTTTTTTCCTATCTTCATTCTAGCAAACAGCTGTCGGCCCTGACTGTGTTTGTCATTCACCTGGTTCACCTTTTCACTCTCTCCATGTTCTTCAGTTATGCAGTTGACATCCTCATATGAGTCACTGTCACTTGTCTCCTCTGTAACAGCATGCACTTTCCTCATTTTCTTACCGGTCTCTGGTTTTGATTTGCACTGAGCTGCAAAGTGGTTTTCCTTCCCGCACTTTTTGCACTTTTTTCCAAAAGCTGGGCACTTTTTCTTATTCCTTTCATGTGTTTTGCCACAGAATTTGCACTGTATCTCGTTCTCCTTTAGTTTCACTTCTGTCTGTTTTAATGCATGTACTTCCTCTACCGTCTGACCTTGAAGTGTTTTGCTATTCTCCCTCGATAGCTCCGTAGCTCTGCAAATGTTCAGACAAGACTCCAGCGTTAGCTTTTCCTCCCTGAGTAATCTCTCCCTCAGTGCTGAGCTGTTCGTGCCACACACTACTCGGTCTCTGATCAAAGAGTCTTTAATGCACCCAAAATTGCAGGTGCTAGCGAGCACTTTCAAGTCAGTTACATAGGTGCCCACATTTTCATCTAATCCTTGATTTCTCGTGAAAAATCGGTACCTTTCAACAGTCTCGTTTGCCTGTGGGTTGCAGTATTCGTCGAACTGTTTCATTATGAAACTCACAGTGGTCTTTGCTGGGGGGCTCGTAGACGCCAGAGTTGTCCAGAGCTCTCTACCCTTTTCTCCGATGAGGTAGCTGAACAGCTTCACTTTAGTAGTCTCGTCCGCAGTTGGCATAGTAAGGTCCATGTACAGCTCGAACTCCTCCTTCCAACTTCTCCATGTCTTCGCTAAATTAGCGGAATCCAAAGCCAACGTTCCCGGCGGTTTTAGCCCTTCCATCGTCACCGTCGGCTAACTAGCTAGACTGTGCGTTATCTAATTACAGTACTTGAGGGTATTTTTCCGCGCTGCCACCATGTTTCATTATGTTCTGTATAACACTATACATAATGGACGGTTAAAGCAGTTCCTATGCTTACTTAAACTTTATTAAAGACTCGGTCTCACTTCACGTTAGTTTACATGCGTGCTGGTGATTCCTCTAACAGGTGCGTCTCCTAACTCTGTCCGTGTGGAACTCCTGTACATGTAATAAACAATCCTATTGTTACAGTGATGGGCTGGTTTATGAAGATGTTGGTAAGTCTAGGGTGGTGGTTAGAGAACAGTCTTCTCCTGTATAATGTTTCCATGATGATGAGTTATGAAACACTTGCCCTCTTCATTTTGTGCAGGTATGCACCTGCAATTGTTTTTATTTGTATTTTAGCACAATTTAACTGGTGTTGTTTAGCTGGTAAAGCAGCTGAAGGTGTATGGAGGCGTCATCGTCTTAGATTAATCAATTGATTGACAAAGCTTTAATTGGTGCTCTAAAAAATTTTCTAAGCGCGCGCAATAACTTTTCTCCTCTATGGGCTAAGCCACCCCAGTTTCTTAAACCTAGTGACGTCCCTGACTACCATACAGAATTATGTGACAGCATGATGGTCTGTTGTATCCTATGCTAAAGGAGATAAGAAAGGAAGCAGTGAAACACCTTTCCTCTGCCTTTAGAGAATTTGAATTTCCTTTCTTTCTTTGTCTCTTCTTCTTTTTTGTCTGTCTCTGTTTCCTGCCTAACTTTGTCTCCCTCCTCTGTGATCTGAGATCATCACTCTCCTACCTGTCTGCTCCACTCCAGTCAGTCCAGCCATACTTCTCCGCCCTCTTGCCCTCTGTCTCGGACAGCTACCTCCCTGCTCATTTCACCTCTGTTTCCCACTAAATCCTCTTAATCCATCTTCCTCCTGAGCCTGCCCAGCAAACACAAAACATAATTTCAATGTTGATTTCCAGTTGAAAACAAGTTTATATAAGGTCTGAACATTTTTCAACATCTTTTCAACCGTTTAAAAAGCGATTACATCAACATGTCACAAAACACATTTGTTTAAAGGTAATTTTGGCTAATAATGAAGTTTGCCCATATTAATGAGTGGTTGCACAGTGAAATCCTTGCATTTCATAAATGTAATGCTCATCCCTTAATATTTTAGATGCTGTCATAAGGTTTCATACCAGCGCCACAGAGGCAGATATTGTCAGCACCATGGGAGAGAGAGGAGTGGTGGTGGTGGTTTCTAACAGACTAAGGCTATGTTCACACATAACCTGGTATGTTGAGAAACAAATATTTCCCTCCCTCCATTTTCCAAAATAACATAATGCACATAGCATTGTTTTCAAAAAAGTTTTTGTTTACATCATCCTGCATAAATACGCCATCGAGCGCCATCATAACTATGCCAAGCTTATAGGCGGCAGGTAGGAAGAAGGAGAACGCTCTGCAAGCCAATCAGAATTCTCATTTCGACAACAACGAATAAAGAGTCCCTTCCTATTTGACGCGTTTGACTACAAGGCAAGTAAAGCCCATGAAAATGTGGACTGGGAATCTTGCAAAACCAACAAGGAGTTTCCTTATGTGAAGGAGGACATAACACAAGCCAATATGACAACTAAAATGAAGGCAATTAGAGAGAAATACAGGAATGCAGTGGACACTGGACACAGGAGCGGCCACGAAGAGTGGTGCTCCTCTACTTGGAACTGTGTGAAAAGGTTTGGGGTGGTTACCTAGCTACTACGACCATCGCCTCCATCATCGAGACTAACAATCTGCTTCACCCGCCACATCAGATGTTCAAGAAGTCGATGGCAGTGTGGCCATCACCTCCACAGTGCAGCAGAGGAGAGACCTGCTTCAGGTATGTATTTTTGGTTATGTAATTGTCATGTATTGTTGGCTTTATCAATTAATGTGTATCTCTGATAAGATAAATAATTCACCCTGAAGGAAATTACCACAATAGCTCCATAGCGTGTAAACATGCCCAATAAGTACAGATAAAAGGCAAAAATGCAAAAAAGTAGACCGAGAAGTCACATAACTCCTGTTCATATGCTACAACATTATGGCAATGGGGAAGTGAAATATGAAATGTGATTATATTTGGATAGATTTACTATTGCAAATGTGCAGTAATGGGAACACGTTTTATTTTGTCCACTCTGTAAAGACTAGACTGCAGGGACACCGGCATGATCGCTTGAAGCAAAAGCTGCCAACTGAGGCCTAGTGGCTGAATGCCATTGAAGAGGACAAACAACGGAAGAAGAAACTTGTGGACATTATTGAGACCTCTGAAAACAGGGCAGCCGACAATTTATCCAAAATGACACAGACCCTGGAAAGGCTAACAGCATCAATTGCTGTCAGCAAGCTGTCAACAGCTGTCTCTGTTATAGTTTTGGCTTGCTACGTGTTAATTGATCGACTACTCCCCCCCAAAGCTTCATAGACTCCAATGTATTTCGGAGCAGAAATCTTTCCGGAAGGAGGAGGCACCACACATGCTTGCTCTGACTCTTGAGGCCAAAGTTTATACAATTTTTGCCTGAAACTTGGCACAGACATGATCCACAAGACGAGCATTATTCTGGTCATTTCAGATTTTGGTTTGAGGCATACCTTATAGGTTTTTTTTGGCCACCTTTGAGGGGGATCATTCAGACATAGACTGTGCATTTCAGTGGGACAGACAGAGCATGCAGCACCTGTATCTAATTAATCTGACCTGCAGCTCACCCTGGTTGCTTGGCAACCTTAAGCATGCCTTTGACTAACTTTATTGAAGTCTGTGTATGATATCAGACTATCAAGACTACATTTTTAATGTCGGCCATTTTATCCTTGTCTCTCACAAACACAGACACATAGATAGAGACAGGGGCGGACTGGGACAAAAAATCGGCCCTGGCATTTTGGACCAGACTGGCCCACAACATTTGATAACACACCTTTTCAGTTTTTTCAGTGCAACTGTGCAAGTCTTTAAAACAACCTAGCTCAACGGGACATAAATAATCAAATCATATCGAATCAATTTTATTTGTATAGCCCGAAGTCACAAAGTACATTTGCCTCTGAGGGCTTTACAATCTGTACAGGGAGTGACACCCTCTGTCCTTAGACCCTCGGTTCGAGTAGGAAAAACTTGCCCACAAAAAACTTAAACAGGAAAAAATGTGGAAGAAACCTCAGGAAGAGCCACAGAGGAGGATTCCCTCTCCCAGGACAGACAGACGTGCAATAGATGTCACGTGTACAGGACAAATCAACACAAACATATTGTACAATTACAATGACTGACTGAAATACAGCCTGTTTATAATATATTTATATAAACAAACACACAGCTGCATTGACATAACACTAGCAATAAACAAAATTATGTCATTTTAAAAAGTGCTATTTTCTTTATTTGTAGGCTAACTTACATTGTCTTTAGCCACCTAGCTACATAAAACAGCCCATTTTTTTCCCCAGGCCTAAATAAGAGCTCACCCGAGGACAAAAAAAATTAAATTCAGACATTGAAAAAATTCAGTTGAACAAAAAAATTGAAAGTGCTGACTCTTCACTTTTCACTCACATTTTTGGTGAGTGGTGGCTTTAAATATGTCTAGGCTAGAATTACTGGAATGTACAGATACCTGCAGCTGCATTCAAATAACATAGACAAAATGATATAATTTTAAATGTGAGATTTTCTGTCAGTTATGTAGCTACATTGTCCCTACCACCTAGGCTACATAAAGAACTGCTATATCTGCAGGACAAAAAAGCAACTTAGCCAATAGGCCAGCCTAGTACTCACCCCACAGACAATAATAGTATAATAAGAAATTAGACTTATTGTTATTGTTGGTGAATGGTGAACACGTTTTCTCACATTACAGACTATTTCATTTAGAATAAAAGACATAAAAAGTAGGCTACTAAGCTAGGTTTATTTTCTCTTCCAGTCAGTGTAGCCTACAATGTATTGTAGCGACCCTGCCGTAATGTGTTGTGTGTTACAATGTGAGTTCTGTGGTTTCCCATGGTCCATAAATGCACCTGTATGAGAGCAAGGGGGCGGGGGAGCAGGTGAGGGAGAGCGCGTGTATGTGAGCGTGTGTGGAGAGAGACGGCACGAGTGAGGCTGCAGAGTGGGACCTGTTATGTGTTCTTGGCGTGGTTATGGCCTACAATAATCAAGTGCTGTAACAAGACTGTTGGCAATAAAAGCTAAATAACGCCTTGTTATTCCTGACGCGTCCGGCTGGATGCCACAGTATGTTTTATCATACTCATTAAGGGGTTGGGTGGCTTTATCCTACTCGTTGCATTTCATACATGTTCTGACAGTAGTCCAGCTTACCGCAGGTTCAACATGTTGAGTGCCACTGCCACCGGCACCACTGTCATCAGCGATGGGAGCTGATGGAGCCCTGCTGTGGCAAACATGTCAGTGATATTAACACACTTCACAGCATCTGCCTGAAGAGCAAGTTTCTTCTTATCGCGTTTTTCTGCGCCACCTTTACGTTTTCTCTCCATCTTTATCTGATAGCGTTTCACCATCAATAAACTGCACACCGGCGCATCAAACCAAAGGGGGGAGGTGTTTCATGATGTGATTGGGCCGGTCCCCTGTCAGTCAGCGTGTAAGGGCCGGTGGTAAGGAAACAAAGTCTTGCACAGCCTTTTCTCTTTTTTTGTGCCTGTAGGCGGGACCAAAGCGTACAGAGTGGTTGTTCAACAGTGTGTTTGGGCTGCGTGATCTACTCGTTATGGGCCGGTAAGACCATGGGCCCAAATAGCACGTCGGCCCACCGGGCAAATGCCCAGTATGCCAGATTGCCAATCCGTCCCTGGATAGAGAGACAGACACACCACACACAGGTAGACAGACAGGCAGACGCACACACACACGCACACACACACACACACAGAACAAACACATATGCACGCACACACACACACAGGACAAGTTTTTCAAAATAAGAGTCCCTTCAAAATAAGAGCCCAGTAAAAAGGCAATGATGACACAGCTTGTTGTATTAATACTAAATTTTCTGAGCAGTGTCAGTAATAATGCATGGGGGCGACGGGGTCAGAGTCAGGCACACTCAAAATTTCTTTAGAAATTTTCTAGTTATTATTATTCTTCCACCCTTTTTTTGTCTCGCTACTCCTCCCAGAGTTTTTGTCGCACATACACAAAACAGGTATCAAAACGACCGGCTCGGCCAGGAATAGATTGCTATAACTTTTCTAAGAGTTTCAAAAATCGCCAAAAACTACGCCAAAAAAATGAATGGGTGTGTATTGCGAGAACTTTCCAGAGCTAGAGTGAGTGATGTCATCGCTAGAGTGGAGAGTGGAGAGAACGATCAGTGAAAAAATAAAGCGTATTCGACTACCGTGGCCTCAAATGAGCCCCTACAGACACAATTTATACATAGAAACGTAGCAAAATTTGTCGCCTCACTCACATTCGCCTGCTAAAGCTGTCAGACATATAGTTTTGGCATGACACGCAAATATGCGGCAGCAACTCCCATCCTCAGCCTCATATTTTCCCATGTCAAAAAAGCGCGAAAATTTCTGGAGGAAAGCAGAAGTAACGTTTCTCTCTCTTGCTCCTACTCCTACATTTCTTTATTTATCAACACCAAACAAGTATGTAAAACGATCAGGAAGGTCTCTAATATGGTCTCTGGTTGCTTGGCAACCTCAGCCTGCTTGAAGGAAAAGAGGGGGGAGGGGCCAGCAGAAGCTGAGTGGCGGCCATTTTAGTAGTTTTTGGCACTTAATTTGAACTCGTCTGTGTAAAATGGCAGATGACAGAGACAGCAGAGCATTAGCGCGCACACACACACACACACACACACACACACACACACACACACACACACACACACACAGACACACACACACATACAGTCAGAGAGGCAGGGGACACAGACACAGATTGAAACACATAAGACAAAAAACTCCCTTCAAAATAAGAGTCCCTTCAAAATAAAAGACTTAAAACTCTTCTTAACAGCTCTCACCTACTTCCACAAATTTTGTATTACAGAAATAAAATTCCTCTCTCTCCCTCTTCGAGGGAAGGTCTCAGCATTTTCTCTCAGTCTCTAAGTGACATTCTAACAGGTGCTCCCCTGATAACAGTTGGTCCTGGTTGATTGGCAACCTTAGCCTGCTTGAAGGAAGAGTGGGGGGAGGGGCCAGCAGGTAGTAGCTGAGCGGCGGCCATTTTAGTAGTTCTTGGCACTTAACTTGAACTCGTCTGTGTAAAATGGCAGACAAAGACAGCCGAGCAGCTAGCCATACACATATATACATAGACATATATATACATAGACGCCGCATTGAGCGCTGAATCGTACGTTGACGTATTGGGTAAGGCAGATCTGCCCTTAAACTGATACAAGAAAATGGTCTGAACTTCATAAAGCGCCTTTCTACAAAGTGTTTTAAGTTAATGTCTCTTATACACCCATTTACACACACACTAATATATCTGGGAAACAAACAGACACCAAAAACTACGTATGTAACTTTTAAAGTGATGATTATAAATGTTTACTCCTTATGTAAGCATCAAACCAACGTAAGTATTTTTCTAATGCTGAGTGTTTACAGCTACTAATGTGTGTAACACTGTGATGATAAATCTTGAAATATTTATACAGTTGTCCCTTGTTGTTTCATAAGTGCAAACATGCTAATGTTAATATGCTAATGTTAACATGCTAATGTTAATTGCTAGCGTATCAGCGCAAACATGCTTATGATAACATGTTAATGTTAATTGCTACTGGTAACATGTTAATTGCTTGCGCATTATCGCTAACATGCTAATGTTAAAATGCTAATGTTAACATGCTAATGTTAATTGCTAGCGCATCAGCGCAATCATGTTTATGGTAACATGCTAATGTTAATTGCTAGCGCATCAGCGCAATCATGTTTATGGTAACATGCTAATGTTAATTGCTAGCGCATCAGTGCTAACATGCTAATGCTAACATGCTAATGTTAATTGCTAATGCATCAGTGCTAACATGCTAATGTTAACATGTTAATGTTGACATGCTAATGTTAATATGCTAATGTTGATTGCTAGCGCATCAGCGCTAACATGGTAATCCTGACATGGTAATGATAACATGCTAATGTTAACATGTTAATGGAAACATGCTAATGGTAATTGCTATTGCTAACATGCTAATGCTAACATGCTAATGTTAATTGCTTGCGCATCAGCGTTAACATACTAATGTTAACATGCTAATGTTAACTGGTAGCGCATCAGCACTAACATTAGCATGTTAACATGTTAATGCTAACATGCTAATGTTAATTGTTAGCGCACCAGCGCTAACATGCTAATGGTAACATGGTAATATTAACATGCTAATGTTAACATGCTAATGTTAACATGCTAATGGTAACATGCTTATGATAATTGCTAGCGCATCAATGTTAGCATGCTAAGGATAACATGCTAATGTTAACACGCTAATGTTAATTGCTAGCGCTAGCTGCTCCTGTGTCTAAGTAACCATGTTAAAAATGACTATTTGAGGTGTGCTTTTTGAATACAGACCCCCTGCAACAGCCCACTCATCAGTCTCAAAATTTCTGCAGGATTTTTTTAGTACTGAATTTTCTGAGCAGTGTTAGTAATAATGCATAGGGGCTGTTCCGCCTTTTAGCGTTTTGAGTTCGGTTCCCAGTGGGACCCATTTGAGAGATGACCAACTTGAGTAACGAGAAATCGCGCATATGAGTCTGCCACAATACAATTTAATTCATTTCAATTTTATTTGTATAGCCCAAAGTCACAAAGTACATTTGCCTTAGAGGGCTTTACAATCTGTACAGGGAGTGACACCCTCTGTCCTCCCCTCGGTTTGAGTGAGGAAAAACTTGCCCACAAGAAACCCTTTTTTAACAGGGAAAAAATGTGGAAGAAACCTCAGGAAGAGCCACAGAGAAGGGGGTCCCTCTCCCAGGACGGACAGACGTGCAATGGATGTCACGTCTACAGGACAGATCAACACAAACATATTGTACAATTACAATGACTAACAATGACAATGAATCACAATGAATGATAAAATGACCATAGTAGCAGATATGGTAGTAATAATGACAGTAATAATATGTGTAGTGGACGTCATGCAGGATCACAGCAGCAGCCACGATCCACGAGAATGCTGGACGACAGAGCACAGAAACTCCGGGGAAGTTTGGTTAGTAACATGCATTAATGAGACATGTCCACAGATAAAGAGAAAGAGCGAGACAGAGAGAGAGCGGGAGACGGAGAGTGGCGGAGAGAGAGAGAAAAAAAGAAAGAAAGAAAGAAAGAAAGAAAGAAAGAAAGAAAGAAAGAAAGAAAGAAAGAAAGAAAGAAAGAAAGTGTGGTATCTTCGGTGGTGATTCTGATAAAGATGTTTGAAGAGAAACGCCGCCGACACCGTCTTAGTCGTATAACAAGTTTATTACAACAAGCACAGTGTCGAAGCAGGTACAAGCACCTGCACTCTAAAATCTGATTTGTTGATCTTACTTAAAAAAAGCTAGGAAACCGATTGCCTTGAAAAAGGTAAGTAAACATAACTATAAGTGTCAAGTCATGTTTACTTTGAATGTTCTAGTTGAGTATACTTTAAATGTTGTTGTATTTACTTAATTTGGTAAAGTTGCTCCAACTTAAAAATGGCAAGTGAAATTAATTGTTCTTTCTAAGTAATACCAACTTAAGTGAAACAAGTGAGTCTTACTTAACTGAACTGTTGTGTTAACTCAATAGAATCTAGGAAACCGATTGCCTTAAATAAATAAAGTAAGCACAACAAACAATGATTAGTTTGCAGGATTATTGTTTATTTCAACAAAATTGCCATTATGAGCTTCTTAAACCCAGGTCAGTGTTTATGGAGAAATTAAATTATACAATCAAAACAAATCCAATTATCCAATAATCCAAAATATTAGCCATAAAATAAAATATATAATATAAAATAGTGTTTATTTTAACATTTTGGAAATATTAAAATGAAATCTTTCTCACTGACTTTACTTTTCAACAGGGTTCTATGGCATATTTTCAATCAAACTTCAGTCAACTTACAAACTAAATGAAACATTTTACACTTATGTCACACTATGTGCATTGAACTGCAATAAACAAGATTACACTATAGCTCTTAACATTGTGTTACCTGTATTCTGCTGGCTGCAAATTAGTCAGTCACATCACACAACAGCATGTTAACAAGGTAGATATCCTAACTCCATCATGTACAAAATCATCTTACACTTCTCATGTAAGCTGTTGATGGCCATAGAACTTTTGGAAATTAAGTAAATATTCAAGAAAATAATTTCAGATATCTTGAATACCTGTATAAATCAACCTACTTTTGTGGTAGTGTTATGTATGTTTTCTCATGACCAAACAGGAAAACATGAAAATGCACACAGACAACATTTTGTAGTCACTATTCAATAACTACTAACATTTACATTAAGATAACATTAATAGTGTTTTCTAGGATGCAAGATTGGTAGAGGCATTCTACATGCCAAAAAAGAGACAGAAATTATATAAAACAAGCATTGGCCATACATAACACTTTTTTTGGTATTACTATTACTATTATTGGGGAAATCTGTGTTTTAGTTTACTGATTCTTTTTACTGAATCATCTAACTTATTCTCTGACTTGACATCTCAAAATCACTCTGCTCTACACAAGATACATAAGGTACACTATATAAACTGAAATATGACGTGGCCGAAATCATCCACCTGTGACTGTAACTGTCTAAGAATTTTGCTGTGGTTATTAGTTGCAAATATTTCAAGTAAGTTTAACAGAGTATCTATGCTTGAGGATCCTTTACAGCACAGTAATCTACTGCAAAAGTGCATTTTTCAAGCTCTGAAGTTTTGGCCTCAGGTTACCTACACCTAGGTTGAGCATCACCCTCTAAATGAAGTTAAAGGTGTTCTTAAGACTTTTGGGATAATCTAAATGAAGAGCATAGATTAGTCCAAATATGAGGCAAACAGCTTGCGCGTGGCTTTTAATGTCATCCATGACGAGATTACCTTCCAGTATGATACCAATGCTGGATGGTTCAAGGTGCAGGGCATTTGGCCCTAGCTGCTGACTGTCTTCAGGTATAACAGTCACTACTCCAACAGGAACCTGTGTGAAATCCAGAGTGGCATCCGAATCCTGCATATACAAAGAAAGGTCAAAACTGAGGTTAAGATTTTGTCTTTGTGGTGCAGAATGTTCAACATACCAAATAAGGCAATACTTACGAAGCAGACTTTGAAGAAATCACTCCCATCATCACCGAGAAAAACTGGGAGGCATCGCAGGACAGCAGTCCTCTTGGCTTTGACATCATGGGTCTACCAGTGGCGGAGAAAAAGAGCGAAACTTACATACCGTCTGTACAGTAATTATGATGCTTTTACGCAATAGTAATAAGAAGAAATGCTTACCTTTGTTTCAACCTGTGCAACGATTTCTGCAAGTGTCCTGCCAACATTTCCCTTTTTAGATTTAAAGATCTCAAGGAATCGTGGGGTATGGCGGTCCAAGGACTCAAAAAAGTCTTGCTCAAGATCTTTGCTTGCTACTCTGGTGAATTCTGCAAAAACCTTCAAAGACAAAACAGAACACAAACACAATATACCAAGTTAAGAAATGACCACAATATCTTGGTGGATGTTTATTATGTATTTATTTAATATGCTTGTTTGCTTACCTGTTGTTTTCTGAAAAGAGCTGGCCAGCGTTCCAACATCAGTTTCACAGAAGGCTGGTCTTCCACAATTTCTTTTCGTCTCAATGAGAAGGTCTGGCTCATCAGCTGATTCACATGCACTGCATTTGGTGACCTTTTCTTCATTTCATTTTCAAGCACCTGTCTAAAGCTTTCAAGTGATGATGCATCCTGACCCTGGGGGAAATTTGGCAGGAAGTTAGTCTCACTTCTCCTGGGTCTCTTCAGGTTTTTTCCAGGTGGCACACTATCTGTGTTTTGCTGTGTTCTCTTACTACTGTTGACTGACACATCTGCAATTCCACATCTTCGAAGTTTCGAACGGAGATTACCCATTTTGAATTTTAGACTATTCTTTCATCCATAGCAACCCGTGGTTGATCCTGGTTCAGCAAGGCAAGGGTGCTTACCAATCAGTGCCCTAGCAACTATGGTGAAGTGTTCATCTTGTGGGTAAGCCAAGAACTTGTACATCTCCTCAGCTAGCTTCTGCAGAATTTCATGCTTCATGTCTCTTGAAACTGACATGCGTATGCCATCTCTCATATAAATTAGGTTTCCCTGTCTCAGCCTATATTCAATATCCACAGAGAAATATGGCACCTCGAATGTAGAAGGCCATGGGTCACGTGAGGTCAGTGATGAGGTCTTCTCAGCGTGTGGCAGTATTTCAGTGTCAGACAAATTAGCTGTAGACAGTTCACCTGAAGATAATGTACTGAGAGAAGATGACATTACATTATCGAGAGAGACAATCTTCAGTGTTGGTCTATCAGGCAAGTCACTCATATCCATGAGGTTGCAAACAGCATTGTTGAACTCTGGGTCTTCATAGTGAAGCATGAAGTCATACTGCAGACTCAATCGTTTCTTCAACTCGCTTATGAGTTCTTCCAGATTATTAGGCCTGTCATGGAAAGTTACTTTTCGGATATCATTTTCGGCAACCACTACCCTCACTGGCCAGGATTGGTCCATGGTTCTGAAAGAATGAAATATGACATCAGCACAAAATGTAACGCTTCAGGGTAACAAAGAGATGGCCTTTCACTCTGTAGGCAGAGAGGGGAAAGATATCATTGAAGTCTTTTAACTCTGTTATAAGCAAGCTTGAGCTACTTTTGATGACTTCATAAGCTCTGAGGTGTTCATGATACCATGCAAACATCTGTCTACAAATGAACAAAATGTTGGTACCCACAACCAAAACCTGCTGAATCTGCTGAAATTCTGGAAGGCCTGCACATGAACCAACAGACACCACCATGTCAGCTGCATACTTAATACCATCTATGGTAACAGATGATGCTGCAAGGACTGTATTTTGTGGTGATTTTGCCAACAAATGCTGCTGCACGCTATCTGGAAAGGAAGAAACCATGACACTCTTCACTTTGCTCAATTCCAATGCTGGTTTAAAATATGAAGCAGAATCTAAATGGTAAGCCATCATCTTCTGATGTCTATCAGCCAAAGTCAGAGGAACATTTTTGAAATTGTAGGCTCCACGAATTACTTGTTTGAAGAATTTGTGCTTTCCCTCAAACCTCATCGTCCACACATCTACAAGTGGTCCAAATACTTGAATCAGATGGGGATAATGCTCCAAGTAGTGGTGTTTGGGACGTAGTCTGTATTGGGGGTATGCCTTTTGAAGTAAAGTCCTATGCTCTGACAACTTGAAATCCAGATAGTGGCGTGACTCCTCAGTAAACCTTATAGACATGGCCAACTCAACCACATCTTTTAAGGACAGTATGACTTCCCATGTTTCATCCCCCTCAGGGACATAATGCCCAATCAACAGGGGAAGCAGTCTGATCAGGCTCCAGTTTTCATGACCATTACCTCCAATGGTCCCTTTGGCCTGGAATGTCTTAGTAATTGTCTGAGGCTGGTTTGTTTTATCTGAATGTGTGTAGGGAAATTCCTTGATGGCACGATTCAACATCTCAAGTGTGAAGAACTTCTTTTTTATCAAGTCATGAATGCAAAGACTCAACTCAGATGGAACAATACCTTCAAGCAAGTCATGGAGAATATCAGGAGGAAAACCGTCAACAACATGAAAGTGCTCCAAATGATCACTTAAAGGACAGCTCTGTTTCACACCATATTGCTTTGCCATCTGGGCATCATGCTGGACTTCACAAACCTGACGATCATGGTCTTGTTTTGTTCTCAAGACGAAGTGTCCAGACCTAACTTCGTGATCTTGTATTTCCTGCCGTGAAGCCATGCAAAAGCGGCAAATCTTATCAGAGACAAAACTTTGTTGAAATCCTGCCAATGAATGAGAAGCCAAATTTTCTGCTGAAATATTCAAGTTCCCTTGACACTTGCGCCCAATTTTTCCACATACACACCATGCTTCTCAAGAAGCACTAAATCCTGAATGAGTGGACGAAGGACTTCAGAGTATCCACATGCCTTGACAGTGTTTGCCTTACAAAGGAGAGCTAACTCTATTGAGTTAAGAGACGAGCAAAATTTTGGTGCAAGATTTTTAAGTACCCAATATACCGCACAGATTTTGTGTTTGTTTTTAGAGGTCCCAAGAGGGTTTGCAACCTCAAAATCATCGATATAAAGACCCAAGGCAATCTTAAAATTGTCTTCCACCAGTAAAGAATTTTCTTTGAAACGTGAACCATCCCTGAAGGTCCTATATCCTTGCATATCACCACTGCTAACTGTGAGAGCCTTGTCCAAGATTTCATCTTTGTTTAACAAGGTCTGGAGCATTTTAAGGACAGGTATGTAGACAACTGACTGCTTGTGTTCATCTGTAACAAACTCAACAGGTTCCACAATTTTAAATTCTTTTACCATGTAAGAGGCTCTTCTTGACCAAGTCGATAGCGAACCGCCTTTCTGAGTGTGTTTCAGAATGACATTGCTCTCTGAGATTGCAGTTACTATTTCAGACGCGATAGACACGTCTGCATAAGGATAGTAGTTCAGGAGTATTCTCTGAATAGCAGAAAACAGCAAAGGTTTTGACAGGTCCATTATTTGGCTTACTTGCTGTATTACATCTTGCACAGCACTTTCAGATATATTAAGTATGGTTCGCATTCTAAGGAAAAGGGCTGCCAAATTATGCTCAAGCTGCCAGCCCAAGTCATCAATATTATCTGCCATCAAATCCTCTTCTTGAAAATCAGTTATGTCTTGAACGTCTCTTTCATTTTCACTTTCGACTTCAACTTCAACCAGAGTTTCAGCAGGTGTTAAAATTCCTGGCTTGAACTGCAACTGACTATGAACCTCATTGTGGTTCCTGCTTTTGTGGGCATTAAATGTAGTATAGATGATAGTTTCAAAATTGCAATCCTGGTAGGGGCACTGCACTTTCTGGTGCATCCGGGTATGTGTACGCAGATGTGAAAAAAAATCTTTTTCTGCACATGGCTCTTTGAAGTCACAAAGTTGACACTGAAATACATTTTCCACAGCATCACTTGGATGATCATCCTTTTGGGAGTGTGCTCTTGATAGATGTACCTTAAGTGCATTGAAGGTCTTAAACGTGCAGAGGCACTCTTTATGAACACATGGTAACGGTGACATTCTTGTGTAACCACCATGTTTCAATCTATAATGTTTAAGTAGCTGTCCTCTTTTATTACATGCAAAGTTGCAGAACTTACATGTCCACTGCATCACAGTCAATCTTCAAGCCACAAAGACAGCTCCTCACCTAGAAAAGTCACAAAAAGACTTGTGAATTTAAATACAGTACAGACACTTGTGGTAAAACGCATCTCATAAAATACACACATACATATACACATGTTTCCTTTGTGATAAATATTTATAAACAGTACTGGTATCAAACGTCTTTTTTTCATTTGTCTATAAAATTAGCATTTTAACCCCCCAAAGATCCAGTGCGCGCGTGCACGTCGCGGCTCCGTGTGGGAACCCTATGTGGGCTTTTACTGCTTAAACATAATCCATGCGTGCATGTATACGCGTGCGCGCCACGTACATGCGTGTGCACGTCGCGGCTCCGTGTGGGAACCCTATGTGGGCTTTCACTGCTTAAACATAATCCGTGCGTGCATGTATATGCGTGCGTGCCACGTACATGCGTGTGCACGTCGCGGCTCCGTGTGGGAACCCTATGTGGGCTTTCACTGCTTAAACATAATCCGTGCGTGCGTGCACGCAGAACACATGTGCGGTTCTCCCTTAGCCAATTTAGGACGCAGAACACAATGCGCGTTCATACTGTAAAGTACGCTGTAAAACAAAGCATGCAAAATTACACTGAAAAAAAATCTGCGAAAAGTGAACCGCGATATAGCGAGGGACGACTGTACAAATCACACGCGCGCATGCACGGTGTATATGCGCGTGCACGTCGTGCCTCCGCATGGAAACCTCTGTGCGCTCTCTGCTTGCCACTCTTTTTAATTTTGTAGCAACATCAAATTAGCATTTCAAATTAAACATGACGTGAATGAACTTGGGCAGGGCTCGTGCATGTAGCTAACGGCTCTCAGCATGGCCGTTTTAGCTAGCTAACCTGGCTAACGTTAGCTCACATTCGCATTAGCCCGCCAGGAGATTTATCACAATGTACAGAAAAATGCTGCTAAAGTTCATTTGGGAATAATGAAATCATAGCTGGCAAATGTAAATACTCAGTAAAATTGAATAACTTACCTAGAGACTCTTTAAGCTTGCTGCTTCTCCAAAAAGTTTCTGTCCACGCAGTTGTTGGAAAGTCCTGCTCTACTGAGCATGTGCAAAGCCACGCGCTGGGTTCACTCAAGTTTACTTCAGGAACACAAGTTCACTTTACTCACATGAGCTTAGTTTTAGAAACATTTCAGGCAAAACGAGTATGTTACTGACATGACATGAGTTCAATCAACAGGATAGTGAGAAATAAGTAAAGTACACAAATGTAATTTAAGTGAGCATAGGTATTACCTTTTAGAGTGTGGAGAGTCTCTGGCCGAAAAATGAGAAAACCCTCTCGACCTATGCCGGACAAGCTCTTATATAGACAGTTTGTGCCTCCCCCTGACATGTAATTAACAACAGCTCAAGGCAAAAAAGTCAATGAATTTACTTTGAAGAAAAGAAACTGAAAGACAGTAGTCACTCCTGTCCCAGGAAGAACCCCCTACAGACTTAACCTCTGACCTGACTCCTAATCAAGATATCAACTTAATGGAGTGTGAAAGTGAAAAACCTGTCTGGCAGCCATCTTTCCTGAAATGTCCTTCTATCAATCTAGACAGGAAAACTCTTTCACGGCCCCTCTGCCTCAGGCGGCCACATATAGTACTCCAATCTAATCTAATTAAAAGAATTTTACTCATTGTATGTCAATATCAATTAAAGCAAATACATATGGAGACCTCAGCAAATAAAAATATCCACCTTCAGGCTAGTCAACCCATCATACCCTCCAATGGACCTATCCCTGCCTATTCCCAATGTCCCTGACGGACCGAAAAATAAAAATTACAACTGAGGTTCCAACATATGAGCCACACATTGCATACAATTCAACATAATAAATGGTATAACATAACATGCAAAAACAACATCTTATACATGTATTACATATATATGTTACTCCATTTCCGTTCTTCTTTGTTATGTATTAGCCTCACAGTTCCTCCACAGTGTTGATTGAGTTGATGTTTGCTCTGAGCATACTCCCAATGTCCTTGTTCAGAGTTCAGGCTTAATTGTCCTTTTTGATTGTTCTTATTGGAGTCTCTGAATCCCTTTAACAGCTTGGGATCCTTGAATCATCAACCACCCTCATGGTGGTCCTCCCCCACTGTTGTTCTAAGGGAAAAAGAAAACACCAACCAGTATCTTTGCAGAAATAATATATACAGAAATGACATATACAATTCAGATTATGGATGCAATTTATATTTCTATCTCTATGCAACATATATATTGCATTGGCTACTTTCCCTTTTACTACCACTTACTAGCATACCCCTACTAATCAACTAAACACCTAAAATGTATGGTAACTATAAATGTATTATACATATTTAAAATAGGTATCTCTCTTCCAATTCACCTTCTAACCCTACTTCCTCATCATCATCTGACTCAGTCCTCTGCATTAGTGGCATCTGGACCTGGTCTCCTGGCATCACTACCCCAACCCATTTCAATATCATAGCTTTTGCACACATACAGAAACCTTCTCTATTTGCCTCTCTTCCCCTACATACTCTTTCCCCATCATTTAAACTCACTTTTCCATCATCTGTCGTATATCACACAAACTTATATAGAAAGTTTATGCCGTTCATCGTCGTACTTTGACAATCTATTTAATTTCCAAACCTTTCCATCTTTACTCTTCAACATTCTCATCTCCCTCATCTTTCCCATGTTTAACTATGCTATCACTGCATTACTGTTTTATTCACATAAACTACTGCTAGGCGGAACACTGAGCTAGTAGAAGTGCTACTACCCAATGTAACAATTTGATTTGGAATTAGATTTTTTATGACCCCATTTATTTTTACACATTCCTTGACTCTGCGGGTGATAAACTGCACCAAAACACTGTTTTATTCACAATCATTACAAAATCAATTTTACTGTTTTATCCACGAACTCTTTGCCATTATCCGAGGATATTCGATCTGGAAGCCCCCACCTGCTTATGACCTCTCTACATAAGAACTTGGCAAAAACTTTAGCAAAAACTTTGCAACAACTTTGGCAAAAGACTGAGCATCCTTCCGCTTGGTTGGACAAGCTTCAGGCCATCGTGAAAATCGGTCCACAACAACCAACATGTACCTTTTACCGCCAACTGGTTTGATCATGTCAACAAAATCCACACCTAGCTCACACATCGGACCCCTTAGAGTCGGACTGCGAAAAGGTGGACCCATCACCCCCCTTAGAACAATATTTTCTCAACAGTTTGTGCATCTGCCCATGACATAATCAATCTATGCAAGTAGACATGGTGCCCAGAATCCATACTCCTTTATGATCGTTCTCCTAACTTCCCCCCTTGCAACATAAGCTGCCTCATGTGCATCCTAATCCATTAGCCCAAACAGATTTTGGAGGAGCTATTATCAGTCCTTTATGATTCTTCCAAAGACCCTTAAAATCCTGGGTGGCACCCCTGTCTCTCCACAACAGTTTTTCCATCTTAGGAGTAGCATCCTGCATTAAAACACATCCCTAAGAGTGATTTTATCCTCCAAATCAACTTTATATGTGATCAACAAAACTTTACCCACTCAATCTGCTCCTGTGACTGCTTTTGCGGCCTCCTCCGCTGCTTTGTTACCTCCCGACATATCCGCTCTATGAGCTGCACATTTAGCTATTGCTATCTCTCTAGGGTTTGTCGTAGCATGCAACAGCCTCGTTATTTGAGCGTGACGTTTTATTGGGGAACCATCGGTTTTCTTAAACCCTCGGCTCTTCCACACTGACCCAAACAGATGACACACATTGTGAGCATAAGCAGAATCTGTATAAATTGTCAGTCGCTTACCTTCGGCTAACAAACATGCTTCAGTTAGGCCCACAAGCTCTGCAAGCTGTGCAGACGCAGGCTGTGGTATTATTTCAGCCTTCTCCACAACAAAACCATCAGCTTGTGCTTTCACTATGGCATATCCTGCACTCAACTTATCTCCCACACGATAGCAAGATCCATCTGTCCAGTACTCCAAGTCTGCCTCTTGCAATGGGAGGGCTTGTAAGTCTGATCTAAGCCTTGAATACTTTTCTGCTTCATGAACACAGTCCTGTGGTTCACCGTCCTCTGGAGTTGGCAAAGTTTCAGCCAGGTTCACTGTGGCACATCTTGCTAAAGTAACATCTTCTTGCTCTAGAAGCCTATAATAGTCTCTAACTATATCAAGTGGCGTAATTGCTTTTATGGTTTTATTGTTCTTTTTTGTCATTTTAACTGCTTTATGTTACCAGTGAACTAATTAAACAACCAATTAATCAATTAATCAAATCAATCAATTTAAACTTATCTAGTCAATCAAACTTAGCAATTACTCAAATCAATCAACTACGTGAACAAGCAAAGCAACTAATTAATCGATTAAACAAATAATCTGTATGTGTGTGGGGCTAATCAGTTAATTTGGAGTCACTTAAAATACTGCTTTCCCTGATTTTCCTGATGTCTCACTAATTTCTGCCAGAGTCAATGAACCCAAGAAAGAAAGTCACCAGTTCCAAGGAACTTCAAAGGATCTATCAATGCAATAAGAAATTATAACCACTAAATCCACACAATGCCACTCTAGCTCCCAAACGCTATCAGATTGTAACTACAAAATCTTAAAATGCCAACAGTTGTCAATAGCAGCTACTTACAACAAAGCAAGCATCCACACTCACAGCTTTTTACTTCTAGGTCTTAAAAGAATCTCAAATGTAATCATATGACACAAGTCAGCTCAAATAACTCAAACAGCAAAACGTCACAATTGCAATCCACAATACAACAGTTTAACTGATCAGTCAGTTGCCAAGCTTGCTCAAAATAGCACACAAACCAGAATAAACTATTCCCACTTCCAGCTATAAACATTTAATCATACATATATAAGCAAATAGATCTCGGTTTCTAGTGATCATAAATGCATATACACATATTTCAAAACCAGCAGGTATAGCAAGAGTTCGTGAACAAAAGCAGTACTGGCCTTGTGCAGTGGTCTGGGTAGGAGTCTGACGTCACTGAACTGGTCCGCGTAAAACCTGTTCAGTCTCCTCCTTTTCTCCGCGTCTCTCCCACAGATGCAAAGAACAATGGAAAAACAGCAAGAATTAGATTTTCGTTTATTATCGTCACAGTTTAATGTCACATTCTTTAGTAACCCCCCTTTTCTTTTGCAGTCAACACTTTAAGGGTTATTTATAACAGATATCTTTGTGCTCTTCAGCACCAAACCTCATTCCACATTCTTTTTCCAACATCAGCTGTGCAACGCACTCCACACTCTTAAAGCCTTCACCTCAGCACTCACTCGGCACTTTTCACTCTTCTCAATCATGGTTATTTCTAAAAAGTTATACATTAATCTTACACCTCTCTATATATGTTAATAAATCTTTTTTGGAAGCTCATAACCAATTATTAACTTTTATCATTAGCATATAAAAACGTCCTTTTTTAAGTCCTTAAAAAAGGCTCATAGATTTACAAAAAATGTCTTTTAAAAAAAATTATATATATACCATAAACTAAATCCTAATGATATAGCAATAGGTAATAGTTATATTAGATAAACACTGGAATAAGGATCACATTTCTAAAACAAAAGTGGTCAAACTCCAAACACACACACACACAATTTCAGCCTGCAGCGCTGACGTCTCTTTCAACAGAGACAGAGAAACAGAGAGAGACAAGAGAGGGAGGAGGGAGTCCTTCTCCAGCCTATCAATATATTTAACTTTTAACTAAAAAAATCCCCCAATATAACAAATTCAATTCAATTCAATTTTATTTGTATAGCCCAAAGTCACAAAGTACATTTGCCTCGGAGGGCTTTACAATCTGTACAGAGAATGACACCCTCTGTCCTTAGACCCTCGGTTCGAGTGAGGAAAACTTGCCCACAAAAAACCTTTTAACAGGGAAAAAATGTGGAAGAACCTCAGGAGAGCCACAGAGGAGGGATCCTCTCCCGGACGACAGACGTGCAATGGATGTCACGTGTACAGGACAATCAACATAAACATTTTGTACAGTTACAATGACTTACAGAATGACAATGAATGATAAAGTGACCACAGTAGTAGATATAGTAGTATTAATGACAGTAGTAATATGTGTAGTGGGCGCCGTCCAGGATCACAGCAGCAGCCACGATCCACGAAGGACAAACAAAACACAAATCACATTTAACACTCTATACTAAAGACAACTCATTCATACGTCCTAATTGAGCATGCTCAGCCGCGTCCCTTTCCTTTAATCTAAATTTCTGCTACCTCATGAAGTGCAGAATATCTGACAAAACGACTTCAGTCGTGTCTCGTCAGCCCACAACAGAGCGGTCATCTATCTACAAATATTTTCGCCTACACTCCCAGTTATACTTTTATAACCGACCTGAACATCACCTAGTGAACTGTCCGGGTTTTAGGGCCCGTCTAAAACCGCCTCCCAGAGGGCTTTACCGAATTCGCGGCTACCTTAAATCCTTATTCCTATTTCTTTACTCACTAACGTTCACGCTGCCGCAGACCATCTGCCGGGACACAGCCGGGACACCGTAACAGGCAAACAGCCGCCCCCAAACAGCAAAACCGCAAAGGCTCACCTTGGATGAGAGGAGGAAAGCAGAGCCGCGTCCCGTCGCGCTTCAGCCGCAACACGATCCTGCCGACAACGCCAAATTCTGTGGTATTTTCGGTGGAAGATGTTTGAAGAGAAACGCCGCCGACACCGTCTTAGTCGTATAACAAGTTTATTACAACAAGCACAGTGTCGAAGCAGGTACAAGCACCTGGAGAGTCTCTGGCCGAAAAATGAGAAAACCCTCCCGACCTATGCCGGACAAGCTCTTATATAGACAGTTTGTGCCTCCCCCTGACATGTAATTAACAACAGCCCAAGGCTAAAAAGTCAATGAATCTACTTTGAAGAAAAGAAACTGAAAGACAGTAGTCACTCCTGTCCCAGGAAGAACCCCCTACAGACTTAACCTCTGACCTGACTCCTAATCAAGGTATCAATAGAAGTCTCTTCTTCTCCTGGACATCTGGTTGGCACCGACCTGTCTGACCTCTCGGTTAAATAGCCAAGGAGTGGACAATATACCAGCTTGTGACTAAACATGTATTGTGAAGTAACCCCCGGTTAAATAGCCCCTGGCTCAAGAGTGGTCTGAATAGGTATCTTAAAATAAAACACATGTCTACAACAGCCTCAACATTAATATAAGACTATGCATCCATGGCAGACACCTCGAAAGAAAGAAAGAAAGAAAGAAAGAAAGAAAGAAAGAAAGAAAGAAAGAAAGAAAGAAAGAAAGAAAGAAAGAAAAAGAAAGAAAGAGAAAGAAGAAAGAAAGAAAGAAAGAAAGAAAGAAAGAAAGAAAGAAAGAAAGAAAGAAAGAAAGAAAGAAAGAAAGAAAGAAAGAAAGAAAGAAAGAAAGAGTTTTCGAGGGGGTTTTCGGCATCTTCAACCAATACCGTGCCTGGCTAGGCATAACCCTGGAGGGGGTGGAGTGCCCCGGCAGTCTAATCCTATGGCAGCATAACTAAGGGATGACCTGAGCCAGCCCCAACTATAGGCAGATATACAGAGCGGGTTATATCTTTGTAAGTTTACACCACTACATTATTGATATTCTGCAAGCTAATTGTTTACCTTATGTTATACAGGTCATTACGTTTCGTTTTTTTACGAGCTAAACTCGGTAAATGCGTTTCTGTTTTGCCAACGTAATATACAGTTTGCCTAGTAGGGGGCCGTGGCGCTACGCCATAGACTTATTAGTATATTTATCTGTGATTTCTATGAATGTAAATATGTGCAACTTTATGTTTATTGTGAAAAAAAAGACAAAAAAGACGTTACGTTTTGTAATGTTATATTTCTGTTGTTTGTTTACAGTCTTACAGAAAAAGAATGAATGGAAAAAATGTGAAATAAAACTGAGGAAGAAGAGGAACAGAAAACCTTAATCCTCAAAGAGACTTCAGAGTTCCCTTCATTATTTTATTTATTTTATCTGTCTAGCTGTATCTGACATATAGCGAGGGCAGAATAGTAAGAAGACAGTAATACGCCAAGTTCTTCACAAAGCGGCTTATTACGGATTTCATCATTGCCTACGCAACATCACCCAAACAACTAAGATGGATGAACGACGTAACACAGATGATACACGTCAGTCCTTGGCGACAAGATCCATCGCACAGTCAAGCAGCAAGTCATCAACAGCAAGCTCTGCTGCACTCAAAGCCCGAGCAAGAGCCAAAGCTGCTCGCACACAAGCTTCATTCGCAAAACAAGAAGCGGAAATAATGATTCAAGTAGCAACATTAAAAGCAAAAATGCACATTCTACAGAAAGAAAAGGATGCAGCCACAGCCACCACCGAAGAGGCAGGGTTCATGGCTGCAGTGGACATTGCAGAGATAGACTCTCGACATGACATTGACTTACCTCTCTTACCATCTAACACTGCACAATGGACAAGTGAGTATGTTCAGCAACATCGCTGTGGCACGTCAGGGCACGTATCCATGCACACATGTTTACAACCTGCAGTAGAAAAAGTTGAACAAGAAATGAGCCATCTCAAAATTGATAATGAAGATACTCACCTACAAACAGCTCAGAAGGATGTGAACATCCAGCAAGCAGTGAGCGCCACACAACATACTCAAACAGAGACACTGTGAGATTGAGAGAGCTTGGAGATCTCTTACTTGAATTTGAATATGCAAAGGAAGGAGGGTTCCTTCCAGGACTAGCATATCTCGACACATCACTGGGAGTGAACCCCATCTTAGAAAAGCTCCCATTTAGTATCCAAGAAAAGTGGATTTCCCAAGGGTCAAGGTACCAAGAATACAACCATGTTCCCTATCCACCCTTTTCTTTCTTCTCACAGTTTATTCGTTCTGAAGTTAAAATCAGAAATGACCCTAGCTTTATGATATCTCAGGCTCACTACTCAGGTCCCATCAAGACAGAGAAACCCACAAGATACAACAACAAAGTACCAGTGTCAGTGAGGAAGACTGGTATCTGCTTTGAAGCTACGGTGGCTCCCGCAGGCTCTGTCGAGAAAGGAGTTATAAATTCAGAACATCTATGCCCTCTACATAACAAGCCTCACACTCTCAGAAAATTCTGCACCTTCCGCAGCAAGCCCATAGAGGAGCGTAAAACCTACCTTAAGGAGAAGAACATCTGCTTCGAGTGCTGCAGCTCGACCAAACATAGAGCAAAAGACTGTGACAAAGAAATAATCTGCAGAGAGTGTGGCAGCAAAACTCACACATCAGCTTTACATCCTGGTCGAGCACCCTGGGTCTCGGAAATCCCAGCAGATCAAGGTGAAGAGGAGGAGACCCGAAAAAGTCCTCCAGGAGCTCTCCCTGCAGTAACATCAAAATGTACAGAGGTTTGTGGAGAAAGCACCAACACCAAATCCTGCTGCAAAATATGTTTAGTTAATATCTACCCTGAAGATCAGACAGAAAAGATAATTCAGACATATGCAGTGTTAGACGACCAGAGCAATCGTTTACTGGCTCGCCCTGAGTTTTTCAATCTCTTTGGCCTCTATGAAAAACCATCTCCATACACTTTAAAGTCGTGTTCTGGTGTCATGGAAACTACAGGGAGGAGAGCAGCAAAGTTTGTGGTAGAATCCTGTGATGGAAAGATCAAGATCAAGCTTCCAACTTTCATTGAGTGTGAAATGATTCCAGACGACAGGGATGAAATCCCCACACCTGAAATAGCCCGCTATTTCCCCCATCTGAGACATTTAACAAACAAAATACCACCTCTCAATAAAAATGCGCAGATCTACAGGGGCGGGTAGCTCAGGGGCGGCAGTTTCTTTGGTACAAAGATAACAACCTCAACAACAACATCACAGAATACAGAATGAAGGTACACATATTTGGCAACAGTCCTTCACCATCAGTTGCCATATATGGGCTGCAAAGAGCAGCATCAGGATGAATACGGCACAGACAGTAAGGAGTTCGTCATGAGGAATTTCTACGTGGATGACGGGTTGACGTCAGTTGCAATTGAAGAGGAAGCTATCGATCTGCTGAAGAGGACTCAAGAAATGTTAGCAGCATCCAACTTAAAGCTCCACAAAATTGCTTCCAATAGCAACAAAGTCATGACAGCATTTGCCCCCGAGGACCTTGCAAAAGACTTAAAAAACCTCAATTTAGGAGCAGATCCTCTCCCACTTCAGCTGAGCCTCGGACTGATATGGAATCTGGAGAGTGACAGTTTCAGTTTCCAGGTATCCCACGAGGAGAAACCGTTCACAAAAAGAGGCATCTTGTCAACAGTTCAGAGCCTCTATGATCCACTGGGCTTCGTGGCTCCCATCACAGTGCAGGGAAAAGCTCTGGTCAGAGAACTGTCGTCTAAAGAATATGACTGGGATGATCCTCTCCCATCAGATAAAAAAAGCGACCTGGAGGGAACTTCCGGCTTTGGCCGCGAGCTAGAAAGTCATGTTCAACCCGGCTCCGATACAATTTTGAACGAATCCTAATGTAAAGTGCAAGTTTGAAAACGCAGGCAACTGTCAGATAAGACAAGGTGATGCCAAATACTGGAAAAACGAGCAGGGATAGAGCGAGAACATCGACACAGGCGAAGTTAATTAACTTCGGGACGCAAAGCATGGAGCGCAGAACTAGCAAAGATGCTGACCGCGACATAGCAACTACGGAGCATGGTGAAAGCGAGCTCGGTGGGGCTAAAGAAGAAATACTGCTGGCAATACGCAGCCTAAAGTCCGAATTCTCGACCAGACTGGATGGGATTCTGACGGCAGTTGAGGAAACAAAGAAAGAACTGGTTGACTGCACTGAAAAAATAAAAGAGGCGGAAACACGGCTGTCCACAGTGGAGGACGAGCAGACTAAGTTAAAAGAGACGGTGCAGATGCTGGATAAAAGGAACAAATCTCTTGAAGATAAAGTTATCGATTTGGAAACACGATCGCGGTTGAGCAATATAAGGTTGGTGAATCTGCCCGAGGGAGCTGAAGTCCCGGATCCCTGTTCGTTTCTAGAAGGCTGGCTACCGGAGGCGCTAGACCTGGCTCCTCTGTGGTGCCCAATCGTGTTGGAAAGGGCGCATTGCGTCGGACCAAGACCACGCTGGAGACCCACCGACAACTCTGATTATGAAGTTTCAGAGCTATAAGCAGAAAATGCTGGTGATGAAGGCAGCCAAGGAAAAGAAAGACGTCCTTTACAAGAACAAGCGTGTCAGATTGTACAATGACTTGGCAACTAAGGTGCACAGACAACGGAAAAAATATGACAATGTGCGTCAGCAACTGCGAAGCCTGGGACTCAGACATGGCATAATGTCGCCAGCGAAACTGGTGGTAACATACAGAGAGCAAACACACACCTTCAATATGCCGACGGAGGCACAGGAGTTCATAAACAAGATCAAAGATGAGCGAGGAGGAAATAACGACTGAGTGAGTTAAGGTGCGCACGATGTAAGTTGAATACGTTTGCTTACACCATGATCATGCACCAGTAAGAGGGACGGTACCGTGAAAGATTGGTAATTTATGATCGCACTTTAACCGAGCGTTGCCCTCGACTTTATTTTATTATGTTTTTATGCCCTTATTGATGGCAATGTTAGTAGAATTTAAGTTTGTATCAATATAGGCCTACTATATTTTACTTAAAGGTGCTCATCTCTGCCCCATATGTGCCATATGTCTGTTAAGTACTGCCCTCAGTTTTTATTTAGTCTTCTATTGTTGTTATTATATTGTTTTTGTCTTTCTCCTCTTTAATTCTGAATAATCTACACAGACTAAAGGTCACATCAGTATACTAAACCCTGGTAAATTACTTAGTTTATAGGCTATACTTCATGCTCAGGTGTGTTTATACTTGCATATGTAGCAAGGAGCAAGGAGGGTTGATTATTTGATGTTTTTTGCTGCTTTTTTTTTCTTTTCTCTTCTTTCTTTTTAACAAGAAAGCGGGTAGGATTGATCCAGAGATCTATCCATACGTAGCTGGAAGCAGCGCAAGCTGGGGGGGGAGTTTCCCATGGAGTTGGGAAATGGGGTTTGTTCCTTATTATGGTTCATTAAGTTCAGTGTATGTTTTAACGGGTAAATGTGTTGAGCTTCTCAGTCATGTAACTTTCATTAAGGGAATATTGTGGTGTAACATTTGGAATGTCTCAAAGGGTAGAACTTAAATGTATATCCTGGAATTGTAGAGGTTTACAAAAAATAAAGAAAATCAAACAAGTGATGAATAAGTTAAGAGATATGGATTCAAAAATTGTCTTCTTACAGGAGACTCACACCTTAAAAGAGGATAATATAAAGATAAGTAGGAGATGGCAGGGAGACATCTATGCAGCGTCATTTACATCACAAGCTAGAGGAGTTATGACTCTCATTCACAATTCAGTACCCTTTCAAGTCTCTGAGGTAATTAAGGATAAATATGGAAGATATTTGATCATCCAGGGATCTCTGCTCTCAGTTAACTTGAATTTAGTAACCATCTATGGGCCAAATGCAGATGAACCCAGTTTTTTTACAAATCTATTTCTGACACTGGCATCCCTCCCAGGAGAATATATAATTGCTGGGGACTAGAACTGTACATTGGACCCAATGAAGGATAGATCCACAGGTGTCGACCAAACTCATAATAGAAGTAGAATAACTATCAATCATTTTATTAAGGAGCTGAATCTGTTGGACATATGGAGATACTTAAATCCCAATGATATTGCTTACTCCTGTTATTCTGGCACGTTTAAGACATACTCACGTATAGACTATTTTTTGGTATCTGTAACACTGGTTTCTAAATTACAGGATTGTTATTACAGCAGTATATTAATATCAGATCATGGTCCATGCTGTTTGAGTTATGTGGATAGGAGTCTTGTGAAAGATCCGCCTAGATGGAGTCTAAATAAGAAATGGCTACTTGATGAAAATTTTATTAAATATGTTGGAAATGAGATAGATAATTATTTCAAAGATAACACAAATGAAACAACAGCAAGTATTAAGTGGGATGCTTTTAAAGCCTTCCTAAGGGGACACATAATTAGTTATACCTCATCCAAAACTAGAGAGTCACGCCAAAAGAGACAACAATTAGAATCTAAAATACAAGCTCTCCAAGATCAGGTTTTTAAAAATAGAATCCCTGATGTAGAAAAGGAGTTACTGCTCTTAAGAGCGGAGTATAATAAATTATCTGCAGATAGGGCAGCCTCAGATATGCTTAGGCTTAATCAAACATTTTATGAACAGGGGGAAAAGCCTGGTAAACTGCTGGCCTGGCAAATAAAACAGTTAGAAACAAGGAAAACCATTGCTTCAATTAAGAATAATAACGGGGATACAATAGTAGACCCTATTGAAATAAATAAGGAATTTAGAAAATATTATGAAAACTTATACAAATCTCAGGTAGAACATGACCCACAGTCCCAAAATTCATTCTTGGATAAATTGAAATTTCCAAATATCTCTGCTGAACTTGTAGAAGAGCTGGAGGCAGACCTAAAAGAGGAAGAAATAGGCATGGCTATCGATGGTATGAAAGTAGGCAAAAGTGCAGGCCCGGATGGAATACCAATTGATCTGTATAAAAAATTTAAGCCCAAATTACTGAAACCATTGCCAGAAGTGTTCTTAGAAGCACTCCATAGCGGTAGCCTACCAAAATCAATGAGCGGTGCTGTAATAACACTGTTGCCAAAACAAGGAAAGCCTAGTAACAGATGTGAAAACATGAGGCCTATAAGCTTATTAAACTCCGACCTTAAAATCTTGTGCAAAATTTTAGCAAGAAGGCTCCAAGAAGTATTACCTAGTATAATACATAGGGATCAAAACGGCTTCATTCAAGGACGCCAAGGATTCCATAACGTTAGAAGGGTCCTTAATGTTATTCAAGGCTTAAAAGACCCCTCTGATAAGGCCCTCCTATCGTTAGATGCTGAAAAAGCGTTTGATAAAGTGGAGTGGCCTTATCTCTTTAATATCTTAGAAAGATTTGGATGTGGCAATACTTTTTTAAAATGGGTTCAGTTGCTGTACTTAAATCCTTCAGCAAAAATATTAACAAACAAAAATGTATCAGAGCCCATCAAAATTGAAAGAGGATGCCGTCAAGGGTGCCCCCTATCCCCGTTGTTATTCACTCTAGCGATTGAGCCATTAGCAATAGCTATACGTACGCATACTGGAATAGCTGGAATAACAAGAGGTTATACAGAACATAAATTAGCGTTATATGCAGATGACATTATTCTTTTCATCTCACACCTTAGTAGAACTATTCCTGTGTTGATGGAAATAATAGAAACATTCGGTGGCATCTCAGAATATACAATTGATAACTCCAAGTCCTCAATTTTATTACTTGATGAGAGGGAGAAGGGAAATCCACTCAGGGAAACCTCCCAGTTTAAAGTGGTAGATCAATTTACATATTTGGGAATAGAAATTAGGTCCGAATTAGCTCTAATTGTTAAATCTAATTATGATCCATTGACTGAGGAAATAACAGAGTCAATTAATAGATGGAACTCCCTGCCCTTATCCTTGATCAGCAGAATTAACATTATAAAAATGAATACACTGCCTAAGATATTATATCTATTTCAGAATATTCCGCTGTCTCCACCAGATGGTTTCTTAAAGAAAATAAAAAAAGTTATTTACCGGGTTTATATGGCAAAACAATAAAGCTAGAATTAGACTTTCCTTGTTACACCTACCACACAGTAAGGGAGGTTTAAAGTGTCCAAATATAACATGGTACTATTGGGCAGTACAATTAAGGACTATTCAATTTTATTTTGCAACAAAGGATGTCCCACAATGGAAAGAAATGGAATCAGAATGTTTGCGTTTGCCTTTACCAATGTATTTTTATTCTGATACGCTGCCAAACTTGATCAAACAAACCACTAACCCAATTGTCAAAAATATGATAAGAGTATGGTTTGATGTAAAAAAAATTACAAAAGAAACAAGTTGTTTATCTCAGTACACTCCTATTTGGGGAAATCAGCGCTTTACACCGGGAAGAACAGATGCTGTATTCAGACAGTGGGCATTAAAGGGACTACAAAAAATTCAGGATCTTTATCTGACTAACTCCGATAACATGTTATCATTTGAACAAATAAGATATAAGTATGACATAGATAAAAAATACTTCTTTAAATTCCTTCAACTTAGAAACTACATCAGGGTGAGCCAAAATAGTTCTCTAACCAAACCCTCAGCTTCTGATTTAGAAAAAATGATATCTAAGGACAGTTTAAGTAAAGGTGCTATAGCAAAGATATATAACTATTTGTTATCAAAATCGGTTGAAAATGCAGATCGTAAACGAGAAGCCTGGAAGGAAGATCTAGGCACGGATATAACATCAGAGGACTGGCAATGTATATGCACTAAGGCTCACACCCAATCGGTCAACACCAGATTTAGACTGTTGCAGTATAAATGGAGTCTATATCACACCAGTTCAATTAAATAAATACGATAGGAATATCCCAGATACATGTACAAAATGCACCGAGGCGCAGGGGACGTTATACTATTGTATGTGGGAATGCAATAAGATAAAACTTTTTTGGGAAGAGGTTAAAGGAGCAATAGAAAAAATTATTTTGAAAAGCATTCCAATGGATCCTGCGTTCTTTGTCTTAGGTCTTTACCCAAAAGGTCATAAATACAATAAGAGTGAACGTATACTAATAGATATATGTCTTTTACATGCCAAAAGATCCATTGCAATGTTTTGGAAGAAGATCAGGAGACCAAGTATAACGTATTGGGTGAAACAGATGCTGGCAACCTTTCCTTTGGAGAGAGTGACATACATACAAAAAGGAAATCAGGATATGTTCGAAGAAATATGGAAACCATTTAATATGTTTGTTATTGGTATTGATTTGGCAAATGACAATGAGGAGGAATAAGCAGTTATGTAAACCTTACAACAGGACTAAATATAAATTCCTATTCTAAAATAAATTAAATACCCGCAATTGTATTAGGCCCTTAAGTTACGCATAAAATGTCTTATGGATGAGAAGTGAGTGTTAGTGATGTGTATATGTAAAGTTTGTTTGTTTGTTCGGTTTTGTTCTGTTTTTTTCTGTTTATGACACTTGTACCATAACAGGTGCTTCGTTGGAGCACAGACCTACATATTACATATAATGACATGTATGTATATACAAGTGTATGTGTATGTAAGAAAATGTTAATAAATATACTGTTTAAAAAGCGACCTGGAAGCTGTGGAAAGAGTCCATCCTGAAGTGAGAAAAGCTACACATCAAAAGAAGGTATGTGCCTAGGCCTCTTGCCTCATCTCAACGTCGTGAGCTTTGTTTATTTTCTGACGCCTCCACACAGGCTATCGCAGCAGTAGCCTACCTGCGTGTCATGAAAACCAGTGCCACATAGGATTCATTATGGGCAAAGCAAAGTTGGCGCCGCACCCAGCCCATACAGTTCCACGTTTAGAGCTGTATGCCGCTGTCCTGGCAGCTGAGATGGTGGACGTGATCTACAGTGAAATGGACATTGAAATGCATGCTGTGAGATTTTTTACTGACAGCAGGATTGTTCTCGGGTACATCCATAATACCACCGGAAGATTTCATGTGTGTGTTGCCAACTGAGTCAATCGCATCAGGAAATCAAGCCATCCTCAACAGTGGCAGTATGTTGCCACTGAACAGAACCCAGCAGATCACGCCACCAGGCCCCAGTCTGTAAACATCCTCAGTGCTTCAAACTGGTTCTCAGGCCCCGGATTCCTGAAGAGCACATGTGAGTCTCCACAAAGCAACTGTTTTGATGCTGAAATCCAGCCTCAGGTCACTGTCAACTACACCTAAGCTACAGAAGGCCAGTTCAGCTCAGCACGCTTTGAGCGATTTTCTAGCTGGAAAATATTACTGCAAGCTATCACAAAACTCATTGAAGTAACAAGAACATTCTCCAAGTCACACAAAGCGGATGCTGTTGATGCAAGGTGGCAAGCAAAAACATAATTCGTTGTGTCCAGCAAGAATCCTATGGAGAAGAGTTAAACTGTTTGAGAGACAGAATTCGACTCTCAAAGAAGAGTCCAATGATAAAGTTAAGTCCTATCATCGACGAGGACGGACTCCTTCGGATTGGAGGACGCCTTGTCAACGCTGACTTACCAAGGGATGAGAAACATCCTGTCTGTTCTGCCTCCCGCCAGCAGGAGGCACTGTTCTATGTTGTTCATATGTGTGTTTATTTTGGATGTGTGGCAACAGCAGGGACAACGTGAGGAAGAGAGAGGTGACTGAGGTGTTCCTGTGTTTGCGTCCTTCCATCTTTGTTGTTTTCAGAAGGCATTGTCTGTGAGTATTTACAGTGTCTGACATATATTTGAGCAGTGTTGTTGCTGTTTGCAGTTTGAAGATGTTTGAATTTAACACAGTTGATTGAGTTTGCATTACGGACGTAATTAGCTATGTAAAAAGTAGCATGTGATTTATTGCTTGCATTTTTATTTAACCTTATGCAATGAATAAGCAAGTAAACTTTGTTTGTGAATTTATCTGGTACTTTAAAGGGGTAAATTATCTAAAAACTGTATTTTATTATTTTTCTTGCAGTTTCACTCTGTGGTCTTTGAGGATAATTGCTAAATAAAGAAGACAATACACCTGTCATCTGTCCACGAGTTTATCTGTCTGCTTAGCTGTGTTCAGGCGGAACAGTGAGAGCAGAACAGTGAAAAGACACTTCATCTACAACAACAAAATTACAAGGGACACGCACGTCCGCAACACCCAGAACTTTAAAAAGTCTCAGCCAGGCGATGAGAATGCCACGTCAGTGCGGACCCACGCATCAAAATCATCTAGACATCAAAGTCATCGGCCAGCGTTTATGCACGTGCGAAAGCAGAGGCAGCACGAGCTAAAGCAGCCTTTGCTCTAAAGGCCAACTCACACAGGACGCGGAACAGAAGCGGCACGGTACCGCCGCGGTCACCGTAGCAAATAGAAGTCAGTCTAGTCAATGAGAGAACTCACACAGGGCGCGGTCCAGAAGCGGCTCAGAAGCGGCTCACCGCGCCACGGCGCAAGCTTTATGTTTCATTCCTATTTTTACTGCGACCCGTGGCTGAACCTCGTAAATTTCAACAGAGCACTGCGCACCAGACAGGAAATCCGACACAGAATCAACATAATAAACTTCCGCCCCCTTTCAAAATAAAACACAATACGCAGTTCATGTAGCTTTTTACAACTTCACATCAACGTTACGTCATAATCGGTGGCACCAGGTGATCAAAGATCGATCAAAGGGTCTCAACATGGACGATGAGAGACTAATTGTTGAAGTGGAACAACACACAATCATTTATGACACAACACATGTGTGGCGGCACGGGGGGGTTAATGCTTTATTACTTTATTTTTATTACTTTATTAGTTGTTTAATACCGACAACGCCACCTTGGGTTAGGGCCCAAGGACCCGTACTAAGACTAAACTAGCACTAATTGAAGGACACACAGGTTCATTAACTCAGGGAGAGCAGGAGACGGAGTTCAGTATTCACTTACAAAAATTTATTTCACTATAATCAACAAGTGTTTGGCATAAAACAAGGAGGCCCAACAACAGAAAAAGGGGGAGTACCCGCTGAGGCTTACCAATCGGGGAAGGCGGTCCTAAAGGGGAATAAGGTGAGGTCCGAAAAAAGAAGAGCACCCACACACAACAAAAACGTGATGTTCACACGAAGAAAATCTCAAACGGGGATCACGCACACACACAAGGGGATCACCACCACCCTGGAGGACCACCACCACCACCGTCGGCCATCAGCTCTGAGGGACAAGGGGGAAACAAATTAAGAGGGCTCCAGGTAAAGAAACAAACCAAACAATGAGCAAAAGTATGAAATTAAATAACTAGCATGAACCAAATAAACAAAAACAAACCAAAAAGGTCTCTGGCCAGAGATATTAAACCAATACTGTTCGTTCAAAGTAAATCAGTCACAATGGAAAATAAACAATAAATTCCCCAAACAAGATAGTAAATTGCCCCACAGTACCCAGAAACTTAAACGATTCATCAGATAAAATTTAACTAATACACTCGGTCTCACATGCACATGCACACACACACGATGTACAGGATCAGCTGCAGGAAACCAGTCAAGCCGGTGAGGCGGTAGAAGCCGTGGGAGAGCGGCCGCAAAATAGCAGCAGCGAAGCCGCGAAGCAGTAGCAGCGAGCAGCAGCAGTGAAGCCGCGGGGGAGCGCGAAGCCGCAGCAGCGAAGTAGCGGTAGCCGGTAGCCACAATTAATCAGTGCTCGTCTTCAGCGTCCTACTAAAAGTCGGGTTCAGTCCGGCTACATAGCGTCCCGTCCAAAGAGGGAGAGGAGTGAAGAGTCGGCGTAGCGGGGGGAGACAGCCACCACACCGCAAAGCGATCAGCTGACTGTTAGAGGGAGAGGGGCAAAAAGAAGACTTGGCCACCTGGCCAACAGCAAGTTAAAGGGTAAACGGTAAAAGTTCATCGTAACTCACTGATGCGCTGATCGACGGCAGTTATCAATATATCACCCGGGCTGCGACGGAGATGCCGGCTCTATTAAAGATTTACATTCAAGTTCAGTGAAACGCTCCCGACCATACACAAGCAGCACATTAAGGTGCACCTACCTGTGCTCGGATGCAAGCAGCACACACAGCGACCCGGAGGTGGACGGGCTGAAGAGGCAGGAAGCGAGAGGTCAAGGAGAGGGGCATGACCTACTTTTATCCCCTCTGTTAAAAAAGCGATTGGCAAATAGGCCAGGGAGGGCGTGATGCATAAAAACCCTATGCTCAAGGTGGCAGCGATGCCTCATACCACTACACATGCTTTTTATAATCTTCTCCACGTCGGAGAAGCAAAGTCAGCTGTTTGTTGTTGTTTTCTTTATACACTGTTTGTCGTGGGGTCTCACTTGGATTCTCTCGTGATCTCGCGTGAAAACGGCCGGCTTGCTCTGCTGCCGTTCCGTGGCTGAAAAGCGTCCGGTGTGAGTTGACACCGGGCAAAGTACCGCGGCACTACCATTCCGCCTCCTGTGTGAGTCCCGTGTAAAGGAAATTGAAATGAGAGTCAAACAAGCACAGCTTAAACTGAAAGAAACGTGTCTGGAGGCCACATTGGATGCGCTTCATCAGGAATGTGATGCGGAAGCAGCACTCACTGAAGCCAATGTCTATGAGGCGGCAGCAAGCAAAATGGAAGTAGGATCCATACGAGGAAGCCTCCGCGAGACGTACAACAACTCAGAACGTACCAATGACTATGTGAAAGATCAGAATTACACAAAGTTTAAAATAACTCCATAACAAGATGCAAAACCTCTGTGGTCAGAGCCTCCAATATATTTTCAGCTCAAGCTGGAGGGTCACGCATCACCAAGCACCTGGGTGCTACGCCCTACGTCCCTCAGCCCCAGGGAAACCTAGTTGTCCCTCAGCCACCACTGGGTGTCAAAGTAAGTGAAGCACCACCAAGCACTAAACCTCAGACAGTCTCACGAGATGACACATACATATCTGACCTGACCAGATTTCTGGCCAGATGTGAATTGCTCACGGGAGGACTTACAAGGTTTAGTGACAAGCCGGGTGATTATTGGGCATGGAAATCCTCCTTTGAGAACGTCACACGAGGGTTGCACTTAACGGCCAGTGAAGAGCTCGACTTGCTGACCAAGTGGTTAGGTGACGAATCCTCTAAACATGCAAAACGCCTCCGGGCAGCGCACATCAACAATCCGCCCTCCGGACTTGCCAAAGTGTGGGACAGGTTGCAAGAGTGTTACGGCTCTCCTGAAGCCTTGGAAAGGGCTCTCTTTGAAAACCTAGAACGCTTCCCCAGGATCTCGAACAAGGATCCCCATCTACTACGTGACCTTGGTGACCTTTTCTTAGAAATAGACTCTGCTAAGAGTGAAAGATACATACCAGGGCTACTTTACCTTGATACTGGCCGTGGAATCCATCCTATAGTTGACAAGCTTCCGTTCGGACTGCAGGAAAAATGGATGACACATGGATCAAGATATAAACAAGAGCACTTTGTGTCTTTTCCACCTTTCTCTGTTTTAACTGCATTCATCAGAGATGAAGCCAACATGAGAAATGACCCCAACTTTCGGTCTTCTGCTCCGCAATCCATTGCAACACCCAAAGTGGACAGTTTTCAGGGAAGACAGGGAAGAGAATGGAAGTGGTTAATTGGAAATGAAAGCAAAGTGCAGAAACAAGAGATGAGGACCCTAACAAAGAGTGTCCCATCCACAAAAAACCTCACGCACTCAAAAAATGTAGAGCATTCTGAGAGAAATCTTTGGAAGAACGTAAGGCTTATCTGAAGCAGAATTAGATATGTTTTCGCTGCTGTGCTTCTTCCAACCATCAGGCAAAGAACTGTAAGGTAGAAATCCACTGTGGAGAATGTGAAAGTGACTCACATTTCACTGCTCTCCATGCCAGTCCTGCACCCTGGAATATACACACGATTGTGGAACCCATCACTGATCACGGTGGGGAGGGAGAGTCAGCTTCGCCCACTGCCACCTCCACATGCACGCAGGTATGTGGGGATAAGACTGTTGGGCGGTCATGTGGCACGATTTGCCTTGTTTATGTCTACCCACAAGGACATCATGACAAGAAACTGAGAACTTACGCAATTCTAGAGGATCAAAGCAACAAATCCTTGGCCAGATCTTCATTATTAGATTCTCTTGTCCATACATTCTGAAGACTTGTGCAGGAGTTTCAAAAGTAACTGGAAGAAGAGCAAGCCATTTTGTTGTGGAATCACCTGATGGCCAATGCATTCTACCTTTGCCCACATTGATTGAATGTGACATGCTCCCTGACAATCGAAATGAAATCCCAACCCCGGAGGCAGCGCTTTACCACTCTCACCTCAGCGACATCGCTCGCAGATCCCAGCACTTGACCCCCAGGCAGATATCCTGCTGTTGCTAGGGAGAGACATTATTTAGGCCCATAAGGCACTTGATCAGCGAAATGGGCCTCCAAATGCTCCATTCGCACAGAGGTTACCTCTGGGGTGGGTCATTGTGGGTGACATTTGTCTTGATGGGGCACACAAACCTGCACATGTAAATGTTCTCAAGACGAACATCTTCGACAATGGTAGACCAAGCTACTTCTACCCGTGCCAAAACAGCATTCAGGTAAAGGAAAACTTTAGTTGTCACCACCATTACAAGACTGACTTCCCCAATTTTGGGCAAAGGATCAGGCAAGAGGAAGCTGATGCCATGGGAGACTCAGTTTTCGAACAAACAGGTGCAAACGAAAAACCTGCTTACTCAATGGAGGAGAAAACCTTCCTGCAGATAATGGAGAAGGAAGTCTACCAAGAAGACACGAACAGTTGGGTGGCCCCACTGCCATTCCGTTCTCCAAGACCAAAAACAAATGGCAAGCCCTCCAATGCCTCGCCTCAGTTTGCCGTACGTTGAAGAAGTGACCTGGAAAGAGTAAACAGTTTGTGGATTTTATGCAAAACCTGTTTGAAAATGGACATGCAGAACTAGCACCGCCGCTAGATGAACAAGAGGAGTGCTGGTACTTGCCCGTCTTTGGGGTTTAACACCCTTATAAACCAGACCAGATAAGAGTGGTCTTTGACTCCAGCGCACGTCACAATGGGCTGTCCCTGAACGATGTCCTTCTTATAGGTCCTAATCTCAACAATACCTTGCTGGGCGTGCTGATGCAGTTCTGCAAGGAGCGAGTGGCAGTCACTGCTGATATTAAGCAGATGTTCCATTGTTTCTTGGTACATGAGGATCACAGGAACTTCTTGATCTTCCTTAGGCACCGAAACAACAACATGGAGGAACCCATGTAGGAGTACCGCATGCGAGTGCAGGTGTTTGGCAACAGCCCATCGCCTGCAGTGGCAATCTATGGGCTCAGGAGGGCATCTGTTGATCAAGAGGACGATGGTGGCAGGACAAAACACTTTGTGGAACGACACCTCTATGTCGATGATGGTCTCATCTCATTTCCATCCCATGATGAGACCATTACTGTTCTCAAGAAAGCCCAAGAAACTCTGGCTGAGTCAAACTTGACATTGCACAAGGTCGCATCCAACAGCATCAATGTGATGAAGGCCTTTCCCAAGGAGGACCTTGCAAAGGGCCTGAAGGATCTTGACCTAGGAACAGACTTCCCACCCATGCACTGAAGTCTGGGCATAAGCTGGGATGTTGCCACAGACGAGTTCACCTTTCAGGTGTCTTCCACAGAGAAGCCCTACACTCACAGAGAGGTGTTGTCCACCATAAATAGCCTGTATGACCCGCTTGGGTTTGCAGCTCCAGTGAGCATCCGAGGCAGGGCTTTGTTGAGAAAACTTACCACAAAGGCTTGGGAGTGGGATGACCCACGTCCTGAAGGGAAGCTCAGAGTGGTGTGAGTGGAGGAACTCGCTCAAAGGTCTAGAACGTGTCAGAATCCCGAGGATGTAGACTTCCATTCCTCTCAGCAGTTCCACGAACAGGGAGTTGTGTATTTTCTGTGATGCCGCCACTCAAGCCATTGCAGCCGTGGCCTACATTAAAGTCACAAACACAGAAGGCAAAAGTGAACTTGGATTTGTGTTTGGCAAGGCCAAGCTTGCACCTCAACCTGAGGTGACAATTCCCAGGCTTGAACTCTGCTCAGCGGTTCTGGCTGTGGAAATTGCAGATGTGCTCATAAAAGAGATGGATGTTCAATTGCATTCGGTGAGATTCTTCTCTGACAGCAAAGTTGTCCTTGAATATATTCGCAATGAGTCAAGAAGATTCTACATCTATGTGAGTAACTATGTGCAGAGAATTAGAAAATCATCCTCACCAGAGCAATGGAACTACGTCCCCACAGACCGGAACCCAGCTGACCAAGCTTCGAGGTCAATCTCTGCAAACACCTTGATGTCAGCTCATGGCTTAAAGGGCCAGACTTCCTGTTGAGGCCAGACATGGATGAGATTGATGGAGAGTCATCCTTCAGTCTGGTTGATCCTGACTCCGACCCCGAGGTCCGTCCTGTAGTGATGTCCTGTGCCATTCGGGTTGTAGAGTCTCCCTTGGATCCGAGACATTTGGAGTCTTTCTTATCCTGGAGATCACTTTTGAGAACCATGTCAAGGCTGATCCACATAGCAAGCACCTTCAAGCGAGAGAATGACAAGAGCAGTTGTCAAGGTTGGCATACATGCAAAGGTTCCAACCCAGAAGATTTTGCGTAGTCTTCAGTAGGCTTTCCCTGAAGTCTTTGCATGTATCCAAGCAAGGAAAGAGATCCCTAAACAAAGCCAGCTCTGTAAGTTGTGTCCATACCTGGATGATGCAGGTTGTCTCAGAGTTGGGGGTTGGTTGGCACTAGCTGATCTTGAGTGATGAAAGTAATCCACTTATTATTCCTCGTCGTCACCATGTAACAAACCTCTTGGTGCACCATTATCACCAGCAAGTTCAACATCAAGGACGCCACTTCACGGAGGGCGCAGTGAGGTCAGCAGGATTGTGGGTCATCGGTGGAAAGCAGTGTGTTAGCGCCATCATTCAGAACTGTGTGACCTATCGCTAGCATTGTCTGTGAGTATTCACAGTGTCTGACATATATTTGAGCAGTGTTGTTGCTGTTTGCAGTTTGAAGATGTTTGAATTTAACACAGTTGATTGAGTTTGCATTACGGACGTAATTAGCTATGTAAAAAGTAGCATGTGATTTATTACTTGCATTTTTATTTAACCTTATGCAATGAATAAGCAAGTAAACGTTGTTTGTGAATTTATCTGGTGCTTTAAAGGGGTAAATTACCTAAAAACTGTATTTTATTATTTTTCTTGCAGTTTCACTCTGTGGTCTTTGAAGGGTAAACGTCTAAATAAAGAAGACAATACACCTGTCATCTGTCCACGAGTTTATCTGTCTGCTTAGCTGTGTTCAGGCGGAACAGTGAGAGCAGAACACTGTCATACTGCCAAAAACGCATCACATCGCAACTCTCATAGTGAGGTACTACCATAAGGAAGTTGTCCATCAGGGTCTTTACTTTACTGAAGGAGCCATCCAGTCAGCAGGAGTGTGGATAGTGGGAGGAAAACGGCTGGTGTCTAGTGTCCTCTATAATTGTGTGACCTGCAAAAAACTGAGAGGGAGGTTGATGGAACAGAACATGGCACCACTACCAGCTGACAGACTCAGAGACAGAGAGCGACACACATTGAAGTGTTAGAATCTATGTCCACTTCAAATTTCATAAATGCTTTAAAACGATTGTGGAGGGGGCGTGGTGCATCAGCTGCAGGAGAGAGGTGTGGGGAGGGCTCAGGAGAGCAGCGCCAGGTGAGAGTGATTGGCACACCGGTTCCCAACTGGCTAATGACTCTCGCCCTTTTACAACACAGTAGTGTGCTGGACCAGAAGAAAGAGAGACACGGCAGACGGCAGCGAGACGCCTGCGATCAGCTGCAGTATTTCTGAGCAAATACAGGATCACTTGCAAACGAGCTTTGGTCTTGGTCTCCTCTGTGCTAAGAGAACCCACAGTGGCAGTGAGCGTGTCACAACGATTCTTTGCTATCCGTGGGCCATCCAAACAGCTTCACTCTGACAGAGGCACAAACTTGCGTGCAGAGAGTTGAAAATCAGCACCAGTGATCCAGAGCTGACAAGTTACTTGGACAAACAAGGCTGCACGTGGACTTTCAACAGCCCCCACTCATCCCATATAGGAGGTTGTTGGGAAAGACTGATAGGTGTAGCACGTCGTATTCTGGATGGTATGTTGCTGCGGTCTGACACCAAAAACCTCACACATGAAGTCTTGACAACACTGATGGCAGAGTTCATAGCCATTCTAAATGCCAGGCCATTGATTCCAGTGTCAACTGACCCTGACAATCCTACTATATTGACACCTGCAATGATTCTTACTTACTTACTCAAAAGATGACTCCGGTGACAGCTCCTCCAGGTGACTTCGATCACAAAGATCTTCACAAAAACCAGTAGAAACAAGTGCAGTGTTTAGCGGAAAGCTTCTGGAAACGATGGAGACAGGAATATCTGGTGACTCTTCAGGAAACGTCACAAGTGGACTGATGACAAGCCAAACATTCAAGTTTATGACATAGTTCTGATGAAAGACAGTCAGGCTCAATGGAACAACTAGCCTATTAGACTTGTGGTGAAGACGTTGCCAAGCAAAGACAACAAAGTCCGTAAGGTTGAAGTTAAAGTTGTGAGACAGGGCACAACGAAAACGTACATTAGGCCCATCTCAGAGCTTGTTTTTCTTATGTCTAAAGACTCATAGACTGATAGACATACTGATGAGTACCAATACTGAGTGAGTGATTGTATACTTGTTTGCTGGTTAACATTTGAGTTATTAAGATGTTTATAGTGGTATAATAATATACCAGGCGAGGAGTGTTCCGCTGTAGTATCTTCGGTGGTGATGCAGTTAAAGATGTTTGAAGAGAAAGTCCGCCGTCTTAGTTGTATAACGAGTTTATTACAACAAGCACAGCATCGTAGCAAGTAAAACTATTTGGAGAGCTCCTGGCCGAATGATGGGAGACTCTGCCGACCTATGCAGGACAAGCCCTTATATAGATAGTTTGTGCCTCCCCATGACATACAATTAAAACAGCTCACGGCAAAACATACAATGAAGTTACTTAAATCAAAGGAACAGAAAAGACAATAGAAATTAATTTCCCAGGAAAAACCTCCTAAAGGCTTAACCTTTGACCTGACTCCTTATCAATGTATCTAAAGAAGTTTTTACTTCATCTGAACATCTGGCAGTGGCTTCCGACCTGACTGAGCCCTTTAGCCCCCCAGTTAAATAGCCTCTGACCTAGGAGTAGTCAAGATAACAGCCCATGACTAAATAAGTATCTTCAGACAAACCAAATGTCTATAACAGCATCAGCATTAATACATAACTATGCATCTATGCGCAGACACCTCACCGCCTTTTGGCGTTTTGAGTTTGGTTCCCAGTGGGACCCATTTGAGAGACGGACCAACTTGAGCAACGAGTAATCGCGCACATTACATTGCATGAGTCTGCTACAATACAGAGCTGGTTAAATCTTTGTCTGTAAGTTTACACGACTACATTATTGATATTCTGCAAGCTAATTGTTTACCTTTATGTTATACAGGTCATTACGTTTCATTTTTTTACGAGCTAAACTCGGTAAATGTGTTTCTATTTAGCTGACAGAATATACAGTTTGCCCAGTAGGGGGCCCGTGGCGCTACGCCATAGACTTATTAGTTGATTTATCTGTGATTTCTATGAATGTAAATATGTGCAACTTTATGTTTATTGTGGAAAAAAAGACACAAAAGACTATTTCTAGAAATATTAAAGCTATAAATAGTGACTGTGATATTGTGTGAATTTTTTAGGCAATGTCTGCACGGATATTGTATGCCAATGATTCCCAACACAGACCCAGAAATGTCTATATAGTGGCGAGAAATGAGTATTTTTATTTCCTCCTGATGTCCTTTTGGAAGTTCTCATTGGAAGCAGTCGTAACTAGTATGCTGTGTGTACTCCTGGGTTTCATTACTCTGTGTACCACACTGTGGTGTCTCATGAAGAAATAAGCTGTGCACATCCACATATTAACACAGCGAGAAACATTCATGAGATGTATTTCTGCAACAGGCCCACTCTTTATTTCACTGTCATCAATATTGAGCAGACACTTGCACAGAGCAATCACATAAGAATAAAGGCGCCTTCCTCATTATACATTTATTTGGCCCGCTCATCCTTGCATGCTTTCTTGTTGTTGGACTAAATATGTAATACATTTCATATAGTGAGCAATCAATGCAATCTGCCGTGGTTTCAGAATAGCTTACTGAGACAGAACACAAATGGTAAACCCTGAAATTCATTTTAGAAAATCCAGGGCATGTCAAAAATTGATGTGGCCCAGCCTGAATTCTTTTCTATATTAGAAAACCCAGTGTTACAGCTGCCCAGATGAAGGAAAATTTATGCAACAAATAGTGCAAGCCTTTTCAAGGTCTGTCACAACTCTGCCTGTGAGAAGAGAGTTTAGCCACATGGGGCATCTCACAGCTGGCTGCCTTTTTAATGAGGTAGACATTCAATCTGTGTACTGCACTGTCCGACCAAAACAACATTTGCTGCAGCCGCCCCCGTACACTACGTCAAACTGCAAAGATGCCGTTTACATTGCACAAAACATAATGCATGCATGTGCAAATCCTGCCTACAAGCAGTAACTACTGCTCAGGGAAGAGTTGTACTAGAAGTTAGCCTCAGGACACACTCTATCACTAATTGAATAGCTACACCCTGTGGACCCACAGCTGCTTTGTTAAAGCATTATACTGTATTCAGAGCGCAAACACCGCTCTGTATGTGACTGCGCTGACTGGGAGATGCTGGGAAGGCTGACCAAGTTGATAACCACCGTTGTGTGACCATTTAGTGAGATCGCAGTTGTTAGTGTTAGTAATCAGAATCACTTTATTGGCCAAGTAATGCTCTCAGTTGTGTGTGTGTGTATATATATATATATATATATATATATATATATATATATATATATATATATATATATATATATATATATATATATATATATATATATATATATATATATATATATATTTTTTTTTTTTCAATGAATAAAGTAATGCTAATCAGTAATACATATTTCTAACTAGCATTGAAATAACTACTATTTTGTTGCAGACTGAGCTAAACAAAGTTGATGCATGGATAGATTAGATAGACTCTGGAGGCTAAAACATACAGCTGGATAAATCCAATAAGGGCATCTATCTCAGGTCCTTGCAGTGTTTGACACTTGATAGATTTTAGCTAGCTGTTTTTTTCTTTTTCTTCTGGTGTGACAAACTCATACTTATTTTAACACATATGTTTTCTTGCTTTACACAGTGTCTCTGAAGTCCCAGTCAGCCACAGGACATGTTACTTTATAAAAAAAGTCTACACTGCACATCGAATCTCATATTTACTGGTGTACATCTATAACAGAATAATTTTCATTATTCCTCATATATATATTTTTTAAGAATTCAATATGTCCTGTGCTGCAACTCTATCAGCATTAATTGTCTTCTTTGTTTCAGCTTTAGAAGACTATAACAACAGAATTTTTCCATGGAGATGATGACACCATGTCAAAGTCCTCCTTCTGAATGTGAAGAAGAAAAATACAAAGAAAAAGAGATTATGTGAGTGTATGTGAGGCACATCTGTGGTGTAAAAACATCACAGCCAGTTTACTTTCTTTAATTTTTAAAGTAAAAAGGGAAATATGTATATAATGTTGCCCTTGTCTCTTCAAAATATATGTGTAGCAATAACCATAAGGTATTATGACTGCACTGTACAGTTGAGCCATTATTCATTTAAGTAAGCTGATAGGGAGAACAGTGGATACAATTAATGTCATTTAGCTGCAGTCATTAACCAACCACTAATGTGATGTTGCCTGATGCAGGTATTTAAATGTGTCTTTTATAAACATTGGCCTTTCTCCACCCAGTGTAGGAACAAAGTCAAGCAGGAAGAGATGTTCAAGTGATGACAATGGCAGAGAAACTTCTCATAACCAGAGAGCCCAATTGTGTTAAGTTATTATTAAATATGAATAATGCCTCTTTCCATTTATGTGTGCCACTAAGTCATGTCAGTAAGTGAGCATGCACAATATGAAGGAACAGATGTACATACTGTAACACATTAAGGTTATATAACGAGCAATTCTTGATGTGTGTTGTATGAGTACCTGATCCATAGTCAGTGTTACTTAGACAGCAGTCAGCACAATTCTGGTTTGGAGGGGCAGACAAAAGAAAGGATAGAATCTAAGCAATGTACTGTACATGCTCTGTACTGTATTACACCACAACAGCACTTCAGGACCCAAACAGATGATCTCCGATAAGTCTTTAACATAGGCAACATGCCAGTTCTAATGTAAAACACCGATGGAATTATTTCCCTGTGTGAGGCTATATTTGTGATATCAGGACACATGAAGCGAATAGTGTTACGACCAGCTCGTTGGAAAGGGGAAAAGGGAAGTAACATAATACCCAGGTGTTATAAGGTTTAAAAGTTGTTTTTAATTAACAAAAGGCGCTTGTTTTAACAAGGAATGCCAACAAAAGAGGCAAATACTAATACATTCAAAGAGTTAATGGAGTTCATTGAGAAGCAGGCTAGGGCATTGCTTGATCCAGTTTTTGGTGACATTCAGTTCCCTACTGACACCAAAGTAACACCACCAAAATACAAGCTACAAGGTAAGGCCAAACCTAGCAGCAGTCCCAGGTTTGCTACCACAGTAGCTCCAATGTCTGCACCCATAGCCAAGCAAAATGATTCACCGTCCACTCGCAAACAGAACCCACCTGTCAATATGGACTCGTGTGTATTCTGCAAAGGCAAACACAAACTGGAAGCCTGTGAAACATTTAAGACCAAGTCCAACACAGAGAAAATACAATACCTGAAGACCCAGGGAATGTGTTTTGGTTGCCTTAGGAAGGGCCATATGGGCAAAACCTGTCAAAACAGAATGACATGTGAAACCTGCTCACTACCGCATCCAACAGTCCTTCACATTCCTACTGTAAAAGACAGTAGGAAGGTCAAACCAAGTAACAGCACCAGTTTGAGTAATGCCAAGACAGTGACCCAATGGGAGCCGGTACCTCAGACCAGTGCACCCTTGCCATTGTACCTGTGAAGGTAAAGTTATCTAGTAATAACCAGGTAATAACAACACACGCATTCTTGGATCCCGGTAGCTCCGCTACATTCTGTACAGAATCTCTAAAGAGCAAGCTGAACATCTCTGGGAAAAATATAACAATCATGCTCTGCACAATGGGACAGGAAAAAAGAGTGAGCACTAGCGTAGTCTCTGGTCTCGAGGTGAGCAACATGGAAGGAGTGCAATACCACAAGCTGCCACCAGTGTACACACAGTCACATTTACCTGTCGCGAAACGCCACATACCAAAACAAGAATCTCTGGACAAATGGACGTACCTGCACAAAGTGAAGATTCCACACTTGGATGCCGACATAGAGTTGCTAATAGGCACGAATGCTGCAAAGCTAATGGAACCTTGGGAGGTGATAAACAGTAAGGGTAGTGGTCCATATGCTGTTAAAACACCTCTGGGGTGGGTCGTTAATGGGCTCATGCAAGAAGCAATTTGTAAAGGGCAAGGAAGTCACTTGTGCGTTACAGCCAATCGCATATCCATAAGGGATGTGAACGACCTGTTGATCAAGCAGTATCATCAGGATTTCCCAGAATTGGCAGCTGAGGACAAAACAGAGATGTCAGTCGAAGACAAGCGCTTTATGTCAATCATGGAAACGGTCATTATTACTTACCTCTGCCGTTCAAAGAAAACAATGTAATGATGCCAAACAATTACGAACAGGCCCATCAGCGTGCAATGTCCCTGAAAAGAAAATTTGAAAAGAACGAACAGTTTCACATGGAATACGCAACCTTCTTAGAGGGAATGCTAGAAAGGAACCATGCTGAGGTGGTCCCATCTCATGAACTAGTGCCCCACGGTGGCAAGGTGTGGTACATACCCCACCATGCAGTGCATCACCCGAAGAAAGACACCCTAAGGGTAGTGTTTGACTGTTCAGCATCCTTCCAGGGAACATCCTTGAATGACAAACTGATCCAAGGACCAAATCTGACTAGTAACCTGGTAGGTGTCCTGTTGCGCTTTCGACAAGAGCACATTGCCCTTATGGCAGACATAGAAAGCATGTTTCACCAGGTGAGAGTAATGGAGAATCATGTGGACTTTCTGCGCTTCTTATGGTGGCCAAACGGCGACCTGAGCCAACCATTAAAGGAGCACAGAATGGCAGTGCATCTGTTCGGTGCATCATCCTCACCCAGCTGCGCATCCATTGCTCTCAGACAATGCGCAGAAGATTTCAAAGAACTCTTTACGCCTGAAACAGTGGCTACAATCATGTCTAACTACTATGTAGATGACTGCTTGAAATCTGTGCCTACAGAAGCTGTTGCTGTAAAATTGTGCAAAGAGCTTGAAGCAGCATGCTCAATGGGAGGCTTTCGACTGCACAAATGGATCAGCAACAGCAGAGCAGTCTTGACATCCATTCCGCAAGCGGACCGGGCTAGAGAAGTCAAAACCCTGGATTTGGAGTCCGGGGAGCTGCCAACAGAAAGAACTCTTGGCATACAGTGGCAAATCCAAAGTGACAAACTTACCTTCTCAATAAGCCTCAAAAATCAGCCATACACCCGTAGGGGAATACTCTCAATCATCTCTTCAGTGTACGACCCTCTTGGATTCATATGCCCATTCACTCTCACTGCCAAAAACATTCTGCAGGATCTTTGTAAGCATAACTATGCCTGGGACAAAGAATTACCAGACCACTACGTACATCAGTGGCAAGAGTGGATGAGTGGATTAAGCTCTATTGGAGAGCTCACAGTTGACAGGTGTATTAAGCCCAACAACTGTGGCGCAATAACATCTGCCCAGCTTCATCACTTTAGCGATGCTTCAGAAAGTGGCTACGGCTGTGTCACATACCTTCGCCTCATTAACACAAGACATGAAGTGCACATCTCATTCATAATGGGAAAGTCACGAGTTGCACCTTTAAAGCAAACCACAATGCCAAGAATGGAACTCACTGCAGCAGTCCTTGCAGTACGGATGGACACATTTCTCAGAGCAGAACTGCAACTGCAACTAGAAAGCTCCATATTTTGGACTGATAGTACATCAACATTGAAGTACATTCAGAATGAGAACAAAAGGTTCAAAACATTTGTGGCCAACCGAGTAAATACAATCCGAGAGATGACGAGCATCACACAATGGAGGTATGTAAACACAAAACAGAATCCAGCAGATTGTGCATCCCGCGGCCTCAAGGCAAGTGCTCTCTTGAATTCACACACATGGCTGAACGGCCCAGAATTCCTGAGAGGTCAAAAATCTGAATGGCCAAAGTCCGAACTTGTCACACAAACACCACAGGAAAATGACATGGAAGTGAAAAAGGACGTTCTCATGATGAACATATTGGTGAAGGAGCAAAACACTCCAACACATGCATTTATTCATCATCACTCAAATTGGAACAAACTTACCAGAGCAGTCGCATGGCTACTGAAGTTGAAGGATCTGCTGATTAACCTAAGTCAAAAGAGAAATGAAATACTTACCAAACTCACCACGACGAGCCCCACATCTGAAATGAAAACCCTACTGGAAAGAAAAATGAAAGCTGTGAAAAAATGCATGACCTCACAACCTATGACATTGAATGACCTGAAAAAAGCAGAAAAGGCAATCATTCATTACACCCAACTGGAAGCGTTTCCTGAGGAAATGGAGACCCTGCAAAGGAAAAACGCACACCTAAGCCGCCAGAGCCGCATTCGTATGCTTGATCCTATTCTGCAAAATGGACTACTGCTTACAGGAGGAAGGCTAAGTAGAATGGCCATGCCAGAGTCTCAAAAACATCCTGTTATCCTCCCAAAAAACCACCATGTGTCCAAAGTGTTGCTAAGACACATTCATGAACAACTAGGACACTGTGGGCGGAACCACGTTTTGGCCAAATTAAGACAGAAGTACTGGATACCAGCAGCAAACTCTCTGGCCAGGAAGATCAGATCAGAATGTGTATTCTGCAGAAGGCAACATGCACTCTTAGGAGAGCAAAAGATGGCAGACTTGCCAAAGGAGAGAGTAACACCTAATTCACCGCCTTTTACATACGTTGGAGCAGATTATTTCGGCCCTATAATAGTAAAAAGGGGATGCAGTGAAGTCAAAAGATATGGTGTTATTTTCACATGTTTCACAACTAGAGCGGTTCATTTAGAAGTGGCCAGTTCACTTGACACTGACTCGTGCATCAATGCAATCCGTAGGTTCGTGAGCAGAAGAGGTCAGGTACAGCAGATACGGTCTGACAATGGAACCAACCTGATTTCAGCTGACCGCGAGCTTAGAACTGCCATACAAGAGTGGAATAAGAGTCACAAACTACAAGCTGCTCTACAACAGAAAGGCATAGAATGGATCTACAACCCACCTGCCGCTTCACATTATGGAGGTGTCTGGGAAAGGTTAATTAAACAAGTGAAGCAAACACTCCTGGCCTTGACCAAAGCCCAAACACTGGATGACGAGTCCCTTCATACTTTCCTCTGTGAAGTAGAAGCAATCATTAATAGTCGCCCATTAACCACCATCTCAGACAGCCCTAATGATCTCGAACCCTTGACACCTAACCACCTTTTACTCCTCAAAGGTCAACCCACATTATCACCTGGTCTATTTCAGAAATCAGATACATACAGTAAACGCAGATGGAAGCAAGTACAATACTTAGCAGATACATTTGGAAACGATGGGTTAGGGAATATCTACCAACCTTACAAGAAAGACAGAAATGGTTAAAAATTAAGCGCAATTACACATGTGGTGATGTTGTGTTGATTGCTGACCCTACTGCCCCGAGGGCATCTTGGATGTTGGGGAGGGTTATTGACACCAAGAAGGATGCAAAGGGGGTTGTACGTAGTGTGATGTTGAAAACTAAGACAAGTGTCATAGAAAGACCAATCACAAAGGTTTGCTTGTTGTTGGAGAATGACCTGTAACATGAATATGAAGTTGAAAATGATATGTGATACGAATCGAATGACTTGAATTATTGCCTTGTGAACTTACATACACTGATGGATGTCTCAGAACTTTACATGTGTTACAAGGACCATGACATGGACTCTATAGATCTTTCGATCTATTTGTGCACACATGAGCGTCATATCCACTCGTGCACACATGAGCCACGTATACATACACAGACAATATGCAGAACATATACAATGAGAAATGGACTCTTCAATCATGCCTTTGGCATATGGACATATATATGTGTGCACTTAAGAAGGATGTGAGCTCTTAAAAGGACATTCTTACACTTATAGACATATCGAAAAAAAAGAAAAAAAGGGGGGGGGGGAATGCAAAAGATGTATGTGCTGGACATCATGTTGGGTTTGTGTTGTGCTCTATGATAACGATCATTTATGATTTGTTGTGAATATGGCTCCATATTTGTTGTTTATTATTGTACCTTTTTTCCCAGTAGCAATAAGGGCGCCGGTGTGTAGGAGCCATTCATTCATTTTTCTTGTATTATGACACCTGCTGGCCAAATGTGGTACATGTGTGGAAATGTTGGGTTTTGTCTAAGTGTCGCCTGGTGGGCTGGATGCTGAATCAATGCACCTGCGGTCTAATCAGGAGATTGTGTCTGGAGAAGGCACTCGCACTTGGCCTCTTAGAAGTTTGGATGTTGGAACTGGGAACTGTAATTTAGAATTTGGAAGACGCCAGCAGGCATAAGGTTTTTAATTTATATATGTTGGTTTACTGCTATATACCAACATCGGTTTATTGTTTGATCGAGGATTTTGTTTGTTTATATTTTGAGTTAACGTGACAACTTTATGAGAAGACCTTTATTTAATAAACCACGTTAAAAAATTAAGAACACCCAATGGCGTCTGAAGTGACTTAAAAGAAGACACTACACTAAGGGTGCTTTAAAACGAGAACAAAAAAAGACTAACAGAGCTATAGTCTTAAATACAAAACACCCACTACCCCAAAATAACCCGCACAATCAAAACAGCACCCAGGCCAAAAGAAGTGTTTTAAAATCAGATTATAGGTTTTAGTGATTCCTAAATGACCTGACCAATTACTCTTATGTGCTATGGAAAGCACATGTTGCCGGTATACAGACGGCACCACAATCTGAAAAACACTATGTTCCGATTTGGACGCAGTAGGACACCATTTACGCATGAGTATCTCTTTATACAACACAAAGGCCACTGTTTCATCACTTGCTTTGTTGCTACTCACCACACTTTCGAAGCAACGCTGTAGGGTCGGGTCAGCCCTCTGCGCGGCGGACGTTCACTGTCCACCGGCAGTGTCAGACACTCCGACAGGGGCGGACTCTGATCGGGGCACATCGGCTTGGTGCATACAGAGGGCGGGGATGCGGGAGCTGTCTCCGCCACGGGGCTTGCATTTTCCTCGAAAAAAGCAGACATAATCACCGAATCAGAAAGTGAAAATTCATCAAGTTTTCGGGCTTGTGCCCGGGTGATGGCACAAGAGGGAAAAATTTCAGATTCCATTTCATCATGGATCTGATCGTTCTGAGGGGAAGCCAATACCTCAAGCGTAGGGATAACTTTACCAACCGCTATGTCATTTCCCCAACAACAATACTACTCCTTTTATGGGCAAAGCAGAACAAACAGCCACAGGATAAAACCCAGTTACCAGGTTGGACTCGATGTGAATTTTGTGCACAGGCTGGGGTACGTAACCCATCTCGATTCCCTGCAGGGCAACACTATAACCACATGAGGACTTCTCAGAAAATGGTAGTACACTAGCCAGTATAACAGACTGAGAGCCACCGGTGTCTCTCAGGATGCGCACTGGACACTGATCAACAGACTTACCCGTTAAAGATACCAGCCCATCAAACAAAAATGGCTCGAAACATGGATCTGGGCAAACAGAGGACACAAGGTTAGAGTTAGCACATTTCTCCGTTTTAATCAACCCAACACCTTTAGGAGGCGACCCACTCCCATTTTGTTCTTTTCGTTTTAGTGTCGGGTAGTTGGCGATGAGATGTCCAGATCGGTGGCAGTAAAAGCAATCTCGCTCCTCTTTTTTATTAAAAACCCTGGTTTGCACAGTTTGCGGTGTGGAAACACGAGGTTTTTCAGAGGCTGACTGGAACACAGATTTATGCGTAAGCACATATTCGTCAGCCAGAATAGAGGCAGCAGAAAGAGACAACACTTTCTGATCATTTAAATAGAGAATGATTCGCTCAGGCAGGCAGTTTTTAAATTCTTCAAGGAGAACTAACTCCTGCAAGGATTCATAGTCAGTTGATTTGCACGCAGAAATCCACTTATCAAAAAGGTTTCCCTTTTCCCTCGCAAACTCAACATAAGTTTGAGCAGGGGGCTTCCTGTGGTTCCTAAATTTCTGGCGGTAAGCTTCAGGTACTAGTTCATAGGCACGCAATATTGATGCTTTAACCTTGTCATAATTTAAGCTGTCTTCCATAGGAAGAACAGCAATTGCTTCTTGGGCCTTGCCATGGATTTTGCACTGTAACAGGAGTGGCCACACACTGTACGGCCACCGGAGCGCAGACACAATGCGCTCAAAGGCGGAGAAATAGCTGTCAACCTCAGCTTCTCTGAAAGGAGGAACAAGCGTTATTTGCTTTCCAATGTCAAAATTTTCCAAGGTAGCGCTGGTGGAAGGGAGTGATGTACCTGAATCTGCAGGTGGGCCCGGTGCTGGGGTTTCTCTCAGCTGAGCCTCTAGCTCCAGCTGCCGGAGGCGGACTGCCTTGTCAGCCTCGATCTCCATGCGGCGTATCTCCAGCTTAAGCTGATTCTGCCGACTCTCAGCTTTTTCTTGGGACTCCATCTGGAGTCGTGCGAGCCTCACCTTTAGTCTAGCCTCGCTCAAGGAATCAGCGCTGGCCGAGGAGAGAGGGTCATAACGTGGCAGCGTGAACGGCGTTCTGGGCCGCTCCTTAGCCTCTGCAGGCACAGGTGAATCAGACAGCACCGGCAACACAATCATTCCAAGTTCCACCAACTTACCTATAACCAATGCTTTGAGGTCTCTTTTTAGAATTTGTTTCTGAAATGAGATATTGAAATGGACAGCTATTTGCATCAAATTATCTTTTCGTAATGCGTCAATTTTATCAATGGAAGGATCTTCCATGAAGCATGGTAAATCAAACGAAGCCATCTTTTTTTTTCCCTTACCAGCCACAACACAAATTCTCTTTTTAAAAAAAAAAGGTTTTTTTTTTGTTAACTTTAATTAACTGCCGGGTCTCCTTTAACAGAAATTTGATCCCGGACGAGCCCCCACTTTATGTTACGACCAGCTCGTTGGAAAGGGGAAAAGGGAAGTAACATAAAAATACCCAGGTGTTATAAGGTTTAAAAGTTGTTTTTAATTAACAAAAGGCGCTTGTTTTAACAAGGAATGCCAACAAAAGAGGCAAATACTAAGGGTGCTTTAAAACCAAATTAAAACGAGAACAAAAAAAGACTCTAACAGAGCTATAGTCTTAAATACAAAACACCCACTACCCCAAAATAACCCGCACAATCAAAACAGCACCCAAACTAAGGTATCTAACAGTGTCAAAAACAGGTGAGATGGCAAAGCAAAGAGAATTCAACTAGTGCCTCACAAATCAAAAGTCTCTACCAAGGTTTCACAGTCCAGCAAGGATTTTAAGTTAACAAAGTGACAGCACAGGAGCTCGGCTGGTTACAGCAGGCTGCCGAATGTTGGGTCCAGCTGCTTCTTATAACCCATCTTCGGCTGATTGGCTGAGGGCGGGCGGTCGCCTGTCCAATCAGGGCACACAGCACAGGTGTTCTTCATTTGTGAGTTGGTCCTCGTTGAACACACATACAGACAGAGACAGAGGAAAAGAGACTCCAAGACGGCCACGGACGTAACAAATAGCAAAGTAGGTGACTGTGTGTGTCTGATCCAAACACAGTAAACGTGAATAAATCATTTTCAACATGCCCTTGCTAGATATTATTCTGACATCAAGTCGATTAGAGACGTGTTTATATTTTTATACAGCCTGTAAAATTATCACGCCATTCTGCAGCATATGTCTAAACCAGCATGAACGCAGTGTGGGGTTAATGGAGTCAGTGATATGTCTGTGTAGGAATAAATCATGTGGTTCTTTGTTATTGGTATTTCTGTTAGAAAATAGTGAATTTCAGAGAGTGATAATGGTATATCTCAAATGTCAGCCTGATCCTTGGATAATTGTGGTAATCGCAGCTTGTCTAAAAAGAATGCTGTCAATTCCAGCAGCAGTTTGGAGGTTTTTATTTAGTTTAATGCAATCCTCACTATACCTGTCCTTTCTGTCCACACTGACTGTAAAGAGAGTCATCCTTTATAGAAATTTGATGTAACAGGATGTGAGCGTTGTGAGGCTCTTGTCTGAGAAATAGTTCATTTCATATACGTCTATTATATGCTAAATGTCTGCTTAGAATTAGGATGTGGATTTGGGACACGCCAGTGGTCTACCCTCAGGTGAAGTGGATTTACCTTCGGTTTCGGGGATACCTGAAGATGAAGGGATAACCTTGATACAGTCACAGCTCTCCAGAGTTAATATATCATGCTGAGATAAGGCTGTGGAGAGATGAGGAACACTGGATGAAGAGAAATGGGTATCTTTAGTTGGAGCTGCTTTTTAGATGAAATTGGTTAAAGAAGACATATCAATCTACACTGCTGATTCTAATCAAAGCGTAGGAGTCGGCCAGCGGCCATGCCAGGCAAAAAGCACTTTAAATGTTGCGTGGCTGGTAGACAGTGAGGGCTACATCCATTCTCCTGTTCATGACAACCACTTAGTCTGATGCTGAATGGAAACAGATCTATCTGTACAAACAACAAGACTCCACTTCCTCCAACCAGGACACTTTTCACAAAGAATAAATCTAGAGGTCACAGAGCTGTTCAAAAACTGTGCAGTGAAACCATTCATTTGTTATGTGGTGCAAGTATCACCAATGTATGAATGCGTTGTCATCATTTAAAAAATAAAAACCTTGGACAGATTTATATATACAGGATTTGACGGTCATGGATGTTCTCAAGTTCCTTCTCCTCTGTCTTCATTTGCTTTTCCCCAAGAACAATGCAAGGCAAGGACTGCTAACTCCAATTTAAGCTAAGCTGGAGTCCATCTGCTAAATCAATGGTCCAAAAAAAATATAGAAACATTATAGCTATGCATGATTGCAATTATTTTCCAGCATATAGTCTCTCTTTTCAGCTCAGAATGATGCTCCTTGCACCTATGGAGTGCAAGGGTGAGCAACAGTTGCACTGCAGTTAAGTTGATGTTAAGTATTATCTAAAAGTTACAAATAGAACCTCTAAACAAAAGGTACAGCAAGATACGCTAACCAGGGGGGCTGGAGGTCATTAGTTCATCACAGAGCTGATACATAGAGGCAAACAACCATTCACACTCACATTCACACCTACAATTTAGGAAGCTGGACTACCCATGACATAACAGACACAAAGGTTCAAACCATGAACTTTATTCTTGTGAGGCCATAAGCAAGTTCAATCCATCTGTGAGTGAGCTGAGCTGGTCCAAAGCACTGCCAGGCAAAAAGGATTGTCTCAGCTGTGGTTTGCAGTAATAAGTAATATCCCTGAATACAAATATAAATTACTCCAAGAATATGAGGGAGACAGAGCAGCTGATCAATAGCAATAGGTAAGACATCAATCCAAGACAGGATTACAAATTGCCCATCTGTACTCCTACATCCTAATCCTGCCTATACAAACCAGAGTTAGGATTTGTATTCAATTGAATGAGATGATTGTCACATATAATTAGACAGACACAATCATAATGAAATGTGTTTCTGTAAGCTCTTACAATTTGTTCAATAATAATACTGTAAAACAGGATAGTAATAAGTCACTGATTCTTGAGAGTCAGGACAAAACATGTCCCACATAGACAAGTCTTATTTATATCAAAAATAAAGAAATTAATAATGACTGACATACTCACAAACTTAGATCTAAAGGAATTTTGAATACTAATGTTGCGTTTTCCTCTACAATTGTAAAAACATTTAAATCAAATCAAAAATAAGGGTTATAAATGTATAAAACAACGCATGCCATGAACATCTAAAAATATTTTCCATAGAAATCTGCCTATCAAAGTTGTGTCCGGCCAGGGCCGGTCTTAGCTATGGGCAATGTGGGTGGGGGGATGCTGGGATGGTCAGCGTCGTTTCGCCCAGGGCGCAATGGTGGCCAGGACCAGCACTGTGTCCGGCAATAGCATGGCACAGCTACATCCCTGAGGATCCCTTTTCAATCTCCTGTACGGTGTTCATTTTAGGACATCCTCAGATCTCAGACTCAGGTGTCAGACTCAAACGAAAAGGCATTAGAGTCGCCTAAAAGTCAGTCAGTCTCAGAAAAACCTTTGTCATCCTCACACAAAACGGCATCATCCAGCGGCCTCATCCTCAGAAAAACCTTTGTCATCCTCGCACAAAACGGCCTCATCCTCACATGAACCAAGAAACAAAACCGAAACCACACATCTCGTCAGTCAACAGTCTTCTAGCAAATTCACATGGGTTGCTGAGAATAGCTACAATATTGTTGCTGTTTAGGCTAAATAAACAGACCAAAATAAATACTAAATCATTTATTTAATAATTTTGAATGAAAAATCATCTGTCTTTTCGTGTGAACCCTTTATGGCCGTACTGTCACAACCTGGCTCAGAGGTATGACAAAAGATGTCCACACATGCTTTTAAACTATAAAACATAAATTTATTTAAACTACATAAGTTTAACTGTGCATATCAGTTTATCAGTAATGTTTGTAATGTATGGGTGTGTGTGAATGTGTGTAAATGTAAGATGAAACAAAATATAAATAACCAAAGCTCAAACAAACCCATCAACTCAAACAGGAGAGAGCGAGCGAATGCTCAAAGCTCTTTTTATAAGTGAGCATTCACACTAATTCAGGTGCTACCCATCTCTCCTGATGAGCTTCCCAGACAACCAATCAAAAATTAGGTCAGGCCTAAAGCCGTCACAGTACTCATAGACCTATATCTAGTGTTGGCCAGAATTAATGAATTAGCAAACGTAGCCAACAGCTTTTACAGTGACACAGTGGTGTTGTTTATGTTAACTGGTACAGCAAGCCAACATATTTGTGGTATAATACTGGCAAAATGTGTCCGCATCCGTCCATTTGCGTCCGTATGTGTCTATCGTGAGACAGCACTCTGATCGTCGTGTTACGTGTTGATGCCGTATTTTGATTCTTCAGCTGAGTGTTTGTAGTATCCAAGGCAACCTGAGGACTGGAGGATAGACCATCGCGTTGATGAGAGACGGTTGATGAACTGGTTCTGAAAGTTTTCACGAGTGAAATAGCTTGCAGAAAATAACAATTTCCTATTTTATAAACTGTTCCACTGAGCATTTCCACAATTTTCTACAATTCTACCTTATCGACCGAGGTACTTTTTATTATTCTTTTTTTAAGTTATTATAATGTTTTCTGGGCATAATGGACACAAGCTAAAACCAGAAACGAGTTGTTTTTTCGCCAGTATCTGAGACATTGATTAATCTCTCAACTGCTGCCGCTGTGTGTGCGCGCATGCGTGCGTGTGTGTGTGGTGTAATCTGGGTATGTGCAGCGTATGTGTAGTATTAGGCCAGGACACCAGGGTGCGGTCTTACAGGGGAACCTCAGGTTATGTTTTTGTTACAGAGCCACGGGTCAAAGTTCATGTGAAATGTGGAAGTAAAGACTCAACGTGAAATCCGTCTCAGCATCTTTATTAAATAGATAAAGAACCTAACTAGACAGCGTGCGTGTGTGTGTGTGTGTGTGTGTGTGTGTGCGTACACGCCACGGCAGTTGCTGCTGTTATGGGAATTTGTTTTTATTTTATAAAACAGTCATTGTTGTATTGCACTTGTATTTTTTACGTGAGTTCCGCATTCATTTGGGAGGTTTTCTTAAAATCTTAACCACTGTGTGGCGCAGCTGCCACTCACCTGCCGCTGTGCGTGTGTATGTGTGTGAGGTAGGCAACTAAATATTTGGAAAATATTTGGAAATGCCACTACTAGATGCCGATGCCACGCCAGTCAATTGAAAACCGGACATTTTCATAAACTTAGAAAGAAAAAACATCCTCAGGAACCCCAGACAGGACGTTAAAATGAAAAAATCCTCAGGAGCCCAGACAGGACGTAAAAATGTCCGGCCAAAAGAGTACGTTTGGTCATCCTTTAATAAAGCAATATTTTCTTCAAACGGAAGAACTTTTATTTTGAAGAGTACCGGGCAAAGAAGCGTACGAGCCCCGCCCACCACTAAAACGGAATATGGAAGTGGAAATTTTGTTTTTGGTGATTGAGCTGAATTTTTGTCAAAAACGAACAACTCGTTTCTGGTTTTAGCTTGTGTCCATTATGCCCAGAAAACAGAATAATAAAAAGTACCTTGGTCTGACTTATCATACAAATTTATACACTATTTTACAACATTGTACCACCTCAAACTATTCTACTCCCACAAATTTTGTACTACAAAAAGTAAAAATTACATCACATATTTAGAACAACTATTATTTTACAAATTTTTACTATTATTATTTTACAAATTATTCAACTTTTTCCCCATTTATTTTCCACAATATTTAACAATTTACTGCAATTTTACCTTTTGATACAAATTTCTACAGTATTACACAACATTGTATCACTTCATACTATTCTACTCTTTTCAGCTCATTTAACATCAGTATAGAGACAGCTGAAGAGTGATAGGAATGTGGGGAGAGAGACAGGGCAAAGACATGCAGAAAAGGGTGGCAGGTCGGATTCAAACCCTGAGCCGCTCAGGCTTCGTACATGGGCCGGTGACAGAGGGCACCCACACCACCGCACCTTCCACAGGAAATGCAGTTTTCCAATTATTATATTATTTTCTAATTATTATATACAATTATATACTATTGTTCTTCAAATCTTTATTAGTGTGGCTGTCCACTATTGTTCTTCAAATCTTTATTATTATTATTATTGAGTGTGACTAAAAGACCACACTATACTATTCACTGTGCTTATTATTATTCTTACACCCTTTTTTTGGCACACCACTCCTTCCGCAGTTTTTGTCGCACATACACAAAAAGGTATCAAAACGTACGGCTCGGGACCACTCAGTCCTCCTCAACAGTTCTTTTTAAGAAACATTAACATGTCAGCCTTCTCTGGGCCAAGGCATGCCCTTTCCTGGCTTATTTTCTGTCCAGCAGTTGAAAATATTCGCTCTGCTGGAGTGGAGGATGCCTGGACACAGGTATAATTAAAGGCCAGGTCAAGATGGGAAATGTCCCTCTCCCACCACCACGCAGCAGGATTGGTGGAGGTCAGCTCTGTAGGTCGAGCTCTGTAGAGTTCAAGCTCCTTCTGTTTCTTCTCTGACCGGTCAAGGAGTGCCGCTGCCTGGATGGTTTTAAGGGCCAGGTCCTCCTCAGCGAACAGCTCCCCCAGTGCAGAGTCAGACATGGAGTGGCTTGTAGTTACCACTGAACAAAGCACTGACAGATGTGACTGAGTAGGGTGCTAACTTGCTAATTAGGTAAAATTAGCGAGCAAGCTAGGCTAGTGTTAGCACACATGCCTACAACGTGCCCATAACAATTTACTCGACAATAAATGTTTTAACACAGAAAGGATGAGAACTGCCCTAGTAATCATTTATGTATTACCTGAAATTATCGATGGTAAGATGACAACGACGCTGGTGTTGTAGAAGCACTGCTTTTAAATAGTAACAGCACACCTTGCTGTCACACAGGCTCCATCAGTCCTCTGAGACAAAACTGTTAGTCTGAGTCAAACTATTTTTGAGTCTATTTATTCAAGTGTTTTTAACTAATAGGTCTGAGAGAACAACAACAAGAGTGAGGAGGATGGAGGCATAAACACACACATACACTTACACACACATATACAGTAGTCCATCTTGAAGACAGATAGACCCTCCCTCTCTGTGGGTCAAGGTAACCTCTAAATTATATACTATAGTGTATATTTTATGAAGTATCAGGATATCTCCAGACTTAACAAACACTCAAAGTGGTGTTACGGTTACATTCATAACATGTGCACCTTCTACCAATATGTGCAAGCAGAAACAGTTCAGATTTATGGGTTAAATAAATATATGGGTTAAATAAATATATATAATTAAAGGTAAAGGTAGCAAGTCCAAACAAAAGTAACTGATCGCAGGGTTAGGCAGACAGGGCCAGGCTAAGGCTCAGGCCCAGGCCCAGGCCCAGGCCCAGGCTCAGGCTCAGGCTCAGGCTCAGGCTCAGACCCCTGGCTCAGGTTCATGTGGATGGAAAAGCATGAATTAAAACTGGCAGTCTTGCTTGTTTTAGCTGCTGTGATGGCTCAGCATTATGTTCACACCATAATGAAACTCTGTTGACATCTGTTGATGTCATCACAGCAACATATATGATATATTTTATTATACTTTGTGAACATGTATTACTTCGAAACAACATATCATTCAGTTTTATTCAGTTTTTAGAGTTGCATTGAAAATAAATATTGTTGACATAACATTGAATTATAGCTTTCTGTTTGATTTGAGTCGTTGACTTCACACAGTGCAGATGTTGATACAATGGCAATGTTGTAGGGCATAGCAAATTATTGTTATGAGAAAGACAGAGACTGGAATGGAAAACTATGGAGAGAGCCTAATGATGAGTTCAGCTCTGTACTGACTGTCCCACCTTCACTCATCTGCCCTCCAGTCCCAGTCACCTGACATTCCCCTGCTCACTTCTTTATATATACATTCATCTTTACAATCGATTTATAATTTTGTCATTCCGATTGTCCATACAGTAAAAAAAAGTCTTGGTCTGTTTTGACTCATGTCATTTATTGAATGTCTGTCCATCCTGAGAGAGGGATCTTCATGATCTTGTTCTCCACTTCTTTTTGTTTCTTTCACTTTTTTTTGAGAGTTCAAGTTATTTATTTTTTTTAGTCGTGGACTAAGGAGAATGTTCATATTGTAAAGACCCTTTGATTTTTGATATTGGGCTATTATAATAAAATGGACTGCACTGGACTTGCAACTTGAACAAATATTTCTGAGACTTGGGTCATAAGCGCTCAGACTTGCACATTGTATTAATAACAGCTGCCCAGTGTTTGAATCTGATTGCTCTCTCTCTCTCTCTCTCTCTCTCTCTCTCTCTCTCTCTCTCTCTCTCTCTCTCTCTCACTCTGTCCTCTCTCTCTCTCTCTCTCTCTCTCTTCTCTCTCTCTCTCTCTCTCTCTCTCCACTTTCCTGTCACTCTTTAGCTGCTGCTTCACAATAAAGGTTCAAAAGGCCCAGAAAAATAGCTTGTATTGAATTGAAACAGGTGCATAAGCAGTGAAGAACTACCGACCTGATGTATTGCACAGGTTCCACTGGCAATTCTTAGTCAACTGCACCAGGGTAAACTGAGTTTAGTTAAACATTGTGGGGAATTACCTGAAGCTAGAGAAGCATTTCTCATATGAATGATTGTAGGATTGATTGCTGATCAGGTGGTTTGAAAGAGGTTGGGGGTAATTAGGGGCTCCAGAGGACAAGTGATGGGATGACTTGAAAACAGAAGTTTGGGGACATCTTCCTGAGTGAGTAGACAGTGACGATGCACAGCTGGTGGGTGGTTCATGATATTTGTCACTTTGTCTGGGATTAGTGACTGGTTTTTACACTCATTGTTTCTCTGTTCACAAGGCTTGAGTACATAACTCAATATGTTTATTATGCCTACTTTATTTTCAGGAGGCTTTCTTGTTAGTTGGCTCTCAAACCATCTTCTGTGGTGAACAATATAAACATTGGCTCGGCAGACCTGTCTCTTTTGCCAAGTTTAGCTTTCAGCCTGTCTCTAGCTGTCAGCAAATAAATGGGCTTTGGCGTATCAAATAACTCCAACTAAACACCACAGACAGCCACTGCCAACCTGTAATGAATGCTGGGTGCTGGGACAGAAAGGGAGGAAGCAAGAGAAAGCAAGAGATTCTGCTTTGATAGTAGTGTACTGTAGAGTTGAGGAGGTGCTGCTGCAGCTCATCACATGTTTTCTCTTTCACATATTTCTCAAATGTATTCTCAATATAAACCTCAAGTATGTGCGTTCAGCTCACCAACTCAAGGGTTAGTTAGTCACAGCTCTGGTCAAGCAACACAGAGGATGACTGAGGAGAGAGAGCACTGGTAGTCAGAAAGTCAATTTGAGAACTAAATTATTATTTTCTGACTGTTTAACTACAGTTATGTTCAGCACAAATAAAACACCCTTCTAGACCTCTAGTACATTTCTAGAAAATAGAAACATCCCACACAGCAGTAATTTGGTGGTATTGTTTGTATGGCATCACTGGGATAGGCTTCAGCTCCGCTGTGACCCTGATATTGGAAGTCAAGTGGTACAGATAATAGATGGATGAATGTTGCACATTATTTCTTCATGTTTGCTTAATATGCTTCTTGGTCAGTACCACACTCAGTGTAAGCAAGCTCTACACAAACATTTTATAATAATTTTGTTTTATATTAATTGTTTTTAAACATTTTGTTATTAGGCTTATGAAATGAACCACCAACATCACACACACACACACACACACCACACACACACACACACACACACCACACACACACACACACACACACACACACACGCCCTCTGATTTTTGATATTGGGCTATTGAAATAAAATAGACTTGACTGGACTTGCAACTTGAACAAATATTTTAGAGTGGAAATGGTGACACAGCTTGATGTGTTAATACTGAATTTGCTGAGCAGTGTCAATAATAATGTATTAATAACTAAAAACTGTCTTTTTTAGTTATTAATATTTTTGTACAATAATCATTGTAATTATTGTTTTTATTCCCATTTTTAGTAAGAGTAAGTTGAAGTAAAAGATGTGTAGTGTACACAAAATGTTTATTTCTTGCAAATATTGTTCACAAATATGTTCAAACCTGTGTAACATAAAATAAGACTATCATCATTGAATGCTGTCACATTCAAGATGTCACATTATAATATAAATAGTCAGCGCTGGTCCTGGCCACATTTGCGCCCTGGGCAAAACGACGCCGACCATCCCAGTGCCCCGATCAGTCTGTTGCTTGTGTCACTTGTTCAACCAAAATTTCCACAATGATTTTTTTTAACTCACATTCTATAAGTTACTTTACTTGTGTTATATATGTAAATGTATAATTATAATTATATTATTAAATGATATATGTGAATTTTGGAGTAATCTCATATTGATTTACTCATATACATATATATATACAGTATGTCTTCACTGTCTAGACTAGAATATCACAACTGCACTGCTCACTTGAGAAGGTACATGTGTATATTTTAATCCTGGCCTTGCTGTCAAAGAGAGGTCACTATCTCTGTCTGAGAAGTAACAATTAACTTCTTGCAGCCACCTTCAAGTCTGACACAAATAAACCTCAAAGATCAATTAAATCCACTTTGCATCAACACTACACCTCCACATAATCAATGACTTTCTCCCATAGTCAACGTAGCATTCATCTACACTGCTTCATTAGAGTGATTTCTGTGACCTGGGCGTGCATGGCATTCTAGTTCTTCCAGGCTACTGAAGCTTATTAGTTTGATAAACATGAAATCTAAAAGAAGAGTGCAACATAGCTGTCCACACACTGTACACGGTCAATACAAGGAGTGGCATTTAATATGGGTCTGTGAAGCAAAGCCAATGTGGAAGTGTCTTAAATCTGCATTCTCCTAAAGGTCAGCAGGGGGCAGTTTTATGGGCTGCAACAAGAGGTTTGGTTGTATGGACTTCTAAAAGGAAATCCCTACTTCTCAGTTAATTTATGATCTCAATAAACAGTTTCTTATGACTTTATAGTCTCAGTCTCTTGCTTGAAGTGATCATTTAGTGCAGGGCTAGTCAATTTTGATTTCAGGAGGTCAGAGAGAGAGAACATTTCTTCATGTTCATTCAAGTTTCATTATAATTTTGTTCTAGATTACAACTATTTTATATATATTGAAGCAGCATTGTCATATCAACGCCTGCACTGTGTGAAGTCAACGAGTCAAAGCAAATAAACAAAGCTATAATTCAAGATCATGGCAACAATATTTCTTTACCGTAACACTCTGAACTCTGAGCGCTGCAATAACAAATAATACATCAAATAAAGAAGCAAAAAGAAATAAGAAAGGTGAAATTTAAATTCAAGTACTTTCATAATACTATTATTATTATTATTAATAACAACAACAACAACAACAACAACAACAACAATAATAATAATAATGCAGATGATAAAACAGCATCTGCTTCAGGGCATGGCTACCTTGTGTTTGACAAATCAGTTTTAGTTAGCTCATACTATATGGGCCTATAGTAATTTACATTTAGTGACATTACAGCACATGCTCTCTACTCTCAAGACACAGGGCTTCTGTCTGTCCTAACAGTTCTAAAGAGACCAGCTGGCTGCCTTTAAATCCAAATTTAAAATGTGACTTTTGCATAGTTTTTTTCATAATGTCAGACCTTGTACCTGTTACCATTATCTGTCTGACGAGTGGGTCAAGTAAGCGTAGTACTTACAGTCCATGTCCGTGCATGCTGAGAATACATAAAACCTGCATCTCATCAGATTCCTGTTTGTTTGTTTGTTTGTTTGTTTGTTTGTTTGTTTGTTGCAACACACGCTTGAGTGTCCAAGGGGTGTGCTTTGCTTATCTCTTCTGTTTCTCCTCTGTTTTTACAGATTTCTCCTCCTAGTTGTCAGGGTCCACCTCCAGGCAGCAGTCCGGGACATTAGAAGACCTGTCCATGTTCACACCAAGAAAATGGCAGCCAGGGCTGGTAATTGTCTCCTGAGTCTAGCTGGCAGGATTGTACCGTCGAGTGTGTATGAGGCAAAAAGGGAAATGCAAACGCAGATGACTAGGCAGACAATAAGACTTTAGTGATTTAATGGTGATGTAATGATGCTTGCCAAGGTTCAGTATGTCAGATTTAGGTGACTCAGTTTACAGAATATGGCAGATATGTAATACAATATTCATTGCAAAGTTTTCATCAGTGCATAATCACTTGAAAAAAAGAATCATTGTGTCTTTGTTACATTAGAATGAGACTTTTATCTACAGATGCCATAATCTACCATGTAAAGCTGCCATGTTTCTACAGTAGCTTATGAAAAAAAACATTACATTCTAATAAGTAATAGAGGAAGTAGGCCTGTAGTTCATTTCACTCCTCTCACACTAATGTTCTCATGTTATTATCATGTATATTATCAGGTTATTATCTGACATACCTACATTGTTAGCTGATCACCTTGCTGCTGTCTGTTTCAATATAATTCTCTCTTTGCCTTCAGTACATTCATTAATTTGCCACCATCCCTCCAGTCTCCAGACAGTATGTACAGCATTACATAAATCCACTTCTAAATCCCCTCTGATGTTCACCATACTGTAGTGTGTTGCAGCTATATAAACCATGGACGTAGTCTTTGTGACGTCATCCACAGGCCGTCACAGACCCACCTTCACTGCCTCCTGGCTAATCTGAAAATGGGCAACAGGCGAATCTCAGGCAGGCTGAATGAAGCCTGGGTGCTCAAATAAGCCACCTGTCAACACGTGTTTATTTTAAGCCTTAATATAATCTGAACAGGTGAATTGTATATAAATTCACCCTCAGTACAGTTGTCATGAACAGGGAAATTAGCTGAGACCAAAACTGTTTTTTGTACCAGGCTGTAAACATGTTTATTTCTGCAGGGACTTATGGAGACTGACTTGTTCTGTAGCTAGCCTCAAGTGGTCATTCAAGGAGCTGCTTGGTTTAGGCACTTCTGTGTTGGTTTTATTTCATAACCATAGATGTTGCCATATGCCTGCAATTTCATTTTCTAGGATGAATGACCCGCCCTACTCCGACTAGCACTTCATTGGTTGAGTTGAGTCGTGGTCCCTGCCTCCCCCTCTTCTAACGCAGATGTTCACGATGAGCGCATGAAGCTGAACCATCTTTCTAGATCAGCTAAACTTGATGGTGATGTAGATGCTTACAGTGCATCAGTCTGTCTGTGAGAATGAAATATCACTCTATATTTTTAATAAATGGCAACTGTGGTTAGAAGTTACAAGTTAGCTGCATTGCATCTGAACATAAATTCACATGTGCGTGCACGAAATAAAACTTGCCTTCCAGCAGCAGCCTCTGTGGAGACCATTTGAGAAAATATGTGCACTGATGGCAGTCCTCATCATTTTAAAACAAGACAATGATCTTGTCCCTTAGTCAAGCTTTAGTTACAAGAGTGGTCTGTTAACACATTCATCCTTTGCTGGATGACTTCTTTTAAATTTCAGGGCATAATCTGCGAGTATACCCACTTCTCCAGGCACCTCCACACCACTTCATCGCACCTTCAGTAGAAACCCTAAATAATGGACTAAAATAACACTAATGGTTAATAGTGGTGTGATATTTGTACTCTTTTTAAACTAAACCTCCTAACAAGCTGTCATTCTAGCTTCAGGGTGAGAGGTTTTAAGATATGGGGAAGCAGATAACAGCAGCCCAAAGCAGATATAATAATCACACAGCATGATGTTCATTGAAATATAAAAGATATAAACCTAAATAAAAGCTCACTGTCTACTGAAATGAATAACTATTTGGCAGTGATGATAATTAGGAGATGCCAACATGATGCCATCTGTGGCTGACTTAATACACCAATGTGCTGCTACACATTACTTTACCACATTTCAATGATTAACCTATCAAACAATAAACAGCTGAGGGACTTTGATGACAACAGGGAGGAGTGGATGAATATACGAACAAACAATAGTTTTATTCTGCATGGGCCTGTTTCAATTTGAATGCAAATGCACAGAGGGTGTCTGGTCAGGTCCTCTATTTATTGGGCTTTATGCAAATTGTACAATTAGACTGCTTACCTCAACAGGATGTGCAATTCCAAAACAATAGGAGATAATGGATACTATCAGAAGCAGGGCTCTTAGGGGACAAGGGGAATTTAGAGGAAGTTAGCTTTATTCACAGAGATGATGAGGTTCTGTAAAGGAAGCTGTGCACTAAACCTCTTGTACTTGCAAAGTACTTGCAAATAATTCTGAGTGTTTTTAACTTGACTTGGCCAGATTTGTCACATAGAGCAGGTGAATGGACGATGTGCCAGAAATTTTGCCAGAAACACTTAAGAGAACTCTATACTGTAATACTACAGAATGTCACATCTACTAATGCAAGAGATTTTTCTCCCAGTTTTGCTTAATTTCAGTTCTATTATGACATGCTGAAGGGGCAGAAGCAAAATTCTTGCCATTTTGCAGCTTTCTCATACAAATAAATATGTTAACTTGGTTAAAAAAAAAGACTTTAGGGGCATGTTTGCAGTTCTGTGAGGAGAACAAACAGCACTCTGGGTTTAGTGTTGACAGTTATTTTTGATTAAAAATTTGACCTTATGGTGGCACTACAGAAATTTATCCTGCAGGGAACATGAATATCAATGAATGGCATAGAGATATTTTACTTATAAATGAAATATCAAAGGGTCACCAAAGGAATCAGCATTCATCTATAGATATCTGTGCCAAGCCCTCCCAAATTCTCTGAAGTAATAAAAGACAACAAAGACAAAGAAATGTCAACTGTTTTGTCCCCTGACCTTTGAGTCAGAAGAATCAGTCTAACTCAAGTGAGTGATCAGCAAAGGCAGTAAGATTTATCCTCTGCAGTGCTTAAAATGACAGCATGTCATATCTGACACATGTCCAGTAGGGAGGGATGCTGGCCTGAAATGAGACACAACCCAGCATGTATCATTATATTCTACACCATGCTATATATTATAGATTACACACAAACATTCTTGCATGATTACTCAACATTGCACTCAACATTGTGCACTAAGCAATCATCCAATGACACGTAATTTCTAGTGGTTCTAAAAAGTCGTCTGTAAACTACCTTCACGCCTATGAAATGAAGCCAGTGAGAATGTGCTAAAAGCTGCAGATCTTCAAACGAGCACTTGAGGATGGCTACAGAACTAACGGGCCATGTGAGACCAACGTCAGCATAACCGCATAACAGTCCAAACGCTAGCCCACTTACTTTTTGGTAATCTACTGTATGCACACAGAAGGTTTACTTGCTGCATGGCAAGGGGATCTCCAGAGCCTGTCCAGACTGTGGTTGCTATGGTGATTAATTGGCTCACTATCTAGAACACTCAGACCTCTTTTTTTTTCATCTCTCTTGGAGCTTTTGAATTTCTACAGAAATGCTTCCATTGTAATAACATACAAATAAAACATGATCTAATTATAGTCTGATGTAGCTAAGCATCACTTTTTTTCAAATTTTAAATGGTACATCTTCATCTGAAAATGTACGGGAAAGGGATTGTGTAAACTGCTCAGAGTCATGGGATATGTAGTACATGGACTTTAACCTGTTTGCAGTGGTGGGTATGAGTAAATAATTAGTTTTCTTTAAGGAACGAGTACAACCTCATTTTCCTTCTTTTAAAACTGTTGACTATAATTTTGAGCCAGTAATCCACTTGTTCCCACTGTGTCAGTGTGTGTGTATTTATGTGTGTATGTTTGTGTATAAATGATTCATAATTGCACGCTGGTTCGTAATAGTTGAAGTAGTACTCTCACCCTAAAATAACTAAACATCCATATGTTTCTCGATTGCAATTTACACTTTTTTATGGGAGTAATTATATAAAATACAGATCAGTCATCTACCCAATACTGCCTGTTTGTATAACTGTGCAGCGGGCAAATAAGTGAATACAAGTTTGATACTTCTGATTCTTGTACAAAGAAACTTTTCCATACAATGGTAAATTTGAGTGTGTGTGTGGATATACAAGCTTTTACTATGGTGCAAAATGTAGCAGTGAGAAATAGGCTGTTGTACATTAAACATTTACCAATTTATCAAATAATCATTTAACAGCAGCCAGCCTGAAAGCTGTGCTACTCAGAGGGCATAATGGATTACCACTGTGTGTGAAATACACACCGTCATGCCCCAGGGCATGCATAATCCCAAGCACTGGTATATTTCAGTACGCATGGCAGATATGGACCATCAGAAGAAAATCTAATTAGAGAACTTTAGCTGAACTGAAGCTGATCAAGCCAAATCATCATTTATGTAGTATTTGTGTCTTTTTTTCTGGTTTATGTATATATATTTTATGTCCAGATTCACTGCACAGACTTTTTTATTTCTTTACTGAATCCATAGGTTATTCGCAAAGCTCAATTTTAAATCCACAATATGTACCACTATAAGAGCAGCAGAGCAGCAAGATTAATATGATTACCCAATAAGATATATATTCAGACAACCAGTACATACTATTAAACTATACACCACTCACAGTAAAACTGCTACAGACATCACACATGTACACATGAACGGTTTATTTTTAGAAACATTACACATGTACACACAGACACATCAATAAAGGTACACCTTATTCAACCTTCAAGTTCAGTATTATTATTAAAATTAAAACACACTTATCCAGCATAAAATATATGATTTCTACTAGGTGATACATATAGAAGTCATATGCTTTTGGCATTACACACATCAAACTTTTCAGCCAGTAAAAAAGGTAAAATTACTTTTTCCAGTTTCCAGAACAGAGCTTAGTACGGGCATGAGAGGTTTGAGGTTTTTATCTGTTGTCTACCACAAACAATTCAGGATTTTAGAAAGTTGCCCATTCACAAGTTTTTGCTTTATTTCATCCAGTAATGCAAAACAATGCATTGGCTACATTGTTTCTTTTACTATTTGGGCAAATGGGCATAGCAAAACTACAAGTGACAACACCTTCTTTACTAAACCATGTCTACTAAGTACTAGTTACAGAACTGTCTGACACACTTGCACTGTATATGGAACCTTCACAACCTCTTAAAGATCCTCAGTCTCAGGTGCTGATGCAGAAAATACAGACTTTTGTATTTGCAAAGCAGAGCAACAGCCTGCTTTACAAGTCCTAGCCCACCACAGACCAGCCAGTGATGTCCTGACCAGATGTCCAGACTCACTGTAGAGGTGAAATGAGATCTAGCAAGTTGTACCACAGCTAAGATGCCACCAAATTGTAACCCCCTTGTAACTGCATGACATTGGATCCTCTTAATTTCTCCAAATCACACACAACAACCTTTGATAAATCTGAAGTAATACCCACCGCTGATTATACTGTATACTATGGACATTTGTAAACCCCTTAGAACCTAACTCCACCTTGAATCTTCCCAGTGGCAATCATATATTTCTGCCCTAATAACAGACAGTCCTGCCATATCACACTCCCTAAAGACACTTATCTACAATCCCCCAGCTACTTAAACCAGACATGAGACCATGGCATAAAGCATCTTGCCACCAGCAATTAGGCTACCCAATGGTTCGAAAACTCCCAAAATGAGATACCTCCCTTATTGAAACCTCATCTTTAATGAACAGAAGAATATTGGACAACCTTTCTGTCTGGAGTGGTCATCACCAGCACCACGCTGAAAAGAAAACACAATATCTAATAAAAACTTGGTGAGAACAACTGAACCATTAAATTTACAGATAAAGAATCTGCTGGGGAGGGATTATTTCATCTACCATCTATTAATAGATATGTTCTATCTGTACTATACTATTTTGGGACGTGATTATAAATGTTCCCAAAATGGTCCCTGCAGTATCAGATAACTGTAATTCTGATATATAATAGTTGAAATGTAGGATACATGTACAGTATTTATTTTGAGTTTAGTAGTGCAGTTATACAGAACCCCATCTTACAGGTCTTGAGGTCTGCTGTACAGGCACACTGTATACAAAAGATGCCAATTACATCTCAATCCACATAAAATCTCCAGACACATGCATGTCGAAGTGTCATTGAGCAAGATACTGAACCCCAAGTTGCTCCTGAAGGCTGTGCGATCACTGTGTGAATGTGTATGAATGGTTAGCTCCTAAAACTGACGAGCATTTAAATGTGTGTGAATGGGTGAAACAATATGTAGTGTAAAAGTGCTGTCAAGAGTGGTCAAAAGACTAGAAAGGTGCTATGTAAGTACAGACCATTTGACATTTACCGTACAGATCACATTTAATATGAAGTTTAAACTGCATAACGAGACCTCCAAACAGAGAAATATACAGAAGAGGAGCCTTTTAAATGCTTATTTTTTTCCATGTGTAGCCCTAATCCTCTTTGTAGAAATACATCTGTAGCTACTAATACTGGAGAAGAAACACGTTACACCTGACCCCAAGCTGCACAGACAGGTATTCACTGCTCTCTAAATAAGTTCAAGTTCAGTTCTCTTTATTGCCATCTGTGAATCGATTTTAATACAAACTACGTATGATCTGTGAGTATAGCAGTTGTGAGTATACAACTGCTCTCTCTCTCTCTCTCTCTCTCTCTCTCTCTCTCTCTCTCTCTCTCTCTCTCTCTCTCTCTCTCTCTCTCTCACCCCCTAACGCTCCCTCCCTGCCGGTTTTCACACACCCTGCACACCGCCTACACGAAGCAGCGCTGGTGTTGTTTCGCATGTTAAAGATGTTGCGTCGCGTCACGTCCAGCAGGAAGTCCCGTCCTTCTCAGCGGTAGTAAGGCGACCCTCGGCGCCGTTACAGGAGGACCAGACGCCGGATAACCTAACCGTGCGCAAAAAGCCGCCACCATGGATCTCTCCTTCATGGCAGCTCAGGTAAAGCGCTCACATGTTCTTTAATCTGCTCATTTCATGTGAGTTGAACATCGTTTCATGATAAAAAACTAATAACAAACAGCGGTGACGTTGGAACTTTTCTTCTGTCTGAATTTCTAAAACTGACAGAAATCAAGCTGGCAAATATACTGATTTACGACAGAGATGTTAAATAGATCAGCGCAGTTTAGCACGTGTACAATGCAAGTTTGCACTTTAACTCAGTACTCATGGATCAGTAAACATTTATCATGCATAATTTGAGTCTGTTTTTACAAAACCAGTCCAATCTATGTAAATAAATAAATACTGTAATATGTATGCTGATACCAACTCATAAGTTAAAGATTTCACATCCCAAACCTCATGAAATATGATGCACTCATACAAGCCATGTACATTTGCAATTTCAATGCAGTAACTGAGCAGTAAAACCAAATGATGAGCTCTTCAATCATAAAACTAATTCATACATTTTACTTGTGTGCAGGCTTTTTTTTAATTATGCATGACCATGGACGGATTAACCTGCTGCTGGGCCCTTGTGATTTGTATTCATATGCACACAGTAAAATCAGCATACCCAAATCAACACTGTAAGAGTTGATCTTAACACTTTTAAAGTGTCTATATGGGTCCACACCTCAGATTGTTAATTTAACACTTTTTCGAGTGTTGGTACCTTTACACTAAGTTAGTGTGAACTTGACTCTTTTCAGAGTTAAAATTTAACACTGCCTAACACCAACCAGTGTTTTTTTTTAACACTTCTATGTAGTGTTAGCATTTAACTCTCTCAGAGGACTATTTCTTAACTACAGAAGTGTTACCCCCATAACACTTAAAAGGTGTGTATATGTGTGTGTGTGTGTATATATATATATATATATATATATATATATACACACACACACACACACACACACACACACACACACACACACACACATTCCTAAAAACATAAATGTAATCATGTTTGGCAGTTTAAAAACATTTATTTTCAAACTTGCACCACAAATATTAGAACAGGCAACAGTAAGGCACAACGTATGTCCTCTCACTCTCATTAGAGTATTGCTTATCAAACGGTCTAAAATACGTTAGCTGGTCAATGAAAATCACAATATGGTCATTATTTTGCTCTTCTATACAGTATGCATGAAAATGTTCATCGAAGTACAGTGTGTTAACAGCACAGCCTATTATGAAAGCACGTTGTTCATGTAATATGATAGTACAGATTTTCTTGAATACAGGTAGGTCATTATGGGATGTTCCAGTGCATACCAACAAGTCAATCTGGTACTCTGTGCCATCTGACCCAACATGTAGTTGAAACATCTGAACATGGATCTAATTGTAATATATGACAAAGTAATTCTCCACCTTCCAAGCTATCAATGCTTTTTATTTTTAAAGGACCAATCTCCAACCGCTTAAAATAATAATTTTCATAGTAAAATGCCATTTGACGCTGGTGTTGCTTTACTAGAGATTTAGTAAGGTTTTTAAATTTTTTTACAGATTTCTTTAAAAAATTGTGTTTCGCTTCAAATCGCATACACCACATATGTATAAGAGGGCCAATTTTTTTTATAATCCTTGGATAATGTATCATAAAGTGGTGTTTGGGAATCAATTTCTTGTCATGGAACAAAGTTTTGAACATGTTATGGTGGTCACAGATCAAATGTTTTAGGTAACATATCATACCATCAGTAAGGATAGGGGAGAAGACTATATCAACAATCTGTATCAAGAGGAGCAATAAGTTCCAATGATTGTTGTCCCTTTCAACCACATCACCAAAAATAAGTGGGGTATTGCGTAGAATACACCATGATTTAATTGCATTTAAACCTTGCTTTAGTGCTTGCTGTTGTCCTCAATTTTTAAGTGACTCGGTTTGTTTTTACGCTCCATGTGTCCATAATTAAAACTCTGTATCCTATCTGACAATGTGTTTATAGAGATGTAACCATTTTTAAGCAGGTACTGAAAAAACAGCTTAAGCTCGTACTGAACGACACCCTCCAACAAATCATGCATAATATCAACAGCGAAATTATCAGTACACTGAAAATACCGTAATGAATCAAGAACACACGTTTTTTTAACACCATAAACAGTAGGTAGAGCAGGGTCTTCACTTAATGCATTACAGTGTTCAATATGAACCTCTCTGGAGCGCAGAGTAAGTCCTGAATTATCCTCCGAAAAAACAGACTGAATTTCTTCCTTATTTGTACACTGTTTCTCTTGCAAGAAGCACTCTCTTATCTCACTATTTTAGAAAATGGATTTCAGTGTACCTAAAATGGGTACATACATATACTTGTCTGTTACAGGAATTTGACTATATACACCTGTAGTTCTATTCCTACGTGTATCCATTCTCACACCAAGGACAAATTCTTTAGGCTCCACTATTTCCCATTTTTCATCAAAATATTTTTGTCTCTTCATTTGTGTGTTAAATTTTGAAAAGGGATTGTCTAATTGATTTAAACAGTGCTCTACTTTCTTATAAATTTCCGACTCCTTAGTTTCAGAGGAAAATGTTTGGAGAACTGCTTCTTGTGCTCGACCTTGAACATCACTAATAACTTCCTCCATCGAACAAACTATTGTTTGGATAGTGCTTTGAGAACAACCAGAGGTTTGTAAGTGTGAAACAACTGAACCACACATTCTTTCAAGTGAGTTCTGTGTAATTACAGGGGGAACCTGTAACATGGATGCAGCAGAAGTTGTTGGCTGTTCACTTAAAGATTCAAACTCAAAATGTCTTGTGTGTGTGGCCACTTCCTGGTTAGTATCGACCAGTTCATCATGGTTGTTATGAACAGTCTTTAGGTGCTTTCTGTAGCCACTGTATGTACAAAAAGATGAAGGACATCCTTGCTCTCCACATTTCAAACGTAAGTTTTTAGCTGGATATAGTCCATGCTGAAATTTTAAATGTTGACAAAGAACTGAACAATTTTTGTGGTGCTTTTTACAAACAAAACATGTGAACATAATTAGACAGTTTTTTCAACTGTGCTCTGACCTTTGTGAACTGGTGACATTTTATTGGTCTTGCAGTAGTTTGGCCCTCAGTTCCTTGACTCGTGGGGTTTCCCTTGTGGTTCCAACATCGATGTTGTATATCGTTGTTTGGATGAAAGTGTAGAATGCAGAAAGGGCTTCATCATAGGAGAGGCTGAAGACATAGTGAGTCTTGAACAGCACATCAAAAGCAGCCACCGATGTCTGAGCGTTGCATGGGATAGCTTTTTGGTCCACAACAATGAAGAATCTTGTGATTTTCTTTTTTTGCTCTCCGATGCAAAGGAGGAAAGGCTGCCTTGCTTCCGCTTTGTCCAGGAATGTAGTGAGGCTGGCTCCTTCCTGTAGATTGAATGACACACACACATACACACACATATATATATATATATATATATATATATATATATATATAATGATAGATATATAGACACACACACACTTAGCATAACGTACGAGATACACAGCAAGAATTATTCTTACAGTCCCATCTGCACCTCACACTTCTTACATGGTAGTACAAAAAGCTGATCGTACCTTAATGAATCTGACAACATGATTGGCCTGCCTGTGCTGCACTCATCTTGGGAGTTTTTTTATGGCCTTTTGCTGTAGGGGGCAGGAGATGCAACAGCAACAGTAGAGCAGACAGGTCACTATCCCAGCCTTGAAGACAAATATTTGAGACAGACAACAAAAGCATTGTAAAACATTATTTCTTGCTTACTACAGATACCATTTAAATAAAATGATTGTTTTTGTTGAATAACAAAACTCAACTTCATATTCGTCATTATTAAAATGACAACAGAGATCAATTAATTCATTTCAGGATCACAAATTTAGCTTTGGATGACTGTTGCATATTAGATTTATTGAAATGGGCAACAGATTGTATGTTGGATACAGAAAAACTTCATATTTACCGTAGTCATTCTCAACCTCAAGATTAGAAGCAGCCAGCAGCTCGTCAACATAAGGACTTGAGGGAAGACTCTGGCTTTCTGTGATGACTCTGTGCTTGAAATCTGAAGACCACCTCGCAAGAAATCTTCCAGATACGTGGTCCCCAAACATCATGGAAAAATCCTGTTCAATCTTAAAACAGAGGAACAATGTCCATATACAGCTTACTAAAATGCACTTTGCATTAGAAGGAGTCAGTTTTCAAATAATTTACAATAGAAATAATCTCTACATATTCCTACCAGTCCGGCTGTGTCAAGAAAACGAGGGAAGACATCCAACACTGAAGCTGTTGCATCCTGGTTATGAACCAGCTTCTGTCTGTAGTCAAAGGTGACTCTCATCTTCTCTTTAACCACAGATTTGTCCGTTGAGTGTCTCATTATGGAGACAGCCTCCCTGCACTCCTCACCAAGGAGCTGATCACCAGTTAACAGAGATTCTCGTTGGGTTGTCGGACTGTCCTGGAAATCAGGCCTGGAACACTCGCGGAAGCCATCATAGGCGTTGCGTTGTACTGTCTTGAGTCTCCATGCAAGATAGCCAGTATTGGCCTGAGGATCATAGTAGTGTTCCTGCATGCACACACATCAAATATAAAGTAGTAATGATTGAGAGGATAGCGTTATGAAGAATTTATCTGACCCACTAAAATGATAAGTCAATGTGAGCCAATATCATGCAGCTTAGCCCATATAATAAAAATATCTTACCACAAGAAATGCCAGGAGACATTAATGCATCTACACATTTTAAAAGACATAAGGCAAAGAAAAAAATGTCAGTTATTGTCATGCCATTGAGGGAACCGACGTGTCTCCCAAGATAAACCATATGACACTTACAACAGCGATATTTCGGTGTGACCCAGTAAAAAGAAATTTCACGGTGTGTTTGTTACTGAGAAAAAGTTACATTATACTTCACGAAGGTATTATTTTCGCAAAAAATAAATAAATAAATAACCAAAAAAAAAAATCTAGAAATGATTTTGGACAAAGGGCTTGCTAGCGTTAGCCACTTTAACACGCTAGCTAGCAACTCCGAAGCATTAGCATAATCGTATCAGGTTTTATATCTGGTCACAAAGTGCAGACTCTCACTCACTCAGACAAAACGTCAAGCCAAACTTATCGTTTACTGCTGTTACTCACTTTTTATGTTACAGTGAGACCAGACATGCATGATAACCTCGAGCTCATTCAGCGTGATGAGTAAAGTTATCATGGTTCACCACTGCAAAATGACCGGGTGCCCGCAGAGTAATATAAAAAAAATACAATATTATCAGATACTATTTTATGTACTTACCGAACAGTGTAACCGTTAAAAATTGAGACGTAGCTCTATCTTCCGCAGACCGATTGACACGCAGTTGAGACAGTTGTTGCTCCAGCAGAGCGGTGTTCGTACGGTGTGGGGGGGGGGGGGGGGGGGGGGGGGGGCGACGTAACACTTGAGGTGTGAAATACAGCATCGGAGTTTAGTGTAAGACGTTCAGAGTTAATATATAAACATTAACACTTTGCGGTTTGCTTTAGTGACACTTCATTTTTACACTTGGTTTTAACAACAACTATTTATTGACTGAGAGTTAATTATAATCGGATTAACTCTATCCAGGGTATAATTAACTCTACTAGTGTATGTCTAGTTTAACACCAAGAATTCAACTCTTCTCAATTTGCTGTGCAGGTACATAACATGGCTGTGTGCTGACATGATTGAATACAAGTGAATTAAGGAATATGCATCATGTAATAATATCAGCGCAAATAGTGAAGGTCTTAGAACTAGACTTTGACACAGGGACCCTCAATACATTGCCTCAAGGTTAAATAATTAAGCAGGACCTGTTTCCCAGACATGTCAGATGATATTGAGCTTACATTATCCTACATTCAGTAAGAAAATAACAACTTTTTCTTAAAATATCGGTAACACTTTATAACGAGTACACACTATTAAGCATTAGTTAAGCATTAATATACACTGAATTAATCATTTATAACGCATGAATACTCATTATTGTTGTGGAGGGTCAATGGTGAGGTCAGGAGGGAAGAAAGTGTTCAGGAACCTCTGATGTCTTATGCTGTATTATTTATTGATGCTTGGCCAAGGAGAATTAGAGACACTCTCAAAGTACATCTGAAGTGCTTGAGTCTGTCTCACATTCTGACTAACTTGTGATGGTGCATATACTTTAAACCCAAAGATCACACCCCAAATACTATACGCCCCAGAATTAGTCAAGAAGAATGTCTTTACTCTTGGAGGTGTTATTGTCAACATATTCTAGTCTGGAGACATAGATGTCTGTTTATGCAGATTGGAACAGCAACAACAAGCTACCTATTATGACTAGAAAAGCAGCAACAGGTCTCTTCAACCCTGGCAACCACAGTGTTGAGATAGACTGGCACCTACTGTTCTCAATCAAAGCCAAACAATTAATACTGCAGAGGACCTCAAGGCCCACACATGACCTTGTGTAACCTAAAATTCCATAAGAATTAGTATGTAGTTTATAAACACAGTTACAAAAGTTTTACTCATCATTGATAAGCACAGTACTTATGGATTAATATACACTGAATTCATCATTTATAACGCATAAATACTCATTAGTATGTAGTTTATAAACACGGTTACAAAAGTTTTACTCATCATTGATAAGCACAGTACTTATGGATTAATATACACTGAATTCATCATTTATAAAGCATGTTTCTGGTGTTAATATTAGTATATGGTTTATAATCACAGTTATAAATGTTTTACTCTTCTGTGCTAATGATTAGTGAGTGTGTTAGTAGATGTTTTATAAAAACTCACAAATTCCATTTCCAATGGATGACCTTATTAACAGTTATTAATGCAGGAATTCATGAATTCAGGCAGTTCCAAAGCACTTACTACTCGTTAATGAAGTATTTTGTGTGAGCTCATCTAAAGTGGGCTCTATCTATGCCTTATCAAGCATTTACAAATGGAATTTAAAGGCTGGCAATGCCTCAAGCCTCACGAAAGTTTCAGTTATCTTAACAGACCATGGAGAGACACAACACAAAGGGATATGGAACATATTGCATTGATATTTATTGCAAGTTCTGCACTGTTCTGTTGATGTAAAAAGACGAACAAGGGTAATCCAATCCACTTTCAATCCACTTTATTTATATAGCATGATTTTAGCAAACACAGGGTTTCCAAAGTGCTGCACAGTACGATAGAACACAATAAATAACACTATAGAAACACAACAAAACATCAAGTAGATAATAGAAAGATAGAAAACAATATAAATAAAATGAATAAAAGGCACTAGATAAAATAAATAAAAACAGACAAGAATAAATACGTAAATAACAAAATGCATGTATGCACATAAAATCAACCATCTACATGGTGTTAAAAGCCAAAAAGAAGAGGTGGGTTTTTAAGAAGAGTTTTAAAATGGGACAGAGAAGAGGCCTGTCTCACGTATAGTGGCAATTCGTTCCAAAGCTTCGGGGCTGCAACGGCAAATGCTCGATCCCCTCTGGCTTTAGGGACAGTCAGGAGCAACTGGTCAGCTGACCTGAGGGAACGGCTAGGCATGTAGGGGAGCAGCAGCTCAGAGAGGTAGGGTGGGGCAAGGCCATTCAAGGCCTTAAAAGCAAATAAAAGAACTTTAAAATGAATCCTAAAATGGACAGGCAGCCAGTGGAGTGAAGCTAAAATCGGTGAAATGTGCTCAAATTTGCTTGTGCCAGTTAAAAGACGTGCAGCAGCATTTTGTACCAGTTGAAGACGACTAATGCAGGGCTGACTAACCCCCAAATAAAGTGCATTGCAGTTATCAAGCCGAGTGGTCACAAAGGTGTGGATTACTGTCTCAAAGTGCTGTCTCTAAAGGACTGGTTTTATTTTTGTCAGCTGCCTTAACTGAAAAAAGCTGGACTTCACCACAGCTTTAATCTGGTTGTCAAATTTAAGATCAGCGTCCACTAGTACCCCTAGATTTTTAGCAATTGGGACGCGATAATGTGCCAAGGGACCCAGATCAAATAGAGGGGGGGTCCCAGAAGTGCCACCAAAGAATGACTTCTGTCTTTTTTTCTATTAAAATTCAGAAAATTTAAAGCCATCCATGCTTTAAGATCATCTAGACACATTAGCAGCGGTTTGACAGAGTAAGAGTCCGCCTTTTTGAGAGGGACATAGATCTGGCTGTCATCCGCAGTGGAAGGATATGTCATGTTTCCTGAGGATGGAGCCAAGTGGGAGTAGGTAAATGCAGAATAAAAGAGGGTCAAGCACAGAGTCCTGTGGGACCCCACATGAGAGAGGAGCAGTAGAGGACACAGAGTCATCAAGGCTGACACAGAATGTCTGATGTGACAGATAGGACCTGAACCATTGGAGTGCCGTGCCACTGATGCCCACCCACTGCTCCAGACGAGCAATCAAGATTTCGTGGTCGACTGTATCAAAAGCTGCAGTCAAATCTAAAAGTACAAGGACAACACAGTGACCAAAGTCAGTAGCTAAAAAGATATCATTAAAAAACTCTTAAAAGCGCTGATTCTGTGCTGTGCAATGTTTTAAAACCGGATTGGAAAATCTCAAGAATTTTCTGTTCATTTAAAAAGTCCATGAGCTGGGAATAAACAATCTTCTCTAAGATTTTAGAGAAGAAGGGCAGTTTAGAGATAGGCCTGAAATTTGCCAAGACGGTAGGATCAAGCCCAGGTTTTTGTAACAGAGGCTGCACAACTGCATGTTTAAAATGTACAGGGACCACTCCAGAGGACAGGCTGTTATCAATGACAGTGAGACAAGATGGTCCAATGGTGGGAAAAGCCTCCTTAAAAAGTTAGGGTGGGAGAGCATCGTCCGGAGAACCTGAGGGCTTCAGATGACCCACAATCTCCTGCAATAGGGGCAGGGTCACAGGGTCAAAGGTGTCCAACACCATAGAGCAGGGGACAAATACTGAAGGGTCGGAAGCAGGAGGAGAAATACGTGCTCTGGTAAAAGTGACCTTATCAATAAAGTGGTGCAGAAAGTTCACACACAGCAGGGGAGGCCTCGATTCCAGTCTGTGGTGTATTCAGAGCAGAGCTGATGACTTTAAACAATACAAACAAAACAATATCAGAAAAATATTTTCTTTTAGCCTCTTTTACAGTGGACTGATAATGACGCCAACAATCCCTCAGGATTTGAAAAGACACTTGCAGTTTGTCCTTCTTCCGCTTTCGCTCAGCTCTTCGACACTCCTGTCGGGCAGTGCGAAGGGTTGTTTCATTCAGCGGCTCTGATTTAGCTTTCTGCTGCCCTGTCTTTAAAGGAGCCGCAATGTCTATACTATGGCAGTTTGACAGGTGTAAAGAAACCATGAGTGAAGTGCCTCTGTATCCTCATACACAGACTCAGGAATGAGAAAACTGCTGAAAAGTGAGCAGCAGTGAGAGAGTTAATGACTCGACATTTGTGAACAGCAGCGCGAGGTTTAACTGTGTGACACAAACAGCTGCTTCAAACAGTACAGGCATATGATCTGAGAAGAAAGCGTCACAGACCTCCAGGTTAAGAACAGGCAAACCATAAGATAAAACAAGATCACGTGTGTGACCATGTTCATGCTCAAGTACAGACTGCACGAGATTAAATGAGTCAATGATGTTTAAAAAGACTCGTGCCAAAGGGTTTTCAGGGCAGCACACATGAATATTACAGTCTCCAATAATAAGGACCCGGTCATAGTTTGGCATAATATCGGCTAAGAACATAGAAAAGTCAGATAAAAAGTCCCTGTTGTATCTGGGAGGCCGGTAAACCACAGCACACAGCACCGTGTGAGGGTGTCCCAGCTCAAACAGACTGAGTTCAAAGCTGGTAAAGGAGGATGGCAGTGATATCTGTTTGCATTTAAAGTCACGCTTAAAAACAGTCGCAATTCCTTCTCCTCTGCCAGACATCGGAGGAGAGTTAAAAAAGCAGCAGTCATCGGGTAAAAGTTCTGTGAAGACACTGGACTCACCAAGGTCTCGGAGATAAAAAGGAAATCCAGTTCCCGTGATGTGAAGAAATCCTTGAGAATAAATGATTTGTTTGCGAGCGATCTGGCGTTTACTAGGCCAAACCTGGCAGGAGCTGGCGGGACAGGGCGAACAGCTGACAGAGAGGCCCGACGCAGAGGCCTCAGGTTCCCCAGATTCACTCCGCACCAGAGGAGACGAAGAGAGCAGGGTCCACGGGGCTGGAACATCCCATCCGAGCCCGCCACCGGTACCAACCAGGCAGCGACAGGGTCCAGCGAACGTCGACAGAAACAAAGGCGAGGCCCCGCTCCATATCGACCTGGATCAGGACGTCCGGCCCTCAGCCTCACCGGACAGCCATTACGCTTCCCCTGGCAGTGGTGCCGTTTTCGCCGCGGTGGTGGCGCTGGAGTATGGCAGAGGTTTGTCGGGATGTCCCATAGAAAAGGGGGCAGAGTTGTTTTGTCCAAAATGATCGAAGTTGACAAAATTATAGGTGGAGATTCTTAGATCTAGCAACGTTTGGCGATCATATACAAGCAGAGAGTTGATGGTTTGTGCAATAAGTGTTACAAACAGCAGAAACACACACAACAGTCGGAGCAGCTGACGGCCCGCCACACACACTGGCGCCATCTTGGTCCACCTAGGGGAAACAAAGCTGAATAAAAGCTTGCCAACACCAACAGCCGATCACAAAAGTTTAGGTTTGTTACTATAAAAATATACTATTTACGTCAGAAACATCAATGATGAATTCAGTATTTACTAGGAGTGTGCGATATAGACAAAAAATAGTACCTCGATATTTTGGGGGATTTTGACAATAACGATAATTAGATGATATTCTTTTAAATGTGTGTTTTTAACAGCCTAAGTTACAGCTCATGAATTGTTTCTCATGGATGATGATATTAATGGACACAACATTTTAAAGGGAAAATGCTCCTTTTTTTGTATTTGTCTGCAACAGCAAACAAAAGTAATAAACATAACTGGTATACCATACCAAAATATTGCACACAAATAAATCTAACTTCTAGTCATATAGAACAATGACTAACTTCAAGTTCTGTCCAGTACTGCACAAAAATCAAACAAAACAAAAGAGGAATATTTGTCAAAAATGTTCATTTCAAATCAGATTTTAAATACTGTACAAAAACCAGAGAGAGATTTGTAAACAAATGTGATTTTGAGACAAATAAAAAAATATTATTATTATTATTACAGGAAACACTTGCATGAACCGATGCTGGAACTTTACAAAGAATATTGTAGACCAAATGTTGACTCTTCTTCACATGTACAGGTCATTGACACATTATGAGCCACAAACAGCAGTCTGTCCACAGCATCAGGCTAAAGTGCAGCCCGGTGACACGTAACAAAATTCCCCCCAGTGCTGAATGCCCTTTGTGAAGGGCTGCTTGAGGCAGGGATGCATAGATATCTTTTAGCAAGTTTCCCCAGTCTGGGGAAATTGACCTCTTGTGATTTCCACCACTCAAGTGGATTGATATTACTGTCCACCTCAGGTATCATTACAGATGTAGCAACTTAAAATTTCCCGTGTTTCCGTGACAGGACTGTGACAGGGCCGTGACTGGTCCTTCACAGGTCCTTGAACGGTCCTTGGCTGGTTCGTGACCGAAATGTAATCCCCCGCGATGACGTAGTCAGTGAGGCCCTGACTGGAAACACCCCTAAGCAGTCTGTGTGATAACCAGCTGCAATGCCTCATTTGTCCACCGGTAAACTAAGACACATCTGAACAGATACGCTGGGGTGAGCGGGTGAGCCGATCAGCTGATCAGCGGATCAGTTGATAGGAAAAAAAAAAGTTGTGATAAGATAACACTGAGCGCTGCAGCCGCTCATATCTGCAACTCTATGTCACGCACAACAACAACATGTCAACATAAACGTTTTATTAAAGAAAACTTCGCTCGTACCGTCAGTTTTTCAGTATAATTTTGGGCCTTTTATGGATATGACAGCTGAAGAGAGACAGGAAGGAGGGGGCAGAGAGATGGGGAATGACACGCAGTAAACGGCCGTACAGACGTTTTGGCAAACGAGAGTCACCGTGGACTTTTGCAAGACTTATCTCTGAACTTTCAAAAGCTGTGCGGTGTATTATTATAATGGAGGGGAGCATAGTGGAAAATAAACAGTGGTGTCCATGTAGAATAAAAACATAACATATATACTGCAAAATTTATTAAAACCAAACATACTTGACTTATTTCATACATATTCTTCCTTTCCGCTTTACACCATTTAGCTTATGGAATGGACAAAAATGAAAAGGAGTCATTCATGTTCATGAGCACACTCAAATCACAAGGCTACTGTATACAGTACTCAAACCAGCTGCATTCTCCGCTCTGTGATCTGTGTGACACTGGGAGACCAAAAAGCCCATCAAGTGCAAACAATGATAATGCTAATGAGGGGTTTGTATGGTTTACCTGGCCTAAAGTGTGCACTACAGTAAATACCTGCATAACAAAGGGCTTCCAAAACGCTCGATATATATATATATATATATATATATATCATGAAGTTTTCTTTAACATAAATCATCACATGACGGTTTCATAAGCGTATACTGCAAACTTAATTACAGTACGAGCTGCATTTTCCACTCTGATTTGTGTGAAACTGGGGGTGGGGAGGGCATCAAGTGCAAACAAAAGGTTGATACCGACAGTACATAACAAAGGGCTTGCAAAGGGCTGTTAATCACCAGGTATTCTCCCTCTTTAAGTGGCGTCTCACAACGACCAAACTGTGATCAAATATTCAACAGGAGGTATTATGTTATTTTTCAATTCTTTTTGCAAATGGAGGCACCGCTGCAGCGGAATACACCGACTTTTAGAGAAAAACGCTCGTTTCTGCAGCTCTTTGTCGAGTGATGACCATAGATACTGTAGATACTGTAATTAATTGATCAGCTGTTCCCGGAGTAAAGAAAGGCAGCTGTCCAGGTGGAAGCGGCATTTAAAAAACACGAGAAAAACTCAAAAACTCTCTAAAAACAACATTGCTATAGAAATCGGGACTCCACAGAGTTAGAGCGAAGAAAACAGAAACGAACAAAAGAGAAAAAAGTCAAAAAGTCAAGCGACCTCAAAGGATAGAACAGTTTTGATTAATGGTGATATTTTTTTATCGCCCGATAAGAGTCTCACGTTAACGCAGATAACGGCCCACCACTAGTAAAGACAGAACAGCCTAGATGTTGTTGATTTGGTGAATGGTGACATGTTAGATATAAACTCCTTCAATTTAATTTCAATTCATGAACACGCTCAAATCATACGGCTACTGTATAGTGTGCAGTACTCAAACCAGCTGCATATTCCGCTCTGTGACACTGGGAGACCAAAAAGCCCATTACTGTAAGCACAAACGAAAGATTAAGCAACGAGAAGGCTAATGAGGTGTGTAAGCTACGTCATCTCCAGGTAGAACAACTTTAAAGAACTTTGTGAGAGAAGCGCCATCTCCTGGTCATACCCTGTAATCACATGAATGGGTGGAGTTACAGTAAAAAATAGACACGCCCAGGAGAAGGAGGGGGGTCTCTCCGGTCACGGTGATTAGCAGGGACCTGGCCGAAAGTCAGCTGGAAGACGGCTGCCATTCAGCTGGCGTTCAGCTTGAACAGGAAATTTTAAGTTGCTACTACTGTAGGTAGCTCTTCAGCTCCTTTTCAATGGCAGTCTCTGACTTTTTGCTTTTTGAAGTAACTCCCAAAAGACTTTTTTTGCCTTTTTGGCTGCCTCCCTGGCATCATCATCGCCACTTGCTCCACCTTCTGCAGCTGTACCCTGAGCTCCAGCTGTTGAGGGGCCTGGGGTAGGCAGTCTACCTCTTTTGCCATAGTCATTAGTTCATTGGTAATTCATTATGGCTGTAATCTGGTTATCATCATTGTAGCGTTTTTTGAAGCGGGGGTCAAGTGTTAATGTCAAACTTAACAGGTGGCTCACATTGTCTTCTTTGTACTCTGTGTTCAGGTACTGCAGGATGGCTTCTTTGATTTTTTTGGGTAGGTCTGTGTCATGAGGCTTCACTGCCAAGACTTCCGAGTTTAACAATGTCAGAACAGGTTTTAGGTAGGAGAATGTTACAAGTTGCTCACCTGAAAGAGCATCTGTCTCACACTGAACTCTAACAAAGAACCAAGCGCTTTGCTCAATAATTCCAGCACATCAACATCTTGCTGTGTTGGGATAAGATGCCTGTGTTTTTTGTCTTCACCCAGCACATGACGAATGGCCTTTTGATGTAATGTCATTATCAGGTATGTAGCAGTTATTTTACTTAATACTGTTATACTGTTTTTCCCATTACTTTTTATTTTTATTTATTTTTTAAAATTTGTTTTCAATTTAGTTTCCAGAGTCTGGAGGTATGGCTCACCTGGTCCATAAGTCTGCCGTTGTTGCAAAGTGTGGAACCTTCTGCAGTACATTCATCAGAGTTTGGCGACATGAATCATACAGGTTGGGCAGAGCAGCTTCGCTAAAATATTTCCGACTGGGCACGATATATCTTGGGTCCAGCATATTCACAAGTTGTTTCAAGCCTTCTCTCTCTACCACCTGAATCGGCACTATTTCTTTTGCTATATAATTGGTGATAGCATTTGTTACATCTTGCCATTGGTTGTTTTTTTTTGTCATAAAGTCCGCTAACGTTTGTTGCCTGTGTTGTGCAGCAGGTAACGTTACCTTAGCCGAGTTAGGTTTCTCTTTGGCAGCTAGCTTTTGACATTCTTCATATTCCTTCGATTCAACATGTGTTTTCAGTTTTTTTGTGAAGTCATTTGAATACTTGATAATGTAAATTTGCACATTGTTAAAACAACAATGACGATATTATTGTAAACGATATATATCGCCCACCCCTAGTATTTACTAATCCATAACTAGTGTGCAAAAACATTTGTAACTGTGTTTATAAACTACATACTAATGTGTATAAATGATGAATTCAGTGTATATTAATGCTTAACTAATGTTTAATAGTCTGTACTCATCATAAAGTGTTACCAAAATATCTGACAAACTAGTGATTTTGGGGCTCCTGCGGCTATAGGGAATTTCCCTGCTTTACCCAGTTAGTTATCCAACTTTGCATATAATGTGGAAAATATGCTGCATTTATGTGAATTAGACAGATTGCAGTTATTGGATGTGAGAATATATCAGTTTTGTGCAAATGAATATGGTACACATGTCTTCTATCAAGATGACATTCTGTCATTCTCATGCAGACATCATGCTTCACATCCATTATGACTGGACTGATCAGCTGTGTCACTCTGACATAACCTTTGGATTACATGAAATTAAATGTGGATTTTTTTTTTACTTTGCATATTGTATTTCCTATTCAAGTCCCATTATGTAACTTTATTAAGATAACATTTAAACAGATTTTAAATCATTTTGATGCTACACTTACTTGTTATCAGGTGAGTGTTTTTTTTGTGCTTTACAGCACAAAGTCACACACCACCAACTAGTTCACTGATTTCATATTCTATGGAGAAAACGTTTTCTTGTTTTCTCTCTGATGTCCTCGGGCTGCTCTGCCTCACCTCTTTGTGATTGACATTGTTTTTCTGATGGACCGTGAAGTAAACTGCTATGAACTGTAGCCACTGTTAGCTTATGTTAGTTCACTTTGTTAGATGTGCTAGCTGTGAAAGAGGAGATTTTAAGGCCCCAAGCACAAGGGAATGCTGAAAGGGAGTGGAGCTAGTGTTATGCCAGAACCAGAGCTGTGGCAGTGGAAATGGAAGACGATGGAGGAAGAAAAGGACAGTGTGATTGAGCAAGAAGCCGCCGCACAAGAGTAAATCTTGGACTGACTTTTAGTCATTGGTGAGAATTTCATAGAAATAAAAGGCTGAAAAACAGACGTCGGAGCTGGGCTTCTTCCTGGACTGTTGGAGTAGTAAGTAATATTGTTGACTAATTACTTTAAAAAAATAGCTAAAATAATTTAATTAAATATACAACTAATATCCAAGCAAAATTAAACTCATGGTCTGCCAAACAGAAGGTTTTTAGATTTCATGGTTTTTATTGCCATATTTTGGCACAGCAACTACATTTCAGAGAGTGTTCTCTAACCCTGACAGTGTTGTGGAGAAAACCTTCCAGAACGCAATGAAATAACAACACAGAGACAGCTGCTTGCGAATCCGAACGACCCTTTACTTTACTTTTCACAACCTTTTATACCCATTTTTACGTCATTCTTACATCAGTGTTACATAGTCAAATCACCAGATCTGGACACAAATGTCCTGTACTTTCTTATAATCATATGTCTGTGTTCTGAGCGTCACATGAACGTAATATTGTCTATGTGTTTCCCATGAGCCTGCATGGTGTGTGTGTGTGCTCGATTCCTTAATCTTTGGTCAAGGCCAATCTGAAAACATGCTGAATGTTATCTGGTGGCAGAGAAACATTCAATACTGTCCTAGCTGTGTAATCTGTGTGCTTGTGCATTTAGTATGTCGCCTTTATGTGTCTATGTGTTTGTGCATTATAGGTGTGTATGTGTGTGCCTTTATCATGTTCTATTCAAAAGTCCATATGCGTCACGCAGAACACCACATATCCCTCCTCTGGGGATATCAAATACCCACCAATAGTTCAACACCACAGCAATGCAAGTAAGGGCGAAAACCCACTTGGGGAAAAATTCCCTTACGACCCCCGGAAACGCTTTTTGATTATATGTTTACCACGGGCGATCACACAATGGCCTGCATTGGTGGTTACATTATACTGATTATATGTAGAATAAGACAAAACTAAAATTATGTGTCAAACAAAGTCCAAAAAACAAAATCACAATATTATGAGTATAAAACAATAACAAACAAAATAAAAACAACCTACAAGAACAAATCAAACTCGTGTGTAGCAGAGTTAAAGTCAACCAAGAACAATATTATGCGTATGTGTGTTGTATAGCAAAAATCGCAAACAAAATAAAACAATCCTGATAAAACAAGAATCCAGATTATATGTATCATTAATAGGTCAAAGCCATGTGTAATAATAAAATAAAACCAAAATTTATGAATAAAACCAAAGTCAATAGTAATAAATCAAAATCATGTATAAAAATAAAACAAAATCAACAAGTAATAAATCAAAATCATGTATAGCAATAAAACAAAATCAACAAATCAAAGTCATGTAATAATAAACCAAAATCAAACAAAAGACTTATGAATGAATCAAAGTCACGCATAGTAACCAAACAGAATCAGTGTGTGTGTGTGTGTGTTTGTGTGTGTGTGTGTGTGTGTGTGTGTGTGTGTGTGTGTGTGTGTGTGTGTGTGTGTGTGTGTGTGTGTGTGTGTGTGTGTGTGTGTGTGTGTGTGATAAATCATGCTTGCTGTGTTTAAATGCAGAAAAAACTCATCTTGAGATTAAAAAATGAATTCAACATAACTCAGTGAAATTTAAAAGGTCTGACACTGATCACCTTAAGACAGAACAGTCACTCACAGTCACTTAATTGTCCATTAATAAATCCATTAATAAAAAGTCCATTTGGTCCAGATGGCACCACATTGTTTTCTCCAGTTCAAAATCGTTAGCTGACCACTCCAAACAAAGCAGTCGGTTTAGATGAATTCATAGTCATCAGGGAAGTCACAGATCATGTGCAATTATGCCATTTTTTAGATCAAATTTCTTCTCTCTTTATGAATCAATCACAACAATCATCGTTGAAATCAAGACATTGCAAAATCTTCGACCCATGTACATTATGTACAGTAGAGGGTCACCACCATGGAGAGGTTACTAGCACATACGATGCATGGTGGCGTGGAATCCATCTTCGTAGAAGATTTCCATGAACAGTCGCTATCTATCAGTTGTATATCATCATAACATAGTTGTAACTTTGAACTTTTAAACATGTATTACATTACTGTGAAAACTATCATTGAAAATAGATTTTAAAAGTGACTCATAAAATGGCAATTTCTAAATGATTAAAAATCACATCTTTTAGAATACCAAACAACCAGTAAAGCCAGAATCATCACATAAAGTTAACCTAAAATGGAACATAGCAGAAAACTGATTTTATCCCCAAATATAGAAAATATTTCTTCTCAATTATTTTATTCATTGTTGCCTTGAACAGCTTGTTTGGGACATAACTATTTGAACTCTATATTCAAAACCTGATTCCATACATTTGTATATGATTAATACGAAAAGGTGTAGTCTAATTGAAACTGCTCAGTAGGTACTGTTCATTGACTGTTTTAGCAACGTGTAGGACAATTTAAGTATTATTTGGAGACTCCAGGGTAGGCAGGTGTATAGCACTCATCTGCTTCATCTTCAAATCTCATGGCCAAATCATACCAGTTGAACACTTTATAATCCGTTCTAGTGAATGGAATTGGATGAGACATTGGTGAGTGTTCCTTGAACAAGCATAATCAATCATTAAACTTAAGGCCGAATTTGTTTTTTGCACTAGAGTCTGAAAACGTCACCTGTACCTCTATCACGCCTTGTTGATTTAGGCTTGGCTACCTCGAGTGTATTTATGGAAGAGAATTGACCAGTATATAGAAAACTATCGTCCTCATCAGTTTCACCACAGTACAGATCTTACCGCTCTGCACCTCCCCTGGAACATCTTGGTAATTAACAGCCCACAGTTTATAATCAGGATAACTTTTCAATGGCTGTTGGGTGAAACACCACAGCTCCGGAGGTTCAGTCAAAGGTACAGCAGCTGTGAATGTTACCTTCATTACCTGTGTGCACTCAGCACTGTCTTAATCAGAGCTTTGTCATGTGTTGTCCATTTACCTTAAGAGAAAGTCAGGGGGTGAACAACACTACAGTCATCACATCTGTCAATTGGACAGTCAAACATAACAGGGTTAACAGTTTGGTTAGTTTGGTTAATAGGCAGTTTGGTTAAAGCGCAGGAAATAGAAGTTCTGGTTGTTACCAACACCTGGTTCCACCTGGGAGACATTTTTAGATATCTGATTAATACAAAATTTTCTTCATTAAAAGGATGAATTGGTTCCTCCGATGGTTTTGTGAGCGGCTCAGACACCTGTAATGATAAAATTCAAAACGTCAGTTAATCTTTTTACATATTCAGCCATGAATTCCTCCATCCAAAGCAGTTTCTCTTTGGCTTGATCAACATCAGCAGGTGAATCACCAGTTTCCTTTCCCTACTTTTTGGATAAATGCTGATCCATTATCATAGCTCATTTCTGATGGTATGCCAAATTGTGGAATTATTTCTCTTGTTAAGAATTTTATGACTGTTTCAGACCTTTGATCTTTTGAGGGTGTAGCGTCAACCCATCGACTGAACCTGTCAATAATTACCAACATATACCTTTTTCCTTGAACTGATTTTATCATATCTACATAATCCATTACTAAATGTTTAAATGGACCTTTTGGCACTGGAACGTGACCTGCTGGTGTCTTTATTCCTTTTTCACTCAGTCCTGCATTTTGTTGCATTAGAATAATGTCTTCTGGAGTTACAATTGGTTCTAACGATACCAACTGCGTCATAATGGGAACTTCACTTTTTGCCGCTAGCTTGCTGCCTCATCTGCTGCGTTGTTACCTCATATGATGTCTTTATTACCTTTTTTGTGTGCTTGGCATTTTATTATTGCAAGTTTTGTTAGGAACATCATAGCTGAGATTAGTTCCACGATCTGCTTCTAGTGGGAGAGAAGAAAATGTTCAGGAGCCTCTGATGTCTTATGCTGTATTATTTATTGACACTTGATGAAGGAGAACTAGAGACACTCTCAAAGTTCATCTTAAGTGCTTGAGTTGGTCTCGCATTCTGACGAACTCGTGATGGTGCATATACTTTAAACCCCAAAATAACACCACAAATACTATACGCCCCAGAATTGAGAAAGAGAATGTCTTTACTCTTGGAGGCACATTATAGTCTGGGGACACAGATGTCTGTTTACGCAGATTGGAATGGCAACAACAAGCTATCTATTATGACAAGGAAGGCAGCAACAGGTCTCTGTGACCCTGGACACCACAGTGGTAAGATATGGTGGCACCTAGTCAAAGACAAATAATTAATACTGCCGAGGACCACAGCGCTCACACATGACATTGTGTAACCTAAGGACAGAACATATAACACATACTGTAAACACCGCACTTGGGTCATCACAAAATTGCTTCGATCAAGTAGCTCTGCGATCTTATGATGTGTATATATTGTAACTGGATTACCCATCGTAATAGGGGATGCCTTGTCATACGCATAATAAATGGCGGCTAGTCCTTGATCGCACGGTGGCCAACCTTGGGCCACGTTATCTAGTTTGGAGCTGTAATCAGCAGTGGGCTGTTTTCTGTTTTCTTTGCTTCTGGAATTTGGGCTCGAATGTATATTTCCCATTTTCCCAACTCCTTAAACACCGGATTTAAAATTTACACCCGAAGTATCAATGTAAACTTCCTTGTGGAGAGCACCAAATCTTTATTTTCAGTTGACACAATGCATCTCTCCCTAGCAAATTTACAGGTGTGTGTTCAGATACTAGGATTGGCAGAATGATTTTGTCATTACCAATTGATAGTTGAACTGCCTTCTATTTGCACCTCTAACATTGGCTCGACATTAGCTGCTGTTGTCATTATGGCTAATTGGCCCTCCCCAATAGAATTCTCTGGGTATCCCTAGTACCCGTGTTTAGGCCCACCCCCGGGATTGGCCGCACTGGCGTTCCCGCTTTGAGTGGGCTGACCCTCAGACCCCCGTCCTTCTTCTTGTTGAGCTGGCCATGGATTTCAGGACAGTCTCGACGGTTATGTCCAGGTTGGTTACATCCCCAACACCGTTTATGTTGTCCAACCCGATTTCCCTTCTGGGACGTTGCTTTCTTCCCTCTTCCTCTTGGTTGCTGTATGTAAACATAAACAACAGGAGGAGCTTGTGGGGGTGGGGCAGGAAATTGGTGGTGGATCGGAGGATCAGAAGGCACAGCGACTGCAGGAGCAACAATTGCCCCACTTTGTGCTTCTTCATCATCATTCAATACGGGAGCCTGAACCTTTTTCTTGCTCTTATTGGTCAGTTCAGTTAGTTGAAGTTGTGAGACTTTTCTTCGAACCGCTCTCTCTTGTTCACGCAACTTCTGCTCCTCTTTCCTGTGTCTGTCTATTGCATGTATCACATGGTCACAAAACTTTCTGTGAGTTTTTGATTCCAACCCCACCACATCTTCAAGTCTACTTTTCACGGGGCCGGGCATGGCCTCTATAATGGAGTTCCTGAAGATTGTAGTTAACAGTGCACTACTCTCTGGATCTTCTTCAGTCTCTTGTTTCCATCGTTTCAACTGAAGGCTAATGTAAGCAACTGGGTTCTCAGTATTTGTCAGTGGTTCACTTTTTAGTGCTTTAAGGTCAACCTTAATGGGATACTCCCTTCGCAAAGATGCCCAGAGGGAAGTTCTAGATAGGTTAAACTCTGTTCCATCCGCGTTAGGGTCAATCATCCATGCATTTCCATTTGAACGCAAAATATTTTCCATAGCAGGTATTCCGATTGTGTGTGCCCACACTGCTTTAATGTCCCCGATGGAGCGCATTTTGCCAATAGTCTCTTCTTCAAAAACTTTAATCCACTTACTGGCTCCCTTGTGTATATCAGGAAGTTTGGAGGTCAGCCCTGCAAAGTCAAGAGTTTGCCAGGGAATGTGTCGGCTCTGCTTCCCGTTAATCAAAATTGGATATTGGCCTCCCAGTACTTCCTGTCTCTCCCTTGACGGGCCTGCCTGTTCCTCAAACACTAGTCTTTCGCCTAACTCATGCACATCTGCCTCACCTGATCCTCCCCCCAAACAGGAATTATAATTACTGTCTATCTCTTCCTCTAGTTCCTGAATCCTAATTCGCTCCATTACTCTCCCTGGTTCTACCCGACCTGAATCCAGGCAATAGGACTCTCCTTCTTCTTTGCATGGCTGATTTCTCTCGGCATAACAATCGAGCACTTGTGATTTTCTGAAGTTTACATTCTTCTTGAGGGTGCTGCAGGATTTGGGAATGGGCATACGACCGGCTGCTAGGGCCTCATTTATTTCAACTGCTCCAGAAATCATGGGATAAATCCCGGTTTCTTTAGTCACGCACCTTGCTTCATCTGCGCTCCTGTATTGGTTTCCTTTATCCTTAAACAGTTTAACTATCCCTAATTCTTTTTCTCGTTTCTGTTGTCGTTTCTTACTTTTGTCTTTTGGTTTATAGTCTTTAATTCGAAGCTCCATAGCTTTACACACATTCACATCAAACGTGCCTCCTTCTGGCCAGCAGGAGTCCAAACCTTTAGTGCGTTTTTTCCATTTCTTGGAAATTTCTTCTATCTCTTTTCTGCATGTTGGGTGTTTAACGCCCAGGATCATCACTGGACTGAGACTCATTTTGCAATTTAAAATTACACTGGCTGATAAGACTTATCAATTGATCGTAGGTTAAAGCCTATGGGTTGAAGCCTATTTGAAGCCGAGATTCCAATTAGAAATAATACGCGCAACCTAGAAGTAAACCTCTTTTTATTTTTTAAGATGACTATTAGTGCTGGTTGTAATGTGTTTATTAAATGTTGTCTTACACAAAAAACCTGTCAGAGAATATATGCGGCTTCACTGTAACTTTTAGACTTTGGCAGCAGAATCCAATGAAATTGTTATTTAAGAACACAGCACCTTTAGGCAACAAAGTTTAACCCCACATTAACAGTTGCACAGCTTACAAATCCCAACTTGATCAAAATTTACTTTATCAAAACTCAGAATCATTTAAACACAAGAGAAAACCATTCAACTTTAACTTAACATCAGATATATGCTTAAGAGGAGAGAAAGAAAAAGAGATCACTGCAGCTTACACACGACGGGCGGGGCTGTCTGAAACAGACTAAGAGTGCGGAAGGAGGGGGAATGACATCACACAGCACTGCCCTCCGCAGCCCGATAAACAACTTTAGTATCACAACAGTATGTAGAAACACTAACATCGACAGCTCGCCCTGTCTTCTCTGTCCTTCAACAAGGCACAGAGAGTCTCTTACTAAACTAAACAACACGATAACGACTAAAGAACACTCAGAACAGATCAGAACAAACAGAAAATGCTCAACATATTAACTTATTTTAACAGAAATGTCTGCAAAGCAACACCGAATAGAAAAGCAATAATTTACATAAACATCAGGATTATAGAGTATTTTAGAATGACAAACTCAGACTCTTGAAATTTTTACTCAACTCGTCCTGTGACAGAGGTCACACCACCAGCTAAGTGAATTTAATTCAGATTTTAACGCTTCATTCAGAACATCAATGCACATTTGAATTTTTTTCACACTCTTACAGCGTCTCATTCACTCTCAGCATCTCATTCACTCTCAGCGGCTCAATCACTCTCAGCGGCCGCTCACTCACACACACAACTTTTAATCTCTTTCATGCGTCTCTGCTCTCAGACAACCATCATACACACTTGTATATTTTACTTTATAAAAGATTTTTTATAATACTATTTTAAAATTTTTATGGGAGCTACTAAATTTATTCTCCCTGTACCCACAGCCAATTTATTACAAATTATAATCTGGTTTTACTATAATTCCTCTTCTCCCCGGGCCCAAAAGCTACTGCAGTACAAACCACACATTGACACAAAACAAAGACAAAGCAAAACACACAAAACCTAACCTTAGGCTCACTACTGTAATTCAGTTTCTGTAGGATCCCCTCTTCGGATCCCCCGAACACAGCTCAACACAACACAAAGTCTAACCTTAGACTTAACTTCTGTAGTTCAGTTTCTGTAGGATCCCCTCTTAGGATCCCCTGAACACAGATCAACACAACCCAAAGTCTAACCTTAGACTCAACTTCTGTAGTTCGGTTTCTGTAGGATCCCCTCTCAGGATCCCCCAAACACAGATCAACACAACACAAAGTCTAACCTTAGACTTAACTTCTGTAGTTCAGTTTCTGTAGGATCCCCTCTTAGGATCCCCTGAACACTGCTCAACACAACACAAAGTCTAACCTTAGACTCAACTTCTGTAGTTCGGTTTCTGTAGGATCCCCTCTCAGGATCCCCCAAACACAGATCAACACAACACAAAGCACAAAGCAGCCTCAAAGCTTCAATAAAACACACATACTTCAACTCTTTAAATTCTCTCAGGTCCAATTCACAATTTTGACTCGAGTCTTTAATTTGTTAAAACACACAAAAGGCAACCCCCTTTACTCTCCCTCTTAACTTCTCACCACTACAGGGGGGCTTTTGCATGAGTGGGCTCGGATCAGCAGCTGTACATCCAACATCTAACTTTGGAATTTCTTTTTTGGAGAGAATGTTCGATACTACTTACTGCACTTAGGTCTGGGTGAGACTGCAATAAGGTGGCAAGAAATGTCTTACCTTTTTTATGGTGCCGTTTTACAGTGTCTCCCAGTCCAAGATGCAGCCAGCAGATCAGTTCTTCTCTTCCAATCCCATCCTCGTCGCCAATTATGTTGTGGAGAAAACCTTCCAGAACGCAATGAAATAACAACACAGAGACAGCTGCTTGCGAATCCGAACGACCCTTTACTTTACTTTTCACAACCTTTTATACCCATTTTTACGTCATTCTTACATCAGTGTTACATAGTCAAATCACCAGATCTGGACACAAATGTCCTGTACTTTCTTATAATCATATGTCTGTGTTCTGAGCGTCACATGAACGTAATATTGTCTATGTGTTTCCCATGAGCCTGCATGGTGTGTGTGTGTGCTCGATTCCTTAATCTTTGGTCAAGGCCAATCTGAAAACATGCTGAATGTTATCTGGTGGCAGAGAAACATTCAATACTGTCCTAGCTGTGTAATCTGTGTGCTTGTGCATTTAGTATGTCGCCTTTATGTGTCTATGTGTTTGTGCATTATAGGTGTGTATGTGTGTGCCTTTATCATGTTCTATTCAAAAGTCCATATGCGTCACGCAGAACACCACAACAGCTGCCTCGGGGTCTTTATGCAGGTCACTGTCCAGTGTCATCACCTGGAGCATCAGCAGTGAAACACTTACTGTATGCTATAATATTCTTTTGTCTAATATCTCTGTAACTGCCCCCTATTATTAGTCATGCTTTGGTTAGAGAAGTTATTTTAAGCACTTGGCTCACACTGCTAAACTTGTTTGCTTGCTGATTTCTGACAGCAGGACTTGAGACCAGGGGAGCTTGTCCCTACTAAATAAGAGACAAGCTCACCTGAAAATATGATTTGAGTATTTGTCAGTGGTGTCTTCTAGCCATGCAATACTTTTTTTTCTCGCCATCATGATGGATCATGCATAGAATTAGGCTATTATTGATGTTTGATTTATGCATCAGAGAGATTCAACTAATTCACTTTAATGAAGATATTGACATGCATGCTGCCATCAGTGTATGAATCTATGTGAATGGGTGAATGAGATATGTAGTGTTAAAACCCTTTTGAGTGGTCGGAAGACTAGAAAGGAGCTATATAATGACAGTCCATTTACCATTTACATAAAGTAGGCTGCTGCAGCTATAGCTGTGTCTTTCCAACAACAGTCTCTTTGAGCGCTTCTTTCTAATTAGATTAATTAGATTAGATAGATTAGATAATACTTTATTGATCCCACAACGGGGAAATTCACTTGTTAACAGCAGCAGGAAAAAAAGAAACTAGGGAGGGAAACACAAGTGTACATATATGCACAGATATTGTGCAGATATGCAAAACAAGTACTAAGGTAGAACATAAGCATACACAAACAAAACAAAACAAACATGAACAGGAGACTACGACATGATCAGGTGCAGGTGTTGTAGAGTCTCACAGCAGCAGGGATGAAGGACCTGCGGAACCTCTCCTTCTTACACCGTGGGTGTAGCAGTCTGCTGCTGAAGGAGCTGCTCAGAGACCCCACAGTGTCATGTAGGGAGTGAGAGCAGTTGTCCATGATGGATGTCAGCTAAGCTAACATCCTCCTCTCACCCACTTCCTCTATGGAGTCCAGAGGACAGTCCAGGACAGAGCTGGCTCTTCTAATAAGTCTGTTGAGTCTGCTCCTGTCCCTGTCAGTGCTGCCCCCTCTCCAGCAGACCACAGCATAAAAGAGGCTGAGGCCACCACAGAGTCGTAAAAAGTCCCGAGGAGAGCCCTGCATACTCCGAAGGACCTCAGCCTCCTCAGCAGGTGGAGACGACTCTGGCCCTTCTTGTAGAGAGCATGGGTGTTATTAGTCCAGTCCAGTCCAGTTTATTGTTGAGGTGGACACCCAGGAATCTGTAGCTCTCCACCACCTCTATGTCTGATCCCTGGATGTTCACCGGTGTGAAGTGCAGAGATGTATAGTAACGAAGTGGAACTACTTAAGTACTGTACCTAAGTACTAAAATGCAGTATCTGTACATTTTTAGTATATTTTTTTTCCGCAACTTCTACTTTTACTGCACTACATATTTTTGATGAATTTAATACTTTTACTCCGATACATTTTTTTATGTGCTGAATCGTTACTCGTTACTACTGTAGCGTCCAGTCGGACGCGTGATGAAAGACGAGGCGATATTGAACAAAAAAAAAAAAAAAACATAACAGTCCCGGTCTCACATCAACCTCGCTTGTGCGCCGTACGTCATACACCTGACGCACCCAGGTGCGCTCTCTCACCTGCTCCCTCGCTCTCGCATTCATTCAGACGCATTCACAGACTATGGGAAATCACAGAACTCTACCATGAACATTGTAACACTGTAACATTAGAAGTTGTGCCTTAATAAATATTTGAAATAATATAAACAACAGTACTTGTACTTTTTTATTTTTACTTTCAGTACTTGAGTAGCAATTTTTTACATACTTCTACTTGCAATACTTAAGTACAAAACATTTTGAATACTTTAGTACTTTTACTTAAGTATGATGTTTAATGAACACTTCAACTTCTACTCAAGTCAGTTTTTTGATATAGCACTTGTACTTCTACTCCACCTCTTTACTCCAGTACTTTATACATCTCTGGTGAAGTCTGATGCTTTCCTCTGGAAGTTTACGATCATCTCCTTCGTCTTGCTCGTGTTGAGCTGAAGCTGGTTTAGCTCACACCAGCTGACAAAGTCCCTGATGATGGTCCTGGGGGGGGGCAGAATCAAATCTGTTGAAGAACAGATTCAGTTCATCTGCCCAGTCCTTGTCCCCGCTTACTGGGTTCCTCCCCACTCTTTCCAGACGTCCCTGGCGTTGTTCTGCTCCAGCTGCTTCTCCAGTTTCCTCCTGTAGCTGTCCTTCCCCTTCCTGATCCTCAGCCGGAGTTCCCTCTGGACTCTCCGCAGTTCCTCTTTGTCCCCCGATCTGAAGACCCTCTTCTTCTCGTTAAGCAGGGCCTTGATCTCCGAGATTACCCAGGGTTTGTTGTTGGGAAAAACACCGTACCAACTTGGAGGGCACAGTGTTCTCCACACAGAAGTTAATATAAACTGTGATGCAGTCGGTCATGCTGTCAATGTCACTGCCTGGGGGCTGCAGAGTGCTTCCCAGTCCGTTGTCAGTCTCAGCAGTCTCTGAGCCTGGCACTGGTCTCCTCAGACCACTGCTTCACACGCCTCTTCACAGGTCGTTGTTTGATCACCACAGGGGTGTAGTCTGTGATGAGGTGAACAAGGTTGTGATCAGAGCGACCCAGCGGAGGGAGGGGGGATGAGGTGTATGCATCCTTGATGTTTGCATACAGTAAGTCCAACGTTTTATTGTCTCTGGTGTGGCAGTTCACGTACTGGGTGAAGGTGGGGAGAGCCGAGGACAGAGAGGCATGATTGAAGTCACCGGAGATGAGCAGGAGGGATTGGGGGTGCTGGTTTAGAAGCTGTCAGACGTCTGTGCGGATCTGGTCTGTAGCTGCAGCAGCGACCGCCGAGGGGGTGATGTACACAGTCACGGCAATGACCTGTGAAAACTCTCTCGGGAGGTACTATGGCCGCATGCCGACCGCTAACAGCTCCAAGTCTCTGGTGCAGAGTTGCTCCTTCACTCTGATGTGTCCCGGGTGGCACCATCTATCGTTCACAAACACAGCGATCCACCCTCCCTTCTTCTTACTGCTCTCTGGTGCTTTCCGGTCGCACTGACGAGCTGGAATCCGTCCAGGTTAATGTGTGAGTCCGGAGAAAGCCACATCTCTGTGAAGCACATGAGGCTGCATTCCCGGTACTCCCTCTGCAGCCGGGTCAGTGCCGTTAGCTCTTCCATCTTGTTGGGGAGATCTTACGATCCCCATGATGACAGACGGTAAACATGGTTTATACCGTCTGTTCTGCTCCCTGCGCTTCACTCCCGCTCTGCATCCTCTTCAATAGGTCACATCCTAATATCCAATTATCCGCCATCAAAAGAGCAGTCGTTACCTTGACTTTACTTACTGCCCTGAAATATTTTGGAACGGAAGAAAAGCATCCTTGTTTACAGTTGGCTCTGTGGCGCAGAACCACATTAATGATCAAGTTGTCCTTGGCACTGACATGATTTGAAAGTTTTGAATCATTATTTTTCCTTTATATAGTTTTTACATTTCTCTTCTCTTTCTTTTGATTCACCTACTTTAATCATCTTAGGCTTGTCTGTGCTCCTGAACCTGGTGGCTTAGAAGTTCATAAAATCAAAAGGTAACTTTGTTATTTTTCATGCTTGATTCAGCCTCATTGGGGAATTTGGAAAATTGAATTTGGTCCAGTATTTGGTGAGAGGAAAGGAAAAGGGCCAAACCAAAAGGTTTAGTTTAATGGTTTGATCAAAGTTTCATATTTTAATCACTGCTATCATTGTCTTGTTTTGTGCTGTATATTAAAGTTGAGCCAACACACGACGTGCTGCTAACTATATTCTTTTATTCACCACTTCGGGAACATATCAAACTTGCATCTCAGGCTGCATTCAACTAGGAAGTAAACACACACGTCACATGTCCAATCACGTTCAGGTATACTTCAGGGACCGATCGTAAATCATATTCTCTGAGAATATTACATCCCCCTTCTTTTAAGAAAAATGTCGAACACAACATTCAAGGATAGCTTTTATATGCAATAAACCCTTGCTGAAACATGTTGAAGTAAGTTAGCACATTTATGACTGCTATAAAGTAGAGATTCAATAACAGATCTCAATTATCACTTAGCTTGCTCAAATGTCATACTGGATAACAAATAGAACACCATAACACTTTCAATGGCTTATATGTGTCTGAAAATATTGAGCACATATCTATAAGTCCATAACAACTCTGGGTTTAACCTCGCGTCCAGACCTTGTCTGATAACACACAGCCTGTGGGCTTGCTTCTTCTGTTGTCTTTGTGTTGTGTGTGTCAGTGTGCAGTGCATGTTGTGTGTCATGTTTTGTGTCTTCTCTAGTCTGAGTGTTTAGTGTCTCTGTTGTGTCCAGGAGGTGTCGTCTGTTTCGCCTGTATTCTTGTCCTTCTGATGCGCGGATGTGGTAGGATCTTTCAGTATCAGCTGAACGAATGACAACTGCTGGTTTCCAGTAGCCTTTCTCCTGAAAGCGGATGTGTTGTCCTTCATGCAGAGGTGACATCTGCTTAGCTGATCTGTCATAGTATTTTTTCTGCTGTTGTTGTCTGTGGGTTCTCCTGATGTGAACATCTCTGTGTCTGATGATCTTGGGTTGCAGCTGCTGGTGAGTGTTAGGCAGGATTGAGCGTGTGCGACGACTCATGAGCAGCTGAACTGGTGACTTAAAATTGTCCACTGGGGTATTGCGATACTCAAGCAGACTCAGATAAGGGTCTTTCTGATCAGCCTTGGCCTTTTCCATGAGAGACTTTGCAATGTGAACAGACTTCTCGGCTAAGCCATTACTTTGAGGATAGTGCGGGCTGGAGGTAATGTGTGTGAACCCCCAGGTGTTTGCAAAACCCTCAAACTCTCTACATCTGTACTGTGGGCCATTGTCTGATACAAGAGTCTCTGGTATTCCATGCCTTGCAAAAGAAGCTTTCAGTTTGTGTATAACAGCAGCGGCTGTGGTGCTGTGTAACCTGTCAAGCTCAAAGTATCTGCTGTAATAGTCTACTGTGACTAAATAGTCCTCATTGTTCCAGGTGAACAGGTCAGTAGCTACTGTTTGCCACGGCCTGTCAGGGATCTTGTGACTTATCATTGGCTCTTTAGTGTTTGATGGTTTATGCTCATTACAGATGTGGCATTTCCCAACTAACTCCTCGATCTGCTTGTTCATCCCAGGCCAGAAGATGATGTCACGCGCTCGCTGTTTGCACTTTTCCATACCCATGTGACGTGCATGGATACGGGATAACATCTCTGTGCGCAGTGAGGTGGGTATGATGATTTTTTCCCCCTTGAACAGGATGTCGTTCATATGCGAGAGCTCATCTCGGTGATTCCAATATTCGGCTATGCTCTGAGGGCATAGTTTCCTCTCCTCAGGCCATCCTGATTTAATTGTCCTTTTCAGCACGATGAGTTGAGCATCTTTCCTCGTCTCTGTCCTGATGTCCTCAAGCTTGGTGTCACTGACAGGTAGGTTGCTGTAGACAGTGTGCACCTGCATGTCCATACCTTCACTGAGGCTGGTGTCCTGGTCAGGCAGTGACTTTCTGGAGAGAGTGTCTGCGACAGGGATGTCTTTGCCTGGTCTGTGAGTGATGGTAAAGTTATACCTCTGCAGCTGAAGCATCATTCTTTGTAACCTTGGAGGCGCTGCTGCAAGTGGTTTTCTTAAAATGGATTCTAGTGGCTTATGGTCACTTTCCACGGTGATGTGGCGTCCATAGATGTACTGGTGGAAGCGCTTGCATCCAAAGAGAATGGCGTAGAGCTCCTTCTCGATTTGTGCATAGTTGACTTCACAATCAGATAGTGATTTGGATGCATAGCCTATGGGCTTTCCTTCTTGTAACAGTACTGCACCTAATCCATATTTGGATGCATCAACTTGGAGTCTGAGTTCTTGGCTCGGGTCAAAGTATCTCAATACTGGACCTGGTTCCTGAGTGAGCAGTTCTTTAATCTTTTTGAATGCTTCCTCCTGCTGTGCATCCCATCTAAATTCGCTTGAATCTTTTAGCAGGTGACGCATGGGTGCATTGACATCAGACAGTCCAGGGGCAAATTTGGACAAATAGTTAATCATGCCAAGGATTGTTTCCAGCTCACCTTTGTCCTTTGGTGGCTCCATGTCCTTTACAGCTGCAATCTTAGCTGGATCAGGCTTGATTCCATCCTTGGTGATTCTGTGCCCAAAGTAGCTGACCTCAGTGGCACAGATTGTACTTTTTTCGGGGTTGAGCTTGACTCCCTGCTCCCTGGAGCGTTGCAACATGGCACGGAGGTTGGTGTCATGTTCTTCTTTAGTTTTTCCGTAGATGAGGATATCATCAACAATTGCCGTGACACCTTGCAAACCCTCATAAGTCTCGTCAACTTTACGCTGAAACTCATCCTGAGCCGAAATCAATCCAAAAGGCAGGCGGAGGAATCTGTATCGTCCAAAAACAGTGTTGAAGGTTGTCAGCTTTGAGGACTCATCTGAGAGTTTAATGGCCCAGTAGCCCGACCTTGCGTCCATTACACTGAAGAAACAGGCTCCTGCCAATTTGGATGTGGTGTCTTCAAGGGTAGGTAAGGGGTAGTGTGGGCGTTTTATGACTTTATTGAGGTCTCTTGGATCAAGACATACTCTCAATTTTCCTGTTCGTGGCTTTTCTGCTGCTACCATGGAATTAACCCATTCAGTTGGTTCAGTAACTTTCACAATAATGTCTTGCTTTTCCATGTTTTGCAGTTCTTCTTTGAGGCGGTCGCGGAGGGCCAAAGGGACGCGCCTAGGTGGGTGAACTACAGGTACTGCATTGGGGTTAATGTGAATTGTGCACTCTCCAGGAAACAGTCCTATTCCTGTGAACACATCGGCAAACTCATCCATAACTGATGTCTCAGGTGAGCTGTGCACAGACAGTATGAGTTTAATGAGTTCAAAGTCCAAACATGCTTTTAATCCTAGCACAGGAGGAGCCAGTGTATCAACGATGTGGACCTTTAATGTCAGATGAATGTCTTTGTACTGGCATTTGATGTTGCACTTTCCTCTGACAGATAGCTTCTCACCCCCGTAACCATAAAGAGGGCGTGTTGTTGGTTGTAGTATGTCCTGTATCCCAAGCCTTTTGAAAACATTAGTGGGAATGACATTAGCTGAGGCTCCAGTGTCTAGCTTGAAGGTGACTGTAGTTTTACTTGGTCCAACCAACACATCTGCATATGCCTGTTCAGTTTGTCTTTTGTTACTGCTGTCTTGTGTTACTGCATCAATAAACAAATCCTCATTGTCTGTCTTGCTGTGTGAGTCATTTTCACTTACAGTGTGCACTCCTTTATTTTGCTTTGAGCGACATACTTTTGCAAAATGATTCCATTTGCTGCATATTTTGCACTGTTTACCTTTCGCTGGACAGTGGTCTTTTGCTCCATGAGGCTTGTTCCCGCAATATCCACAGGTTTTATGACGCTCTCTGTCCCCATCAGGTCTGTAGGTGCTCTCCATATTTCCTGTTGCCTTGTCTTGGCGCGTTTTCCCAGCTGTCTTCCTTGAATAATGGCGACCGATAGCATGGACAGTCTGCTCCTGCAGGCCACTGCTGCCGCTAGCTATGGTTTTGAGCTGTGCTTGGGCCATATCATGAGACCTGACAATGTCTATAGCTCTATCCAAAGTCAAATCAGAGCCGACATTGAGTAGTTTTTCTCTTACTTTAGGTGAATGGATCCCAAACACGACACGGTCTCTCACCATTTCCTCGTTGTTTGCATAATTACAGTCTTTCACAAGCAGCCTCAAGTCTGTCAAAAACTGTTCAAATGGCTCGTTAGCTCCTTGGACTTTTTCGTAGAATTTATAACGAGCAAATATGATGTTTGACTTTGGCATGACGTAAGCTTCATAGCGCTCATAGTACGTCTTCAGTACCTTTCGTTCGTCGTCTGTAAGCGTCCATGTGTCATATATGTCCCGGCCTCTTTCGCCGACCCAAATGAGAAGGTAGCTGCACTTTTCGTCTTCTCCTTTCTTCTTGAACGGACCAGAAAACATCAACTCCACGTGGAGCTTAAATTTCCGCCATGCTTCGGGCAGGTTGCTCGCATCCCAGTCCATTCGAGGTGACGGAACTCCGGCGACGTCCATCTTGTTGCGAAGCTTTTCTTTCCTTTTACTCTGACACCATGTCTTGTTTTGTGCTGTATATTAAAGTTGAGCCAACACACGACGTGCTGCTAACTATATTCTTTTATTCACCACTTCGGGAACATATCAAACTTGCATCTCAGGCTGCATTCAACTAGGAAGTAAACACACACGTCACATGTCCAATCACGTTCAGGTATACTTCAGTAAAATCGTAAATCATATTCTCTGAGAATATTACAATCATGAACTGAGCTTATACAGTCTTTTTCTTCCTCTTTCTCCTCTTCTTGGTCTTCATCACAGAACATCTTCATCACATGGGAAGAATCTGACCACAGGTTGAATTTGTTTCACTTGAAACATTGAGGGTAGATGTGTGTAGCACATGCATTAGCTGGACACACTCCTCTGCCCTCTCAATGTCATCAGAGTCCATTTTCTCCCCTGTCTGTAATCCAAAACAATTATATTTCATATGCAAATGAACCCAATCCTTCCAAGACTAAACTGTATTAAAATTGTCACACAACCTCGCATCCCTCTCTACTTGTCCTTCTTGGTCAGCTTCCTTAGCTGTGGGTCCATGACTGCAGCTAGAACGACTCAGAACCTCTCTGTCATCAGTTTCTACCACATCTTTACATCTATGTTAACATCAACTGAGTGCCATTTGTTAATTGTATACAGTAATCTAATGAAAGTAGTATTTATTGAATGTATGTGTACTGAAAAACATTGAACACATATGGATTGCATCTCCTCAGCAACAGTTGCTCCTGTCTGCGCTTCATACACTGCTTTGATTCTGAGTCTCTATGACCCTAAACTGCCTTTCAGATATTAACTTCAAGTTCGTAAGTTTATATATTTATACACACACACATGCAATTTTTAATTTAGCAAAAGTCAGGTTTGTTGGACTCTCTCGATAGGGGTTTGCACTTTGACTTAAGTGTCTTTTTCACTTCCCTACAGTTAATAAAGCAATATTGTTCTTCATGAGCTTCATGAGGTCGTCACCTAAATGATTTGCCATCAGTCTTGAAGAACTTCTCATATATGCTGAGTACTTGTTAGTTACTACTTTACCTTCACTCTCTGGTCCACGTAGTCTGAACACTCCATCACTCTCCCTCTTGGTTAAATAGATCAGATGGGATAACATGCTGCTACAGCATGCTGTCATGGCCATGCTGGTTATGTGTTCCTTGAATCCCCAACAGTATCATCAACAAAGTACTACCAACACCATCCTCCTCCATAATGCTTCACAGTGGGAACCACACATGTAGATACCATCAGTTCACTTTCTTAACACCTCACAAAGACACAGCAGTCAGAGCCAGAAATCACTGATTTGGACTCATCAGATCCAAGTCCAGATTTCCACGGTCCTAATGTCCATCCCTTGTGTTTCTTGGCCCAAGCACTTCTCTACTTCTTGTTGGTCTCCCTCAGCCGTGGTTTCTTTGCAGACATCAGACCATAAAGGTCTGATTCACACAGTCTCCACTGAACAGTTGATGTTGAGATGTGTGTACTACTTGAACTCTGTGAAGCATTTATGTAGGCACTAATCTGAGGTTCCATAATTTTTTGATTTTTCTTGGTCTTCCTTTTTCTGAGGTGGTCCTCAATAGAGTCAGTTGATGTTCAGATGTGCCTGTAGGCTCTAATCCAGACCTGGGGCCTAATGTACAAAAACTTGCTTGGATTTCATACTGAAACTCTGCGTACTCCAAAACCCAGAAACTGTCGTAGGCACAAAAAATTCCGATGTATCAAAGTGTGCATATGCATAGTTCCCAGCACATTTCTTTTGTACATCCCAATCAACATGGAATTGAGCGCACATGCAACTCCTCCCTGTCCACGCCCCCATTGAGATTCACCTCTTTGTCCGATCAGATAACGCGATGAACAAAAAAAAGAAAAGGAATTTCAGAGTCTAAGCTAGAGATTCTACTGAATGATCTGTCAACTTGGATGAAAGACCACCATCTCCAGCTTAATCTGTCAAAAACCGAACTCCTGGTCATTCCTGCCCATGAGTCACTCTGCCATGACTTCAACCTGAAAATTGGCACCGTCACTATCACCCCTAAGCATGCTGCAAAAAACCTGGGCGTGCTACTAGATAATCGTCTTTCTCTCTCTGAGCACATTTTCTCCGTAGCGAGGTCATGTCACTATGCTCTGTACAATATTAGAAAAATCAGACCGTACCTGACCCAATATGCCGCTCAGCTCCTGATTCAGGCTACAGTCATCTCCCGCCTTGATTACTGCAACTCGCTCTTGGCTGGCCTACCTGCTTGCGCGATCAAACCTTTGCAAATGGTCCAGAATGCCGCAGCACGACTGGTTTTCAATCAACCTAAAAGGTCACATGTCACCCCACTCTTCAGCGACCTGCACTGGCTGCCTGTAGCTGCCAGAGTTAAACACAAAGCTCTGACGCTAGCCTACAAAACCATCACAGGATCTGCCCCTGCCTATCTCAGCGTCTTAATCAAGGCTCACGTCCCGACCAGGGCGTTACGCTCCGCTCATACAAACCGTCTAGTTGTACCCTCGCCTCTCGCAAAGCGAGGTCACTCTAAACTCTTCTCTGTGGTCGTCCCCAAATGGTGGAATGACCTACCAACGGCTACAAGAACAGCAACATCCCTTTCTACCTTTAAAAAACTTCTAAAAACCTTTCTGTTTCGAGAATGCCTTCCTGCCTAACAAAACTAACAAAACTAACAAACTACTCTGTGCTCCTTTACACCTTTCTCAGCTTATGTCCTCCTCTGTAAGTCGCTTTGGATAAAAGCGTCTGCTAAATGCAATGTAATGTAATGTAATGTAATGAATGAAGTAGAGATTTTGTTTGGTTCCCTGTCAACAGGGATAAATATGACCAAAAAAAAGACCTGAGTAGGAGCGTGTGTGTGAGGCTGTAAATGCTGTGGGATCCGAGCAGCGCACACACACACGGGTTAAAAAGAAATGGTCAGCTCTCACCGGAGTAGATCCCATGAAGGCCACGGTCCCCTGGGGTCAGATGAAGGCAGAATGCAATGCACCACTTAAATGAACCACACAATCAATGAATGCAGTAGTGCGCTGCGGCTGACATTTCCAACTATGCTGTTAGTCATACTAAATGAGTCGTGCGCTGAACCAGGCCACCTTGCCACGATGTTAGTTAGCTGCATTTGCGCATCACATATGATTTGAACGTTGATGGAATGAAAATGTTTCCTATTCACAAATTCATCCTGTGATAGCGCCTTTATAGCAATGTGTGTGCAGTCAACAGCTCCAATTACATTAGGGAAACTGGCTCTCGCTGCAAACTGCGCTTTAATGTCGGCCTGTTCGACAGCATTGTACGGGAATCTGATGTACCTGGATGACATTCGGATGATTCCGTCCCACACAGCTGGCATGGCTAGGCTCAGGGTTGACTGGCACACTCCTGACCGATCGGCCAGCTCCCACTGGAATTCCCCTGTTGCCAGGAACCCCAGTGTGGTCAGCAGCTCTGCGCACAACTCCAGTAACACTGGTCTTGGTAACTGAAGTCAGCTTATGATCCAATTATCATCATTTGCAAGTAAATCCTTGCGTTCCTTAAATACTCGCTTACGTCAGATTGTGAGTGTGTCTCTGACGTGCACATCACTCTGATGACTACTTTTTTTCACACTATTAACAGTTTCCCAGCATCACTTCCAAGTGTCGCCAAAAGAACAATAGCTGTAGAAACGTGCGTATGCCAGCCATGAAGTTGGCGTGGGGCACGCATATTTCCACGGTCATTTCATGTTTGATACATCTGAACGTGAGCGTGGAAAAGGACGCACACGTGGGCCATATCAGGCATATACGATACGGGTGCTAGGAAAACCACAAGCTTTTTCTGTCCTCGATGCTTTTGCTTTGCTATTTTTTCACTGTTTTATACATCAGGAGGTGCTAAAAATGAACCATTCTATTGATGTTGTAACTGAAATAGTTAAACTATTATTTTATTCCACATTAACATATATATATTCTTACCAGTAGCAGCCTCAAAACCATATTTACTGCATTTTATAAAGAAATTGAGTTTAGAGTATTGGTCCAGCCCTCCACAACGTTTGCAGTATCTCATGTGGCCCCATGGGAAAATGAATTGCCCACCCCTGCCCTAATCCATGGTGCCCTAATTGTTGATTTCTGAGATCGGCAATGAACTTCCTCTGCAGCAGAAGTAACTTATGGTTTTCCTTTCCTGGGGTGGTCCTCTGAGCTTCAGTTTCATCAGAGTGTTTTGCAGGCTTTCAGACTACACTTGAAGATACATTCAAAGTTCTTGAAATGTTCCAGATTGACAGACAGAAATAATGGACTGTTATCTCTGTCAGTTGAGACATTTTTTGACACAAATTATTAATATACAGTAGTCAAAGGTTTATCTGAGTTATTGCGTAGTTTTGATGTCTTCAGTCTGCAATGCAGAACATAATATAAATAAATAGAAATTATGGAATGAGTGACCAAATTTTTAACAAGTGTATACATATACTGTATTTTGTTGTATTGATGAATACAGACTCTGGTCAGGTGGAAAAATGGTCAAAATCATTCCTCTTCTAAAATGGTCATCCCTTCTTCAGTCCCTTGTGGCATTTATGAATGCATGTGAAAATTACTTATATTTAACACTGGAAAATGATTTTTTCATTTAGGGGGGCTTTATGATAATCAGTCTATTACCTATGACAGCGGTTTTCAAAGTGTGAGGCGCGCCTCCCTTGGGGGGCGCCAGAGGCGCGGCGGGGGAAAAAATAAAAATATATCTTACAAAGATATGTCTCATCACTGTGCAACGAAAAGTCGTCGAGCTAGCCCCCATAAAAATCTACAAAACGATACAGTATGTCTTATCTTTGCTGTTTCGGGGCAAAAGTTCTATTTCAGCATGAAGAAACGCTGCTAATGTCTCCTGCTTAGGGATGTAACGATATACTCAACTCACGACTCCATTCGAGTCAAGATTTTTTGTTCACGATACGATTTTTTCACGTTTTTTTTTTTTTAAATCAAAATGAGCTACAGACAAATTCTGACCAAATAAAATTATCTTTTTATTTGTAGGGAAAAAAAACTTTCTTTACAGAAACTCTCAAACAGTTTGTGTTCTTATTAGGGCTGCCAGCAAGCAGCTGATCTGATTTCAGCTTGAAGTATGAGCTACCTGAAAATAAAAACAATTAAGATGATAGCTCATTAACCCTTTAATGAGAGTCCACGGCCCCGGGAAACGGCGAGGTCCGGGCGCTGTAAACGCAAAGCCGATCGCGGCGCACCGCCTCGGAGGAAATGTGCCCGACGGGGGCCAGCCAGCACTGGGGAACGGTCCCGCGAGAGGATCCTCCCGCACCGTGCGGCTGTCCCTGACCCGAGTTTAATCCCCCGTGCAGACTGCGTGATTGGTTAAAATTGCAACACCGCCCTGAATTCACGGGGGTTCACTGAAGTTGCGTTGAAGTTGCAAATCGCAACATCGTGAATTCCTGGAGGGTCTGTGTTATGGTATCATTTACGGTATAGTCAGGCCTGACGCCGATTACCACCCCCCCCGCACGCCCGCCACGAAATGGCGCCCCGGGTGGCTGCCCTGTCCGCCCGTACCTAAAACCGCTACTGGGTGTGTGTGTGTGTGTGTGTGACACAGAAAGGCAGACGCGGCAGTAAAAGCTGCAGCCACAACGTAACTTATTTCTAATTAAAAAAAAGACGAAAAAGAACATATCCTACTTCTCTCGCATTCGCCAAGAATCGCGATTCATTTTTTCTGTCAACCGATGCGAGTCGTCACGCATTTGTACCGATTTTAATTGTGTCACGATGTATCGTTACATCCCTACTCCTGCTATGTCTCTGCTTTAGTTTGAATCAGTCACGAAGCTCCTGGTTGTTACATAAAGACAAAGAGGCTTTGATAGTGAAGTGTTGGTGCATATACCACCTTTTGGTTTACTTCATTCTGGATCGTCATTGGTGAGTCAAAGGTGAATGTGGGTGGTACTATCGATTCTCCTGAATCTGATTGGTCGACAGGTGTCCACACTCTGTGTTGTTATAGCCTTAGCAGCACTGCTAGCTGCTACCTGCTGCTTCATATTATTTTAATACTGCATGTTTCAAACATTGCGTCGTATTAAAACTCGAAGTCTTCTTTCCTCCTCCTTAAATTGTGTTTTTTTAAGTGAAGATGTTTTTTTAACAAAAATGTCTTTAGATGTATTTAAATAAATTAAAAAACACACAAAGATGTTAAAAAACATACACAAAGTTGTGTTTAAAAAAATATTTGAGCACATTCACAAATAAAGATATTTAAAATGTTTTTACAAATATGTTTAAAAAAGATGTGAATGACATGATGTCCATAGTTAAGTGGTTATTGTTAAATAGTATTGTCATGTGCAGGCCATGCAACTGAGAATGCAAGCTATGAATCAGATGGGATTTAGGATTTGCCATGTCTAGCAAGTCACCCTAAAATTGACTAGAATGCAGGAAATTGCATCTAAGAAATACAAAATTTTCTGGGGGGGGACCCCCAGACTCCCCAATGGAAAATATGTCACATAAATGAAAAATTTCACCATCCCCCTGGTTTCATTTTACAACTCGACTGCTGAACGTAACGCAGTAGTTTCGTGCGTTAAGTATTCAATAACTTAGTTGTTTTTTTTTTTTTTTTAAAGTAATCCGTTGCTTTAAGAATTTCTCCAGATAAAGAAAGAAAAATTCTGACTGCGGCCTGTTTTTTGTTACTAGGGCATCCACTGCCAGAGGAACTGCCACCTGCACCTGTCAGAGGAGAAGACAACGAGTCCAACTTTTTTTTCATTTACAGTGGACAGACAGGTCTCAGAGTCGGTGGACACTGAAATTGCTGATTATCTTGAGTCAGGTGTCCAAATTGATCTGTTTAACAAGTTCCCCATGATCAATACAGTATTTCTGCAGTTCAATATCCACCACCCTCCAGCGCATCCGTGGAGATTCTTTTTTAGTCTCGGGAGTCTCGTTCTTACTCCTAAGAGAAATCGACTGTTGGACAGACGTTCCGAAAATCTTCTTCTGCTACGTTTTAATCACTACTTTAAAGAGTAAATGTAAGTGGACGATGGTAAAATGAATTTAGGCCTGTGACACTTGAATAGTATTTTCATAGTTTGGCTATTCGGCCTGTGTGCCAGTGAGTGATTTTATTGTTTGTGTTACACGGCCTGTTATCATTTTTGTTTGACATAGAGGCAGCTGTTAACATTTTTTTCCCTGACTGGTAGTTCATTTCTAAATGGATCTGAATCTGCTACCTGTTTAGCTCAGATTGTGTTTACTTATGCGCATTTAAGCACACTTTCATAACTGCATTCGAGTTAAAAAAAAATCAGGAGTTACCTCTGTTCTGACTTATGAAAAAATAATGAATTAATAAAACACTATGTGGCATATTGCTGATTGTCTTTCCTGTTATTGTTGTCCTGCAGAGTTAGTTTGGTTGGATGACTGACATTATTCATTGTCAGGACGTCTCGGTGAATTTAAAGGAGGCTGTGTGTCTGTGTCAGTTCAGTTGTAGCATGTACGAGGCGCTGCAAACGGCTTTTCATTTGTGGTAATGCATGAGTACTCTAACACATTACTTTTATTCATAGGTAATGCTGTAATGTAACGGATTACTTTTAATTATAATGTAAAGTTGTAACTTAATTAACTACTTTCCAAAGTAACTATACTCTACACTGCTCGGAGGCAAAGCGGGTCATCCACCAATCAGAAGATCAGCAGTTTGTCCTCCGGTTTCTCCGGTCTGCATGTCAAAGTGTCCCCAAGTTGCTCCTGAAGGCTGTGCCATCAGTGTGTGAATGTGTGTAAATGGTTAGCTCCTCAAACTGATGAGCAGTTGGCACCTTACATGGCAGCCATTGCCATCAGTGTATGAATGTGTGTGAATGGGTGAATGAGATATGTAGTTTAAAAGAGCTTTGAGTGGCTGGAAGACTAGAAAAGAGATATATTAGTACAGTCCATTTACTATTCCATTTACTGGCCGATAGGTCATACTTAATGACAGTATAAAGAATGGACAGAGCATGAGTGACATCGCCCATAGGTTTCTGATATAATGCAGGGTCACCGCTTCCCAGCTAATCTAAATATAGGCTTATAGATGTAGATCATCTGTGAATCTAAGGCACGACAAATGACATGAGGGACAGCTGCATTTAGAGGTTGACTCACTCGTGGATCCAGCTTTATGCTCAAGGAATTACAGTTTTTAGTCTTCCACATTGGCTTCATTTCCCAGCCACAGAGGTTGCCAGTTGACCATACTACAGAGGCATCAGAAAGAGTCACAGTGTAACATATATAGGTCAGCAGACTGAGTTATAGATAGCCTGCTAAACTGTAATAGATAGCACAGTCAATCTAAAGCATCGAATTGGTCTGCACCAGCTCACAGCCCACTATGATGGACAAGATGCCAAACGTGAATTAGTTCCAGAGTGTTGGATGACATCAGCTCTATTTTCATGTGTGTTACTCACACCTGGAGTCATGTGTGTCAGGGTCTGTCATGTGTCAGTTTTCTGTTTTATTTTGATAGTCTTGTCTCTGTGTCATGTGTCAGTTTTCTGTTTTATTTTAAAAGTCTTGTCTCTGTGTTCACTTTCTGTTCCCCTTGTGATTACTTGTCCCTGCCCTTATGTGTCATATGTCTTATGTGGCAACTTATGCAAGGAATCTATTGTGGTCCAGGGCAGGCTAACTGTCATACTTAGCTAGAGTTGTTACTTAACCAGAGTTCCTGTAACACTGACCTGACAGGAAGGCAAAGATTTTACCAGTGACCTATAACTGAACTTTATTAATAAGCACTATCAGTGGTCACTTACAGTATTAAATAATTTATACAGTGATAAATAATATGATCTGATACAATATGTGATGTTTATCCGCTGCTCTCCGTTCATGTGTCTGGAATAGATCACCAGTTGCTCAGGCTAGGTTCTACATTTTGCTTCAGCTGAGGTGTTACAGTTAATTGTAGTGTTTCAATTAATCTCTCAACCTCTGTTTCTTCTGTCCTCACAGTTTGTCTTTCTTCTGAACTGTGAACAAGTACTTTTTAGTAAATGGGAAATATGTCACATTTTGACAGGAGCAGACTTAAAGTCTGTGCTTGTAATTGTGTCCACCTTAAAGTGTGCAAAATGCAATAAACCTGCTGAACAACTTTGGCCCATGGCTGTGGCCTCATTTTTAACCTCCATTTTTAGCTTTATTCACCCCCGATGATGTGGTTATTATCACAACACTGTAGCCTTATTTATAGCTTTATTTTTATGTCATTCTAAATTCAGTGCTGCTGTCAAAAGCCAAAGTCAAAAGTATTCTTTGTGTTAATATGCATAACATTTGTTGCTCTTGGGCCTTGAATACTGCAGTTTTGTCTAAACATGTCAATTTATTTTATTGTGATCTGTGCTTGGTATCTCTAGTCTGTGTTTTCAAGTTAGTTCTTAAATCAGCCTACAGTTAGCCTGGTTTTATTAGCTGTAAGTTGACTCCCTGAATTAGCTTAGTCCTAACCTAGTCCCATTTGTTGGACTAAATCCAGGGCTCATTCAAGCCAGGCCTCTTATAATAATGCTGCTTATTGTTTCCAGCTGTTGTTATGGGACATGTTCAGTCTTGATGCAGCCTGCATACCACACTGTCATACACTGAGTGATTGTGCTTTAAATGGTGTGCTGGAAGAAGTGGAACAGCAATCCTGTCAGGTACTGTCTCTCAACCAGTCACAACAAATGGCCGTCCACCATGAGCCAGGTTCTGCCTCTTTTTAGTCTCTTGCTACTGTCACCAAGTGCTTGCTCATGGTGGAAATTGTTGTATCTCTGTAAAGAGGACAGTCGACACCTGCTCTATATGGAAAGTGCCATGTGATAACTTCTGTGTTATATAAATAAAATTGAACTGAATTAAAATTATTTTCATAAACTGCTTAGCAAGGTGCTTACCTAACCGAGTAGCAGAGTAAGCTAGCTGTTTAGTGAGCTTTGTTCATAAGCCCAGAAGATTATGTGTTCAGTTAGATGGGGATTATAGTGTCAAAGACAGAGCTACAGTACATTAGAATTGATAAAAAGCATTCAGACGTACATTCAGGCCCATACTAATGCAAGTCCCTGATTCAGTGACCTCCCTAACTTTACTCTGTATTCAGTACAAATCATGACGATTGTATTTTCATTTTTATTTTTATAGAGAGCACTATACAGAGCTTTAATTAAAAAAAGAAACTCCCCTAACAGCCTCTGCAAACAGACCACAAGACAAGCAAATATCAGATCAGATGAGCACTGTTGAAAGTTGGTATGATATATGATATGATGAGAGGTGATGCACAATCTGAAAAAGATGGAAAATGGAAGAGCAACCGAAATGAAAGTCATCTAGTGAGCCAGCAGGCTTCTGTTTCTGAGGGTGCCTCAAAGTGTCTGCCCACTTAATGGATCCACTGTACCAGGACTTTAAAACAGCATTTTAGGCTTTTATCCAGACATGGTCAATGAACAAATGAGACAATGTTGTTTCATCAGGTGGACCAAGAAGTTTTGCTTTTAAAGTTTCAGGTGTCATTAATATACTATACATTACCTGTTTGGGATTCAATGGTAACTAGTGATGAAGAAAAGTGATTATACAATAATGAAAACCTAGTTATGCATATCACTTTTAATTTCTGCACCTTTAATCTGACACACTATCTTTAAACAGGTTTTTTTCTGATTTCCAGTGGTTTAACTTTTCAATTTGCTGGAATGATGTTGAAGTGTTCAGTGCAGCCAGCTGTGATGTCACAGAATTCAGCCTGAACATGTCTCAAACTCAGCTTTCTCCATTTCATCAGATGTGAAAACAGTCTTTTTTGTTGTGTGACCAGAGTAGGACCCCAAAGCAGAGACAGATCACGTGAAGGTGTTTAACAAAAAATCACTTTAATGTAGTAAGTCCACAAAAATTGAAAATCAAAACAGGTAGAAAGGCACTGCAAAGAGCCAATGTCCTCAAAAAACCAAACATAAAGCGACCTTCTCAGGTGGAGAACTTAGGCAAAGGTGATCTTCTCTCCGGGGAACAAAGGAACCAGACATGCGGTTGGAGCACATGGGGAGGTATACTCTGGCGCTGCAGTCAGGGGAAGCCAGGCCTAAAAGGAGGAGGGAAGAGGCTGATAGGCTGAGGGGTGAGTCTGTAGGCAGGAAAAGGGAGGGGCCAATCACACCTCTGCACCTGCAAGAGAACAGGAAGGAGGAGGGGAGAGACACGGAGCACCAAAAGGGAAAAACAGCACAAAACAGACAGAACCAAACCATGACAGTACCCCCCCCTCAAGGGACGCCTCCTGGCGGCCTGCCGGGCTTGTCCGGGTACCTAACATAAAAATCTCTAATTAACTCAGGGTCCAAAATCAGGGAGCGAGAAACCCATGACCTCTCCTCCGGGCCATAACCCTCCCAGTCAACAAGGTATTGAAAACCCCGACCTCTCCTCCGAACATCCAGGAGTTGCCGGACAGAGAAAGCAGGGTGATCGTCGATGATCCGGGGGGGAGGAGGGGGGTCGGCTGGTGGGCAGAGGGGGCTGGTGGAAACAGGCTTGATGAGAGAGACATGAAAAGATGGGTGGATGTTGAGAGAGGGGGGTAACTTCAGTCTCACCACACTGGGGTTGATGATGCGGTCAATGGGGAAAGGGCCGATGTATCTGGGAGTAAGTTTACGCGATTCCGTCCTGAGAGGTAGGTCACGGGAGGATAGCCAGACCTCCTGGCCTGGCTGGTACGGGGGAGCAGGAGAGCGACGACGGTCTGCCAACCTCTGGTTCCGAGCTGCCGTCCGGGTGAGAGCTGCCCGTGTCTCCCGCCAGACCTGACGGACACGCTGGAGATGCGCTTGGACGGAGGGAACGGCCACCTCAGCCTCCTGTGCAGGGAACAGTGGGGGCTGGAAACCATTAGCGGCCATAAACGGGGACATGCCAGTAGCCGAACACACCAAGGAGTTGTGGGCGTATTCCACCCAAGGGAGGTGAATGGACCAGGAGGACGGGTGGTGAGCAGCAACGCAGCGCAAGGCTGCCTCCAGGTCCTGATTTGCCCGCTCTGTCTGGCCATTGGTTTGAGGGTGGTATCCAGAGGAAAGGCTGGCAGACGCCCCCACCGCCTGGCAGAAAGCCCGCCAAACTCGGGAGGCGAATTGGGGACCTCTGTCTGAAACAATGTCCTGGGGGATGCCGTGTAACCTGAAAACGTGCAGAGTGAGAAGGTTAGCAGTCTCCAGAGCAGAGGGGAGTTTGGACAGGGGGATAAAATGCACCGACTTGGAGAAACGGTCTACTATGGTTAAAATGGTGTCGTAGCCCTCAGAAGGAGGCAGACCGGTAACAAAGTCAACAGCTATGTGAGACCAGGGGCGGTGGGGAACAGGGAGGGGGCGAAGAAACCCAGCAGGAGCACGATGAGAGGCCTTACCGCGAGCGCAGACAGAGCAGGCAGAGACATATTCCCTGGTGTCGGCGGACATCGAGGGCCACCAGAAACGTTGTTGGAGCAGAGACAGAGTTCGGTGTATACCAGGATGGCATGCCACCTTGGAGGCATGTCCCCACTGGAGCACGGGGGTGCGGACAGATGGGGGCACAAACAGCCGGTCAGGAGGGCCACCCTCAGGAACTGGATGGTCAGCCAGGGCCTCCTGGACCAACCGCTCGACCTCCCATCTGGCCGCTCCCACCACGCAGGTGGGTGGCAGGATGGTGTCCTCAGCAGAATCCTCAATGAAAGGAGAAAACTGTCGCGAAAGGGCATCGGGCTTGGCATTTCTGGAGCCAGGCCGGTAGGTCAGGGTGAAGTTAAAACGTCCCAGGAACAGGGCCCACCTAGCCTGGCGGGAGTTAAGCCTGCGAGCAGAACGGAGGTAAGACAGGTTTTTATGGTCAGTCCAAACAACAAATGGTAGAGTGGAGCCCTCCAGCCAGTGCCTCCACTCCTGCAGTGCCAGCACCACTGCCAGTAATTCCCGATTTCCCACATCGTAGTTGCTCTCAGCAGGAGACAGGCGGCGGGAAAAGAAGGCACAGGGGTGCAGCTTCTGATCGGAGGGAGAGCGCTGAGAAAGGACAGCCCCCACCCCAGTGTCCGAAGCATCCACCTCCACCACGAACTGAACAGCAGGATCAGGGTGACACAACACAGGAGCAGAGGAGAACAGACTCTTTAGCCTAATGAAAGCAGCTTCGGCATCCGGGGACCAAACAAAAGGAGATTTAACAGATGTTAAGCAGGTTAGGGGAGCAGCAACACGACTGTAATTCCGGACAAACCGGCGGTAAAAGTTGGCAAACCCAAGGAATCTCTGCAGCTGCTTTCTTGTGGTGGGAGTGGGCCATTCCTCCACAGCCTTAATCTTGGCTGGGTCTGATCTGATCTGCCCCCTCTCCACCACAAAGCCCAGGAAGCTGACAGAGGCAACATTAAAAACACATTTCTCTGCCTTAACAAAAAGTTTGTTCTCCAAGAGTCTCTGGAGGACCAGCCTGACATGTTGAATGTGTTCCTGTTGGGAGTGAGAGAAAATTAAAATATCGTCAAGGTAAACAAACACAAATCGATTGAGCATGTCACGTAGGACATCATTAACCAGACGCTGAAACACGGCAGGAGCATTCGTTAGTCCAAAAGGCATGACAAGATATTCAAAATGACCCAGCGGGGTGTTGAAACCAGTCTTCCATTCATCCCCCTCCTTAATCCTCACCAGGTGATAAGCGTTTCGCAAGTCCAGCTTGGTGAAGATGGTGGCCTGGTGGAGAGGAGTGAAGGCTGAGTCGAGGAGGGGGAGAGGGTACTTATCCTTAATGGTTATCTCGTTCAACCCTCTGTAGTCAATGCAGGGCCGAAGAGTCTTGTCCTTCTTGTCTACAAAGAAAAACCCCGCCCCCAGGGGTGAGGAGGAGGGGCGGATTAGTCCAGCAGCCAGAGAGTCAGAAATGTAGACCTCCATAGCCTCCCGTTCCGGCCTGGAGAGGTTATAGAGCTTGCTCGAGGGAAAAGAGGCTCCAGGGAGCAAGTTAATGCCACAGTCATACGGTCTATGGGGAGGAATGGACAGAGCCCGATCCTTGCTAAAAACCTCCTGGAGGTCGTGATATTCAGGGGGTACGAGAGTAAGATCTACGGGCTTGGGGGAAACCGGGGTGGAAATGACAGAGGGAACAGCCGAGTGCAAGCAGTGAGAGTGACAGAATAAACTCCAGTTAGTAATGGATAAAGATGACCAATCGATGTGGGGGTTGTGGATCCTGAGCCAAGGGAGACCTAAAACTAAGGGTGAGGAAGGTGAGGGAATGAGGTAGAAAGATATAGTCTCATGATGATTACCAGACAGAAGCAGAGACACAGGGGCTGTACGGAGGGTAACTAGGGCTAGAAGTCGACCATCAAGGGCAAAAACCTCCTTTGGCTTAGATAAGGGTTCGGAGGGAATGTTAAACTTAGTGACGATGCCACTGTCAATAAAATTGTCATCTGAACCCGAGTCAACTAAAACTGGGAGAGGGACTTTAGTCTGAACAAAAGAAAGAGTTCCCTCGAGCTGGATCCGGTTAGAAGGGGATAGACTTACTGAGGTTTGGCTCACCAGCGTCCCCTTGGCGGCTGATGAGCCTGGTCTTTTGGCCGAGCAGGGCAGTTGGCGAGGTAGTGATCAGCTGCACCACAGTAGATGCAGAGCCTCTGAAGAAGGCGACGCTGACGCTCAGCAGGGGAAAGCTTCATCCTCCCCAACTGCATGGGCTCCTCAGGAACGGGAGAGGAAGGAGCTGCCGGAGTCACCACGCTGGGAGATGGGGCCTCCTGGAGGGGATGAGGTTGCAGGGAACCAGGGAGTCGAAAGGGCTTGGACAACAGCAGAGGGGCCCGGGAGCTAGCTGCTCTTTCCCTGCGTCTCTCACATAAGCGGTTGTCCAAACGGATGGCCAAGGAGATTAGTTCTTCTAGAGATGAGGTCTCATCACGAGCAGCTAGCTCATCCTTGAGTTCCTCCCTGAGCCCACGCATAAAAATTCCTTGAAGGGCCTTCTCATCCCAACCGGCCTCTATAGCATGAATGCGAAACTCCACAGAGTAGTCAGCTACAGAGTGTGAGCCCTGTCGCAGGGAAAGAAGTCTATTCCCGGCCTCCTTACTCTGGAGAGGGTGGTCAAAAACCTTACGCAATTCACTGCAAAATGGGAGATAGGACTGCCAGGCGGGAGAGTTAGCATTGGCCATAGCTAAGGCCCAAGCCGAAGCCCTACCAAAGAGCAAACTGCAAACAAAGGCTATCTTGGATCTGTCAGATGAATAAGTCAAAGGCTGCTGGTCAAAAACTAGAGAACACTGGTAGAGGAACTGGCTACATGACCCTAGCTCTCCAGAGTATCTGTCAGGAGTGGGTATGAATGGCTCACGTGGATTGTTAGGCCGGACCGGGGAGGCTGCTTCAGCGGGAACAGGAACCGGCGGGCTTGGAGGAGGAACGGGGTCTGCCAGGGCTGAGAGCTGAGTCGCGACCTGGTTGAGTCGTTGGTCAAGCTGAGTCATGCTGGTGGACAGGTGGAGAAGCTTGTCCATGATCACCGACAGGGCGTTCTCATGCTGGCCGACAAGTGCACCTTGTGAGGAGATGGCTTGTTTAACCTTCTGTATCTCTGCGGGGTCCATAATTGGCCAGAGTATTCTGTTGTGTGACCAGAGTAGGACCCCAAAGCAGAGACAGATCACGTGAAGGTGTTTAACAAAAAATCACTTTAATGTAGTAAGTCCACAAAAATTGAAAATCAAAACAGGTAGAAAGGCACTGCAAAGAGCCAATGTCCTCAAAAAACCAAACATAAAGCGACCTTCTCAGGTGGAGAACTTAGGCAAAGGTGATCTTCTCTCCGGGGAACAAAGGAACCAGACATGCGGTTGGAGCACATGGGGAGGTATACTCTGGCGCTGCAGTCAGGGGAAGCCAGGCCTAAAAGGAGGAGGGAAGAGGCTGATAGGCTGAGGGGTGAGTCTGTAGGCAGGAAAAGGGAGGGGCCAATCACACCTCTGCACCTGCAAGAGAACAGGAAGGAGGAGGGGAGAGACACGGAGCACCAAAAGGGAAAAACAGCACAAAACAGACAGAACCAAACCATGACACTTTTTGTCTCAAACTCTGCACAGATCACGGTTATATTTTAAAGCAGGGCTGGGTCATAAAAATTGAAACCATTCTGATAACAGTAGATTGGTTGTGGTAGGAGAAATAATACATCCTTAACGTCCATGTAAAGGCGATTCTGAGATTTCTTTCAAAAAACGTTAAATATGTTGTTAAATAGTTTCTGAAAACACATGAAAAGATCCAATGATCCAGTTTTCAGTCCAGGATTTTGTGGGCGGTCCTTAAAGGTTGGCTCGATGACACGCTGGGGCCACCCTGAGCATACCCCTGCACCCCTAGCAGAGAGATAGAGATGAATTTATTTTACTCAGTGTTTTAAAGTTGTCATGTCATTTTCTGAACTCATCTGACACGTTTCAGTCGCTTCAAAATGCAGGCGTGGCTTCAGCACATTCAGTGGACATGGCCCCCACAGCACAGTCCTGGAGCTGATACTACTAATTTTTACACGATTTTGACAACTAAATTCATAAACATGTCTATTTTTATTCATTCAAATTAGGCTGCGCAAAAAATAACACTTTCTTCTTTGGTCAGACAAACTCAGAACTCATATTTATTCTTACTTTACACAATGGAATCTAGAGAGATCCTGCCCACAGCAGAAATGAGAAATACATTCCACTATTAAGAGAGACGCTGTCAACATTTACACAAAAGGGACAGCTGTGAAACTTAACTAATTTTTTAAAATCTCCGGACATGCCTGGCTCTGTCTGTCATACACACATGCTTCAAAAAGCCAAACATCATCCCTGTGTCCAAGAAAGCAGTATAGCCTTCTACAGCAACCTTCTTCTGAATGTCAGCAAGATTAAAAGATTAAAGTGAACTTTGGGAAGAAGAAATCACATACCTCTTAATATCAACGGGTCCTCAGTGGGGAAAGTTGATCTTCAAGTACCTTGGTGTCCACATCACTGAGGGCCTGACCTGGACCTGAATCACCTTAGACACATAAGGAAACTCTCTGTATCTTATGTGCTACTGAGTGTGTTATGTGTGAACAGCATGTCATATGAAAAAAGATCATGCTCATTAATATATAGATTAAATATTGCTGATTCAAGGGCACACTAATGATGAGGAATATAAATACGATAAATAGAGTTCATTATCGTCATGCACACATACTGACACTTAGGGAGCATTTAAAGAAAGCAAAGCATGTTCTTCAGTTTTCCTCCATCTTTTCCTTATGTGTGTGTGTTTTTTTTCATCTTCACTTAGGCTTATTCATCTTTTTCCTGGTGATACTTAATTTTTAAGGACCTTCATTAGAAAAAATGTTTTCTTCCATTTATCAAAACCGTCTGGACATAGACTAAATGGAGCAGAGGAGAATGTTCTGTGTCCGCCCACACATATCTCACTTATTGGGCTATATTCAAATGTTATAAGTAAACTGTTGGGGGTAGGGTGCTTGGACTGTATGGATGTTTCCATATGGCGATCTGTCAAGTGAGTGGCTGTGGCTCAGGAGGTAGAGTGTGTCATCCACTAATCAGGTGATCATCATCATTGGTCTCATATTTATGTAATAAATTCAATTTTAATTATTAGTTAATGAGAATTTAACAATATAAAGAAATAAATGAAGCTGTTCTCAATCATGTAGATTACATCAATCTGATGCCTTTTCAGCCTTAATTCCATTGTACTTGACATAAATGCAATATATCTAATATGGCATTAATAATAATGACCATGGACATTCATCATTTGGTAATCCTTACACTGAACATCATGTGTCAAACATGCAGTTGGTGGGAATGGGCTGACCTGAGACTTTAGGAAACAGGAAACACCTCGAAGCTTGAACTGTATCTGTCCATTAGAGTTGTACCAGAGCACAGAAGCTTTGTCTCTTACACATCAGGCCCTCACACAAAGCATCTTACAATGAGTGAGCAGCACGGGTCAGGCATTTAACCAGAGAGCACTGGAGCACTACACATGGCAGATGGATGTATAGATATATATATAGGTTTGAACTTAATGTTTTACCTTTTTTCACTGTCAGTATTCTGCAGATCTGGACAGCTTGTCAAAGCCCCCAGATCAGGTAGCAACAGGATTCATCTGAAGGCCATTGTCATTACAGCTGAGCCAGATCTTGAATTTACTGTATTCGACAAGTTCCCCCTTTAGGATGATGTAACCTTTAATGGATGAAATGTCTGCAAAACATTTAAAGTATGTACAATCAAATGAATTTGGAGCATAATTTGATCCTAATAAAACAAAATTACTATAAAGGTAATCTAATAAAAATAATTATATTAATGAATTGCACAGGTTTTGATTTGACCATTTCTGTCATTATTTCTGATTCTCTAACATCTCAAGTGCATCACTAAGAACAGCATTGGTAATTTGCTCTGTAATTTCTAACATCTCAAAGACTTATGCCAGGGTCAACAATCTGTTGAGATTCAAAACCTCTTGTTTAGTATTTAACAACATAGTAGGACACAGAATTCACATGAGCTTTAGAATCTCACTGGCTGTTATCAGCTTGTTGCGGTCATTATCTGTTCCAGATATATATGACTGTATGGCTCTATGATGTCAGACCTCATTCATCTCCAATCCAATAGCATTCCACTCTAATAGAAGGAAAAATGAAAGTTGAAGGAGATGTTTGCTTCCCAAAATACTCAGCTGGCGTGTGATATATCTGAATTATACCTTTAAGAGTAGACTAAGACTTTCCTTTTTGATAGAGCTTATTACTACTGTCATTATTGCTACCATATCTCCATTACAGTTTAGAGTTAGTTAATAATTTGCTGCTGCTCTGCATCTGTGTCTCTCTATCTGTATCACATGTTCCACTGCTACTGTAATCATTTTATCATTCATTGTAATTGATTGTCATTTCATCATTTATTGTAATTCATTGTAATTCTATCATTCAATGTAATTGTACAATATGTTTGTGTTGATTTGTCCTGTACATGTGACATCTATTGCACGTCTGTCCGTCTGGGAGAGGGATCCCTCCTCTGTGGCTCTTCCTGAGGTTTCTTCCACCTTTTTTCCCTGTTAAAGGGTTTTTTGTGTCTGTTCTGGACAACTTGTGATTTGCAGGACCACTTTGGATCTGATCAGGCGGTGTCTTTTAAACTCTTTTTTTATTCTCACAGCAGTTATTCCTCTCAGACACCACACAACACAGGCGCAGAAACAATATTTTTGGTGGCCCAACGTGGTCACAGACACCCGAGCATTTGTTTCTGCTTGTTCTGTGTGTGCTACGGGGAAGGCATCGCATAAACCGCCTGCCGCTGCGTCCCTTACCTGTTCCAGGTCGTCCTTGGTCTCACATCGCAATTGATTTCGTTACTGGACTGCCCTCTTCACGAGGTAAGACCGTCATCCTGACCATTGTGGACAGGTTTTCTAAGGCTGTGCATTTTGTGGCTCCTAAACTCCCCTCTGCTCTTGAGACGGCTGAACTCCTGGTGCTTCATGTCTTTCGTCTTCACGGTATTGCCTTGGACATTGTCTCTGACCGTGGTCCTCAGTTCACCTCTCAGGTTTGGAAGGCATTCTGTCAGGCCCTTGGAGCTTCTGTGAGTTTGTCTTTTGGTTTTCATCCTCAGACCAATGGGCAAACACAACGAGCCAAACAAGACTTGGAGGCAGCTTTCCGTTGTGTGTGCCAGGAACCCCACCTCTTGGAGTGTCCATCTTCCCTAGATTGAATACGCCCACATCTCCCTAAAAAGTGCAGCCACAGGTATGATTCCATTTGGATGCTCTCTGGGTTACTTACCACCACTGTTTCCTGCCCAGGAGGGTGAGGTTGCTGTTCCTTCGGTCCAGGCCCATCTTCGCCGATGTCGTAGGTCCATTCTGTTGACCGCAATCGTCATTACGCCGACCGCCTGCGGACACCAGCCCCCAGTTACCAACCAGGTCAGAAGGTTTGGCTCTGTGCTAAGGATATTCCTTTGAAGACCGATTCTAGGAAGCTCTCCCCTCGTTACATTGGCCCTTATGAGGTTGCCAGCATCATTAATCCCTCTGTTAAGCTCAAGCTGCCACGGTCTTTGAGAATTCACACCACTTTCCATGTGTCCCAACTGAAACCTGTCTCTGTCAGTCCTTATTGCCCTCCAGCCATTCCTCCTCCACCTGCCCGGATTGTGGATGACCGTCCTGCTTTTACAGTCCGGCAGCTGCTGGATGTGCGTCGCAGGGGCTGGGGCTTTCCCTGTGTTCCCCCTCGTTCTCCCCATCCTTGTGGTGTTGTCTCTGTCTGTGTTGTGGGAGTGTCACACTTCCCTGGGCCTCCTGGATAATCATCAGATGAAGCACACCTGCCATTCCTCAGCTCACCTGCCTTCCATCAAGTCATCACTCCAACCACATATAAACCCTGGCCTTCCTCCCACTCCTTGTCAGATCGTTTGTTCAGCCACTGTGGTAGTTCACGGTCAGACCATGTTAAACTATTGTTCCTTATGTTTTCTGTTGACCTCTAACCGCCGTCCTCACTATGGAAGAATCTTTATTCAAGAGCGCACATTTTCAGTTTGAGAGCATGATTTCTCCTTCTCGTGCTCAGATTTGTTGTCCTCGTGCTCACATTTTATGCTCACACTCAAAACATGTCCTCTGCGCTCTCAAAATACAGCACGTCCGCTCAGGTTGAAGTGTCTGCACAGACTAAAGGATGTCCCGCCCTGCGCTTAAATTAGTGTGTTTCACCAGCCAATAGGGAGACAATACACCAATTTACCATACTAATTAATTAAGATTAATTATACATAAATAAACTGGCGTCTTAAATATGTGACGATTCAAATAGCTGGCTAGTATGGTAAATTGGTGTATTTTTAAGAAAGGGAGTTTTACAAACAGACCATGTACCCGCCCCTGCGAAGTGCCCAAAAAGCATGAAGGAACAACACCCAAGATTGTGCCAGACTCTAGCTGTCTCCCTATTGGCTGGTGAAACACACAAATTTAAGCGCAGGGCGGGACATTCTTCAGTCTGTGCAGACACTTCAACCTGAGGGGACATGCTGTTTTGTGCGAGAGCAGAAAAAATTTGAGAGCGCACAGGACATTTTTTGAGCGTGAGCACATAAGTTTTGAGTGTGAGCATAAATTGTGAGCACGAGGACAATAAATCTGAGCACGAGAAGGAGAAATCATGCTCTCAAACTGAAAATGTGTGCTCTTGAATAAAGATAGGATCATTCTTACATACTTCACCTCCTGCCACCCGCTTGCCTGCTCTCCATCCACCATCTTCAGACAGTCCAGACTCCGTGCCTCCTCCATCCATTCCCACCACTGCTTCACCTCAGCCATGCCCTCCACCTCGTATCGGACCCATTCTGGGTCAACCTGTCCAACCATGATAGCATTACCGTATCAATAAGAAATGGAGGCAGCACTGAGAGGCTTGAGATAATGAACATATTAAAGTGTCAGGGGACAATAGTGAAGATGAAGATAAATGTTGTATTTATGACAGGAGATTAGTGATGTTTTCTCTTTCAGTCAATGGTTTCTTTTAACTGCACTGTAAAAAAAAACAATAATAAAAAAAACGGTAAAACCACTGGCAGCAAAGTTTCCAAACGGATACTCTTCACACTTCAAAATTACCGTAAATAACTGGATTACAGAACTACATACAATAACTAAAAATACAGAGTAGATTTTAAAGTCAAAATCAATTAGTATACAGTATATTATAGTTGATAAATGCCCATCATACTGTAAAATAACATTAAAATAAGAACTTTCAGATGAATCTCTGTAATTTCACAGTATACATTATTAATTTTAGGAAACGGCCCAGTCCATCTACAGTAATTTCATGTTAAAACATTCAATTTAAAATATTTTTTTAACATATAAAAACGAACTAGGTTCAACTAGGCTAAAGATAAATGTCTGCAAATTTACAGTATTAATCTGTCATTTTACAGAATTAGTATATTCAAAAAACCATTAGACAGTGGAAAAATAAGCTGAATACATTACAAATACATCAAAAACAGCTACATTTAAGGCCAGTCCCTATAAATTAAGGGTATTTTACTATTTTTTCATGGAATTGCCTCATCTATCTAGAGTAATTTCCTGTTTAAATATTGTTCTTTCATGTACAATGACTCAGAAATAATGTATAAAAATTCCAGAAATGCATTAAACCAACAATAAATGTCTGTCCATTTACATTAATCTGTAATTTTAAAGAATTACAAGATTTAAAAATGTTCACTGTAGAGAGGAAAAAAGGAGAGTACATTAAAAATACATCAAAATAGCTGCATTTAAGGCCAATCCCTTTAAATTAAGGGCATTTTGTAGTCATTTCATGAAACCGTCTTGTCCATCTACACTGATTTGCTGCATAATTGTGGTTTCCCTGAGTAAAAAAACAATGACACAATGAATAAACAAAATATGTAGCTTTAATCAAATAGGAAAGTCTGCACATTTACAGTATTAGTTATTTTAGTGAATTGGACAATGGAAAATTAAACACTGTACATCAAAATACATTATTGGTATAAAGATAAAATGTGTAAATTTAGGGTATTAAACAATCATTTTAGTAAATTGAACAAATACTGTGACAGAAAAACAAGGATAGTAAGTCATTACACATTAAAACAGCTAAGGCAATCTCTGTAAATATAAGGTATTCCGCAGTTACTTTATATAATCAATATTGTGTTTTTACTTCCAAAATATTTTTTATATGGAAAAAAAAGAAGTATTATTTCATTATTATAAGAGTATTTCAATATTTTGAACCCTGGGCCCAAATTACATGTTTTCAGTCGCAATCCCTAATAGAAGAAACCAGAGATAGCTCCCTGCCCGCCCATCCAGTAACACTGGAAAGCCCCCTAACCCTGTTCTACTGCATGGGCATAAGCAACAATCTATGACGAAAGAAAATTGGCAAATCTGTGACTTGTTTTATTTTTGAATACCATAGCGTTCAAATAGTTACATGATATGGAATATATAGGCTTTTTCTAGCGGTGGATAGATGGATCATAATTATTAACAGAACATTGAAGATTTTGCTCTCTTTTTATTTCCAACTTGTATGTTGTACTGTCCATACTGCATGTCCAAAACCTACCTACAAAAAAATTACATGTAGTTGGAGTTTTGTTTTTTTCCCCCTACTTGACAACATGGAGAAGGCTGACTTTATATTCTACACTACAGCCAGCCACCAGGGGGCGATTGAGATGTTTTGGCTTCACTGGAGGAACTGTCATGCTGTCCATTATACTGTATTACTAATGTACAATTAGAGTCACAATACCAAAATGAGTAACCACGGTACGATACCAGACAAAGTATCACGGTTCTGGGGGTTATCGCGATACTGCAGCCTTTTTATTATTATTATTTTTATGAACTGCAATGTATTTGTACAAGTTATAAATACTTATTAATTACTTATAATGTTGTTTGGTGCATGATAAACATAATAGCCTTCTGTTGAAGTAAGACTTAGACTGAAACAAGTTAGAAATAACGAGTTTGGTTTTTTTGAGCAAAATTAGTGTTGCCACTGACGACAACGCTGTGGCAGACTCGCCGCTCGGGCCCGGTGCTTCTGCCATGGTAAGTGTGTTGTCTCGTTTTTGTGACTGTAAGCAGTTCGCGCGTCTGAACGAGACAGAACTTAAGCTTGTTGTTTGTTCTGAAGCGAGTTTCTATCGAAGCAGAGCTGTCTTCATGGAGTTCGTTCTTGCTGGCAGAAACACACGAACAGCCAATCAGCTAACAGACGAGCTTACCCAGCGTGTAACAGTAACAGACAAACAGCCAGTCATTCAGCAGCTGTGTAGTTCGGTTCAGCTCCATGTTGGTTTGTTTACAAGGGAGTAGCATGCAGTGAGAAGCCGGAAGGAGAGCAGAGGTGGGCGCTATGTAGCAGAAACTGGCACCGGTAGTATAGTAATCCACAGTAGTACCGTTGTGTAGAATTTCTAGTATAGTAGGAACCGTTACGATTTGGCACAGCGGGGTACCATGTATACCGTGGGTATCGTGCAACTCTATTCATACTAATATGTGAAGGGGTAATACAACTCTGATACAAGGTGTCCTGAGAGGCTAGGCAGTCGGGTATATTTCATCCTCGACATCCCATTTCCTAAACCACATCAAAACAGAGCTAAATGTCTGTGGTGGATTAAGCTGTGCGGTAGACCAGTCAACTCAACGTCACTGCAGTGAAAAAGCAACGTATTCCTGTGAGATGGCGATTAAAATTTGACATAATTACACAGGTTTTTGTAACTAGCAGAATGCACTTATTACCTGTTATGTGAAATAAGAGTAATTTTGAGGCCTTTTTCTCAATGCAATGAATGTGTATTGGGATCTGGACTCCAACTACTCCACAACTGTGAAGCACATGAGCAGCTTATGAAGACGATCAGCAATATTTGGACTTAGGTCATGGCCATTAAACTTTGTAACTATTTCTTGCAAAATAATTTTAGAATACATTAAATTTGGGCAATACATACTGTGCGTGAGAAACTTGTCAGATCATTTCAAACGGCCTGTCCACTGGCTTGGCTGCTGGGGTCTGTCCACTGGCTTGGCTGCTGGGGTCTGTCCACTTGCTTGGCTGCTGGGGTCTGTCCACTTGCTTGGCTGCTGGGCTCTGTCCACTTGCTTGGCTGCTGGGATCTGTCCACTGGCTTGGCTGCTGGGATCTGTCCACTGGCTTGGCTGCTGGGATCTGCCTTGCGATCCACAAGCCACTGAGCATTTCTAGCAAAGCCAACAATGTGCCACTTTACTTCCAAACTAAGAAATAAAGAGCGATAAATATTCTCTTTAGAGATTACACTCAACACATTACTCTAGTCCTATCAACATTGTATTGCCCTCGCAATGCCGTGTGCTCATGCAAAGCTAGACAATCAGATAACGGATAAAGTCCTTCAAAAAAACCACAAGGCTTGACTTTTCTTGTCCTTTTAATGAAGTCTTTATTTCAATCCAATCCAATCGAATAAAATCCTATCCGTAAAAAGATAAATATTCTCCAAGGCAAAAAACGTAGAAAAAACTCCAACAATGTTATTTCAGCAGTCTAGCTAGCGTGTGCTCACCTGAGCATGCAGCGGAGAAGAGCGAGAAAAAAAACAACATAGCTGGAACTAATGAAAAGAGCGCTCACTCTGACACAGTTTCTTGAAACCAAATAAAAGACCACTCACTCTGACGTGGTTTCTAGAAACCAAAGGAAAGACCACTCACTCTGACGCGGTTTTCCATAACTAAAGAATATAGACTTTTTAAACCTGCTCAATGATTAATGTATGAACTTTAACTTAACATTTTTTAACTTTTTAACCCTTAAAGGCAGAACACTCCCCGCTTGATATAATTACATTATATCACTCCAAATATACACACATTTAAAGGGGAATACCTTTTAGAAACAATACACATTAAGTCTCTGAAAGAAGGACTACGATCTCTGAGACTGGCCTTAAGAACACCTTTGCTGTCCCATCCTTCACGATCCGCACTTCTACTTTGCGGACTCTGTTGTCGCTGCTTGGCAAAGTCTTAACAACCATTCCTATTGGCCATTCATTTCTGTGGGCTTGGCTGTCTTTCAGCAAGACAACATCTCCTTCTTTGACATTTGGCCTGTCTTCTGTCCACTTCCTGCGGCTCTGTAGCGTAGACAGATACTCTCCCTTCCATCTCTTCCAAAACGTGTCAGCAAGACACTGGACTTGTTTCCATTGTTTCCTATACAACTGTGCCGTGCCAAAGTTTCCACAGGGGGCTGAAACTGCACTCATCTTTTGAGTAAGGAGCATCGCCGGAGTGAGCACCATAGGCATATCTGGGTCAGTAGATATGTTTACAAGAGGTCTTGAATTCATAATTGCCATGACTTCTGCCATGAAGGTGCTTAGGACTTCATGTGTGAGACGTGTTGGTCCTGCCTGAAGCAACATTGCATCAAGGATGCGCCTGGCAACTCCGATGAGCCTTTCCCAGGAGCCACCCATGTGGGAAGCATGAGGGGGATTAAACACCCAGGAGCAGCCTTTCTCCTGGAGGTACTTCCCGACTGTTGTGTCATCTGCGTTCATATTCAATTCCCTACAAGCTCCCACAAAATTGGTCCCTCTGTCAGACCGCAGAAGTTTGGCTGGACCACGAGTCGCAAAAAACCTCCGGAGAGCATTGATAAAGCTGTCTGTTGACATGGTTTCAATCAGCTCAATATGCACTGCTCTAGTTGACATGCACGTAAACAACACAGCCCAGCGTTTGCTGTCTGCATATCCTCCTCTTGTCCGACGTGTCGTGATGGACCATGGCCCAAAGACATCAAGGCCGACAGTAGTGAAAGGAGGCTCAGGTGTAAGTCGGTCAGCAGGTAGATCAGCCATCTTCTGGCCCTCCAACCTCCCTCGCAGTCTGCAGCAGGTAACACACTTGTGAATGACAGAAGACACCAGACGCTTGCTTCCAATTATCCAGTATCCAGCTGATCTGATAGCTCCTTCTGTAATGTGTCTCCCTTGGTGAGCTACTTGTTCGTGAAAGTGTCTCACAAGTAGTGTGGCAATGTGATGGGTGTTTGGAATGATCAGTGGGTGTCTTTCTTCTTTTGACAGGTCGGCACAAGAAAGACGACCTCCGACACGAAGCAGACCATCTTCATCCACAATTGGATTTAGCTTTTTGAGTGTGCTCTGCTTTGGTAAGGTCTGTTTGCCTTCAAGACACTTGAATTCCTGCTTAAAGACGCTGTTCTGCACAGAGCAGATGATCACAGCTTTGGCTTTTGAAAGCTCACTTATGCTGGATGCTTCTTTGAAACACTTCCAACCTTTCCTTTCAGTCTTGTCTGACTTTCCTTTGAAGGATGCTGCAACATGAATGAGTCTGGCTATAGTGTGATAGAGTGTTCTCCAACTTGAGCATCGTTCAAAGTGTTGGGAGCCCAAAGGCAACTCTGATGTGTTGGTTGTCAGAGTAGTAGCCTCAGGACGAATCTCATCATCAGCTTCAGGCTCAATCAGAGCGAAGATATCAGAGACGGATATCTCAGCTGCATCGTCATGGTAGAGAAAAGCTGGTCCTGATAACCAGCTGCTGTGTTGGAGCTGGCATGCTGGCATAAACCTGGTTGCATAGTCAGCGGGATTCAAATCTGTTGGCACATAGTGCCACTGGTTGGGTTGTGTAGATCGCCTGATCCGAGTTACGCGGTTGGAGACATAGAGGTAAAACCTTCTTGTAGAGTTATGAATGCAGCCAAGAACGATCTTACTGTCAGTGAAGAACTTGACAGTGTCCATCTCGATGTCCATCTCACCACTAATCAGTTCGTATAGCTCAACAGCCAGCACAGCTGCGCAGAGCTCCAGACGTGGAATGGTGTGAGCAGGACGAGGAGCCAATTTTGACTTCCCCATGACAAATCCGACATGATATTGTCCCTCAGTGTCTGCAGCTCTCAGGTAGGCCACCGCTCCTATAGCTACTGTGGAAGCATCTGAGAAGATACACAGTTCTTTCGTCTGTGTTGATGACAGCGAAACCGGTATGTAGCACCTCTTTATATGCAAGTCTTCCAGAGCCTTCAAAGAGTCTCTCCATGAGTTCCATTGTGCCTCCTTTTCCGGGAGGAGAGGAGCATCCCACTCACTGTTTTCAGATGACAATTCCCGGAGAAGAGCTTTCCCCTGCATTGTTACAGGAGCTACAAAGCCCAAGGGATCAAACAAACTGTTGACCGTTGACAATACACCTCTTCGAGTGTATGGCTTTTCTTCACAGGACACCAGGTAAGTAAAGCTATCTGTTTCTAAATTCCAGGACAGGCCCAGACTCCTCTGAAGTGGGACAGGATCCACTCCGAGGTCCAGATCCTTCAGATCCTTGGCACGGTCCTCCACTGGAAATGCTTCCATCACCTGTCTACAGTTTGATGCCAATTTGTGCAGACGCAGGTTGGATTCCGCTAACATTTCTCTGGTTCGTGTGAGAAGGTCTATTGCCTCTTCAGGTGTGGCAACTGAAGCGAGACCATCGTCAACGTAAAACTGCCTCTCAACAAACTGTCTGGCATCCGAACCATAGTCTTGTTCACCTTTTTGCGCTGCCCGTCTCATGCAGTAGATGGCCACAGCCGGTGAAGGGCTGTTTCCGAAGACATGGACCTTCATCCTGTACTCGGCCACATCCTTGGTGATGTCATTATCCTCATACCAAAGATAGCGAAGATAATCTCTGTCTTCTTCTTGGACAACGAAGCAATAAAACATTTGCTCCACGTCTGCTGTAAGAGCTACTTGTTCTTTACGGAACCGCAAGAGAACTCCCAGCAGAGTGTTATTTAAATCTGGTCCACTAAGGAGGACATCATTTAGTGAGGTTGCATCACATTCAGCGCTTGAGTCAAACACAACACGAATCTGGTTGGGTTTTTTGGGATGATACACACCAAAGGTTGGCAAGTACCAGTGCTCTTTCCCTTTGTCCAAAGGTGGAGCCAGCTCAGCTTGATCATTGTCCAACATTTTCTGCATGAACTTAATATAATGTTCTCTCATTTCTGGCTTTTTCTCCAGGGTTCTCCGAAGTGAGCAGAGACGTTTCAAAGCTTGCTCCCTGTTGCTTGGAAGGCGACGTCTAGGAGCCCGGAATGGTAACGGAGCCACCCAGCTATTTTCTTCATTTTGGTAGACTTCTGCATCCATAATAGCTAGGAAGGCTTTATCGTCCACAGACAATGCTAATTTGTTGTCATCCTTGGACCTGTCAAACACAGAGCACCCTAAGTTGTCTGTACTCACATAGTGACTTCTGTTCTCCGCACATGCAGGAAAGGCTGCACTGTGATGCTGCATCGTACCACCATAGTCTTCCTTCACGTGAATACTATTTGGACACGGTCTAAGGAAGGATGCGCGGCCACTACTCAGGACGTTTGCCTTGTAAACATTCGCCTCTGATGGTTTGTGAACTGTGCCCAAGCACACATCTCCCACAATGACCCAGCCTAGGTCTAATCGCTGTGCATAAGGCGCATTGTGGGGCCCGTTTATATGCTCACGTACTTTGTGCACCCTTAGGATGTCTCTCCCTAAGAGCAGAAGGATTGGTGCATCTTGGTCCACAGGTAGAATTTTACCAGCAACTGACCGTAGGTGGGGGTGATAGTGTGCCACCTCTGGGGAGGGGATTTCTGTCCTATCGTCTGGCACCATGTCACACTCTATTAAAGGGGGTAAGGCAAGCTTTACTTTTCCATCCATAGATTCAATGATGAAATTAACAGCTCTCCGACCTGAAGTGTCCAATTTCCCAGCACAGGTTTTCAGGGTGTATGGAGTGGAGCTAGTTTCTACTTCAAAAAGACTGAAAAACTCTGTCTTAGCGAGAGACTTATTACTTTGTTCATCTAGCACTGCATACATCTTGATTGTTTTCTCCTTTCTCCCTTCAGGGTAAGCTTTCACTAAGCAGATCTTGGAACAAGACCGTGCACCGTCTGCATTTCCACAAATCTCTGTACATTTGGAAGTGACTGAAGAAGGTGGGCTTTCACCTTGCTCCCCGCTTTCATCTCTGTCGTCCACCACACTCTCTGTAGTCACAAGAGGAGGACCCGGGTGCAGAGCTGCAATGTGTTTGTCACTGCTGCACTCAAGACACTTGACAGTCATTTTACAATCTCTTGCCATGTGTTGAGTAGACCCACAACATCTGTAACAAATATGATTCTCTCTGAGGTATGATTTGCGCTCCTCTAGAGTTTTGTTTCTAAAGAGCTTGCATTTTTTCAGTGGGTGTGGCTTTTTATGTATCGGACACTGACGATCAGGTTCTTCCATCTTCTTTAGAGCAGTATTGGCTTTAATGCCTGATGACTCTACAGGGATGTCAGTTTTATGTACAGCCACAGACCCCTTTCCACTGTACTTTGTAGGCTTTTCGGTCCTGGAAGAGACATGACTGCTGTTGGGGGTTAAAGTGAAGCTTGGATCATTTTTTATCTTTGCCTGTTGTTCGATAAACCTTGAGAAGACAGAAAAGGGAGGAAAGACCACTCTGTAATCCTCCTTGTACTTGCTTCCAAAACTGATCCATCTCTCTTGAAGGTTGTAAGGGAGCTTCTCCACCATCTGTTTCACCCCTCGAGCTGTATCCAAATATGAAAGCCCTGGTAGTGCACCATCTTGCTTAGCACATTCCAGTTCAAGGAGAATGTCACTTAGCTCTCTCAGCTTAACAGTATCTCTATTGGTCAACCTCGGAAAGTTTTCAATCTTTTTAAACAGCGCGTCTTCGATGACCTCAGGAGTCCCGTAACACTCTTTGAGACGTTGCCAAACCATGGCAGCACCTGCATCGGGATTGAGGACGTGCACTGCTCGAATTCTCTTTGCCTGTTCAGACGATTCAGCTCCCAGCCATTTGGTTAGCAGGTCTAGTTCTTCCCTGGCTGACAGATTCAAGTCTTTTGTGGAACTTAGAAATGAAGCTTTCCACGCCCAATAATTTTCTGGTTTGTCATCAAATTGCAGAAGACCAGCACTCACCAGTTCTCTCCTGATGAGATACCTTGCAAAGTCTTGTGTGCCTTTAGGCTCAGGTACGTACTCTCTTTCACGGTTAGCTGCGTGCTGAGTACCATGAGGGTAAGTGTCACTCAGACCTATATTCCTTGTTGGCTGTTTTTTCATATCTTTGTAAACTTGCTGTGTGTTTCTTTGGATGTCATGAGAAACTCTAGGCATATCCAGTGTTTCCTGCTTATCCATTTCTCTTTCACATTTCACCACAACTGTGGGTTCCAAAGGCTGTTCCTGTACGAACATGTCAGAGTGTTGTAGGATGTACTCACTAGTACGTCGAACTGTACTCAGGGGCTCTTCTTCCACATCTGGAAGTTGGCTTCGCTCCCCGCTTTCAACCTCCTGAAAAGCTGTAGCCTCCGCTTCAGCTGCAGCAGCTGCTCTCTGACACTGGAGAAGATGGAGATCAGCGTCGAAGCTAGCTTTTTGCTTCAGAAGGTTTGCTTCCAGTTCAGCTTTCTGTTTCATCATCTCAGCCTCTCGTTTAGCGAAGGCTACTTCAGCCTGAGCAGCTTTTGCCCTAGCATAGGCTTTTGTGGCTGAAGAGGCTGTTGATGAGTTTCTAGTAGAAGCTCTAGATGACTGGGACCTAGCATACACATGAGTCACCTTCTTGGTTGCTTGATCTACAACCTCTGTTTGTTGTTCCCCACTAGCTTCTTCTTGCTGTGTAGTTGTATCTTCTTTAAGATATTTTTTTCCTGAGCGTAGACTCATGATTGCTGATTGTTGAGTTTTAATGCTTGAGCCCGCCGTGTCTTATCTTTTTACTGTATTGCCCTCGCAATGCCGTGTGCTCATGCAAAGCTAGACAATCAGATAACGGATAAAGTCCTTCAAAAAAACCACAAGGCTTGACTTTTCTTGTCCTTTTAATGAAGTCTTTATTTCAATCCAATCCAATCGAATAAAATCCTATCCGTAAAAAGATAAATATTCTCCAAGGCAAAAAACGTAGAAAAAACTCCAACAATGTTATTTCAGCAGTCTAGCTAGCGTGTGCTCACCTGAGCATGCAGCGGAGAAGAGCGAGAAAAAAAACAACATAGCTGGAACTAATGAAAAGAGCGCTCACTCTGACACAGTTTCTTGAAACCAAATAAAAGACCACTCACTCTGACGTGGTTTCTTGAAACCAAAGGAAAGACCACTCACTCTGACGCGGTTTTCCATAACTAAAGAATATAGACTTTTTAAACCTGCTCAATGATTAATGTATGAACTTTAACTTAACATTTTTTAACTTTTTAACCCTTAAAGGCAGAACAAACATTATATTCTTAAAAGTAAGATTTGCTCAAATTAAAACATTAAACACGTCAATCACAGATCCTGATAACACTTCTCTTTCCAAAATAGATTCATTATATATTCATTATATACTGAGTTTCACAGAGAAATAAATATGGTCTTACCCTGTCCAGGTCGAAGTCTCCTTTTTTACAGGCATGACATCAATACAAGCAGCTTGCACACATATACTGTATGGGGAAACGGGAGAAAAAAAGTCAGCCTGGCTCTGTCCAAGGCTAATAAAAGCTCACAAATTAACATGTAGCCTACCAAAAATGTCATTTATCTACACAGTCATCATAGTCTGCACCTCTGGCGGTAATGACAACCAGTGCATCTCCACTGAGACAGGTAGGAAGTATGTCCATCTGCACAGACTTTAATTGCAAGCTCGAATCTAGTTTTATAGATTGGAAAATTTTTATTTGTCCTTATCATCTCCATGGAAATAGGACAGTAATTCACTCTAGTGAACCACAGTCTTTGTTGTGTCTCATTGAGTTGAGTAGTCATTATCACTGGGAGACATCCTCTGTCATATATTAAATATATGTAACCTGTCTCCATTGTATGTCTCTGTTGTGTACCGAGTTGGAAAGCAGACGCAGGATTCAGGACTGGATCTCTAAATCTTTACTTGGCAACTGTGGTGACAAACAGAAACACACAGAAATCGTGAGCTGTGTGTGAGCTAAAAAAGGCTTTCTAACTTATTAAATGTTACAATAAAATAATTAATTTTGCACAGTAAAATTAAATTACAAAAAATAACACAAATTGGTCCTTTAAACAGGTTAGTTTCTGATTTCAATGCTTCAGTATTTAAAGTTCAACAGGAAACACAATAATGAAACGCATCTGAAATTCTGCTTTAAAAAAAAAGATTAAACAATTAGGCAATGTTGAGGCAATCTTAATTCACCTCCCCGAATTGGTTGATGCAAGATGAGCACTCAGAAGACGTGGATCCGTTCAAAGTATTTATTCCAGTTATAACAACAGCTGTTGGTATTACAAGGCACGAAGACAGGACTCAAGTGCAGGACTCGGGAGGCGGATTCAGCAGGTAACCAGTATTCAGGCAAAGGTTCGGTACACGGGAAGTCAATCAGGTGAAGCAGGCAGACAATCCAAAAGGGGAAGGCAAGATCAGGGTCCAAAAACAGGCGAGGGTCAAAACCGAAAGGCACACAAGGAAATCGCTGGAGAGTAGGTCGCATAGTACACTAACAATCTGGCAACTGTGAATGAGAGACAGGGGGTTTAAATACGCCGGTAATTAGGGCGTGACAGACACAGGGCGGGAATCCGGGAGGCTGGAGTGGGCGGAGCGGAGACTGACTGTAACAGTGCCCCCCCCTCAAGGGACGGCACCGGAAGTCCCAGGAAGATCCGGATGACGCTGATGGAAGTCCTTGATGAGGGTCGGATCGACAATGTAGCTGGCCGGCACCCATGACCGCTCCTCTGGACCATACCCCTCCCAGTCCACCAGATACTGATATCCCCGGCCCCTCCTTCGCGCCGCCAGCAGTCGCTTAACCGTGTACACCAGACCTCCGTCAACGACTCGGGGGGGTGGCGGGGGTCTGGAGGCTGGGACCAGAGGACTCTCCTTAACTGGTTTCAGGCGGCTAACATGGAATGTGGGATGGACCTTCATGGACCTGGGGAGCCGAAGGCGAACTGCGGCAGGGTTGATGACCTTGGAGACGGGGAAGGGTCCAACAAACCGAGGAGCCAGTTTCCGGCTCTCCACCCTAAGTGGCAGGTCCCGCGTCGATAGCCAAACCTGGTCTCCCGGTCGATATGAAGGAGCTGGAGTCCGGCGCCGATCTGCCACCCTCTTGCTTCGAGCGGCGCTACGGAGTAGTATGTGGCGGGCCCCAGCCCAGATCTTCTTGCAGCGGCGGATGAAAACCTGGGCAGATGGCACCCCCACCTCCACCTCAGACTCTGGGAACAATGGCGGCTGGTAACCGTATGCACACTGGAAGGGAGAGAGACCAGAAGAGAAGCTAGGAAGTGTGTTGTGTGCATACTCCACCCATATGAGGTGCTTGCTCCAAGATCTCTGGTTCTGGGAGACAAGGCAGCGAAGACCCGTCTCCAACTCTTGATTGAGCCTCTCAGTCTGTCCGTTAGACTGAGGGTGGAACCCAGAGGACAGGCTGACAGTGGCCCCTATGAGAGAGCAAAACGCCTTCCAAAACCGAGACACAAACTGTGGACCGCGATCCGACACCACATCCCTGGGAAAACCATGAAGACGACACACCTGATGCAACAAGATCTCTGCCGTTTCTCTGGCAGAGGGTAGTTTGGAAAGGGGCACAAAGTGTACCATCTTGGAGAACCGGTCCACAATGGTAAGAATCGCAGTGTTACCCTCAGATGGGGGCAAACCTGTGACGAAGTCCAACGAGATGTCAGACCAGGGGCGGTGGGGCACAGGGAGAGGTTGCAGAAGGCCCGCTGGGGGTTGCCGGGAGACCTTGTTCCTTGCACAAACCGGACAGGCAGCCACATACTCCCTCACCTCCTTCTCCATAGCTGACCACCAGAAACGCTGTCTGATTACAAAGATGGTCCGAGCAGTTCCCGGATGGCAGGCGACTCGTGACGTATGGGCCCAATGGATCACCTGAGGACGCAATGGAACAGGCACAAAAAGACGGCCCTGTGGACAACCTGCCGGAGCAGGGGTGTTAGCAGAGGCTTCCCTCACTCTCCTCTCAATAGCCCACGTGACTGCTCCCACTACACAGGAAGAAGGGAGAATTGTGGAGGGTGTCTTAGGACTGGAGTCTGGATCAAACATCCTGGAAAGGGCGTCAGGTTTAACATTCTTTGAACCCGGACGGTATGATAGAGTGAAGTTGAACCTGTTAAAGAAGAGCGCCCACCTGGCTTGTCTGGAATTGAGGCGCTTCGCTGTTCTGATGTACTCTAAATTCTTGTGATCGGTCCATACCAGAAACGGCTGCTCAGCTCCCTCCAGCCAGTGTCGCCACTCCTCCAACGCCACCTTCACGGCCAGCAGTTCCCGGTCACCCACGTCGTAATTCCTCTCCGCTGGGGAAAGTTTCCGAGAAAGAAAAGCACAGGGATGGAGCTTGCCATCAGCAGTCGACCGCTGAGAAAGCACAGCCCCGATACCCAGATCTGAGGCGTCCACTTCCACAATGCACTGGAGATGTGGGTCAGGGAGGGCGAGAATCGGAGCTGAAGTGAACCGGTCTTTAAGCCTCTGAAAGGCAGACTCAGCCTGAGAGGACCACTGGAACCTGGCATGGGGAGAAGTTAGAGCATGCAAAGGGGCTGCCACCGCACTAAAGTTCCTAATGAACTTCCTGTAAAAATTTGCAAACCCCAGGAAACGCTGCACCATCTTGCGATTTGAAGGGGTCGGCCACTTGGCTACAACACTAACCTTCTCTGGGTCCATCTGGATATGGTCAGTGGAAATGATGAAGCCCAGGAAGGAGACGGTCGTCACATGGAACTCACACTTCTCTGCCTTCACGAACAACTTGTGATAGAGAAGGCGCTGCAGTACCGACCGCACATGTTGAATATGTGTTGTCTCGTCCGGGGAAAAAATCAGAATGTCATCCAGGTACACAAAAACATACAGATTCAACATATCCCGCAAGACATCGTTGACCATAGCCTGGAAGACAGCTGGGGCATTAGTTAGACCAAAAGGCATGACCAGATACTCATAGTGTCCACAAGGAGTATTAAATGCTGTCTTCCACTCACCCCCCTCCCTGATCCTCACTAGGTGGTAGGCGTTTCTAAGATCCAGCTTAGAAAAAATCTTAGCACCCTTCAAGAGTTCGAATGCCGAGGAGATTAAAGGGAGGGGGTACCTATTCTTTATGGTGATGTTATTCAGGCCGCGATAGTCGATGCAGGGTCGGAGAGATTTATCCTTCTTTTCCACAAAGAAGAAGCCAGCACCAGCAGGGGAGGAAGATGGACGGATGATACCAGCCTCCAATGAGGAGTCGATGTACTGCTGCATGGCCTCCCTCTCTGGCGGAGAGAGAGAGTACAAACGACCTTTGGGTGGAGAGGTCCCCGGAAGGAGATCAATGCTGCAGTCATATGAACGGTGAGGAGGCAGAGACATAGCCCGAGTCTTGCTGAAAACGTCGTGCAGGTCGTGGTAGCTGCCGGGAACACCGGTCAAGTCTGGAGGCTCACTGTGGTCATAACCGGACAAAGAGGTGGCATCTGGTGCTAAGGCATCTGAACCTGCTACAGACTTGACAGCACAGACGGATGGAGAACAGGTGAAACAACAATCCTTTCCCCATTTCAACACTCTGCCCGTGGACCAATCAATGTGAGGATTGTGCTTAATAAGCCAAGGTAACCCCAGAATTAGCGGGTGCAGAGACGACCGGAAGATGTGAAAGCTGATGAGTTCTGAATGGTTACCATTTATGTTGAGCCGAACAGGTTGGGTGCGATGAGACACCCGGCACAGAAGGCGACCATCGAGGGCGGTGGGGAAACTCCCGGCGTGTAGTTCAAAGTGAAGGCCACACTGAACTAGAAATGACCGACACTTGCCCGCCTCACCGGAGAAACGATCCGGTCGAGCCAGAGGAGCAGCTGGAGCAACCGAGACCACCGGAGAGTATGGAGCGGGAGCAGGAGTTGGAACAGCGGGGGTTGACGCCGGAGGTGGAAGCACGGAAAGACCCTCCAGGCGAGTCACCAGCTGCTGGATCTGGGCCTTCAGCTGCCCTACCTCACTTCCGACCGAGGCCTGGAAACTCTGTTGGTGGTCCTTGAGTTCGTTAACCACCACACAAACGGCAGACAGCTGTTCCCCCTGGTGATGAATCCGGGAGCCCTGGGCCCGGACAGCGGCGTGCACAGCGTCCGAGTCTGCTGAGTCCATGGCTGGCCAGATTGTTCTATTACAAGGCACGGAGACAGGACTCAAGTGCAGGACTCGGGAGGCGGATTCAGCAGGTAACCAGTATTCAGGCAAAGGTTCGGTACACGGGAAGTCAATCAGGTGAAGCAGGCAGACAATCCAAAAGGGGAAGGCAAGATCAGGGTCCAAAAACAGGCGAGGGTCAAAACCGAAAGGCACACAAGGAAATCGCTGGAGAGTAGGTCGCATAGTACACTAACAATCTGGCAACTGTGAATGAGAGACAGGGGGTTTAAATACGCCGGTAATTAGGGCGTGACAGACACAGGGCGGGAATCCGGGAGGCTGGAGTGGGCGGAGCGGAGACTGACTGTAACAGTTGGAGATCCTACCACAGAACATACATCTGTTACAGCCAAACGCCAAGTAAGATCTGAGGAGTTCTTCCTGCTCCCTGTTCTTATACCCCCCACACCTGTTTACCAACATCACTTCTTGCCTTAACTTATATGGTTATATGTCCCTTTAGTCTTTAACTGCTGTAAATACTATTTTCCCTTTTGAGGGCGCAATCCTTTTGCTCTATCTTGTGCAAACCTTTTTACGACACTCCTAAAATAGCCCTATAGTCAACACTGACTGTTTTTTCTGCTGAGTCGTAAACTCCATACATCTGTTCCATGCATTCACTCTATTATACCTTCCTTAAACATTGTATTTACTTGAATAGTTAGTGGGTTTGTGCTCTACATCTATATCCACAGCAAGCAAACTTAATATGTTAACCAGAAAAGCCACATTTCACTACCTCAGTTTAACATTTAAATCCAAATGGACTAATATCACATTTGGCAGGCATCTGTACAATTTAGCATTAACAGCTTGTACAGGGCAGACCCATAGATTAACACTATTTAAACACAAAGGAACCAACATCTCCACACCTGCAGCGACAGACAGAAATAAACTCTCCTGGTGAAAAAACAGAGCAGACTCTAGCGAGGGAAGACAGCAGCGAGCAGGCTAACTTAGGCGAGCGTCGGTGCGGAACAACCTAAAGCCCCCACAGGACAACCACAACAGTCAAAGCCAGCGAACAAGAAAGGCGGATATCTACCCCCAGAAGAATTCAATAAGCTAACGGCAGAACAGAGAAAGGCTCTCCAAGAAACCCGTGCACGAATGCAGGGCGGAGGGCCACAGAAGTAATGGCGTCCAAGGCGCGGGTCACCCTACGGAATGCCTACTGGGTGGGGAAAACCATCTACACCAATGTGGATGGGGAACCCTACCTGGTGGATACCGGGGCAGAGGTGTCGATGACCCGCAGAAGCCTTGAAACAAAAGGACACATCAAAATCATGCTGGCGAATGGAGAAATAGACAAAATGCCGTACGGGATCTGGAAGGGAGTAGTATGGCTAAAAGGCCCCAACAACCTTATAACCGCCGAAGATCTAGAAGGACTTCATAAGCCAAAACGAAAACGAAAATCATTGAAGCGTCGGCTAGAAAACCTACAATCAAGGGCAGTGAGACTGGTGACCGGCCCTAAGAGCAGCCCGACGAGGGAATGGTACAAAGCTGTAAATATACCAGAAGCCACGGAGCAAAAGCTGGAAGAGAGTGACTTCTCCCCCGAAGGAAAGGAGAAACTAAAACAAATAATCGCAAGAGCGACGGTCGCCAGGTTCAAGAATGACTGTGGGGATCTGGGATCCAAATATGTCCATACCATCGAGGGGGGAGTACACCCGCCGGTAAGACAGTACCCTCTGAATCCAGAAGCAGTGGAAGAAATGGACAAAATAGTCAAAGAACTAAGTGCACTGGAAATCATTCGAGAAGAACCAAACCCAATCACGAACAGCCCTATTCAGGCGGTCAAAAAGCCAGAAGCAGCAGGAGGTGGCTGGAGGCCCGTAATCAACTTCAAAGCCCTTAACCGACGGACTGTGGCCAATCGGGCGAGTTTGATTAACCCCCAAGGAGCGCTGAAGACGCTCCAGGTGAAGCGGTTTAAGTCATGTATCGACCTAGCGAATGGGTTCTTCTCCCTGCGTCTGGCTAAACAGTCACAGGGAAAAACGGCGTTCACGCACAAAGGTAGAGCTTACGTGTGGCAGCGCCTGCCGCAGGGATACAAGAACTCCCCAAACGTCTTCCAGGCGGCCGTGATGGACGTCCTGAAAGACCTCGGAGTAACCATCTACATCGATGATGTATTCTTGGCAGATGACACCGAAGAAGAACACCTTCAAAGGCTACAGAAAGTGGTGGAGCGACTCACAGATGCAGGGTTGAAACTCAATCTGAAGAAGTGTCAGTTTGGCCAGTTTCGGGTGAACTATCTGGGGTTCCAGGTCGCTGCGGACCTGGGACTATCGGACGGATACCGAGAAAAGCTGAATCAAATCCGCCCACCGACGTTGGAGAATGAGCTACAGAAGATTCTGGGACTGTGTAACTACGTGAGGGACCATGTCCCGAGCTACCAGAAGTATGCCAAGCCCCTCTATGCCTGCCTGAAGAAGAAAAGGGAAGAATCAGGAGAAGAAACCCTAAAGAAATGGATCTGGACGGCGACAGACCAAGAGAATCTGGAACGCCTTAAAGCCGTGATTCAAGACGCCGTCAGGCTGGAGCCAAGAAGCCTCACCACCAGGCTAGTAGCTGAAGTAAGCTGTGAAGATGATAACGCACTGGTGAAGGTGAAGAATGAAGGAGGGGGAATGGTAACCTTGTGGAGCTACACATTGTCATCAGTGGAAAAGAAGTACCCGCAGGAAGAAAAAGAGTTGGCAGTCCTGGCGAGGTACTGGGGCACAATGAAAGATCTAGCCCAGGGACAAGGAATCAAGGTTATCACCCAAAGCCAAGTTCATCGGTATTTGAGGAAAGAGACAATTGAGAGTACTAAAGCTACGAACACAAGATGGGGAAGATGGGAAGACATCCTGCTAGACCCAGATCTTGAAATTGGCCCAGCGCAACCAGTCAACAAAAAGGCACAGAGACCGCAAGAAGCAGAAGAAAAATCCTACGAATGGATTTTGTACACCGACGGATCAAGAAAAGGACAAGACAACACTGCTTACTGGGGCTACATCCTCAAACAGAACGGAAAGGAGCAGTTTCGACAGAAGGGTCGAGCCTCCGGAAGCGCCCAAGCAGGCGAAGTGACAGCAATCCTGGAAGGACTGCTGGAGTTGGAAAAGAGAAAAGTAAAGACAGCCAGAATAATAACAGATAGCCACTACTGCGCGCAGGCGCTCAACGAAGACCTCGCCATTTGGGAAGAAAATGGATATGAGGGAGCCAAAGGCAAGATGGTGGCTCACCAAGACTTATGGAAGAAAATAGCTGAACTAAGACTAAAAATGTGCCTGGACGTGGTACATCAGAGAGCCCATGGAAAAGAAGGGGCTCACTGGAAGGGAAATGATGAGGTGGATCGATATGTACAACAGAGAAGAGTCGTCTTCGTTGGAAGAGAGAAGTGGGAATTGACACCCAAAGGAAGGGTGGTTCCCGAAGGTTCCGTGGTAGAAGTGGTGCAGACCGTGCACGAAGAATTAGGTCATGTTGGCACCATGTCTACACGGAAGGAACTGGAAAAGCAGGAACTCTGGATTCCAGGAAGCCGGGTCCGCCAAATCCTCAAGGACTGTGACGTATGTGGTCGGTACAACGCAGGACAAAGAGGAAGAAGGGTGGACGGCCTCACCATAAAGAGCACTGTACCCTGGGGATCAGTATGTATGGATGCAGCTGGTCCAATGGGGATTACAGGGAAAAAGGGCGAGAAGTACCTTTTAGTGTTGGTGGATTCTATGTCCGGGTACGTACTTATCATAGCCGTGAGACGGATCAACGGCAGCAGTGTGGTCAGCATGTTGGATCAAGTGTGCTCAACTTTGGGAGTGCCCAAAGAGCTCCGAACGGACAACGGGACTCATTTCCGCAATGCCCAAGTGGACCAGTGGTGCCAGCAAAACGGAGTAATGAGAGTTTACTCTCCGCCGTACACCCCCCAAGCAAACGGGGTGGTGGAACGGACCATTTGACTGGTAAGGAACTGGAATGTGAAAAACGCTAACACCAGAGAATGGAGCACCAAGGCCCTGGAGATTGGGAGAGCCCTGAACAAACGACATCGGAGCGACAGGCCCTCCCCCTCAGCGGAGCTAAATGGACGCCCATTCGTGTCAGAGAAAGTGGGGCGGGGCGAAGAGGAGAAAAAGGCGGCCCCAGGACTGAGGAGCCCATTCAAGGTCGGACAGAGAGTGTGGATCAAAGCACGCGACCACCCCACGAATGCTGCAGTCAAAGCTAAGTACGAAGTATCAGACATAGTAGAGAAGATTTTAGATAGTAACACAGTGTTACTAAAGAAGAAGGGAATCCAGGGAGTAGAGCAGCTTAAGCCTGTTCCAAGCTAGGAGAAAACCAAGAACCAGGAATGGCTACTAACACACAGAACCCCCCACCCTACGTCAGAGTAGCCACTGTCTATGGGGTGGTAGCCCTAAGGAGAACAACCTCGGGACTCTGGGCAGGCAGAGGACTGAGAAAATTAGATTGCGCTAAGAAAGGATTCCTGTCAGAAGAGAAAGAGATCATCGAATGGAAGGAAGTACAGAATACCTGTGTGGTTTGCTCAAAGCCATCTACCCTGGTCATCCGGTGGGAAGGACCGGGAAGTGAGAGACCACTCAAGCCAGAAGGATTTAAAAGAGAATTCAAGAATATGCACTACAGGCCAGTGAAAGTAATGGATGCATACATCTGCGGACTATGCCGAATAGTCCATCTACCCAGGCTGATCATCATGACTCAATGGGACCTGCGAGGAACGAAACTGGAACCAGCGGAGTGTAGCTGTCAATGGGATGGGGCCTATATCCTACACTGTAGTGGTTGCGCCCTCCAGTTGAGGACTGGAAGACTTCTGCAGGTGAGCAGAGCCAAAGGTTGGCAAGTAAGGAGATATTTAGACCCGCTGAAAGGCTTCGAATCACCATCCGGGGAAGGAGGTTGGAGCGCGTTACCCGCGGCTGTGCCCGCGCCCCCGAGGAGCGGACACGAAGAGCCACGGAGGTACACAGATACCGGCCCATCAGCGCCAAGCCTATACCCAGACATAGCAGCCGATGAAGCGGAGGGATACACCACAATAGCCGAAGTTTACAGTAAAAAGAGATCTCTCTTGGAGGAGGCGATACACTGTGGGTGGCCCTACATCCCTCAGTACGGACAAGTGGCGTGTCCACCCTTCGCCACGAAACAAGTCCCGTTAGTGAAGAGAGTATTTAGAGATCCAGCACAGCCAGGCTACACTACAGGACTCGAGGCGTTGACGGACGACGAGCGGCAACAGGCCCGTGAGAAAGGATGGGAAGGACCCTGGGAGCTCACTACGTGGGGGAAACTGATTGAGGAGATTGTCCAGGACCCAAGTATCCAAACAGAGGAGCTACCCGAAGTCCCAAGAGAAGAAGGGGCCAGAGGCACCAACCTGTATTACTACGTGACGGGGTTGGATGCCTGGGGGAACTCCGGAGCAAAAGCAAAGGCAAAGAGGGCCCAGTACCACGTCACACGAATAGTCAGATTGGATCCCCAGACCCTAAATTATCCCGGCACTAAAAAGAGCCCACCAAGCCTAGCGCTACCGAATCACACAGTATTTTTGGACTGGCCTAGAAAAGATTTCGACACAGGATGGAACCGAGGCACCGCGGGGTATTTTTGCAGCAATTGGGAGTACCAACGAGATCCAGACCTGTCACTCCCAGGCCCATCAACCCTGGGGGAGACAGTTCAACGAGAAGTAATAGTGGATGGAACGCGGTTGCAGAGGTACATGCCTTATAACCCGGCAACGACTAGATACCAGCCAGTGCCGAGGTGCCCAGGAAATCTGATGTGGATACTAAATACGGTCTACATAGCAACCAAAGGACAATTGTTCAAACTAAGGTGGGGACCCAACTATGCCGAACCCCTGCAGGGAGTATACTTTGACCTCTGGCTGGGCTCAGGAAAAATCTGGACCAGCAGCCCAGAAATGTATCGACAACTCACCCAAAGGGAAGGAAATCCAGGGAGTGTGGTGATTGAGAATCAGCACGAGCACATAAGGGTCACCAGCCGGATGGACTCCTCAGCAGGACGACCTCTGATTGACAGCTGCTTGTATTCCGCGCAGCAGCAGATGGCGTTGAAACATGATATGCGAGCTGTGCTGACAGATCTCACCATCGAGTCACCAACTCAACGGTACTGCTCCAAGCAACCCCTGTATACTATGCTAGCTCAAGCCCGAGGGGACGGAAAGCATTTCTGGGAAGCCTATGGTAACCTCATAACAGAAGGCTGTCGACAAGGACGGACACCGGCAGAGGGACCCCTGCCCAAACCGGAACGGGTGCTAGTCGCCAGCTGGAAATGGGCGTGGAAGGGGTTGGACCCTGAAATCCGGTACAAATCACCAGTGTATAAGACACTTCTTAGACAACGTGTTACCAGATCCCTGAGTGACGGCATAGAGGGACCACCTCCGATAATAGTGCATCTAGAAACATTACAAAGAAAACCCTACAGAAGCAAGAGCAAGAAACGGAGTACCGCCCGGTACCATCCACCTGAAGACGGATGGACCTGCCACTCTTAGAAGCCCAGGCCTGGAGGGCGAGGTCAAGGTTAAAAGGACCTCACCCACCAGACCTAGAAGAATTAGGAAAGAAAAGCGTTGACAAAGAGAAACGAAGGACCCAACAAAAAGCTTGCACATGTATAAAGGCTCTGGCAAAAGGAATGGCAGTGATGGCAGGACTGGTGGCTGTCCTGGCCATCCTGTATCATTATGGCAGTCACCCTTGGGCCCTAACCCATACCAGGGTCCAACATGGGACGACTAAAACTGTACAGCAGAACTGCTGGACAGTGGAATCAAGAACCATCTTGGTGGTATGGGACGAAAACCAGACTTGGCTCAACCTCACAAGAAGCCAAGAGGGAGAGCAAGTAAACTGGTTAACAGTACTCAATGGGACGGAAATCAAATTGAACATAGCTAAAGATGGCAACGCAACCAGCGGGACGGAGGTACCACAGGCAGTACAACGAATGGAAGACGGAGACCTCGTGCTACAGGTGTTGAAGCTGCAAGGTCAAGAAACAAAAACAGTGAGATGTACGTGGATACATGCAAGATCTGAAGACCCGGGATGGTATTGCACGTGGGGATGTAGGCCGTTGGCGGGCCTGAAGAGCCAAGGGTACTGGGAAGAAGAAGTTGTATTCCCAGCACCATCGCGGAACGACACATGCCCCGCTGCACTCCCCAAGTGGATTTTCTGGGGGAACCTTAACCTCACGTGCGCCCTCACCAGAAGTCGAGTCCCCAAAGGCCGGAAACCAACAGAAAAAGGGACCGAGCCGACCAGACCCACAGAAAAGGGAACTGAGCCGCCCAGCATCACCAAGGGGACCACAAGGGAAAACGACTGTAATGAGGTACCAACACCTGTGGCCTCGGAAACGGGGAACGCCTCATCACCAGGAGCCACCCCGTCACCGGGTACTACTCCGCCACCAGGCACGGCCGCACCAGTAATAGCGCCGACGCAGGAATCCACCCTAAAGTTAATAGATCCAGACTTCAAACCCAAAGAGGACCCATACCTGCAATGGCTCAGGAAAGTCACTAGAGACTGTGTGTACAAACAACTAAAGAGCCTACACCCATGCTTCTGGAACACCGAAAAGAAGTGTGGTGGACAAAACTACATCGTGGTAACACCAGCTACCAGGCCATGGTTCATGGACCAGAAAGGGGCATATGGGATAGTACCAAATGCGTACCACGAAGATTGGCTGAATAGCACCTTGCCCTGGATATGGGTCACACAGCTACAGCACTTCGTAGGGACTTTTCCGGAGGGACAGCAGTGGACAGGCCTGGGATTCAAAGGGCCGTATCAGACCGACATGTATGTACAGAAGGTCCCAAAGCCCAGTGACTTAACATCAGTGCCTGGTGGAGATTTCCAGAAGGTGGACCGATGTGTAGCGAAGAGAGTGTTCCAGGATCTGAATAACACCGTGTACGTGAGTGATGGCAAGTCACCGCGATGCCCACTCAACCAAGTAAAAACAACGACATGGGCGCATTGGATCTACAACTGTAGTGGACTAAAAACCAACAAAACCGTAAAAGGAATCCTGCAATCCTGGAAAGAGGGATATCGAAGAAACACTGAGTCAACCTGGTGGGGATTAGAACAAGCTGAGGTGAAACGATGGGTAATACCATGCTTAGCGAGCACCAGCAACTACTGGGTAAAGTATCAGTACCTTGCCACCGTCTATTCCAAAGAGCGAGACATATGGCCGGGGATGTGGACCAAACCTACGCCTGTGGTCAGTCCAAGACCGTGGACCATGAGATGTGACAGAGCCAACAGCACCTGCACCGTCAGCCTAGCAAGGAAACACTGTCAACATGTTCCAGGATGGAAGATACACTGCCTAACGCACTACAAGGGCGAATACGACACCCATGGGAGCGAAGTGGTCTGGAAAAAGAAAGACAACGAGTGGATAAGAGCAATCCCTCCAGGGGTCGGATGTGCCAAAGTAATCTTGGGACATGGAATGTCAAGGAGGAAAGAAGTATTGGGAAAGACAGTGCCATTTGTAGCTGACCCGACCATCATTATAGCAGAAGGACACGCTTTCAGAAAAAGCCTGTGCGAAGGCAAGGAAACCACCGGGTATGAATGGCTAGGACCGAATCGACTCTACAACAATGGGACCTGTCATTCCCCAGAAGAACGCTGGATGCACTGCGGGACTGGAAAAGAGGAACACGAGTGCACCTGGACTGAGAGAGTGGGGATGGCAGTTACCGGGGTTCTAACGACAGTAGTCGAAGAAGCCACCGAAATCATTGAAGAGGGAGTTGGAGTAGTGAAGGGCTGGATAACTCACTTATTCACCCAACTGTGGCCCTATCTGCTGATGCTCGTGGGCCTCGTGATCGCTGGGGCAATAGTGACCGCCCTGGTCAAAGGCGGAGCCAAAGCCATCGCATGCCCAAAGAAAAAGCCCTTAAAAGGAAAAGGAGACAAGAAACCCCTCCTCTGGAAACGGGAGGAGCAAGATAGTGTATAAGAATTTAACACCGGCACGCCCTAAGCCAGTTGCAGCCCCGGGAACTCTAGGAAGAAGAAGCATAGGTGACCTTAGTAAACAGACAAGTAAGAAAATATAGAACCAACGACGAGAAAAGAAGAAGATACGTTAGACATGGCTAACAACACCACAGACGCAGACAATACAGCTCTGTTCAGAGTGAGTACGGCAGACTTTTATGCAATACTGGTGATATGGCTGCTTCACTGCTGCACGGGCCATTGGAGCCCCGATCAGCCGCTAAGATTACTGGCTCTGCTGCAAGGGTGCGCCAGAATGCTCATCCTTAATCTATGGGGAGGAAAGCAAGACCTAGCCGTATCCCTGTTTGCAACATACATGCTGGGACGCCTCACCATATCCACTGATCGAAGGGGGATGTGTCAGGGCACTGCAATCGTGCTCTGGATGATCCTAGACATAGCAAACATCTTCTATGCACCCCTTAAGATTGCCAGTACTCTATGCGAAGCCATGATCACCATGGGCCTGCTGAGCCACGTAGCCTTCCTGACCAGGGAACTGCAAGAAAAAGGAAGAAGGCGTTGGCTGATCAAGCTCGTTGCTGCCACCCTCTGGTGCCTGGGTTGGGGCGTGATAGCAGTCGTGTATTGGATGCAGCGAGTTAACCAAGTAGTGGTGGTCATGTGGCTCATGACCTACGCCGCCTTCTTTCCTGAGGCTTAGGGAATAGGTGCCAGGAGCAGCGGGTGATCTCAAGGAGGGGGTGTCAAGTAAGTTGAGATCCCTGATCCGCTGACGCACTAAAGGAGTAAGGTAAGGGTCATGGGGACTTTCTGATATGCTCATCATAGGCATGAGGCCTTGGACATTTCGGGACTTTCTATCTCTGAGAGGACAATCGGGGACTTTCTGTTGGAATGTGAGTAATACATAACTATAAAAATGAGCTAAACTAGGGTGTGATCAATAATGATTTTGTGTTAAACCATATAAGGAATGAAATGTTAAAATGAATGTAACCATGAACAGGAAAGTGTGATTATAACTGTGTTCTGATTCTGATTGCTGGAAATTGTGAAATCATTGCAATAGCTAGTAGCCAGGAAAAGTAACCATAAATAGAATCATGCTGAGAGGTTGGGCCAAGAAACTTTGAGGAACTGGACCCGAGGGACGGGAGGGATGAAGTAACCAGGAAACATCTGGTAGGATGAGCAAAAGGAAGGAACTACAGCCTAATATGGTTGGACTCCGGCGAGTGATTCATTGTCGCCTGATAAGGGAAAATCCAACAAACGGAAAGTATAAAAAACCCTGCACAACGGAGATCGTGGTTATCTTCATCAGCCGGCACCCAAGCTCGAGACATGCTGCACGACAGACCAAAACGGGAGCATCAAATCTCCGGACTTAGACTCTAAAATACAGAGAAGGAACAGACGAACAGCCTAACATCGCAAGAGAGGAGCCTGGGGAGCCACGGCCGGCAGGAGGGAGCCGAGCGTCGGAGGATAACCATCCCAAAACCGGCAGGGGGCTTCGACTGGACCAACCAGAACTCCTTTCATGTTCATCCTGCCAAAGATACTACGGACATCAGGAACTTTCTGGGCTTTGGCCAAAGCCAGGGACTCTTGATGTAAACCAGCAGTACGGTAGTCGTGAAAGGACAGGATCGACTGATCATCGCTTCAACCTTTCCCTCCCTCTCTCCAAACTGGACCAACCTCAATAATTCAGCAACAGCCTTCATATCAGGTTATCAAACTTATTATTAGTAAGAATAGAATACTAGGAGATAGGCTTAATCAAATTTGAATGAATTAAACTGTATGCTCGCCCTTGCTAAAACTTTGCAATAAATATATCCACTGCAGTTAAAGATCAAGTTGTGGACCTCGCTTTTATAATATCCCCTATAGGGTGTAATCATTGGGTTATTGTGTGTTCAACATCTAATGGTTCTAACAGGTTACTCTAGCCTACTGAAATTAACAGACCCTTAGGGCTCGCTGTCAGAGCCTTTAAAAAATATCCTAGCAACCATACCAAGTGCACAGATCAATGAGAGGAGAGCAGCCGTAAACGCACGCGGCTAGTATAGTATTTGGCTCATAGGGGCTATTCGGTCAGGTGCTATACTAGAGTAAGCAGGGTAGACGTGCGGATGAAGGCAGTTAGAGGCTAGGCGAATCTCCTCGCCACCAGCTTGAACAGTCCTCTGAACCAGCTTGAGGATCGGACCCGTGAGACGGAGAGCTGGTCCGGTACCACCTGTACAGGGGTTAACTCGGGATCTAACACATGCAAATGCTAAAAAAACTTAGATCTCAAGTCTCTGCGGGACTCATGCAGAACGAGTGGGACATTGCACAGAGCAGCATACAGCGGTTTGACCGCATTCAAATCACGGCTAACTTTTATGAACATACATCAGCAGAGAGCAACACAAGCATGACAAACCTCGAGCCATGTTAGAAAACCGAAAGCGTGTTAACAATTAATACTTCAGCTGTGAAATAAAATGAGCTAGCTGCCACCAGTCACTCAGTCACAAAGCCATACAAAACGATAGCTATCTGCTAACAGCTAATAGCTTATGCGATGCTAACAATTTATCAGAGGGTTGCTAACGTTAGCTTCAAGGCTGTCCACTCGAGGTATGAAAATGAATTAAAATATCGTTATCTGGGACACTTACCTCAAACGGCGTTTGGTTGACAATGTCCGTTGTGGCTGTTTCATGCACGTCTTTCACGTTATTGACTCACGACATGCCCGCTACGAACCTGATAGGCGGACACTCGTGCTAATCCCAACTGTCTATCTTTTTTCTTCAAACTTGGCCGGTTGGTCGCGGGACGAAGCAAACTGGAAATAGGAAATTATTCCTGACCAATTTTACTGTTATTTCTGCATAACCTTATATTAACTTCAATAATTAAACCAGCCATTTCAAAGAAATACTGATGAACCACAAATTTGTGTAATGCAGGTGTTATTGAAAACAAACACATTAAATACTTTATAAAGGAGACCATTAAAATCTATTTAGGTAGTTGTAGACAAATTATCTCATTATTTTTATTTCCTCTCATTAGTACAATTATATACACAATACTTCATAAATTAGATAAATAAGTGTATTTAGACTGCCTTAACAGGCTCTCTGTTTTTTTTCTTCCCGATTCCCAATCCAGACTTTAGATAGGACATATGGCATATCTGTGTTTGTCTTTAAATGTGATACTTTTTGTTTTGGTGACACTTGCAGACAAAGTTACAGCTGTACTATTTTGAAAGGATTTCGCGCGAACTACAGCTACTACTCGGAAAATTAGAATATTGTGTAAAAGTTGTTTTATTCATGCAATTCAACATAAAAGGTGAAACCAATACATTTTATAGACTCATTACAAGCAAAGTGAGATATTTCAAGCTTTTATTTGGTTTGATTTTGCTCATTAGGACTTGCAGCTTCAGAAAACCTCAAATTCAAAAACTCAGAAAATTAGAATACTGTTTAAAGCTTCAGTATTGTAGGCTCAAAGTGTCACACACTAATCAGGTAAGTAATCCAAAACACCTGCAAAAGGGTCCCGACCCTTTAAAAAGCCTCATGGGGAAGACTGCAGATCTGACAGTTGTGCAGAAAACCATCATTGACTCCCTGCACAAGGTGGGTAAGACACAAAAAGTGATAGCAAAAGAAGCTGGATGTTCTCAGAGTGCTGTGTCAAAGCACATTAATGGACAGTTAAGTGGAAGGCAGAAGTGTGGAAGAAAACGGTGTACAAGCCTTAGCTGGGCTAGAGAAAAGAAAGACTGGACTGTTGCCCAGTAGTCCAAAGTCCTCTTTTCTGATGAGAGCAAGTTTTGCATCTCATTTGGCAGCAA